>OZ030383.1:3133960-3852861 GCA_964023945.1 Ectemnius cavifrons | reverse complement strand
AGTCGCAGGAAACACCTACGACACCTCCTTACATGTCATGTGGTTTTGTTAAGATATCCCAGTTTCACATGTAAATAGTGGCTCGTCTAACCAATTTCAGCCTTTTTCACTTGCACAGTCTCTCCCACGTTTTCCAAACTTCCCAAACTTTGATTATTGCACACTAACAAAGACTTCTCTATACTTATTATTTTATTAAACATTCTACTACATATAAACCCTTTCGTAGGGTCCCCTTCATTAAGTTACCCTTTTTGCCTTATTCGGGCTCCTCCACTACGCTTTCCATCCTTTGTTAGTGCATTATTACTTGCAACCCAATATGTTTATCACTCCCTACTACTTATTTCGATTATTGCACACTAACAAAGGCTTCTCTATACTTATTATTTTACTAAACATTCTACTAACAATAAAACAAACTCTAACACATAATTTAATACCTATTTCATACTAATTTGTTATAGGTGGCAAGGACTACTTGTCAAGTTCATCTTAATCCCTATGCATCCCTACATCTTGGAGATGCTGAAGCGGCACAACTCCGTGTTATAATATATAGTAATATGAAACATGTATAACAACACCGTGTAAAACTCGCAGCTTCCTGAATAAACTAAGTTCATAAAATAACTCTGTCTTGTACATATGAACCCCTTTGCTCCTCACATCGAAATTTTTTTAAGTCCAAACGCGGGAATTTTTTTTGAAATTTGTGACGTCACTGATGACGGCATCGATGACGTCACCGGAAAAAAGTTTGGAAATTTTCTCTGTGACGTCACAGAGAAAATTCGGAAAAATTTTAACTTTGTGCTAAAATTGACGAATTTTCTCTATGACGTCACAGAGAAAATTTTTGAACTTTTTATGACGTCATCAATGACGTCACCGGAAAAAAGTTTGGAAATTTTCTCTGTGACGTCATAGAGAAAATTCGCAAAAATTTTAACTTCGTGCTAAAATTCACGAATTTTCTCTATGACGTCACAGAGAAAATTTTTGAACTTTTTATGACGTCATCGATGACGTCACCGGAAAAAAATTTGGAAATTTTCTCTGTGACGTCACAGAGAAAATTCGGAAAAATTTTAACTTTGTGCTAAAATTCACGAATTTTCTCTATGACGTCACAGAGAAAATTTTTGAACTTTTTATGACGTCATCAATGACGTCACCGGAAAAAAGTTTAGAAATTTTCTCTGTGACGTCATAGAGAAAATTCGCAAAAATTTTAACTTTGTGTTAAAATTGATGAATTTTCTCTATGACGTCACAGAGAAAATTTCCAAACTTTTTCCGGTGACGTCATTGATGACGTCATCAGTGATGTCACAAAATTCAAAAAAAAAAAAAATCCCGCGGTTGGACTTAGAAAATTTTCGGTCAGAGTTCTTAAAAAATTTCGGTGAGGGAACTTGGAAATTAGGAAGGCAGGGAGAGCTTATTTGTAAGAGACAGACATCAGTTTATTGGATTTGTTAATTTATTTATGAGTTTGTTAGTGCTACACAATGTTATTATACATTTTTCTTATTATTATATATTATACCGGGGAGTTGTGCCACTTGGAAACCTTCGGAAGGATGTAGGGTTGTATAAGTGTTGAGGTGCAGTTGATAAGATGATAAGTCATGAACATTCATGCTGGGGTCATCACCTATAACAAATTAGTATGGAATAGGTATTAAATTATGTGTAAAAAGTTTGTATTATTATAGTAGAATGTTTAATAAAATAATAAGTATAGAGAAGTCTTTGTTAGTGTGCAATAATCATAATAAATAGTAGGGAGTAATAAACATACTGGGTTGCAAGTAATAATGCACTAACAAAGGTTGGAAAGCGTAGTGGAGGAGTCCCAATAAGGCAGAAGGGGACCCTCCTACGAGAGGGTTTATATGTAGTAGAATGTTTAATAAAATAATAAGTATAGAGAAGTCTTTGTTAGTGTGCAATAATTAAAATAAGTAGTAGGGAGTGATAAACATATTCGGTTGCAACTAATAATGCACTAACAAAGGATGGAAAGCGTAGTGGAGGAGCCCGAATAAGGCAGAAAGGGTAACTTAATGAAGGGGACCCTACGAGAGGGTTTATATGTAGTAGAATGTTTAATAAAATAATAAGTATAGAGAAGTCTTTGTTAGTGTGCAATAATCAAAGTTTGGGAAGTTTGGAAAACGTGGGAGAGACTGTGCAAGTGAAAAAGGCTGAAATTGGTTAGACGAGCCACTATTTACATGTGAAACTGGGATATCTTAACAAAACCACATGACATGTAAGAAGGTGTCGTAGGTGTTTCCTGCGACTAGTGGTAAAAATGGCAAAATTGTCTTTTTGCTCAATAACTCGTTTCACAGTACAGAGAAAAATCAGAGACACGTCTGCTGATAAGGCGAATGTTGAGTAATTTTTGTAGATTTTTAATGTCGAAAACTAAGCCGTGAAAAATCAAAAACCCCGAAAAATAATGTTTTCGATGAATAGCTCCTCTCCTGGCGAGGATACGAGTTTGAGAAAAATCAGAGACACGTCTGCTGATAAGGAGAATGTTGAGTAATTTTTGTAGATTTTTAAAGTCAAAATCCAAGCCGTGAAAAATCAAAAACCCCGAAAAATATCGTTTTCGATGAATAGCTCCTCTCCAGGCTTAGATATGCGTTTGAGAAAAATCAGAGACACGTCTGCTGATAAGGCGTGTGTTAAGTAATTTTTGTAGTTTTTTAAAGTCAAAATCCAAGCCGTGAAAAATCAAAAACCCCGAAAAATATCGTTTTCGATGAATAGCTCCTCTCCAGGCTTAGATATGCGTTTGAGAAAAATCAGAGGAACGTCTGCTGATAAGGCGTGGTTTAGTAATTTTTGTAGTTTTTTAAAGTCAAAATCCAAGCCGTGAAAAATCAAAAATCCCGAAAAATATCGTTTTCGATGAATAGCTCCTCTCCAGGCTTAGATATGCGTTTGAGAAAAATCAGAGGAACGTCTGCTGATAAGGCGTGGTTTAGTAATTTTTGTAGTTTTTTAAAGTCAAAATCCAAGCCGTGAAAAATCAAAAACCCCGAAAAATATTGTTTTCGACGAATAGCTTCTCTCCTGGCGAGGATACGAGTTTGAGAAAAATCAGAGACACGTCTGCTGATAAGGCGAATGTTGAGTAATTTTTGTAGATTTTTAAAGTCGAAATCTAAGCCGCGAAAAATCAAAAACCCCGAAAAATATTGTTTTCGACGAATAGCGCCTCTCCTGGCGAGGATACGAGTTTGAGAAAAATCAGAGATACGTCTGCTGATAAGGCGTATGTTGAGTAATTTTTGTAGATTTTTAAAGTCGAAATCGAAGCCGTGAAAAATCAAAAACCCCGAAAAATATTGTTTTCGACGAGTAGCTCCTCTCCTGGCGAGGATACGAGTTTGAGAAAAATCAGAGACATGTCTGCTGATAAGGCGAATGTTGAGTAATTTTTGTAGATTTTTAAAGTCGAAATCTAAGCCGTGAAAAATCAAAAACCCCGAAAAATAATGTTTTCGATGAATAGCTCCTCTCCAGACTTAGATACACGTTTAAGAAAAATCAGAGACACGCCTGCTAATAAGATCCATGTTGTGTAATTTTTTCAGATTTTTTAATTCCAAAATAGAACCGTAATAAATCAAAAACCGCCGAAAAATTTCGGAAATATCTCTGAAAAATCGTTCAAATATCTCTGAAATATCTCTGAATACATGCACTGTGAGAGCATCTTAAGATCGTCTCAAACAGTGACTGTGAATCTGCTTGAAATTGCTTCAGATAAGATGATCTTAACTAAGGCCAAGTTAAATATAAGACCCACTATGAATACGGCCCTGCATACGCATCTATACTGATAACTGGAATGAAGAATATCGACAAGCGTTCACACGGCTCACGTGGTTCAAGTCCTCGACTTCTGACGGTTTCACCACGACCAAATGTTATATGTTGTTTACTACGTATTACTAAGAATACCTGTTGCAAACATCCACCTTTCAAATTAAGTTAGAATTTCTAAGACCATGGATTCGGAACTGAAAGAGTTAGCAATTGCGCTGTACAAGATAGAGGCCGTGAAGTTCGGCGAATTCATTACTAAAGTTGGACTGAAGACACCGATTTATTTTGATTTACGCGTTATAATTGCCCATCCGAATATTATGGTAAGAAATATAAACTAATGCGCAACTAATGAAGAATTACAATATGAAACTTTGCTTTCCCAGTCTAGATTGGCAAAAGCATTATGGACATTAGCTGAAGATACTGGAGAAATATCGCAATTATGTGGTGTGCCTTATACTGCCTTGCCATTGGCCACTATCATTTCAGAAAACAATAACATTCCGATGTTAATGAAAAGAAAAGAGGCAAAGGCATACGGTACAAAGAAACTAATAGAGGGTAAATACACCACTGGTGATCACTGCGTCATCATCGAAGATGTAGTTACAAGCGGAAGCAGTATATTGGAAACTGTAGAGGTTTTGAGAAAAGAGGGCTTGAAAGTATTGGAAGCATTTGTAGTGATTGATAGAGAACAGGGTGGTAAAAAAAACATAGAGAATAATGACATAAAAATGAAATCATTATATACCGTCACAGGAATCATGAAAATTCTCCAAAATGCTGGGCTGATTACAGCTGAGATAGTCAGCCGGGTCTCAGATTATCTAAAAGAATGTCAAGCCCCTGTGACTGCCCAGATATCTAACAAGAGACTACAGTCTTCTTTCGACATACGTGCAAAACTATCGAAAAGTCCTATTAATGCCCGATTATTCAAACTAATGGAAACTAAACAATCTACCATATGTTTGGCGGCGGATGTAACTAAAGCTGATAGTATCTTAGAACTGGCTGATTTAGCAGGACCACATATCATAGTTCTTAAGACACACGTCGATATTATTGAAGATTTTAGTTTCGACTTTATAAAGAGGTTAAAAGATCTAGCGAAGAAACACGACTTTCTATTAATGGAAGATCGAAAATTTGGTGATATTGGAAATACTGTGTCTTTACAGTATGAATTCGGCATGTATAAGATTGCTCAATGGGCGGATTTGATAACTGCGCACCCTGTTGCTGGTCCATCTATTATCGATGCATTAAAGAATGGTTTAAGAACAGTGAGCGAACCCCGAGGTGTCTTTCTCATTGCTGAAATGTCATCTAAGGGTACTCTTACTACTGGGGAATATGTGCAAAGTGCTGTATCAATTGGAGAAAATTCTGATCTCGTATCAGGCTTTGTCTGCCAATCGAATATCTTTAATCATCCTGGTTTAATACAATTAACACCTGGTGTAAAGCTATCAAAAAGTTCCGACAATTTAGGACAACAGTACAACACCCCAGAATCCGTGGTGAACACCGGAGCAGATCTAGCAGTTGTCGGAAGAGGAATTACTGAGGCAAAAGACAAACTGGCTGCTACATTGGAGTACAAAAGGGAATTATGGTCAGCTTACAAAAGGCGTATTGAAAGCAATTAATGACATAAGATCTTCATTCATACGCAAAGCTCAGGGCAGAATAAAATAAAACTCTTGTAAATTGTACAAACAAATGTATATGTACAGTTAGAAAATTCATGTACCAACTAAGGAACAATGACTTTAAAATAAAAAGTTTGTATTATTATAGTAGAATGTTTAATAAAATAATAAGTATAGAGAAGTCTTTGTTAGTGTGCAATAATCATAATAAATAGTAGGGAGTAATAAACATACTGGGTTGCAAGTAATAATGCACTAACAAAGGTTGGAAAGCGTAGTGGAGGAGTCCCAATAAGGCAGAAGGGGAAAATTAATGAAGGGGACCCTCCTACGAGAGGGTTTATATGTAGTAGAATGTTTAATAAAATAATAAGTATAGAGAAGTCTTTGTTAGTGTGCAATAATTAAAATAAGTAGTAGGGAGTGATAAACATATTCGGTTGCAACTAATAATGCAATAACAAAGGTTGGAAAGCGCAGTGGTGGAGCCCGAATAAGGCAGAAAAGGTAAATTAATGAAGGAAACCTTACGAGAGGGTTTATATGTAGTAGAATGTTTAATAAAGTAATAAGTATATATGGAGAAGTCTTTGTTAGTGTGCAATAATCAAAATAAGTAGTAGGGAGTGATAAACATATTGGGTTGCAAGTTATTACTATGTTTGCATATTGCGTATATATGCATGAAGGGGAAAATTAATGAAGGGGACCCTACGAGAGGGTTTATAATACAATGCCGGCTCTTAGGCCAGTGGTTTTATGTTTTCTACGCGTTTCATGCTCCAACAATCGATCTATGAACGATTCTGGAAAGTGCCGAAAATGACGAAAAATCTAAAAATTCTGAAGGCGAAAAAATGAACTTGAAACTAGAGCTCTGGAACTTATACTGTCGATTCCTGACTGAATATTGAATATCTATTGCAAATCCCAGTCTCTGAAAAGTTTGAGAACGTTGGAAATGGGACAGAGCCCAAATAAGCCAGAGAATGTACATTAACGAGAAGGATTACGACTCCCGAGTGTTTTCAATACAATGCTAGCTCTTACGCTATTGATTCCTTATTTTCTACGCGTTTGATACGCACAGATGATAACGTAACTGGAGAGGAAACTGTTAATATGTTATGTCATTTATTTGTTTTATTAATTTACTCTTTATTAGAATAAACATGTATAAATGGATGATATAAAGCACATACTATTTTTCAGAATATAGTAATAGTCTTATTTCATTATTGATACTCACGGTGTTTTACTTATTACCCCAACCCCATAAACCCTTGACGAAGCCGGTAAGTCCAGCTTGTCCGCCCTTCTTTCCCTGATCACCAAGTTTGTCACTTAGATCAGGAAACTCTACCATGTTAAAGGCCAAATCGAAGAACAGTGGCTTGCAGGGTATCGTTCGCATATTTAATGGTAAGTTATATACGTTCGGCTGCTTCGTAAGCAATGCTGGATCTTCGTTATACTCTTCTAGTCGTTCGTACAATGGTTTCTTGGTCTTGGAACTCCTACTGGTACCAGCTTCTTCTTCCTGGTCTTGTTCAAGTACACTATGTGCATGTGCTGTATGTTTCGCACCCTCGATTTGTGTCTCCAATTTCAACAGAGCCTCTTTGAGTGTATCTGGAAGGACTGATCCATATGCCAATGCATCCTTAACGTGCTGCGATGATCTCTGATAGAGAGCCATTGCTTCCCGCCAACGATGAAGGTTCACCAAAGACTGAGCCATGTAGTAACACCGGAATGCTCTGAAAGCCTTGGTTTTAGCATCCTGCTCTTTCTGAAACTCTTCGTCGTCTTGTAATTGGGAGATTTCCACGAGATTATGCAACGCAGCTTCATAAAGCCGTACTATATCTTGAGGTTTCGCTTTCTCTGATTCCTCCGCAGTTTTGATCAGCGCCAAGTTTCTCTCCATTGTACGCGACAGTCTTATATACTGAAGATAAGTGACTAAGTGCTGTGGTGTACTGACTTTGTCACTGTCTTTACTCTTAAGTTCGTTCTTAAAGAACTCACGGACTGCTGTAATCGCATCTTTACAATCTATCACATGTGCCTCTAATAGATCGATCTTAGCCTGATTAGTAGCGGCTTTCTCTAACGTTTGATTAAATCGAGATTCCGCGATCAATAAACCAGCAGCTCTCGGTGGTACAACACCGCACGACTTTCCGCGCCAAACTACTTCCGAATTGGTTTGCCTTTCGCGAGCCTGTGCCATGAGCGAATCCAAACTAGCTAAGAGTTCACCGCTTAATTGACCTCTCATCTGCATCAAATCATCTATGGCAGTGGTATCTCCAATGTTATAGGCACAATATCTTAGACTAGGAGCAAGTTCCTCTACTCTAGCATTATACATCTGTTGCTCTGCCTCTGGTAAAGCAGCTGCTAACTTGCCATAGACCACCTGTGCCTTTTTCAAATTCTCCATCGCATTTTTCCAGAGTTGGAGCTCGAACTGTAATGATCCATGCATCCAAGCAACGTACGCTTGTGCCTCTAACTTGGTCCTGGCATCGCAGTTAACATTCTAAAAGTACAACGAAAATCAGCTTTATGTAGCTAATTATATGATATGAATATTTCTATGGAAGAAGATGTCAACCTCTATCAATTCCTGTAATTGTAAGGAATAAGTGGCAGCTTTCCTAAGCCTCGAGATCAAATGAAACTTCTTCCTAGGCTCCGTTGTGGATTCTTGCCTTAACTGCATCGCGTAACTCCAAGCTCTTTCAGCCATCATCAGAGGAACTTGCAAGAACTTGTCATCACTGACCATGACAGCTGTGACATCTCTTCGTTTGAAATGACGTCGATCACCCTGAGGAACTCTCAACACTTTCCTCAAGCGCCGTAATCTCCTAGAGCAATATCCGCGGTACCGCTGATAATCGCCGTGCCTCAACCCATGTTGTTGTTGCACCTCCTTAATTATTTTCAATACTACATTGCGGATAAGGCTCAAATAATCAATTATATCAACAATTCGTATTAATACGAAACTCTCACCGATGTAATGAAGGAAACAACAAACCTAATAATTGATGAATCATCGCGCAAAGTATAAAAAAGCGAATGACATAATGAAATCAGAGATATTGCAGTGAATAAATAAATTAGTGAACAATGATTGTGTCGATTGAACAAGGTTCATTATTAAACAGAGGAAGAATGACAATCTAGTAGAGGTTAGAGAGTGACATATGGTGTTGACAGAAGGAGCAAAGTGTTCTGGAGCGATCGTATAAAAAGGATACTCTCGAGCGAGTAGCCCTTCTCCTCCTTCGGTGCGGCTGCATCGATTACCAGGCTGTCCTTTGATAAATCCGTAATTTTCTCCTCGACCACCATCGTCTAGCAACCACGTATTCTCTTTTCACTAAGTTTTCAACACGAACCACTTCGAACTGAGATTGCGGAATCCTCGAATACCTTGCGAGCTGCGCCGTCACTGAACACGTGGTCCAGCGCGTCACAGAGGGCGACAGTAGTACTTTTTTCAAGAGCGCAAGTTCTACCCGCAGTTTTTGACTTGTATAACTTTGAAATTTGAATAAAGTATTCTCACAGAATTCCTGTTTTACGTGTTTTATGTTTTAAACCGGGAAAGAATTTCCGAATGCCAACGAATCTTTTTCTAATTGATATAAATAATATTCAAACGTTGCTTTTGATTTGTAACTTCGAAATTTTAATAAACTATTCACAAAGAACTGCAGTTTGTCAAGTTTCAACTTTAAACTGAGAGGAAATGATAATAGAAAGTTTTTTTCTAACTAGTAGAAATAAAGTATGTCATCAACCGATGTTAAAAGTAATACTAATAATCTAAAAGTACAGCAAGTTGTTATAGATCGAATGTTAACGATAGTGTAACAACGACTACTTATCGGGCACGTGTAAGTGGTTAGGTAATTCTCTTTCGTGGCTACAACGAAGAAGAATTACTCTCGCAATGAGACCACAATGGGAGTAATACTACTTAAGTATTACGACTAGCTGCTCTAGCACGAAGCTACTTCCACTTAATACCCAGCGTGACTGCGTGCCGTTCACGGTCGCACTATGACTTACGAACTAAAAATAATGACGAGAGAACATCGACTGCATTGTTAGATATTCCAAAGATAAGAATAAATGACTAACTTCAATAAAAATCGAATA
Organism: Ectemnius cavifrons; assembly: GCA_964023945.1. Lineage (NCBI taxonomy): Eukaryota > Metazoa > Arthropoda > Insecta > Hymenoptera > Crabronidae > Ectemnius > Ectemnius cavifrons. Next base: position 3,843,163 of record OZ030383.1, on the reverse strand, counting down.
TAAATGACTAAGAAATTCTAGCTTGTGTTTCCGCATACGCGACAGACTTCGAGAGTCTGTTGGAAAGTAAGATTAAACTATTTCAAGTCACTCCAAGCTTCTTGAAGATAAATCTATCTGTCTGTTCGGCTGACTTTATTACCCGGTGTGTACTCGGCAGAAGCAATCACCGGATTTAGAGGTGTCCGGGAGTCCCTGCAATATCCTCGACGTCAAGGAAGCCAAGATAGGAAGGGGAAAAATGAGAGAGAGAAAGAGAGAGGGTAGGTAAACGAGGAGGAATGAAATGCCAGCTATAGAGAGGAAATGAAGAGATTAAAGTCTGAACTTACGCGGTCGAGTTAATGAGCCCGCGCGCATCTCGAAATAATTATACCGTCCACCGAAAGGATATGCTTGCTTTTAATCAGATGCAACACTAAAGCCTTTTATTGCCACTCCCGTAAAATCGAAGAACCGGATGCTAAGAAGACGCGAGATCGATTTTAAAAGCACTGGATGTGCCGCGTGGAAAAAGGACGTTGCACTTCTCCAACTCGGAAGTCACATCGAGAGAATGGAAAAGAGTGAAAAGTCACTTGTCACTTCTTAGGAGGGCACTCGTGGCCGAGATGAAAATACACCAAGTGCATAGGTGAGACAAACGTGGACACGTACGCGCCGGCTGCACAAACAGCCCACAAGTGGCTGAGAGTATTTGTGCTCTTTCCATCGGGAATGCCTGTAATACTTGGGCGGTGGGGTTCCGGTTGCCGTTAGGAGGGAAGGAATTCCTTGGATGGTCGCGAGGGTCACTCGTAAATGGGAGGATTAAGCATCGAGTGAAAATATCCTATGGTATATAAAAATGTTTAAGTACCTACGAATGGGAGGAGAATAGCGGTGACCAAAGTATCGGGTACTGTGAAATAAATGGGAGGGCTTGCAAAAAGTGCAGGTAGTACGTGACGGCACGAGTAATAATGCCACTTGGTAGGATATCGTGGGAAGGAAAGCGCAAGAGAGTGAGGGAGAGAGAGAGAGAGAGAGGACTCGAGGATAAGGAGTCTCCTAGCCAGACATCATCACGAGAAATATAGATATATTTATCGGAGTGCAGGCTTTTTCCCGTCGCGCCCCATAAATCAAGCGTTAACGGTGTTCTCTCCCCCTCTTTTGTGATCTTCGACGACACTCTCAACTTTTCCACCGCTACCACCATCTCCGTAGGGAGGAAAGGAAAGATCGAGATCGTACGATGGCATGCTCGGAAAAATGCCGCTCCAACTTTCCACCCCCTCTTTTTTTCCTATCCTCTTCCGCACAACCCTCCGCGAGTTCATATAGATTTCTGCTTAGTCGTCGAGGAAAAGTTAGACCCTCGTAAAACTAACAATAATTCTACCCGCCCTTCTTCCTCCTGGCCAAGTCAACAATGCCGGCGTTTCAGGAATGCATCGACCTTTTGGCATACCGCGGACACATGTGCGCGGACACATATATACGAGCATCCAACTTGGATTTCGAATTCAAAGCAAGCGAAACTAGCAACTATGCCTTTATGCTTCCTATCGTGGTGCGCTCGATATGGATTCATATTCGTTTCGATAGAATTACTTGGGAACCCTCGAATAATCACCGCAATAATGTAGCCCGGAATAAACTCGGCGTTGGAATAAATGAGTAGAAATCTGATTCCAAGATACGTTGCCTGCTGCATGAGTGACATATCCATTGACTTATTCATTTCGTTACGAACGTTATTTCAGATCCCGTCTGACACGTGTTCTGTGCTATTAACTCAATACGATTTCGCAAACTCGTTAGACATTCCAACAGCGGGACGAATTATGAATTCATTCGGAATGATTACTACTTGGGCATAATTTACTAGTTCAATATAGGATTGTTTTTACTGGCACGAAATAAGTGAACTTTATCTCCGTGATTTGATTAGGACTTTAAATGATATGACGGAAAGATAATAATTAGTGTAGAAATCTTGTAAATCTTAGTTAAAGTTAGCATGATAATTTTTGAATTGCGTGGTATTAGGCACCGTATGTCTCTCTTTAAGAGAGAGAAACAAACTGTACAGGGTGAGTCACTTGCCTTTTAATCATCCCCTTCGCACTCGAATTCGAATTATTTTCATTATTGGTACAATTTGATATTATAAATAAATATCAGTGCGTGGAAAAGACTCGTTAAATACTCCTGTATATTAAAATTACTCAACACTGTATAATTATACCATTTCAACGGCCTATATCCATCATTGGCGATTCAAAATCAAATGAATCACCCTTTACAGGGTGAGTTTAATCATCCCCTTCGCACTCGAATTCGAATTATTTTCATTATTGGTACAATTTGATATTATAAATAAATGTCAGTGCGTGGAAAAGACTTGTTAAATACTCCTTTATATTAAAATTACTCAACACTGTATAATTATACCATTTTCAACGGCCTATATTCATCATTGACGATTCAAAAGCAAATGAATCACCCTGTACATGGTGAGTCACTTGCCTTTTAATCATCCCCTTCGCACTCGAATTCGAATTGTTTTCATTATTGGTACAATTTGATATTATAAATAAATGTCAGTGCGTGGAAAAGACTTGTTAAATACTCCTTTATATTAAAATTACTCAACACTGTATAATTACACCATTTCAACGGCCTGTATCTAACGTTGACGATTCAAAGGCAACTGAATCACCCTGTATGTTAGCTGGACATAAGACCTTTGCGGTCATCTCAACGGGACACTGTCGAACTGTAAACGGAAAAGTGTAGCTCAAGTGACAATTAAAAGATATTCCTTTGTGAACCACTAAATTCGAATATACCACGGTCCTATAATTTACCATCACTTTCCATTTATTACTAACCACCGACAAAAAAACGCGACGGTTGCTAAAGTTGCCAGATAAAAATGTCTTCTGTCGCGGGACAAAAAATAAATAATTATAATAGTGATCATTTCGAAGGTGATTCTCCGCATAATCTCGATCGTACATCTTACCAATTTAAACTATAACATAATATACCGCCAGACGATTTCTAATATCGAGCTATTACGATTCACGATTATCGAAATTCCTCCAAGTTTAAAGACTCGATCCACCGAATTCCCGTCGATGCAATGTCGCGTGGAAAGTTGGCGAAGTTTGCCTGGCACTGAGCAAAGTGCTGGCGTATAAGTGCGAGCAAGTGAGCGCGACAAAGAGGGTTGGAACTTAAAGGATGCCTTCAAATCGTAGAAGGCTCATTACGTTCCCCTGTACTTACTATATTTCTCCCTTCCCACTTTCTACTTTACACGTAAAACCTACAAGAAATCGCCAACATTAATTCCGCCTATTGTTAAACTTCGCGAATTAAGGAAACGACAATGCTTACACACCAATTAGAAATGACGTGTCTAAGAAAGTTATTGACTTTCTTCGACAAATATCAGAAATCGTGCGGGGGAGTTTAATGATAGGGAAGATAATTCGACGAGAAGGAATAAAGAGGACTCGATAATTAGAGCACTCGAGAATGTAACTGGCAATGGCATCGAATGGGAGCGAAAGGGGATGACGAAAGTGTGTGAGAGAGAGGATTGCGAGTAAGGAAATCGCGCTGCCTAATCGCTCTTAGGTGGTGGCTGCAGCCTCGAACTCTCGACTGCCAAGGAAATTCGAGCTGTCAGGAAACAGTAGCTCTGCCCGGGACGTCTAACGTCATAGGCAAACCCGAGATCGCGTAATTAACAGGATATATCCTCCCTCGCCTTGCACTATGTATTCTACGTTCTCTTGCTCCTCTCAGATGCACGCCAATCGGCTCCTGCAGCCGGTTCCCTGGCGCCGTTGCACACCACACTCAGAGACTCTGATCGTGTTACCTGACTGTCCGCTCCAGGAACAACTTGCCGGAACCGCCTTCCAAGACGGCGAAGCATTCACCGTTTCCACTACTACCACCTCCTCTTACCGATATCGTACTCCGATAATTCCGCCTATACGAGTTTCTTACTTAGCGACTATAATATGCTGTTAATTAATCTTCGCAATCTAAAATTATTTCATATAACTGAAGCTACTCTATTTAAACTTTCAAATAAAAGATTCATCGGCCTAACAATCTAATATTATTCATTTTTACTCGAGCTAGTCGAATTTCATTTGCTATAAAAGATTCGTTACTGTAACACAATTCAATATTATTCCGTCTTACTAAATGTATTCTAGATTAAGTTATACATAAAAGATTCAACGTTACGTGAGAGATAAAGTTCAATCTAATACGATATAAGTTGCAGTTATTAAACCTATTAAATTATTAATAATACTAGCATTTAATATTTAAACGAGGAGAATAAAAAGCGATGGGAAATGCAAGAAGAAAATAACGTGACGAATGTACAGGGTGAGTCACTTGCCTTTTACACTCGACTTCCAATTATTTCCATTATTGGTAGAATTTGATATTACAAATAAATGTCAGTGCATGGAAACGGCTCGGTAAATACTCCTTTATATTAATATTACTCAACACCGTATAATTATACAATTTTCAACGGCCTATATCTAACATTGGCGATTCAAAGGCAAGTGAAACACCCTGTACTATAGGAACGCACAACCTTTCCTTTCGAGCGGCGCGCAGCCACTGGTGGGAGAGCGTTGCTAGTGCTAGGCTCATGCGCAGCTTTCCCCCACCACCGAGCGACGCCACCTGACTGGCGCATCGGTGCGGCCTTGCTTGGAATGCGTGGCACGCAGGTCAAGGTCGCCGGTGAAGGATTAACTAGGTCAGTTGCGCGCCACCCGGCGTCCCGAACAGATGGGGGGTTGTATTACGACCGCCAACCTCCCTTTTTTTTTCAGATTTATTTATCATGGCTCTTACTGCAATCTGCCGCAACCATCTGTTACCATGAACCGTATAAAAGAATAGTATTAGGATTGAACAGAATTTAAGAGAATGTTTCTATTTTCGGAATGCTGTGAATTGTGATTCGAGTATCAAGAATGATATTCTAGATTGAGGATAGATGAGCTTACTTTAAGAAGAATTATATTGTAAAAGGATTGGAAAAGTAAAAGTTTTAAAATGTCAGAAGAAAGTAAGCCAAAGTATAAGTCTGTTAAGAAATATATATGATCAAGTAAAATGATTTTGATAACTGATATGTTGTTAGGAAAAAAAAATATTATATGAACTTACTTAAGGAAAAATTATGTTAATCTACGAGAACTATGTAAAATAATGCAAAACTGACGGAAAATAAAAGATCTGTGTCAAAAGAAAGAAAGTTAAAGTATATCGCCAACGAGTCTATGTGTCTTCACTGAGACAGTTCTGGAATAAGTGACACGCTGTTCCACACAGTTCTCTCGCCAGGAGGCAACCCTGTTTTCCCCACTCCAATCCCAGGTCAAATAGTTACCAAATTCCTAACTTGAAGACAATTGACAATACAGTATCGAATTGTTTGTCTTCCGCACCCACGCTTCGTCAACTATTACCTGAATGTAATGACGGTCGTCAGGTAAAAATGACCTTTCGGACCTTTCATAAATCTATAATCCTACCCAGCTTATCTGACTTTGACTTAAGAAACCCTAATTTAATTGCATTGTCACTAATATACAAGTAACGATCGGCAAAAGATTTCTTAACTCAAGAATGGAACTAAATGTTCTCCGCACCATCGGTTCGACTGGCGAATAATAAACGTTCTAGAAATTTGGCTGCTGGTCTCTCCTTGCGAGCCTGGATATTCCCAGGACGGTTGCGCCCGACAGATTCCACATAAAGGTCCTGGGGTCACGAATAAATTTCCTAGGGGCTGTTCTCTCCCAGCGAGCACCAGCGAAAATAAACCGTGCCGCGCACTGCCGCGGGTTATTCCGTAAAGCGGAACTCGTACCTAAATACGACGTCTTTGCATCACAGAGACAAGTAATTCATGCGCCGATTTTTGCTCTAGCTTTTTTTTTCGAATTCACCCGAGAAATGCAAGCTCGATAATGCTAGAGGAAAAATTCTAAATGGACATTTTGCGATATAAATCGTCGAAGAAAAATAGTTCATCTTCAGGAATTTTTTGCAAGAAATCCGAGAAAGCTATTCAAATGAAATTTACCACAGTTGTTGGTCATACTTTAAATAATATTCATCATTTTTTATACCGTAATTGATCACGTACTTCAAAAGTTATTGCTGTTATAAACAAAAATATTACTCCGGAACATGCGAAAAAATGATATTTAAACTAGAAATTTATTCTCGGTGAATGTATGAATACGGTTTAATCTAGATCGCGAAAATCCCTTAGAACGAAAAGACTGAATAAACGACGACGTTTACACCTCCGTGTCCGAAGCCCAACTGGCCTACGCTGGCCTTGGCTGCGCCACTTAATTACGAGCGACACGTGACAAAAGCAAGAAGGTAGTTCGATCTATCTCGAACGAGATCCCGTCAAGGAATGAAACATTCTCCATATTATCGAACCCGTTTACCTGAGAACGACCACCCACTTCCACCATGCGAATAAGGATGAAAAGTGTTCGAACCGCAAATTGATTGCGCAATATACACACCAACAGTATCAGCTTACGATTAAGGATGTTCGTTGCACAATAATTCATTAGATATGATCGAGCTGTTATCGATATTTTCAATTCGTTGCGGTCTCATCATCAAATAACGGCGATCGATCGCGATAGCGTTCGCTGTCGGAATTATAAATCCATTACTTCCTCTACCGGACGAATGTTTGCTGTAACGCGCGTAAATGCTGTAATGTAGGCACGTCGCATTCATCGAGCACGGACGAAGCATGTTTGCCCGCAAACAGAGAACTAAACAATGGCGGAAAATATATTTTCCACGTTTAACAGGGCGGCGAACCACTGAATTTCCGGCGGGCAGCGTCTCGCGTATGAATGGTGCTCGCCGAGCACGAATGCATCTATGAATTTCAACACGAGCAAATACTTCCTGCACCGGGAATTTCACGTCCAGTTGTCGAAATTCGATGTTACACATCAATGATTGCTTTTCACTCGCTGGAATCGCGGCGCTCGCTCCAATTCGGCTACTCCAACGGCTTGGAGAACAAAGTAGTCAAAGTTGTATGCGGGCTTGGCACACACAGGGTTTGGAAAGACGATCAAAGTGTAACCGGTGAGGAAATGCGTAGGTAGACGATACACTTGCTCATAATTCTCACGAATGAATTCTCCTCCAAGCTTCCGGCGGGTGTCCGAGCTTTTTAATATATGCTGTAATTAAATGCACGGCTGGCCTTGCGAGATATGAAACAGTGAGGAAGGAAAGAGCTAACCAGCAAACCAGCCAGCCAGCCAGCAAGGCCGTAGATAGTTTTATTGGTCTTGTGCGGAAATTCAACGTTTACCTTTGCACCGTGAAGGCGAAAAGTTTCGCCGTGGCGAAACTTCAAGCTCGGCGAATAAGGGTCTGCTGGCTGCTGGACTCGTTACCGCCGGCCAACTTGCAGACCAGTAATTTTCTATAAGCCGCACATCTACATACTGTCTCTCAGCTGACACTGAAATTATCAGGTGAATATTCTAACATTCCACGAGAGCAAAGTACGAAATGCCAAGAGCTTACTTCGAAAGAGGATATTAAATGCATCGGTCCGAGAGAAGGGAAAGCGATCCAAGGAAATCATTAGGAAGTTCCCAATGGATTACCGGTGAAAAATTGTGGGAAGGCGGCCCGCGGGCGTCGTCGCGGTACAACGGAAATGAATCCAACGAAGATCCAGCTTGGAAGTTCTTAATAATGGAAAGAGCAATATTCTAGGCTCTCTTAAATCTCTGCAACGTAATTAAAAGCCTCCCTGAATCATTGAGGATCCACTTAATGGACTTTGAGTGACCAGACTTCTTCGGTACTTCCGATTGCTCTTTTTCTCTTGCGAACGTTATCGACTCTTCTCACTTAAGTAAACCGGTATCGGATCGACCAAGTTGTCAATTGGATAACTAATTCCAAATCTCGACCATCGGATAAAGAATGCACACCTACCTTGATTACTTGTTTGAGTCGATGTATGCTACGAAGATTTATGAATGACAGAAATAAGGATAGGACACCTGAGGTAAAGATAGACGATGATTCCAATAGAACTTTTCTTTTTCTCTTTCTCCATCTTTACCCAAGAGATACATGTGCACTTAACAAACGTTTCACAGAGGTACATGCGTATTAAAAGCACACACTTTACAAAAGAGACGATTCTCTCGCACAAGCATACAACGCGTTCTCACCTACTTTCTCTCTCTTTCTCTCTGTTTCACCTCCACACACTCATTCACGGGGACCTCGCATTCTCTTTCGAAGGAATTCTCAAGCTTCAGCGATATTAGAACAGCGTCGGATATCAAACAATGCATTAATGCTGAATGAAACGACGAATCACACGTACGTTACTTATATCGGGCTGCAAGATTGGTCGGAAGTCCGATATTAATAAAAAGAATTCAATCTTGGATGAAATTTCGAAAGACCTGTCGGTGCCCGGGCTTCCTGCCACTGCTATTTCGCCTCGACTTATTTAATTCCGACGTAGGGAGACTTAAGCGAAGGGAGGAAAATGCCCGAGGAAGGTCACGAACTTGCAGGACCGAGCGATCTTCGTATAGGACCGCCATAAATAAAATTGTTTCTTGCCGAGAAAGTCAGAGAGGCTTATATACCTCGGCAATAATAAATCCCCACTCCCATAACCGAGCGTTCGTCCACCCTATACTAGCAAGTCCCCTAATTGAAAATCTGTCTATCTCCCATGCTCGATTTACTTTTTATTGAATGGAAAAAGTAAATGCACAATGAGAGTTTTGACTGTTCGACCGACTCGCTAATTACGTCCTGTAATATACGTCGTTTTAGAACCGGAGAATAATTACAAGTTCGGCAGTTCAATACATCTTCGGGGGATTTTGAACACGATTTTCCGGATGTAATTTCAACATAGTGAATGACTAAGGGCTGAAGACGGATTCCTTCATTCTCGCGCGTCCCCTATAATTACACACTATGTACAGCCAGTGTTTGTACACGCGATTTTCAAGCGTCGACAGTGAACGAAACAGAGATAGGAATGACAATGAGGAAAACTCACTCGTCGCTATGTAAAAGAAAGGCGATCAGTCACAGAGAGATCGCTCCGCTCCAACTCTCCGCGCGTGGGTCTAAATCGGGCGAAAGCCAATACGGGCACTCGGTGCCCAATCGTTTCACTCGTTAACCCGTCAACCGATAAAAGAACAACGGTACAAAACAATTATGAATAAAATTTTTATGCTTCATAATGTGCCCAGCCAACAATAATAAAGTCTAGTCCTCTAACAAACGACCATCACCCCAATGTGACGCCTATTTCACCGATGATACAACTATCGGGCGTTCGAGTGTACCCACAAACGAAAACAATGTCAAAAAGAACGTAAAGATGAATGGAAAATTAATTTAATCAGCAAGAAATATCTTTCTATACACCTACGTGTCCGATTTCCCGGGCGGGCCGATCGCTCGAGCACCGTTTCAGTCGAGCCTTTATACACGTCTTTGTACAAGAGCTTAAATTACTAAGATATCACGTTGAAACGTCGCTTTATAAAAGGACCTTCTCACGGCAATCTTAACTATCTCCGACTCTCTGGAGGTCAGCAACCTGACTGTGCGTACATTCAAAGACAACATGCTAGTGTCAAGCTGGCTTAGGATATACCTTCGGTGCTCCCGAAGGTACCAATCCCAAACATTGGAAGCCTTGACACAAAGAGTTAAGATTCCGCACGTGTAAAGGTCTATTTTATCACCTGGAGCTGTTTTGGGGCGCGCCTCGCCGACCAACCTCCATTCACGGCATCCTTTTCCTTGTTGGCAAGGAGGCGCGACGAAAAAACGGCTAAGACGTGACACTGTCCTCTGCTTGGATCTGCGCGTGGTCCATGCGTTTAATGCAGTCCCTGATCGCCTGCAGGATTATTCCGACCCTCCTGTCGAGGGCGGTGAAATGAGGTTCCCAAAGGACCGGTGCCACCGGGTCCCTCGTCATGCTCGTCCGCATCGCCTCGCTTAATCGTACTGGCCCGTTATGGAACCTAGAGACAATCAACAGTTCTGCCTTCCGTCACTTCGAATAATACAACACTGGCAAATTTCCTCAATCGTATAAGGACGAGGGGAGTGACCTGTAATGGGATCGGACGAGGGGCAATTTTTCAATAAACATGCAAATCCCCGTAATCGAAAGAGTTCGCCGAACTCCAAGGGATTAAGAAGAAAGGCGATTCGGCGCGGTACGGCGCGACGCTACGCAGTCACTCTCTCGCGGTACAGAGGATTTTTCAATTAAAATGCAAATTCCCGTAATTATAAGTTGCGCGGTGTAAAGGCCGCGGGCAAAGTGTCGCAGAGCTAAATGGGAAGCCGGCCACTTTTCTTTTCCGCAGTATCGTACGTCCCCATCAAATATCTGTCGGGAAGTCTAGCCCACTACAAGTTCTCTCTGAGTGAATCGGGACCAGAGCTCGACAGCCTGTTAAATGGATCGAGTTCTCTTCTCCGATGAAACCTGACTGTGCATAATGGAGGGATGGCCTAATATATATCGAGCAGCGCATTAATATTAATGCGGCTCTCCCGCTCTCTTCTCACTTCTGTATCAAGGGAAATACTAAAAAGGCGCGAATGGATAATGAACGAAGCTTACACGCGCCAGGCAAGAGAGTGGTGCTGCGAGCGATTCCAAATTAATATATATTCATAAAAGTGTCGCAAGAGGCTGAGGGGCGTGTCTGCGCGTGGATAACGAACGAGCGAGGGTGGCTAGTACCGGTTAAATGGAGAACTAAATGAAAACGAAGTACCCGCGGACAAGAAGGCATGCCCGACTGACACGACGAACTACCTGCAATGAAGAAGCCGCACACAGGAAGCAATTATCCTATAATATCGCCGGGCTTAATGGCTGGCGTGTGGGTTTCTTTAATGCGGTCTCAACGAGTAGCACTATTCAAGGCAAGCTGCCTCGTATCAGGCACAGTAGTCACCGCTCTGATAATAATAAGCGACTCTAATAGCAATATATTGCCCGTTACACCACTTACTCGACACTTCAGCGAGCGCGATACACGTTCTTTTAACTGACGGGCGACTCTAGTATCGAAAGGATATGCTCCCGCCGCCGTATCGGCGTCGCGTTGTTTCGATCGGGAGTTTCGAGCAGAAGCCGAGAGAGGAATCGATTTTTAGAAGGGAATCGTGGATACACCGGCGGCGGCGGCGGTGGCAGGGTGGTCCCGGCGTAGGTACATGGTGTCGACGAAATCCGCTCGTCGAATTTATCGCCTTCGTAAAAAGGCCGTCCCCGTGAATCCGCATCAAAGCCGAGATTCACGAGCGACGGTACTGCCGGGCAATTCTGGTAAAACGTTTGGATTCGAAATCCGCCTTATCCAGCCTCGGGGGCCGCAGCTCGTAAAGTTTTCCCTGCGTTTCCCTTTTTCGGAGGATCGAGCAGTGCGCGGAAAGGGAGAGAAAGGGAAAGAGAGCGACGAATAGGGATAGAGCGACAGCGTCTGTCAGCTGCTCTGAATTGTAAATTCCTTCGATCGATCCCCCTTCAGTCTCCGATCTCGACCCTCGCTCCCTTTTTCCAAACTACCCCCGGCTCTTTTCACTCTTGATATCTATCTCTTTGTACAGCCCGGCCCTCACCCGCTCTCACTACTCTACTACCGACTACTATACGCGAATTAAAACGAGTGCTCAAAGAAACTGAATATCTCAGATCGATCAAGCCTCGGGTGATTTCATGAAGGGCCTGAACGAATTGAACGAGAGTGGAGAATGCGTGACGTATATCGAACAGATTTTCAAGGTAAAATACAAGGAAAAAGGGATGCCTGATCTACGCACTTTAAGAGGGTGCTCAGAGTAGTTTGCCTGATCATGCAACACTGCAGGATCGGTGCCAAAATAGAAGTCTCGTCATGGAAGGGCTTGCCAAAGCCTCGCCCGTGGTCCAGATGTAGTGTGAAGGTGTCATTGCCAAAGATTTTAAAGGTCTCGTAGTGATGCCTGTCCATGTTGCCTGTGAGGAAGTCAAAGACTGCCATGTCCATCAAGTCGAGCAGTCTTCTGCCCTCGTCGTACGGTGGGATCTCCTTCACCAGAGTACAATACTCCGAGTCTGAAACAAAAGCGCCAATCCCTTAGTACATAGTTCGACTACTTGCTTCAAAGAGCGCGTGACGAGAGATGTCGAATAAGGAGAATCTCGAGCGAGATATTGCACGCGACCTTTCTCTCAATTCACTTTGCTTTGCAAATCTACGTCCACTTCACTGGTACCTCTTGAATCCACTCAATTCTCAGCACGCTTATTGCTTTTAAATGTTTGAGATCTCAGACACATGAATTTTCCAGTGTACGAGTTTGTTAAAGGTCGAAGAATATTAGAATATAACGAGCGAATGGATTTAATCAATAAAGTCACCGTGTTCCCATTGAGCCTTCTTCCTTTTATGATAGCTTCTCCTCCAAGGATGTCTCCAAGCTTTCCGTGCGGCGGCTGACTTCTCCGGAAGAAAGGCAGCGAAGCTGCCCTCAAGAGTGTCTGGACTCCCACACACTGCGTGTGCAGTATCGCAATAATAACTGCACTTCCCGTGGAAGCAGAGATTCCCAGCAGGACTGACGAAGAACGTCTTTAAGAGCTCGCCGTCGGCAATCTGATAAATCTCCGTAGTGACGTTTAACGTCCTTCCTGTCACGGGCATTGCTCTGCGAAAGCCGAGTAGTCTGCAAAGATTAATCGACAGTATCAATCAATCATTCTTTCTATTTTTTCTATCGTCTATATTTTCTATCATTACTACCAAATTCGCCAAGTAGTTTTGTTTCACCCCCCACAAAAGTGTTTTGCCTTCAACAAAGAGCATATTTTTCTTTGATTCGCCAAAAAATTCATGGAATTATTCGAAACGAAAGCCAAGCAACTATTCAATTATAATATTTTTTTACAAATAATTTCAAACCATTTCTTCGTAATGCCGAAGAAATTACGCTAACACCGTCACAACACAAGAATGAAATACTTTATACTGCTAGGTAAGAGTTGGTTTTTTCTATCTTCTATATTTTCTATCATTACTATAAGAAAGAGTAATACAGAATAGATAGTTAGGATTCTGTAAAAAGTAGAAAATCAAATTGAATATCTCCGAGGTTTACCTATCCAAATGGAAAGCAGCGATCTCAGCAGTGTGACGTTCGAAGTCCGTGAAGTAAAAGTGGTTCGGTAGAGTTTGCTGCTCTCTCGGGAACCTGTGAAGATATAAATGAGAATGTCATCCAGTTGCACGACTCTCCGTAATGCAAGACTACACGAGGACTCCCAATGCTCTCCTGTCTCTCAGTGGATTTCAGAGAATCAATAAAATTCGAGTAAATATGTGTCCAAGTATCTCCCAAGATCCCACCGATATATCCCAGCGCCATAAATAAGAATTATAAGTGGCCATGAAATAGCGAGCGTGACGCTTTCTAACAAATCGATCGGATTACATCGGTTCATAGGACACGATCAGACTTTACTGCCTTGAAATACGTTCGGGCGTCGACTAAAAGGAAGTAGGTAGTGGGTGGGGAGAGAACTCACGTCGGCGGAAGTGCAAGTGTTTTTCGAGCGTTCAATGCCCTCGGCGGGCTTGTTTTTCCAGCCCGACTTCTTCCGTCAAGGGCATCGATCCATCAGCCAAGCTTTTCTCGTTCTTCTTAATCTGCACTTATCCCTCAAAACTATCTAAAAACTTCTACCATTCTGATAAACTTTCCAAGTCCATTTTTTCTCCGCGAGGACTAGCAATTTTCCAACAGGCAACGAATCACAGCGACGAAATTTCCGCAGGACAGCGTCGACGACAGCGGAGGAAATGGAGCGCGCGCGTCGTTTCGCAGGGAAAACACAGTCATTGTTTCCCGAGTGACTATTTTCTCGTTCAAGGGCACGTACGAGTTCGCGCGGAGGGCGGACGATGTTCCAGCGAGAAAGAAAGGGTTGTGTTCGGCAAAAACAGAGTGGCAGCCGGTGCCTGGTGAGATAGTGAAACGCGTGTAAACGGGAAACGGAAGAGTGCTGCTCTGTGGCTCGCATCTCATCCTGTCGACTCTATCTCTCTCTCTCTCTCTCTCTCTTTACCACCCTTTTTCTGTCGCGCCCGACGGCAATAAATAAAAAAGGGAGATTCCCCGGGGAATCCTGCCGCTACGTGTCCGTGTGTTCCCACTGAATACGGAAAAGCTGTGGTTTTCCCGGCCGAATCTCTTGGCGCCGAAACTATCTGGTGAATTCAGTTGAACAAACTCGTCTTAAAAATCCTACTATCGTACATGTTTATAAAAGAGGAAAAATAAATGAATGATAGAATGTTTAAAATAAATTTCAATACTTAGTTTGCTGAGATGCTTCTCTAAATAGTTTTAAAATAATGACGCTTGTTTCTATTGTATTTTATATATATTTTTTTTTCACACCGTGTCTATTTGAATCTCACTCTTCAGACTAAGAGAGGCGTCGGAATTGGAGTGCGAGCACTTTCAACCGAGCAGTCCTCTTAAACATCAGTGAACGCGCGGATGTCGGCGAAATGCCGGCGATGGCGAGAAAGGAACACTCGTCCATGGGAGAGAGAGAGAGAGAGCGAGCGCGCGCGCGAACCAAGAACTTTTCCGTGGAAACTCGCCCGGCTAATTAATACGGCGGCCGCGTGGTAATTAGCGCGTAATTTGCATCTGATTAAAAGTTAACTGGCGCGCAGCCGAAGCTTCTGACCTTCCGACTCCGTCCAGGCTTTCTATAATACTGTTTATCAAGGATAACCTCGCCCCTCATTTTCTACGAGGAACGTTTGTCCCAACACTCAGCTATTCTTCCTCCATTTCCCTCCGATTCGACACGTGCCAAACCTTTTCCTTCACCGGAAACGTCTCACCTTCACCTGCAATTCTTTTAAACCTTTGCTAACTATTAATTGCACGTTCACTCAAACAAGCTTGTCATTAATGATCTTTTTATATGAAAGAAATGTGTCAACTAGTTCATTTCTAAAGTAGAAAAGTGGTCGAGCTAAAACTGTTTACCAACAGCTCCTTATTTTCGATGTCAAGTGACGCGCAAAATTTCACCATCGTCCGTTTCTCCCTTATTCCAGAATCCCCGTAAATCTAATAATCGAAGTTTTCCTCAACGAGGCCAATTGTTTCAGGTAGACTGACGGCCAAGTGAATTTTATTCCTTAATAACGCATTATGCGCCAGAGTTACGACCACCAACTTCTTCCCGCGGCGACGCCTTCATCTTTCTCTCTCGCTGTTGAAACACTACTTTCTTTAACTCTAACTCACGGATTGAACTCTAACTCGAGTGTACCAGTGTAGTAAAGAATGAAAAAAGTTGGCGGTGAACATTTGGCAGCGAGGAATAGGAAGCAGAGGGAAACTCTAGGATTTCCTTTATCAAAGCGAGAGAAAAACAGAGGAAGATGATAAAGAAGAGGCTAGAAAAATAGTGGATCTACTTGAACGTAACGAAAGTGCGCCTTGGTGTCGCTCGCAATTTCAGCAAACGAATTCCTCCGCCGCGGGGAAATAGTCGGCGGCGTCGGCGGCGGCGTCGGTCCACACTGCTTCAACTTTCCAACGAAACTTATTATCAAACTTATTACTAACGGCAGAGATTTAAACTGCTAGCAGCACACCGTCCACTTATCGCAAAATCTTCGGCCGACCGGAAGTTTAAAGAGCCGAATGCGTCGAGTGCCCACCCAAAGAGACACGATTCTACCCTTTGCAATAAAGGTGGTCCTCTCGGTTCTTCTCCACTCGTCTTCAATTTCCTCTCGACCGGTGGATATTACGTTGCTGTATTTCCGACCAGAGAGAAAATGTGGGCATCTATTGCTAACTCCTTACAAAGCATCGAGATATTGCGAAAGGAATCTCTTTAAGTTACGACTGACTCACGGAGTAGTGGGTGAAAAGCGTGCTACAAGCTATGGAAAGTATGTGAAAAACAGTGAATCTAACAAAGTGTGACGCATAACGAATGAATGATTATAATGAGAGTATGGATGCGAAAGTAAGTGAGAGTGCACATACTGATTATTATTAATACGATGATCGATATTAAAAATGTTGGAACTATTAATATTTATCGAGCAGTGTGTGCAAATAATAATCCGTCCAAAAGCAATAAAATGTAAGAAAATGCGCCAAGTAGCAGTTGGATTTCCCCCGAAATTGAAATATAACAAAAAAGATAATAGATATCGTACAAGAAAGCCAACTTTTCAATAAATTAACAATAAATTAGCGAGGTAAAAAGACAATGGGGAACTGATTCAAACCCAAAACTGACTTTACTACAATTTAATTTCTTTAAAAGTTTTTATAGCAATATTACCAGAACAAGTGCCTCGAATGAAGGGCGCACACGCCAAGTTTTTTTTATTGTTATTAATATTTATCGAGCAGTGTGTACAAATAATAATAACTAATAATGATAATAGTAATACGAAAATAATAGTCGATAACGAAAAATTATGAGAAATGAAAAAGGTGAAAAATAAAACTTTTCTATTTCGCTAAATAATTAATGAGTGAAAAACACTTGCTTGCCAGAGTCAACGGGAAGGATATCTGTGTTGCCACCAAGACAGTTCAAAGATAAATGCCATGCTGATCCCCACAATTCTCTTACGAGAAGAAAACTCTGCGACCAAATTCCTCGCTTCAAGACAATGAACAATGCACGGTCGGTCTGCTTGTTACCTTTCCCATCCACGGTCTGGCGAACACTACCTGACCTTAATGACGGCTACCGCCCGACAGGTCAAAGTGACACCTGGGCGCCACGTGCACTCGAACCCTTCGCGCATCACTAATCACTGTCATAAATCTATCCTTATATTACCTGCTATCCAAGTTCTCTCATTTTGGTTATACACTAAAGATTTCCATTAAAATACATTGACGCTACGTATATTAAAAATGTATGAACAATCTGGTCATCTAGCAATTTATGGTAATAATGATAGAACAGACAGAAATGAATATAACGAAATTTATTTCCTAGTGAATGAAAATACTTGAAAAAGAATATATACTAAAAAATTCAAAGCGTATTCTGAAGTATTAACGAAACTATATTCGAATATTCAAATCATTTGAAAACTCCTTTAGTACGATTTCCAAAATTGCATAATTACCCGGTTGAAGTAAATGATTTACAGAACTGTTTATTGATATAGCAACAACACTCATCAGTAAGATTTGCATCTTACACAACGTAAACTCGAAATACTTGACAGTTCGCATATGTTCGCATATGTAATGCGATAATTCCAAGTACAATTTGCAAAGTCGTGCAATGGCGCAGTTGAAGTAAGTGATTCAGTGGACTGCTCGCTGATAGAGCACAGAACGCGAGGCCTGCATTTTTTTTTCCCCGGTCGAGTTAAGTGGGATTACGTGGAGGACAATTACATAAGTGGACAGTGGCAAGTGTGCCTTGTGCTCACACGAGCGAGCCCTCCAATTCCGCAGGAGGTTCCTTCTACTCGATTATGGCTGAACCCTCGCCCTTTTCATCCCTCGCTTCTCACCCTCACGCTACGATCACTTTCGACAATGGAAGATAGCTCACAACTTGTGCAAGCTGATGTGTTTCGAAACAAACTATGTTTCGCTATTGTATAATACTCCAACTGTTCTATTCGACTTTGTCTGGCTGACATTGTCTGTGCGAGCTAACAATGGTTTAATTAAAGAATAATTAGTTAATCTTGTGGAAATATTTACAATGAAAGTTTAAAGTAGGAGAATTAATCTATAATAATTCTACATGTGGCAAGAATTTTGTAAAACTCCTTAGAGAATATTTGTTTTAATTATTAACAGCTTATTTATTAATAAAGAGTAATAAACACGGTCGAATTAATTTATCTCTAAATTAATAATTGCTGATTCTAAGAAACGCATCAGCCTGTATTATTCTACTACTTCCAAAGCGAAAGTTCCACTCTAAATTCCCCAGTGACAAGTGCATTCTAACTGATGGAAAGAGGAGAATAAACCCGCGTGATAAATCCCCATTCTAAAATACTGCTCTTCGAGCTTTTAATGTAAAGCGTGACAATTTGCACTTGAACAACTGTGAATGCAAGAATTATTGAACGCGTCCGTCTGACATATTAAAATGTGACGCGTGGAATTCGAAGGTACGCGCGAATGAATTGGTATTGGTGAGAAGCGGTTCCGGCGTTAATTTTGCATTTTTATCGGCGTAGGAAGAGGAGGAGGAGGAATCCCTGGCAGTGGGTTTCCCGAGGGATCTCGCGAGTGGTGGCGGCCGTTCCGCAGACAAATTGGCCGAGCAATTTCCCACCGGCTGTGAAGCCAAGATACGAAAGTTTCCAGCATGTTCCCTATCTTCCATTACGAAAGGACAGCTCCACCATCTTCTTCGACCTGGCACACGCATTAATTGTCCAAATTCAAGGCCCACCTTTCATGCTACAAAGCAGCTACGATATTTCTCAGAGAAACTGCCAAAGTTTCAACTACTTCTTCACGGAAAGCAGAGAAGAGAGCGAAGCTTCCACTGCTATCGGAATGAAGCAATTGAAACTGCGGGCTTGCTTTCGATTAGTGTCAAAATAATCCCCGAATAAAGGAACATGCCCGGTGCGTCAAGTTAGCGAGCGGGAAACTTTACCTCTTATCGCGCCAAGTTCTGCGAGCTTCATTTGTAAGACTAAGCACTAGTAGCTCTACTATTACCATTCTCCTGGCCGATTTACGCGTTATCGGCCAGCACGTCTGCCTGAGAAGGCAGCGGATAGATTACAGCTAGTTTCTCGAGATTTACACTTGGAAATCTTGGGCAAATTAAACCGGTGGTCCTGCACCGCCTTACCAAAAGCTCAGCCGAGTTAAGCGCTCTTGAAAGTTCACCGGAATACTGTGTGTGTGTTTGTGTGTGTGTCTGTGTGTTCACAGTAAACAATGGGGCATTAGGGTAAGAGTGGGCAGAACGTTAATTGGATTAGGGATGCAACCTTTGGTAGAAAGGAGGCCCGATTAAGCGATTCGCAGGGAATGCCGAGTGATTCCCATGCCAATCAGATTTACCTCATAGGTTTGAAGAGAGCTTGTATACTGTTGGCATAGTCGATAATCAGCTTCAGCTGTGTTCCACCTTCCTTTTGAACTGAAAGCATAAGAATATATACAATTGTGTTAGTGAAAAATGTAACAAATTATGAGGAATATTTTCAAAGGAAAGGAGAACTAAGTTAAGGGGATGTAGGACAGTTAACCTTTACATTTTTATAAATTGTATAAATGTTGGTGTGACTAAACCAATCACTTGGTGAGCACAGTCATTTTATCTTTAATTAGTATACTTGTACAGAGCAATTTGAGGTAAAAAGTTTTAAAATCAAATAAACAATAAGGCAGTTATTAATTGTTAAACATTACAATATTAATTATGCATAATAGTACTCTGCAGAGGATTTCTTTGGTACGGTTGGTCCAGTGAAGATCAGTTTTTACAGAGTTCTTTTTTAAGATCATAGCTAAGGCAGGGACGAAAAATCATGCAGGTAAGTCATGTGGAAGTTGGTTAAAACCAATTGTTTATATTGTTAACCAATAAAACTCTATTTTCTGTAACTATTTGGTTATGCTAAATGTACTAAATGATTGAATATAGTAACAACTGTGGTCCCCGCTGTAACAGGTGGTACAGTGAATAATTGTGCAAAAGCGGAACCCATTTGAACAAATAGTTTTGGAAAAATCATCCGCAGAGTACTATTATGCATAATTAATATTGTAATGTTTAACAATTAATAACTGCCTTATTGTTTATTTGATTTTAAATGTTTTTACCTCAAATTACTCTGTACAAGTATACTAATTAAAGGTAAAATGACTGTGCTCACCAAGTGATTGGTTTAGTCACACCAACATTTATACAATTTATAAAAATGTAAAGGTTAACTGTCCTACATCCCCTTAATGTGTTACTTGGAAGAATAAATAGCTCGAGGAACGAGGAACGTTCGGATGATAGGTTTTTAATGATCAGATATCAAACAGTCTAGTCCGACCAAGGAGAAACGGGGAATCGACTGGTCGCTCGTGTCAATTTGATGAATGATAGATACTTCGTTCCAGCGGAGGGCAGACGGATTCATCACCAGGGGACAATCAAACGACGGAATTAGCGTCGCTCGAATTATTGACTACGAACTCCACTTGGGAACTTCGATCGAGGTTACACCGATTACTACTCCACACGCAGCTAATGATCGTAAAATATTTATATGAAGGAATAAGTTCGTCTAGGAAGTTTTGGTCAAGGAATTCTTTAATCTCATCGATCAATCAAATCAATTAAATGAAGCAAGGGCACGTATCGGGTTGGGCGTCAACCAGAGCTTCGACGGGATTTAATTATTGCTTAGTAACTGAGATGGAGAGGAGCGAGAGAGAGAGAGAAAGCGTTCCTTTGTAGCCAAGCGGCTTTGTCGCCGCGGCGTCTGCTCATCGGCGATCTAATTTCCGACCGGTGGCTCGATACTCCTTAATAATTGGATCCCGTGCGCCTTGATTTAACTTCCTCCGTGCTCGGCCCGGAGTTGCCGAGCGACTGCAATACCGCGCCAACCGATTGCACAATATTAAAGACTCGTTTCATTCTCTCTTCACGAATAGACCTTAGTCGATAATCCTTTCTGTCAAAAGCTGATGACACGAAACTGAGTCCTTCCCCTTTTCCAGGCGACGTGTTATCGGAGATTGAGAATAGAACGAAGACCGAAGGAGAAAATACAGTGGCGAAAATCAAAGACTAGAATCGATAAGCAGACGCTTTTTCCACTGGTTTTAAAAGGGCAGACTGAGCGTAACACTGTGCTACACTCGAGTGGATTGCCGTACCGCAGCGCCTCTTTCCTGTACTCTCAGACTGTAGAATCGTGGCATTGTTAGTCAATGAACCGCGTCGTAGCAATTACTAAGCACAAAACAGTTCCGCTCACAATGACACACACCGGTTAATTGTCCGGCTTCATGGCCCGGAGAAATTAATTCCATCAGGACGTGCAAGATTATTACCGCGCTCCCAGCATTTCCAGATTAATTTTATGCCCAGCCACCGTTGGTATAATTCGCGCACTGGCTTTGCTTTCCCGTACTAGCGAGGACTGCATAGAAATACATAATGACCGGTGCATCTAATCGACTCCATAAAACCGACACTGTGTTCGCCTGCTTGCAATCGTACGCGTTCTCTCTCATTTAACTTTCGGTAAGTTAACGTCGAGCGTGCATATGCGAGAGACTCTCATCCGACTCTAAAGATAATGAAAAAAGGCGATTTTAAAACAACAAATTAAAAAGATAATTGATTACTATCGAACGTGCATGCACGAGAGATTCGTAAGGTAGTTGTAAAGAAAAGTTGTTTTCTATTGATTTTCTTGAAATTTTAGCAGGACAATCCTGGAACTACTGGCCAAATTCTATTGAACTTGACCGTTCCGTTTCCAGGATAATGGCTTTGGAAATTGGCATTTTTTATACGTGCGGTATAACTAAAACCCGTCAGTTAGTCGCATTAGCGATTATAACAACTTAACTTTTCTATAGAATCCTATAAAAAAACTAACCCATGTTTCATCAATATTCTACGAACGCATATACATTTTTTCAGAATTTTTCACCGTCTCGTTTTTAAGTAACATAGTTAATAATACTGAAATTTCCGAGAAATTCAAGACGCTCCACTTGCCTTTTAATCATCCCCTTCATACTTGAGTTCCAATTATTTCCAATATTGGTACAATTTGATATTATAAATAAATGTCAGTGCATGGAAGAGACTCGGTAAATACTCCTTTATATTAAAATTACTCAACACCGTATAATTATACCATTTTCAACAGCCTATATCCCTCATTGGCGATTCAAAGGCAACTGAATCACCCTGTACAGGGTGAATCACTTGCCTTTTAATCATCCCCTTCATACTTGAGTTCCAATTATTTCCATTATTGATACAATTTGATATTATAAATAAATGTCAGTGCGTGGAAAAGACTCGGTAAATATTCCTTTATATTAAAATTACTCAACACCGTATAATTATACCATTTTCAACGGCCTATATCCATCATTGGCGATTCAAAGGCAACTGAATCACCCTGTACAGGGTGAATCACTTGCCTTTTAATCATCCCCTTCATACTTGAGTTCCAATTATTTCCATTATTGATACAATTTGATATTATAAATAAATGTCAGTGCGTGGAAAAGACTTGTTAAATACTCCTGTATATTAAAATTACTCAACACTGTATAATTATACCATTTTCAACGGCCTATATCCATCATTGGCGATTCAAAGGCAACTGAATCACCCTGTACATGTGTATCAGTCGAGAATTTATTACTATATGGAAGCTTGTATGTGTTGCGGACAGGCGCTGACAAAAGTCTAGCCCGGCAGTATACAAAGCGAAGTTAACAGTTCCTTCGGCCAGCGGCTAATTTTTGGCTGGTACAGTACCCTTACAACTACCTTAAGTGACTTTAAGGGGATGTAGGACAGTTAACCTTTACATTTTTATAAATTGTATAAATGTTGGTGTGACTAAACCAATCACTTGGTGAGCACAGTCATTTTACCTTTAATTAGTATACTTGTACAGAGAAATTTGAGGTAAAAACATTTAAAATCAAATAAACAATAAGGCAGTTATTAATTGTTAAACATTACAATATTAATTATGCATAATAGTACTCTGCGGATGATTTTTCCAAAACTATTTGTTCAAATGGGTTCCGTTTTTGCACAATTATTCACTGTACCACCTGTTACAGCGGGGACCACAGTTGTTATTATATTCAACCATTTAGTACATTTAGCATAACCAAATAGTTACAGAAAATAGAGTTTTATTGGTTAACAATATAAACAATTGGTTTTAACCAACTTCCACATGACTTATCTGCATGATTTTCGTCCCTGCCTTAGCTATGATCTTAAAAAAGAACTCTGTAAAAACTGATCTTCACTGGACCAACCGTACCAAAGAAATCCTCTGCAGAGTACTATTACGCATAATTAATATTGTAATGTTTACCAATTAATAACTGCCTTATTGTTTATTTGATTTTAAATGTTTTTACCTCAAATTACTCTGTACAAGTATACTAATTAAAGGTAAAATGACTGTGCTCACCAAGTGATTGGTTTAGTCACACCAACATTTATACAATTTATAAAAATGTAAAGGTTAACTGTCCTACACCCCCTTAAAGCTAGTTAAATAAGACGATCTTTAAGAGGAACAAGTTGAAAAAAATTGATTCATCATGACGGCGCTACGTAAAATTTAATAAAGACCACCGCTTGCCCAGCTCCCTTAGCACGAAGAACAGTGGTCTGCCTGGCTTACCATCCATTATTTTGCGGCAGGAAAAATTCCGGGCACGAACGCGCTCGCGCGCGCAAAGTCGGACCGCTCGAAATTTATATTATGGCATGTTCGATCGTGTATTATACGAGTTCGGTCAAGTTAAATGCTCCGAGTGGCCCTCAAGAATTTCTGCATTATTATGCATGGAACCGTGCGCGCCTGCATCGGCTTTCCCCCTTACACGTGTCCGGCTACGGACGTCCCGTTTCTACTGATCTCGAGGAAGCCCTCCGCGCGTACCACAGACACGCACGCACCACCCGTTTGCGGTAATAAAAGTTCCGCCATCCGACCAAACGTTTCACCGATAATTTTGGGAATAATGTCCTTGGCAGTATGTGAGATCGCCCGGCTATTAAAAGCACTGACTTCTGAATACACGATGTAATGGCAGTCACATATCAAGGCAATCCGAATCGAAGTACAATAGAACGCATTCATTCACATCGAGATCATGGAACCTGTGATGATCCATTTAAGGTACCATGTACAGGGTGATTCACTTGCCTCTGAATCGCCAATGATAGATACAGGTCGTTGAAAATGATATAATTATACGGTGTTGAGTAATTTGAATATAAAGGAGTATTTACCGAGTCTTTTCCACGCACTGACATTTATTTATAATATCAAATTGTACCAATAATGGAAATAATTGGAACTCGAGTGTGAAGGGGATGATTAAAAGGCAACTGACTCACCCTGTACAGTTTGTTTCTCTCTCTTAAAGACAGACATACTTCAACTTTAACTAAGATTTACAAGACTTCTACACTAATTATTATCTTTCCGTCATATCATTTAAAGTCCTAATCAAATCACGGAGATAAAGTTCACTTATTTCGCGCCGGTAAAAACAATGCTATATTGAACTATTAAATTATGAACAAGTAGTAATCATTTCGAATGAATTCATAATTCGTCTCGCTGTTGGAATGTCTAACGAGTGACTCACCCTGTACAAGTAAAATGTTGAAAATACTGATTCGAAATGTCGTATTTGTTTCCTTACACATCAATTTTTGTCTCGAAAATGTATTATATACATATTTAAGTACACATTGCAAGCTATATATCCTGTAAATTTCATTACGATATTTGCAGTGGTTAGCACGTCACAGCAATTTTCATGATGTCATAGTCAGTGAAACATGCTTTCCGGTGACCAGTCTAGCTCCACCATTTTTTACATTAAACGAATGATAATTTGTTTTTTATTTAGAAGACAGATAACCCTACTGCATTACGGAGCTTTTTTTTTTACACCCATCCCAGTTTTTTTTCTGCATCAATATATAGCGTTTAATTTTATAACAAAACTTGCCCTGATAATTATAAACAGTGATATGTTCGGCTAAAACTGAAATTAAAAAAATCCCTTTTCGCAGTGCAGTAGGGTTATCTGTCTTCTAAATAAATAAACATTGTGATTCGTTTCAGGTAAAAAATGGTGGAGGTGGATTGGTCACCGCAAGGCATGTTTCACTGATTATAACATCACGAAAGTTGCTGTGACGCGCTAACCACTGCAAATATCGTAATGAAATTTACAGGATACATAGCTTGCAATGTGTACTTAAATATGTATATAATAATGTTTTGAGAAAGAAATTCATGTGTAAGAAAAAAAATACGATATTTTGAACCCTTTTTCAACATTTTACTTGTATGTGGTACCTTAAGAGGTTACATACAGCATGTGGATAATTAAAATAAATCTTTTTGTAGTTAGAAAAACTTAAAGTTTAAAAAATATATCCTACAAACTTGGATTCTCAAATATTAACTAAGTTACACTTGACTTACAAAACGTATCTTTTCACAGATAAAAAAAATGTTAGAATTAAAAAGTACAAAAATTTATGTATCAGCTGACACATTATCGCTCACGATTGAAGTTACCACTCACTAACACTACGAAACGACTCAATTGGACGTCGAATTAACTTCCAATGAATAAAATATTAACAAGAGCAACTCTCACCAACATGAAGGATGGGCTGGTTAGCCATTTCATGGAGTAGCTGATCGACATACTTCGAGTTCGCTGGATAGAGTTCCGTCCTGGAGATCTGGAGATGGAATCTTTCGAGAGTGGTGCTGTTTCTTCTGGAATCAGAAAGATAAGTCCAATTGTCAGTGGGTTGACAGTCATCATTTCCCATGCAAGGGGAAGGGCGGAATAATCCTCATTGAGAAGGAACGTGTTCGGAGAAAGGTGTGTCATAGCAGGTATAGGGTGTATGACCTATCAGACCCTTAGCCCGACATAAAACGAAGGGTCGAGATAGCATGGGTTGGCTGGCTCCCCATGCATTTTAAAGGACCTACCCGTTCACGAATTTTACCTTCTCTCGAGTGTCGTACTATGATGAGAGAGAGAGTGTGTCTGGGATGATATCCCCTCGACTTATGATCGCGAACCCTTCATACTCGCCATTGGCGCACTACTCTTCCTTTGCCCGAGGTCCGACTGCACCCGAGGGAAAATCGTCACTGACCCAAAACCTCTTGTCCTTCGAATTTATATCCCAACCATCCCCACTCCGACACCCTCATTCGACTAGATTTACTTCGAGATAATAAATGAACTTAATTAGTAGAAAAGAAATATAAAGAGTGTTAATTTGTTTGAATACTAAAGTTCTCTATGAGAGCGACACAGAATATATGTTAGCCGGATAAAAACCTCTGCGGGTCACTGTCTGTCGAGTAATCAGTCGAACCATAAGCTGAAAAGTGTAGCTCAAGTGTAAAATAAAAAGACATTACTTTGTGAACCACTACATTCGAATATTCTACGGTCCTTCAATTTACCACCTCTTTCCATTTCTCCTAAATATAGAATTTCACTATTAAGCAAGAAGTAACTCAAGATCCTTCTCAAATCTACGGAGATGAGAAGGATCACTGTCGCCCTATCCGATCTCCTCCATTTAATCCTGACACGTATGTGTGTGCCCATCAGCGCGGTCCTGCAATTCTCCAGGTGCAGGTGTTTAACACGGACAGGCTACTACTCCCACCCATGGATTACATTCAATTATCAGGGAAAAGCTCGTGGATTACTTAGAAAGTTACACGTGCGGTAACACGCGCGTTTGACTGGAATTGGCGCGTTAATTAATTACGAGGATCAACGGGCGATCCCTGGTAATCGTCCTTAATTAAATGCGGCTCTGCGGCTTCGATGAAAAGCCGAGGTAGTGCGCGGGTCCGCGGCGGGACTATACGATTTCATGTACTAAACCCGCCATACTGATTCTTCTATCGCCCATAACTATTCCTGCCAGTAGCAGTGCCTGGCCGGAAATCAGGTGGGGGGATTTAATAGCCAAGGACGATTAAGCGGCCATCGGAATTTCACGTGATTACTACCGTGACTACGAATTATAGTGTACATATGTGTGCGTGTACGGTCTAATGGTGGTCAGTGATCCTTTTGATCGCGGGCAACTATCGAGCCGAGCTGTGCACTGATTGGTATTATTAATAAAAGGCTAATTATCACGGGGGGAATCGTCGCTTCCCCCTCTCTCACTATTAATCGGTAGGTGAAACACTGCAGGCTAGACTGCTACTCGATTTCACGTATGTGCGCGACACGCACGAGGGATGAAGAGAGCCCTGGTCGACTCACACGCGGATTCCACTTCCAATTATCCCGTGGACAGATCCCCTTGTCTAGACAGAGCTTTAATTCATAATAGGTCATGTAGTTGGTACTAGCTAGTCCAGCCGAAGGATTAGAATTCCGCTTTAGGATGCAACAGTCATCAGCTATTCGAGCTACTGATTTCTCTTGCAATGTCCGAGTTAATACTAACGCTTACTATTCGTTCGATGTAACTTCGAACTCTGAATTAACTACTTTGTATATCTCGTCGATTATTTTCATTAAAATACGAGATATCTTGTGTGTAGTTTTTGATAAAATTTACTTCGTAAGATATTGTATTCGTGTATTCGAAGATGGTTAGCGATATCAAAGGAAGAATGTATTGTTTTTTGTAACAAATAATTTTACTTTTCCTGTCGTCACTGTCAGTGACTTCAAAATCACTAATAATTCGATTCCATCGTAATTGTCGAGCCGTTATTACAACACTCAACGAAATCGAAGTGAAAACTAACTAATTTATACGGGAAAATCATCGACAAAGCGATATCGTGTTATAAACATTGAAACAATATTTCGTCCCGAGCGTATGGTGAACAACATCGTGTCGCGAAATATTTCATCCAAAGATGCGAAGTGGTTAATTGACTGTTGATCAGCTGGATAAATCTGACGAAAGGGTGACGAGTGGACTTCAAATTAATAATAACACAATGAATAACACTCGTATTTCTATCAAGAACAAAAGGAATAACTTCATCATAGAATCAAAGGTTTAAAATCAGTCAATTGACTGGATGAATATTAAACATGATCGACATCGAACTTACTGACGAGAAAGCCCATATCAGAGAGTGCGAACTGGTCTACCCGACGAATTGTGGGTGCATGGATTTTCGAGCGGACAAATCCACGAGGAAATGGGAAACTTGATTATCGAGGGGAGAGCGAGAGAGAGAAGAGGGAATCGTTTCGATGAAATGTACCCTGGGCTGCACTCCGAGTGGCACACCGCCGGCGCAGGTGTATAGACAAGACGTAATCAGTCAGTGTACATGAAAGCGTGAGCTAAGCCTTCGTTACGGCACATGCATGCGCCATGAAATTGCATTAGTGATCACTGCATATTGAGGCATAGACTCCTCTCTATCTCCCTCTCATTCTCTCTCTCTCTCTCTCTCTCTCTCTCTCTCTCTCTCTCTCTCTCTCTCTCTCTCTCTCACTCTCTGTCTAGATAGCCATGTGTCTCTGTGTACGTATGTGTGTATGTACAGTTGGAGAGCTATCCAGTGAGAAGGACACTGGAGCGAGCTTATGCTACCGCAGGAATTGTACGAAAGCAAAACTAGATGCTAATACAGATATCATACTACTGTTTCAGTCAAAGATTACAGGAGTTTTTTCGAGTCTAACATTGATTTTAACTGGGACAGAATGATTTATTCCACAGAATATAAATATACTATAAGTTGACGATTATATTTATGGAATTTATCGATCGATAAAATTTCAAAAAATTTGTCGATAGACCTGTGAACACTGGAGCGAGCTTATGCTACCGCAGGAATTGTACGAAAGCAAAGCTAGATGCTAATACAGATATCATACTACTGTTCCAGTCAAAGATTACAGTAGTTTTTTCGAGTCTAACATTGATTTTAACTATTATATTTAACGATTATATTTTCCAATATAATCTATTTCAATCAATCTACAGTTTTTTTAGTAGTAATTTTAAACTTGTATCGAACGTCCGATTAATTTGAATGGAATCTATTTTTTTCTGATTAAAATCGACAATTATATTTATGGAATTTATCGATCGATAAAATTTCAAAAAATTTCTTGATGGACCTGTGAACATTGGAGCGAGCTTATGTTACTGCAGGAATTGTACGAAAGCAAAACTAGATGCTAATACAGATATCATACTACTGTTCCAGTCAAAGATTACAGTAGTTTTTTCGAGTCTAACATTGATTTTAACTATTATATTTAACTATTATATTTAACGATTATATTTTCCAATATAATCTTTTTCAATCAATCTACAGTTTTTTTTAGCAGTATTTTTAAACTTGTATCGAACGTCCGATTCATTTGAATCGAATCTATTTTTTTCTGATTAAAATCGACGATTATATTTATGGAATTTATCGATCGATAAAATTTCGAAAAATTTGTCGATAGTCCTGCGAACACTGGTAGCAGAGATTTCAGGACAGATACATCCACAGCTACGAGAGACGCCAGGCTACGCGACTGTTATATAGCGCAAATATTAGCTGTCCACTGTATCGCATTATAATGATGTGGGCAGTGATCCAACATCGAGGACGATGGTTTCCGGAGGATTAGGACATACCCATGTGAAATGCCAGCATATATACATATAAACCCTCCTAGCGCCACCCTTGCACCCCTTCCAACCCCAATCATCCAAGACCAAGAATGTTAGCCTACGTTCCAATTCGCACCGGTTTTGTTTGCGATTCTCTGGTCGGCTCTGCAAGCGCGCACTACACTGTTGATGCTTTCGATTATCCGTAGCTGAATATACATACTTTCTGCCTGAAAGAAACGTCATTGCGGAACAATGGATTTATTCCTGCTACACAGGGAACACCAACAGAAGAAAAAAAACAACAACAACCAAAAACAAAAACAAGATGGGATGGAAGAGAAAATTTCACGAATGCGTCGGACGATGTTAGAGGCGTGAAAAAGTGAGAAGAGGATGAGCGAAAGGGTTAAAGTGGGCGGGGAAGTTTCTGTAAGCCGGCGGGATGATTTATTTAGCAAAGGAGTCGGCTTTTATTGGAAACACGTCGTCCTGGATATCGCTGTCGGGAGGCATTGAGATCAGAGAGGAAAGAGCGAGAGGGATAAAGAGAGAGAAAGAGGGTGGCAGACACGAGATGAATTTCAATTAAAGACTACCATTTCGTAGCTTCTTATCGGTGGCTAACGCCGTCAGCTATAAATTATTCTCCTCGAATTAAGCTATTTACATGATCCCATCGCCGATAGCACCTTTACTCCCATTCGTGTTAGCATGCCACGCTCGTGTATCATGGCAGAAGAGCTCTTCGTTGCTGCCGACGATATATTTCAAAAGAGCGAGCGTGCTTTCTTGGGAGCCACTGGCGGCTTGATAAACGAATAGCAGAGAGGGCTGGGATCCGAGATGGCAGCTAAGAGAGAGAGAGAAAGAGTAGTCGAAAAAGCTGAGGGCACCTACGGGACGCGCCAAGCAAGCGGAGAATATTTGTACCGAATTCGGAATGCCAAACTTCGCGAATGCATTGTCCCAATGGGAGTGAAACGGCAACATTTAAAAGAGAGAAATGCTACAAGAATCTCAGCGCATTTACCGAGGGGTTTTTAAATAGTAATAAGAACAAGTTTCCAAGAGAAATCTGGACAAAGGATTTTTCTTCAGTCTTTCAAGCCTTTTGAAATTAATCTCTTGTAGACGGCGGCGGCGACGATCGAGTTTCATTGAGAAAGAATGCGAATCAATAGGAAGAGAGTCTCGCATCGGTATTTAATGTATCGCAGGATTCAAAGCTTACGTCGACGTAGTCAAAGGATTCGGGTCAGAGAGTGAATACACACTGCAGGAGATATCCAAAGTCCGGAAGAAGAGCGCCGAAGGGAAGATGGCCAGTTTCAAAGAGCTCTCTCTCTCTCTCTCTCTCCTTTCGTTCTCCCTTCAACAGAGCAGCGCTTTTACTCTCGCGCTTCGTTTAATAAAAGATTGAACACTGGCAACAAACTCTCCACACTCACCACTTCTCTCTCTCTCTCTCTCTCTCACTCTCTTTTTCAACGCTCAATTCTTCTACTGTAATTGGCCTGCATTGCGTCAACTGTCAAAAGCGTACAATCGACAGGATGGCAGAGACAAAGAGAGAAAAAGAGATAGAAAGGCTGAAGTGAGCGGAGGTCGAGCGGAGTCGAGCGTAGTACAAGAGAGCACGTATGCCGACGCTCTCTCGCACTGGCGGGAAACGCGAAAGCGGAATCACCGGACGATACTAAAATTGGGAAACTTCCCGGAAGCATCGGTCTCCCTCCGCTGACCTGGAAAAAATGCGCCGCACAATCGCCCGACGCTTTATTGGAGTACATAATTAGCACCGCGTCCACTCGGCCTAATAAAGCGGAGCACACGCGTCGTCGTTCGAAAATACCCGGCGTATCAAACACAAAGAGGAGGGACAATGGTTCGGGGGGAAAAAAAAGAGCGGAGCGAATCGTCGATGAATTCATAGGATACATGGTTGAGAAGAGACAGGAATAATCCCCCAAAAAGACATTCGACATGTTAAAAAATTCGCCAAGTAGTTTTGTTTCATCACCACAAAAGTGTTTTGCCTTCAACAAAAAGCATATTTTTCTTTGATTCACCAAGAAATTCATGGAAATCATTGGAAACAAAAGCCAAGCAACTATTCAATTATAATATTTTTTTACCAATAATTTCAAACCATTTCTTCGTAATGCCGAAGAAATTACGGTAACACGGTCACAACACAAGCATGAAATACTTTATACTGCTAGGTAAGAGTTGGTTGCAGCTTGGGGTAAAAGAAACGGTATAGTAGAGTTAATCATCAATAAAACATCTGATCCTTGGCGGGCCCGGTTATTCAGAAATGGAGTTTCAAGCCTACACACAAATTACTGAGTAGTTTGTATCGTCCAACTGATTCGTCGTACCATCACAGATCTTTGACGTATTGTTCAACGTACGAGAGACAGTGAACAACATTCTTAACGCTCAAATTGCTGGGAGGTTTTTATCGTTCAAATGATTCGTCGTACCATCACAGATCCTTGGCGTATTGTTAAACATACGAGAGGCGGTGAACAATATTCTTTATAAAGCATTTGTTAGTTGCCGGTGATATTGTACGTTAGTGTGTTTGGCGGTGCAGGAACAGTAGTGTGAATTCATAGGATACATGGTTGAGAAGAGAGAGGAATAATTCGACGAGATTGGTTTGGTATGCGAATCGTAAGGGGTTGGCTTTATCGGCGGCTAGGATCTGCCAAGAAACGAGAGGAGGCTCTTCACAAGAAAAGGTGAAGATTTTATGCTCCAATGTTGAATCCCCTCGACCACCTGCTTCCAGAACAATCCTCTCTCTTCTGCTACTCTCATACACAGTAACATCTCTTTTCACCCAAGCCTTATCTCACACTTTTTTTTCCTATGACGTTTTTTCGAGCGTCTCATTTCCAGCCTCGATGCTTTCCACCTCCTCTTCATTTTTCTTCACTCTTTCTCCTTTTCCTTCGCTTCCTCTCTCTCTCTCAGTCAGCATTCGCTTATATCTATTTCGTTCATCTTCGAAGTTGGAATTCCAAGGCGCGTGCGAGTAAAAAATGTACGAATGATAAGGAGTTCTAGCGTGGTAGAATTCTAGGTTGAAATATACCTTAGAAATTCCAGTCGTCTTTCTAGCTTTTTATTCTGGCATTTCTCGAATTCCAGACAAACGCGTTTGGAGTAATAACGAGGCGAATAAAGTATCTTAATTAAAAAGGAAAAATGATACAGAGCGATAGAATAATGGTTGTGGTTCATAGAGAACGTGGATAATAATGAATGCTAGGGGAACTGAAATTGCAGTGAAGGTCTTCTAAATTTAAATACAACGTTCACTATTATTCAAAGAGAATCAAAGGTTGGGTCAGCATTACGTTCTTACCAACGAGTTTCCGAGAAGCCAGTAAACGCAGAAAACGATGGTTCATGCTTTACCAAGTAATTAATATGCACAAGCTATAAAAATCGATGACGAATTACGATGACTAATAAATGCGATGCACGCACTTTCAGTTCGAGCGACTAAAAACCTTCTTTCATTACTGAACAGAGTCTGCACAATTGCGCTGTTAATCTACACGAGAAGTTTCATTCTACCAATGGAATCATTGCCTCATAGTCAGGGCCGGCTCGAATCAATTGATGCAGTAATAAGTAAAGTGGCGGTGGCGCTCCAAGTTAACGCAGCAAGAAAACAGAACGATCGACTCTGAAACCACAACACTCCAACATCCATTAACAGTATTATTATATTATCTTCGAAGAAATCGAATCCTATTGTCTGCTAAATATACGCTCGATGCACTTAGGAGACAACAGACAGTCTTTGATCTTCCAAGTGTAACTTGCACGCGCGTTTGAAGTTAAGACAATTAGTGACGGGAGTGGACGTTTTTCCACAGTAATTATACACTTCTTTGTAGAAAAACATAGTTTTCATAGAAAGTGGTGATCTAAGCGTTTTGGACTGTCAATGACTGTTCGCTCTAATAAGTCAGAGATCAGAGAAATCCTTAGATTCAACGAAGAGATATTTGAGAGATTTCCGAGAGATACTATTTTAATTTAAATTCTATCGCATTTTCTGATAAGTTTTCCTGCAAACTAATTCCGAGAGAACATCTATTTTCAAGTCAAATCAAATCTGGAGAATCGGCATTCATGTACAAAGTCCTTGGATGGGAGCAGTGACCTGGTCATTAGTAAATTATTAAAGGATGCCTGGCTGTGTCTTCGAGTCAATTAATTCGGACGGCTTTGAGATGGCACGACAAACGAGGCACGGCCTAATTAGGAGGATTGTCTGATTAGCGTCGGTGAGAAGGTGAGTTGGGGGTAGCAAGGATACGATATCCTAGACACAGGAATCTCTCTTCCGGAAGTCAGCTCTAGGGGAAACTGCTTTGCCAGCCAAAGCACGGCAAACTGCAAAGCGAATCTTCCTTGGCGTAGATTGAGTTCGGAAATACACGTGCGACTCGAACTAATCTCACGCGCGCTCCTTTTCGTCCGTTCTCGCTCTATCCATCTTCTTCGATTTCCTAACTTTCTCTCTCTCTTCCTCTCTCATTCCCACTGGTACCTACTTCTTGGCCCCGGATGTCTCGAACTCCATCAAGCGAACGGATTTTAGCCTCGTTCGCATGTATAACTTGTCCCGGAGCGCGCGGATTCTGAATCGAGCCGGCGCGTCCGATGAATTTCTGAATTAGGGCCGAGATGAATTCTCAACTGGCTGGGGAGCAGCAAGAGAACACCGCAACGGTCGCCTCGAGAGAACCCTACTCGCGGATTACGCTAAGGACATCGTCCTATCCTCTGATACCTTCCTGGAAACTCTCCACCAACTTTCACCGATAGATTGTAGAGGAAAGAAAAATCGCTGGAATGGAAGTAGATCGGTGGAAGTGATCCACTTGTCGGAATAAATGAAAGAGTGCGCGAGTGTCAGTTTTCGTGAAAGATTCTATGGTTGCCGTGAAGAAAAAATGATAAGATATTTTTGAATCAGAATATGTAGATGACTTTACTTGAGAGAATTATGCAAAGTAAAAATTCTAGCATGTGTGAAAAAGGCTAATTAAAGTATAAGTCTGTGTAGATATTCTGGTATAAATGAGATGCTGTTAGAAAAAAATTAAATATTCTAGATACAGAATAGATAAATTTAATTGAAGAAGAATTATGTTGTTGTGACAGAACTATGCAAAATAATGTAAAATTGGTAGAAAATGAAGATACTAAGAAAAAGACTAGTAAAAATATAAGTCTATTAAGGTAGTTGTATCAAAAAACAGTTTTCTACAGATTTTGTTTAAACTTTGACAGAAAAATGTTTACAAAATTCTGTAACTGCTGGCTAAGATAATGGACTTCGAATTTGGCACTTTTAACATGTGCGACATAGCCAAAACCTGTCAGTTAGTGACATTAGCAATTTTAACGGCTTAACTTTTCTATAGAATCTTATAAAAAACTAACCCGTGTTTCATCGATATTCTACGAATACGTACAGGGTGATTCACTTGCCTTTGAATCGCCAATGATGGATATAGGCCGTTCAAAATGGTATAATTATACAGTATTGAGTAATTTTAATATAAAGGAGTATTTACCGAGTCTTTCCCACGCACTGACATTTATTTATAATATCAAATTGCACCAATAATGGAAATAATTGGAACTTGAGTGTGAAGGGGATGATTAAAAGGCAAGTGACTCACCCTGTACAAATTTTTGCTCAATTTTTCACTATCCCGTTTTTGCGTAATAAAGTTAATAGAATTCAAGTTTCCGAGAAATTGAAAGCACTCGTTGACTAAACAAGTTACGTGACGTTGTCGCTATCGCCTTCAAGTGCGTGTGTATGGGTCTAGAATCTATTGGTATATTCAAGCTTGTGTGTATTGAGGGCAGACGCTGACAAAAATCTAGCCTAGCAGCAGTATGCAAAGCGAAGTTAACAGTTCCTTCGGCCAGCGGTTGACTTTTGGATGGTACAGTACTGATACAATTACCTTAAGGTACCACATACAAGTAAAATATTGAAAAATGGTTCAAAATATCGTATTTTTTCTCTTACACATGAATTTTTTTCTCCAAAAATTATTATATACATATTTAAGTACACATTGCAAGCCATGTATCCTGTAAATTTCATTACGATATTAGTAGTTGTCAGCGCGCCACAGCAAATTTCGTGATGTCATAATTAGTGAAACATACCTTGTGGTGACCAGTCTAGCTCCACCATTTTTTATTTGAAACGAATCACAATTTTTTTTTATTTAGAACACAAATAACCCTATTGCACTACGGAAAGGGATTTTTTTAATTTCAGTTTTAGCCGAACTTATCACTGTTTATAATCATCAGGGCAAGTCTTGTTATAAAATTAAGAACGATATATTGATGCAGAAAAAAAACTGGGATGAATATTCAAAAAAATGCTTCGTAATGCAATAGGGTTATCTGTTTACTCAATAAAAAAAAACTTGTGATTCGTTTCAGGTAAAAAATGGCGGAACTAAACTGGTCACCGGAAAGCATGTTTCACTGACAATGACATCACGAAAGTTGCTGTGGCGCGCTAACCACTACAAATATCGTAATGAAATTTACAGGATATATAGCTTGCAATGTGTACTTAAATATGTCTATAATACATTTGTACGAAAAAAAATACAACATTTCGAACCAGATTTCAACATTTTACTTGTATATGGTATCTTAAGAAATCTACGTGTTGTCAGTAAGACGGTTCCGAGACAACTGACGTGTCATTCTGAATCCTAGTACCAGAATGCAACACTACCTTTCCCATCCGTCCCAAAATCGAGTAATTACGAAATACATAATGTCCAGACAACTGGCAATGTAGCATCGGATTGTTTATTGTCTTCCTCACCCTCGGTCCGCCAACCTGACTTTAATGACGGTCGTCAGGTCAAACTTTTAACCCCTGAACACCACATGTACGTTCGAACCCTTCACGCGTCACTCTACACAGCCATAAAACTATTATTCCATTCAGTAATTTAACACCCAACGCAGTTAAGAATTGAAATAAAATTCATTGTCAATAATAGTAAATCCCAACGAAATGAATCGCAAGTGTAAAAATGGCCGAAACTATAAAACTGCGCTATCAAAGGGACAACGAGGGAAAAACACACCTGTAATGGCAGGCACTTACTGTTGAATTTTTTAACGCATCTTAGCAACCTTCGCCGTGTGAGAGAAAGAAAGAGAGAGAAAGAGGAGAGAGTAGAAGTGGAAGAGAAGAGATGAGAGTGTCGAGAGATTGGAGGTGAGAGAAGAGCGAGGCGCCAGAGGAGCCGTGAAAAGCGATTGCCAAGAGAAGAAAAGCTAAGAAAGCTGGCGCGTGCAAGGGACGAAAGGGAGGATGTAGTTCATTTGTTATTCATAGGGTCGCCCGAGCTCCGGCACGTCGTCGAACAGGTTCCGAACACGTATACCAGCTACCACCTACTTCTCCTTCGCCCCAGGCACGCCACGGAAACCGCGAACTCCAATTACAACGACTTCTTTTCTCACCGGAAGCTACCAACTCAACATCCGCCATAGCTAATCCTTGCCGAAGGGTTAAACTATTCTAGGACATTTTTTCGTACGAAATATCGGGTGTAAATACATTTCTTTCTCATCGAAAGCATAGTTAATAAATGAAAGCTAGAGTTAATTCTTGTTAAACAGTTAAAGTACTCTAGGAAATTTGTCGTGTATTATCAATTTAGTAAGAATAGATGGAAATATACAAAGAACGAATTGTAAATGTTTTAATAACTCAGACACGATCACTGGAAGATAAATATACATTGAGAATTCGATGCGAACCAGATTATCGTTCGGCAGACTAAACACGACTGGCGTCCCCGGCAACCCGACACCAACAGCTCACCTTCGTCCGCGTGACCGTGACCAGTGGAGCGTTTTACGACACATTGCGCATCCGAGGTGTTCCCCTGAACCTTTCCCGCTCTCTATGTATTTCTACGTTCCAAATTTTCTAATAATATAAACTTATAAACCATTGTCTATCATAATTATATAACAAATAAAGTTTTAAACGCGCAAGTATAAATATTTGGAATTTAACACTTTTTCCATTTTTTTTTCTACCAGTCAAAAACTTCTCGTTTTGCTACACAACAGAGTACAAAAGTCACTCTTTCACAGCCACTTTCAGCTGTCCCTGTCGGCACAATATGCAGCGAGCAATCAAATTCTCCTCCAACTGCTGACTGCAGGAAGGACTTCTTGCATTACGAATGCTAATGTATTCGAGACTCCGATGCCACTGCGTTACGCTTATGATATTTTCGCGGGGGCAAACTTGCCCGGAACGGAAGTTACGTGGGGCAAAACTCTTATCGTGTGCTCGCAGGACTCGGGCACAACTGGAACTCGATTTTCTACGGGGCCGCTGGGTTCGCTTGGCGTTCGGTGCTTCATTTTTACTATTAATTATCCGCTTAATTGTCGGCTTAATTATCCGCGAAGAGGGAGAGGAAACGGTTGGACCGATCGATTAGTCGAAGTGGTTCGTTGGGAATCTCCCGGTGACTAATAGGCAAGAACGACCAGCCATTAATTGGGAGTGACTAACGAGAGCGGATCAAAGGGAGCAACAACTAGCCCGGTGATAAATCCCTACTTCAAGACCACTCCCTCAGCTACCGGCTCTTACAGCTTCCACAACAAACTCTTTCTACAGGTGTAACTTACAGGAAAACTAGTACAAAGGTTTTTCTATTTTAACATTTCATTAAACCATCAAAATATCTAGTACAATATTTTGTTGCAAGTATTAATTTTTCGAAGATATTATTCAGCAGAAAATGTTTGTTGGGAATGATCTCACTGTCGGAATAGACAGTGTTTATAGTAAGACGGTTCTGGAGTAAGTGACGTGCTGTTCCGCGCAGTCCTCTCACCAGGAAGCAATCCTGTCAACTCCCACTTCGTGTCCAGATCCGATAGTTACCGAATTCCGAGTGTAAACTTTACCTGGATTTAATGACGGTCGTCGGGTCAAAGACCTGAACACCACGTGTTCACCTATCACAAATCTATCATGTTATCTGCTTTCATTGCTATTAACATATTTGTAATAATTCACCTATTCTCTCATTAAAATATAAATGATTAATTTTATAAATAACTTTCCTATTTCTTTATCTAAAATTTATATTTTTCTCGTGGAAGTTATACATTAACCTTCGCTAGTTTTAATGTTAAAAGTCTACGAGAGTGTGCCAAATGCTAGGTGTGTAAGCCAGCCAACTACCTAGGATTCGACGAACTAATGATTTCCCTGAGATCAAATTAATATGCTAATGGAGGCCTGACTTTATACGCCCGGCAAGTTTCGGGATGCAACGGGTGTTGGGGGTGAATGCGCTCCTCTATGTGTGCCGAGGACTTCGCAAGCTTCGTAGCATCCGTCCCGCAGGCAAATTTGCACACCGTCATTAGAATTCGCGGATGACTCGCGGGAAACTGTGTCTAACGCTCACCGTGTACCATTAGGCTCGATTCACAATACAATCCAACGTGAAACGAAAGGAGAAAAATATAAATATTGCAGTTGGATTGTTGATTGTTAAAAATCATTAACTGTGATTCAGTAAATGTGTGGTTAAATTAGAAAGAAATTGTAATTTTCCATCAAATTACATGGCACTTTGTCAAATTCAAAGTATTTCTTTATATTTTCTTGCAAAACTAATTATTTTACAGTATCTGTTCTAATCTTACTTGAAAGTACTTATTAATCGCTACTTTCACGAATTATTTCAAATTTCTCAATAAACCTCTTAAACTATGTTATTACTGTAGCGTTAGGCCATCATCGTTCAATGTGAATCTACCTTTACACGCTGGCGTGACGAGGACTAAGACTTTGGCGATGAGAGGCGAGGACAACGGCGTTGCTCCCGGAAACAAACAGTCGGGAATATTTGCGCGAGGGAATTGCCAATGTCTCGTGGAATACAGGATTCGGGATGCTTTATACGAGCGATAAATATCCTGCGAGGATTGCTGCCCTTTCCATTGCTCGTATAATCATTCCTCCCAACTAGTTC
This sequence comes from Ectemnius cavifrons, assembly GCA_964023945.1. Taxonomy (NCBI): domain Eukaryota; kingdom Metazoa; phylum Arthropoda; class Insecta; order Hymenoptera; family Crabronidae; genus Ectemnius; species Ectemnius cavifrons. The sequence goes on along the minus strand of OZ030383.1, from coordinate 3,803,518 downwards.
GACGACTTTAATCGCCCAGTCTAATCGTCGGTCGAACATTCGCCGGAAATTCGTCGACGGTGAGAATCTTCGATCGAGCAAGGAGGAATAATCTCGGCTCGTCTAGTTTGCTTGGGTTTAATCCAATGTGATTAATTTGGCAAAGGATCACGCGCTTCGTCGGCAATTGGCAATGACTGCGCGAGACAATGAACTCGGACGTGTCAGCGCGGCGGCACTCGCCGTGTAATTAGAAGGCCTGGCATGATCGCTCGGTGCGGCCGGCAATAATAGCACTGCACCTAGCAAGCCAACCCACTGCTTAACAACTGCTTCGATAGCTCGGCCAGCCAATGACACAACGTCTAATACAGATTCGTCACGCACTACCACAGACAGAGAGAGAGAGAGAGTGAGAGAGATATCCGATGATACGATGAGCATATGCTTGTGAGATTGAATTCGAGCGACCCACTGTCGACTCGACCTTTTATATTCCCGAGCCGATGATACATTTTCCTTGGCGCCGAACACCGGAGATCTCACCAGTCATGCATTATGGATGATGCTCCCTCCGAGCTACCGTTCAACTCGTATTTTCAGATATTCAACACTTTATCCATTAAACAAAGCGCCCTGCATCTCCGCGGCGAAAAACTCTTCTACCGGTCGTCGCCCCGGAATTGAAAGAGGGAACAGAGCGTTAACACTTGGAACGATGAACAAGTCAAATCGAGTGAATGTCAAATAGATATTCTAGATCTACAATTACGTACTTTCAACAGGATATTCGATCTAGATTTAATTACCGTCCTATGAGATACGAAACAGATCTGCTCGCAAGAGAAGTTTCTCTCTCTCTAAAGTTGGAGGCTTAACATCAGCGGAAACGTAGGTCGGAATTGAATCCGTAGCCGGAAGTAACACTCCTCGCTAGGGAAGCGAGTAGGATAGATAGAAGGAGTCGTCTTAGAATTGATATTCCTGGGCCGATGTTATTTCCTGGAGCAGCGGAGCGCGAATCGTGCGAGCACACAATATGCATTATGCATGCTCGGTGAGCGTGACCTTCGCGAGGACCACGATGCCATGAGGTCTCTCGACCTCCCGCTGCTTTAATGCATTATTACATCTATAACGAACCAACCTTACAAATCCTTTTCAACCACTTCGCACAACATTCTTTCATCTTTTAACCACTTTGCATCTTTGGACGAAATATTTCGCGACACGATATTGTTTAGTATACGCTTTAAATGAGATATCACGTCGATTATTCTCATTAAAATACGAGATATCTCGTGTATAGTTTTTGATAAAACTTATTTCGTAAGATATTGTATTCGTGTAAGACTATACGGCGTGTTAAGGGGATGTAGGACAGTTAACTTTTACATTTTTATAAATTGTATAAATGTTGGTGTGACTAAACCAATCACTTGATGAGCACAGTCATTTTACCTTTAATTAGTATACTTGTACAGAGTAATTTGAGGTAAAAACATTTAAAATCAAATAAACAATAACGCTGTTATTAATTGTTAAACATTACAATATTAATTATGCATAATAGTACTCTGCAGAGGATTTCTTTGGTACGGTTGGTCCAGCGAAGATCAGTTTTTACAGAGTTCTTTTTTAAGATCATAGCTAAGGCAGGGACCACAATCATGCAGATAAGTCATGTGGAAGTTGGTTAAAACCAATTGTTTATATTGTTAACCAATAAAACTCTATTTTCTGTAACTATTTGGTTATGCTAAATGTACTAAATGATTGAATATAATAACAAGTGTGGTCCCTGCTGTAACAGGTGGTACAGTGAATAATTGTGCAAAAGCGGAACCCATTTGAACAAATAGTTTTGGAAAAATCATCCGCAGAGTACTATTATGCATAATTAAGATTGTAATGTTTAACAATTAATAACTGCCTTATTGTTTATTTGATTTTAAATGTTTTTACCTCAAATTACTCTGTACAAGTATACTAATTAAAGGTAAAATGACTGTGCTCACCAAGTGATTGGTTTAGTCACACCAACATTTATACAATTTATAAAAATGTAAAGGTTAACTGTCCTACATCCCCTTAAGTTGGTGAGGGTTCTCGTAAATAACGTAAGTCGTTAGGGATCCGATTAACAAATGTAGCGTACAATTATATTGATGCGAGAAGATCAGTAATACAGTGGTGTCAAGGCTGAAGTCAGTCTAAGAGTGATGCCCTCGGACATCGCTCGTCGTCAGGTTACCTGTGTCAGCGTGGCCAAGTCTGGGGGTTTATGACACCCTGGGTTTTTCCTGAAGCGTTGGTACTAGCTAGTCCAGCCGAAGGATTAGAATTCCGCTTTAGGATGCAACAGTCATCAGCTATTCGAGCTACTAATTTCTCTTGCAATCTCCGAGCTAATACTAACGCTTACTATCCGTTCGATGTAACTTCGAACTCTGAATTAACCACTTTGCATCTTTCGACGAAATATTTCGCGATACGATGTTGTTTATTATACCCTTTAGATGAGATATCTCGTCGATTATTCTCATTAAAATACGAGATATCTCGTGTGTAGTTTTTGATAAAACTTATTTCGTAAGATATTTTATTCGTGTATACGAAGATGGTTAGCGATATCAAAGGAAGAATGTATTGTTTTTTTAACAAATAATTTTACTTTTCCTGTTGTCACTGTCACTGACTTCAAAATCACTAATAATTCGATTCCATCGTAATTGTCGAGACATTATTACAACACTCAACGAAATCTAAGTGAAAACTAACTAATTTATACGGGAAAATCATCGGCAAAGCGATATCGTATTATAAACATTGAAAGAATGGTGAACGACATCGTGTCGCGAGCTATTTCGTCCAAAGATGCGAAGTGGTTAACCACAGATTTCTCTGATTGATTAGACAGGAATATCGATAGAACTAAAACTAGAGTATATGCCTTTTACGAGAGGTAGACACTTGTTGCGAGAGCGGTAGAAAGAGTATGAAAGTAGGAGCGATTAGCGAGCTAGCCAAGTGGCCTTTTAATCCTAATAAGTTCCACGTGATCCATCAAGATAAAGCCCCGGAGCTGAAAGAGCGCTCTTATCGAGCCTCGACAAACGTATTCGCCGGGTCATCTTCATGCATATGGAACCGTAATTCATTATACTCTCACTAGCGAACACTTTCCTCAAGGCTTTCCCTCGAGCGACACTTGAATACTTTCGGATCAAGAAATGCATCGGTAAATACATTTACAATCGCTACTCATGTGAAGCATTGATTTTTTTAATATTTCTTTGACGGAAATGCAAGTATTAACATACTATACATACATTGAAATTGGGGGAGCACCATAGAACCCCATAAGAACACTATAAAAACACCAAGACTTGGTAAATATTGAGAAGTGCTCCTTCTGTGAAATTGAAGAAAGCTGCTATGTGTCATAGTGGAAATGAACTCACGGGCATTCAAGAGAATTATTCATGGTGAGCGAACACCATAAAACCCCATAGAACCATATAAAAAATCACCATAAAATTATGCACACCCAATGTGGTATATCTTATCAGAGGTCTGAATAATCGGTTAGGACTCAACATTAAACCATTCAAGTACATTCGGAGTTGGATTGTTTTATTAAGCAACGTTTCGTTCAACATGTATGTAACTTTCATAAGCACCTTATACCTGGTAGATACCTAATACAGATATGTGACACAGACTTAAAAGCCAGACTTAACCAACCCAGACTGCGGCAAATATATAGAATTTCTTCTAATTTCATAGTTAGATCGCCTTGTTTGAAATGCTGTCATAAAAGCAATGTACTATAGTATATTGACCTGTTGACAGCATGAAGACTGAGCCATACTGAGTCTGGGTTGGTTAGGTCTGGGTTTTAAGGGGATGTAGGACAGTTAACCTTTACATTTTGATAAATTGTATAAATGTTGGTGTGACTAAACCAATCACTTGGTGAGCACAGTCATTTTACCTTTAATTAGTATACTTGTACAGAGTCATTTGAGGTAAAAACATTTAAAATCAAATAAACAATAAGGCAGTTATTAATTGTTAAACATTACAATATTAATTATGCGTAATAGTACTCTGCGGAGGATTTTTCCAAAACTATTTGTTCAAATGGGTTCCGCTTTTGCACAATTATTCACTGTACCACCTGTTACAGCGGGGACCACAGTTGTTATTATATTCAATCATTTAGTACATTTAGCATAACCAAATAGCTACAGAAAATAGAGTTTTATTGGTTAACAATATAAACAATTGGTTTTAACCAACTTCCACATGACTTATCTGCATGATTTTGGTCCCTGCCTTAGCTATGATCTTAAAAAAGAACTCTGTAAAAACTGATCTTCACTGGACCAAGCGTACCAAAGAAATCCTCTGCAGAGTACTATTATGCATAATTAATATTGTAATGTTTAACAATTAATAACTGCCTTATTGTTTATTTGATTTTAAATGTTTTTACCTCAAATTACTCTGTACAAGTATACTAATTAAAGGTAAAATGACTGTGCTCACCAAGTGATTGGTTTAGTCACACCAACATTTATACAATTTATAAAAATATAAAGGTTAACTCTCCTACACCCCCTTAAATCTGTGTTACATCTGTATTAGGTCTGCACCAAGTATAAGGAAAAAAGGATCATACATCATATACAAATTTCATATAAATTTCATGGGGTTCCTATGCGGTTTTATGGTCTTCCCCCAATTTCAATGTATTTATAGTATGTTAATACTTGCATTTCCGTCAAAAAAACATACAAAAAACCAATGCTTCACATGAGTAGCGATTGTAAATATTTACCAATGCATCATCGGACTCAAATTAAATGTGATGAGGAAAAAGGGAGCAAAAGATTGTAATAGTTAGAAAATGTGTGAGAGGAAATTCAGGCTAACGAGAGAGACATAGCCACGTGCTCACCACGCGCTTCCCGTGGATATGCATTACCGGCGCGCGGATAATACTGGCCTTGCATCCCAAGTACCTTTACATAATAAACTGTCTCTCTACACCGGCTGCGCACGCCTACTTCCCCTGTATTCAAGAGTAAATTCACATACCCTAATCTAATAACATTAATTAGCACCAAGCGAAATTGAAGCAATCGCTTCTATGCCTGTGTGTCCGGTGTTTCCTGTTACTGGAAGAATATCCGCAACGGTAATTGAACGTATGAACGAGATAATAAGATATATTAATATTTGCTAGATCTTTTATTTCGAGTTTTCTGAACTATTTTTAAGTCCGTTTCCACCACGTTCTAATTCACTCGAAGATCACCAATAATTATGCAACAAAACTGCGCAAACAAGAAAATACGTGGGGCATTGAAATCGAGCTGGCGTTTCTTTCAGCGTACTAATTCTGTCTGATTCGACGTCGAAGTGGAAAGTACTTGGGTAGAAAAGTTGCTCGAGAGCTTTCACGCTGGCGTCGATCGCTATGGTTTATTAGGCGCGCGGCTCTCTTTATTACGATGCCGAGCCATTCATCCTCCAACAACGAACTACCAATCATCGTAGGCGAATGCTGGGCATATTCACAGGGTAAAAAAAAAAAAGACTGGCTGTTAATACACGCTCTAATTAACTGGCCAGCCCGACGACGACAGATTACGAGTGCATGCTCACGGCGGATGCGCCGCTCGCTTCCCCGCTAATGATTAATCGCACGGCCGTTTATTACTAATTAACCAACCCACCACACACAGAATATACACCGCGCCGCGTCTACCGAAGCCTGCGTCGATCGATTGCAGAGACTTCCCTTGCGTATCTAGTATGCTTGAAAAGTCCATTTCCCCCTCTCTCACTCTTTGGAAAAGAAATATGCGGGCAAAGATATCCCAGCAAGTGGAACGCCCTCTTTCTCTCGGCCGATTAATCGTAAGAGGCCGAGCGAAGGATGGAAAGTCGCGCGCTCACGCGTGTCGGTTAATCAAGCGATTAATTAAACGTAAATCTGAATGCACCGGAAGAAGAGGAGGGGGGGGGGGGGCGAAAAAAAAGTTGGTTGGAGAGTGAAGGAGAGAAAGAGTTGTTAAGCGCGATCGTATAATCTTTGCTCTACTTAGCGTCGAGAAGCAGCGACACGTTACATGTTGCATGCGACTCTTTGGTTACACGTACGCGCAGTATTCTTGACTCTCTCATCCCCAAGAGCGGCGACCACCTCGAAATAGGAACACCCGCGCATTTTCTAAAGAAAGTACGTAACACGTTGGCAATTAAACTTTTTCTCTCTCCTTCCCCCCCTCTCTTATTTCTTTCACTCTTCCCTCACTCGGTGCAACACGCTTTCACGCCCGATGCTTTTTCTCTCCTCCGGGAATAGGCAGCGACGAGGACTCGCCAAGATCTCTGCGCCAGGATGAACCCTCGAGCTAGAATCAAGAACGCCCGTTTTACGAAGGATTTTTCCACGACAAGAATCACTTGTGCCCCGCTGGAACGGAAGGATGTTCGAGCGTAGGAAGAGTTTTGCACTGGCAAACACAGGCAGGCTTAATTTTCCTTAATTTCTTCGGGCGTTCTTGTGTTCGTCGTTGCAGAAAGGATTCGTAGTAGAAGATGGCCTCGTAACTTGCCGAAAGCCGAGGAGAGTTGTTTGTTGATCTTTGACATTTAATATTTCATATTGCGAAGGTGTGTGAGTATAGCAAGGAAGCAGTAGCAGTGACTGCTGTTGGTAGTTGTTTCCAGGAAGGAAGAAGGAAAAGCTTGCTTCGAGAAAAGGACGCAATATTCCATGAAGCGAGGACTTCCTAGCCAATGATTTTTCTTTTCTTCCTCTCGCTGGACCAGCTGCACATTCACGCTTTAATTTCGCGCTATTTGTGCGACCCTACCTCGACGACCCCACCTTTCCTTATAATGCACAGGGTCGAATAATCGGAACAGCGAGAAAGAGAGCGAGATTAAATCCGCTTCATTTCGTTCCGGCATTTCCTGTTTACTCGAATATACCCGATAAATCTAGCGATTCTCACGTTCACTGCTATTCCGCTCTGCTAACTTTTACAATTCAAACTTAATATTTTGGAAGAATCTAAAATGTATGACGCACAGCGTAGATGAGTGTGGACACAACGTGGAAAGATGACGTGGTACTTGAATAGAGCGGGTATAATAGGCGCATGGATCGATTTCAGTAATTATTCAATTGGCCCGGGCTTCATGGATCAGTCCATCGGAATGAGCGTCAATTTAATGAGAACGATCGGTAGTACGAGCGGGCGAAAAGCGAGAGGAGAGGATAAAACGAGGGAGTAAAATTACGCTTGGCAAAATGTTAAGCCACTTGAGAGCGCGCAAGAGGACTCGCGCGCGCGCTTAACGAGTCCGTCGGATTAACGTCGATCTTTTGGCTCATTAGTCTGCATGTACAAGAGCGATTTCGGGAAATTCGATTATCCATTTCCACTACCGTCTCAGGTTTATACATATATTCTACTGGTATACCCCGTCGCTTCTATCAGGATTGACTTTATATTTATCGAATGGATGTTCCCGAAAATCCCAGCGTCATTCGTAGCCCTTAATTACAATGAGAGTTCTTGCGCCAAGATATCGGTGGTGCCAGTCAATCCGAAGGGAATTTCCTCTCTTTTCCGCAGGATTCAAGAATAAAGCAAGAGCAGCCAACTCTAATTAGGGGCTCTCGCGAGGCCATTTCTTCGACTCGAGGGAATAAATTCTACCGGCTGGTCTCGTTCTAATTCCCGCAAGAAGTCTCACAGCTCGAACGAGAGGTCTTCTCTCCTTTGAAAAAAGCTGCTGGCAGGCAGGCAGCGCGCGCTCCTTTCAAGGGGTCATTTCGAGTCAATAGGCCATCATCCCTGTGGCGGAAGATTGGAGGCGCTGAGAGAGAAGAACAGGCCAGCCAGCACGCCGGAAGAAAAGGGTTGCCTCAAATATTTGAGGAAAGAGTGACCGCCAGCCGAGCTAAGACTAGATGGCTATCTTTAAAATTCACTACCTCCGCTGCTTTCCCTGATGATGACCCTCTTCGACTATACCCAAGAACTCCACGGTATTCCCACTCTACTTTTCATCCCTCAACCCTTTCACTATGGTGAAATCTAATGCAGAATGCTAATTTTAATCAACGGGATTTTAGCTGTAATAAATAAAATCGCTACGATTTATAATAAATGAAAATTTGAATTGTGTAAAGTCGTATTTCGTAACAACAGAGTTACTACATTTGAATTGAATCGACTAAGTAAATTTTTATTTTAATCAACGCGATTTTAATTGTAACAAATAAAATTGCTACGGTTTACAATAAACGAACATTTAAAATATCTAAAGTTATATTTAGTAACAAAAGAGTTAACCCATTTGAACTACATCGAGTCAGTAAATTTTTATTTTAATCAACGCGATTGTAGTTGTAACAAATAAAATTGCTATGGTTCACAATAAACGAAAATTTAAAATATCTAAAGTTGTATTTAGTAACGAAAGAGTTAACCCATTTGAACTACATCGAGTCAGTAAATTTTTACATTAATCAACGCGATTTTAATTGTAACAAATAAAATTCCTATGGTTCACAATAAACGAAAATTTAAAATATCTAAAGTTGTATTTAGTAACGAAAGAGTTAACCCATTTGAACTACATCGAGTCAGTAAATTTTTATATTAATCAACGCGATTTTAATTGTAACAAATAAAATTGCTACGGTTTACAATAAACGAACATTTAAAATATCTAAAGTTATATTTAGTAACGAAAGAGTTACCCAATTTGAAGTACATTGAGTCAGTAAATTTTTATATTAATCAACGCGATTTTAATTGTAACAAATAAAATTCCTATGGTTCACAATAAACGAAAATTTAAAATATCTAAAGTTGTATTTAGTAACGAAAGAGTTAGCCCATTTGAACTACATTGAGTCAGTAAATTTTTATTTTAATCAACGCGATTTTAATTGTAACAAATAAAATTCCTATGGTTTGCAATAAACGAAAATTTAAAATATCTAAAGTTGTATTTAGTAACGAAAGAGTTAACCCATTTGAACTACATTGAGTCAGTAAATTTTTATATTAATCAACGCGATTTTAATTGTAACAAATAAAATTCCTATGGTTCACAATAAACGAAAATTTAAAATATCTAAAGTTGTATTTAGTAACGAAAGAGTTAACCCATTTGAACTACATCGAGTCAGTAAATTTTTATATTAATCAACGCGATTTTAATCGTAACAAATAAAATTCCTATGGTTCACAATAAACGAAAATTTAAAATATCTAAAGTTATATTTAGTAACGAAAGAGTTAACCCATTTGAACTACATCGACTCAGTAAATTTTTATTTTAATCAACGCGATTTTAGTTGTAACAAATAAAATTCCTATGGTTCACAATAAACGAAAATTTAAAATATCTAAAGTTGTATTTAGTAACGAAAGAGTTACCCCATTTGAAGTACATCGACTCAGCAAACTTTTATCCATCCGTCTTCCGTCAAAGACAGTCTCGCACTACGAGGAAATCGCGTGGGTACTTTTACCATGTGCGATCGAGCGAAGAAACAATAGGTGGATCGCACTCAGTGGAGCAGAGAGCGTATGAGCAAGCGAGAAGAGGTCGACGATGTGAGGAAAAGCTGATGGCAAATCGAGGCACAGCCACTTGTTATTCCAGCCACGTGTCAGCCTGGCCACTCGATGGAAAAAGCGGCGGAAAATCACGCGTAACAAGTGTGCCGTGAAACCGCGTACTCTCATGACGCAATGCACATCCCTCTCTTTTTCTCTCTTAGCTCAATGTTGCATTTATGCCAAGACTGACATTTCTCTTCCATTCGAATAAATCGACCGAAGTATAATTATTCAGAAAGACGGCTCATCACCGATTTCAATGATTTTGATATATGTTATAGAGCGATTTAAGCTGATTATTTTCATATACAAATATATGTGGGGAAAAGCTGTAGAAAAAAAATAGACACACTTAAAAGCGGATCTTATATATCGATATATAATAGTCGAACAATCAATATAAATCGTAACGTAAACATAGCTGTGGTCTTGTGAAATAATTTTAAATACCTGTAGAGACTTAATACAGATGTAACACAGACTTAAAACCCAGACCCAACCAACACAGACTGCGGCAAATGTATAAAATTTCGTCTAATTTCTAGGTTTCTAACTTTTTCCCTATAGGTTTCCCCCACAAATATATGTATATGAAAATGATCAGGAGAGCGTACTCTATAACATATATCAAAATCATTAAAATCGGTAGTGAGCCGTCTTTCTGAATAATTACCCAAAATAGAATCAAATAACACTGTGATTTCAAATACGCAGATAACGCTTGTAATCTCAGAAAGACGGCTCATCACCGATTTCAATGATTTTGATATATGTTATAGAGCGATTTAAGCTGATTATTTTCATATACAAATATATGTGGGGAAAAGCTGTAGAAAAAAAATAGACACACTTAAAGGCGGATCTTATATATCGATATATAATAGTCGAACAATCAATATAAATCGTAACGTAAACATAGCTGTTGTCTTGTGAAATAATTTTAAATACCTGTAGAGACTTAACACAGATGTAACACAGACTTAAAACCCCGACCCAACCAACACAGACTGCGGCGAATGTATAGAATTTCGTCTAATTTTTAGGTTTCTAACTTTTTTCCTATAGATTTCCCCCACATACATATGTATATGAAGTATGTATAACATATATCAAAATCATTAAAATCGATGGTGAGCCGTCTTTTTGAATAATTACCATAATTTAGATAAAAATAAAACGCGAAGGAGGAAATTATTCTTCATATTATAAAGTTAAAACACATTAACTCTACGATCTTATAGTCTGCAAATGTACTGATTCAATTACGAATTAAAAGTTTGTATAAAAGAAGCTTAAAAAAATAAAGAAATAAACTGAAGAAAATTAAATCATGGCTCCTAGTTTTCCTTCCACACCCTTAACATTCTCTCAGAATCCAACTATATTGTAGGCGATGAAGCAAAATCGTGGAGCGTTGAAGTGCGCACTGCTGACTATTTGCTCGCTGATGCGTCACTGCACTCACCATCTCCCTCTGCTTCGTGTTTGATTTATCAACACGAATTACGATTCGCCATTGCTCGCTGTTTCCTATTATTTATACCGGAACACTCTATAAATTGAGCTCTCTCCCACTCTCTCACGCACCTCTCTCGCAATCTCCACGAATACAGTGCAGCCTGGCACAGGCCGAATAACGTCATCGCGCTACGATTAACGAGGATGCCACGGCTGTTGTAACTTTCGAACGTTTAGCAAATGCTGGTTCCCTCTTATATCACTCTTCGGCAGTGCGTCGGCGTGCTTGATTAACAGGCGATAAGTTAGCTAATGTCAATAATAGAAAATCGGATCAAGGTAGAATTGAGAAAAACTGTTTTAAGGGTTCCGTAATTTTCTAAGATTTTATAATTTTTCTAATTTTGTAATCCTTTTGTTTAAAAATATGAAATAATTTGTAAAACTAGTATTAAATGAGTACTTTCAAGTAAAATTATAACGATCGCGTGAAATAATTAGATACAGAAAAAAATATAATAAACCATTTTTAATCTGATAAAGTCCTATCATATTTTCACCAGAATTTGAATAAAAATATTTTCTTGGTGTATTAAATTACGGAACTTTAGTTTATTTGTCTGCACTTTTTACAGGAGGAAGTTTTGAAAGGCAGAACAAGTGGAGCGGAGATTTCCCTCCCAGGAATTACACGTAATATCGACCTATTTTCCTTTTTCCATCGGTTTAAATGAGCAGTCGACGATCAAGTGGGACAGTTTGCAGGTATTTCATCCTTTCGTCTCTATATCGACACGATTCGCAGCTGGTGCTCTGTTTCGACTGTATGGATTATGGGAAATACCACTATGCGTTCCATATATCAGCGCTCTTGTCTAACACTGAAACCGAAGTGCCGGTAATCGTTCCTGGCGAGGTGCATTAATCTGTAATTCAATCGGGCAGCCGGAGAAAAGTGCTCTATTATTATCCACGAGAACGCGACGCGATCAAATTCGTGACGAGACGAGTTCGATATGTGTGTATATTGTACAGGGTGAGTCACTTGCTTTTTAATCATCCTCTTCATACTCGAGTTTCAATTATTTCCATTATTGGTACAATTAAATATTATAAATAAATGTCAGTGCGTGGAAAAGAATCGGTAAATACTCCTTTATATTAAAATTAGTCAATACAGTATAATTATACCATTTTCAACGGCCTATATCCATCATTGGCGATTCAAAAGCAACTGAATCACCCTGTACAGGGTGAGTCACTTGCCTTTTAATCATTCCCTTCACACTCGAGTTTCAATTATTTCCATTATTGGTACAATTAAATATTATAATTAAATGTCAGTGCGTGGAAAAGAATCGGTAAATACTACTTTAAGTTAAAATTACTTAACACCGTATAATTATACCATTTTCAACGGCCTATATCCATCATTGGCGATTCAAAGGCAACTGAATCACCCTGTACAGGGTGAGTCACTTGCCTTTTAATCATTCCCTTCACACTCGAGTTTCAATTATTTCCATTATTGGTACAATTAAATATTATAAATAAATGTCAGTGCGTGGAAAAGAATCGGTAAATACTACTTTATATTAAAATTATTCAATACCGTATAATTATACCATTTTCAACAGCCTATATCCATCATTGGCGATTCAAAGGCAACTGAATCACCCTGTACAGGGTGAGTCACTTGCTTTTTAATCATCTTCTTCACACTCGAGTTTCAATTATTTCCAATATTGGTACATTTTGATATTATAAATAAATGTCAGTGCGTGGAAAAGAATCGGTAAATACTTCTTTATATTAAAATTACTTAACACCGTATAAATATACCATTTTCAACGGCCTATATCCATCATTGGCGATTCAAAAGCAAGTGAATCACCCTGTACAATGTGAGTCACTTGCCTTTTAATCGTCCCCTTCACACTCGAGTTTCAATTATTTCCATTATTGGTACAATTAAATATTATAAATAAATGTCAGTGCGTGGAAAAGAATCGGTAAATACTCCTTTATATTAAAATTACTCAACACCGTATAATTATACGATTTTCAACGGTCTATATCCATCATTGGCGATTCAAAGGCAAATGAATCACCCTGTACAGGGTGAGTCACTTGCCTTTTAATCGTCCCCTTCACACTCGAGTTTCAATTATTTCCATTATTGGTACAATTAAATATTATAAATAAATATCAGTGCGTGGAAAAGACTCGTTAAATACTTCTTTATATTAAAATTACTTAACACCGTATAAATATACCATTTTCAACGGCCTATATCCATCATTGGCGATTCAAAGGCAACTGAATCACCCTGTACAGGGTGAGTCACTTGCCTTTTAATCGTCCCCTTCACACTCAAGTTCCAATTATTTCCAATATTGGTACATTTTGATATTATAAATAAATGTCAGTGCGTGGAAAAGAATCGTTAAATACTCCTTTATATTAAAATTACTCAATACCGTATAATTATACCATTTTGAATTGGCGATTCAAAAGCAAGTGAATCACTCTGTACATTTCTCCAGACGATTATTTCAACGAAAAATATGACTTATCATCGCGTGACGCTTACATTCATCGAGCATTGAAAACGACTGGCAAATGCATGTCTGTTAAAAAAAACAACTTTCCTATTACTGGACAGCTGTGCAATTGTCAATCGAGAAACCTCAATATTAATCTTGATCAATAAAGTCAAACGAAAGAGAAATCGTATGTCGATTTTCATCGGCGAGGCTAGATCACATCGGATGATCCTTTGAAAAAACAGAGGCCTATTAAAAAAAGACGATACACAGTCGATGATGAACGGCGTGTGGAGTGAGTTTCCTGACGAAAATCCGATGACGCAAGTTTAACGAGCGTGGTACGCGGACCAGTTTTAACTGAGTCATAAAAGACAAGCTGGAGCGACGATACATGTAGGATACACACAAGGATCGAGAGATGCCCGATGGCCTTAGTGGCTCGCATTCAACTGCAGGTTTTAGTCGAACGAACCGATGGCATCGTGCCAGCGGATACACAGAGATTTTTCTCCCTCTCGCACACCGCCTTCCTACTGCTCTCCTCTCAATCCCACCGCACAATAAAGCTCACGCTCGCCTGTCATGTACGTACAGTTCAACACCTCGATAAATCGAGTTCCGGGGATTTTTTAACAGGCCGACAATGCTACCGGGAATTTTGCCCTCCTTTCTAGATCGACTGAGAGAAAAGAATGAGCTACTCAGAATCGCGTTATTCATAGGAGATTGAATTATATCCTAAGGGAAAAGAATTCTGTTTACACACTAATGGAAAAGTGGAGAATGGTAATTCGATACACGTGCCTTCGAACACATTGATTATCCGATGAATCTTCGACCAATGACCTCGGATATATGAACAGACTTACATGAGTATGTGTAGGAAAGGCGATGAGAGAGATAAAGATGATCGGGCGAGTCTTTAATTCACCAAGATACCAACACGCGCCTATTAATCCGTTCCGCTGCGGTGAGATAATCGTCGGAGGAAGTATGGGTGCGCGCGCGCCCGCGCGTGTGCATCGAGCTATGCCTTGCGGAGAACTGACCCGAGTCCCAACAGGTTCCCTAAAGGAATCCCTAGGAAATAAATCTCGGAAGGCTAACCCTTAAGAAATAAGTACTACCTTGGAAACAGACGTTTAGGAAATATTCCTAGAAAGTACATAAACCCTCCTCGCAGAGATAAATCGCCTCTCAACGTAAAGCACCGGCTTGGAACATAAAAACTGGTAGGAATTAAAAAGGGACGCCGCGGCGTCTGGAAAAATGACCGTTTCCGCAAATGGCTGCTAGGAGTGGTTGCAAACTCGATGTATTGCGTAATGAAATACGTGGCATTGTCATTGGATCTGACAATAGCCATGATGACGAGGTTCGTTCGTAGAAAATCCGGCCGGTACATCCTGTCGGCGTATCCTGTTTCGCCTATAATTTCTTTTTGATTAGACTAGATCATGACACACGTACATACAGGGTGATTCAGTTGGCTTTGAATCGCCAATGATGGATATAGACTGTTGAAAATTGTATAATTATACGCTGTTGAGTAATTTTAATATAAAGGAGTATTTAACGAGTCTTTTCCACGCACTGACATTTATTTATAATATCAAATTGTACCAATATTGGAAATAATTGGAACTTGAGTATGAAGGGAATGATTAAAAGGCAAGTGACTCACCCTGTACAGGGTGATTCAGTTGCCTTTGAATCGCCAATGATGGATATAGGCCGTTGAAAATGATATAATTATACGGTGTTGAGTAATTTTAATATAAAGGAGTATTTAACGAGTCTTTTCCATGCACTGACATTTATTTATAATATCAAATTGTACCAATATTGGAAATAATTGGAACTTGAGTATGAAGGGGATAATTAATTAAAAGGCAAGTGAGTCACCCTGTACAGGGTGATTCAGTTGCCTTTGAACCGCCAATGATGAATATAGGCCATTAAAAATGATATAATTATACGGTGTTGAGTAATTTTAATATAAAGGAGTATTTAACGAGTCTTTTCCACGCACTGACATTTATTTATAATATCAAATTGTACCGATATTGGAAATAATTGGAACTTGAGTATGAAGGGGATGATTAAAAGGCAAGTGAATCACCCTGTACAGGGTGAGTTATAGGCCATTGAAAATTATATAATTATACGGTGTTGAGTAATTTTAATATAAAGGAGTATTTAACGAGTATTTTCCACGCACTGACATTTATTTATAATATCAAATTGTACCGATATTGGAAATAATTGGAACTT
Organism: Ectemnius cavifrons; assembly: GCA_964023945.1. Taxonomy (NCBI): domain Eukaryota; kingdom Metazoa; phylum Arthropoda; class Insecta; order Hymenoptera; family Crabronidae; genus Ectemnius; species Ectemnius cavifrons. The sequence goes on along the minus strand of OZ030383.1, from coordinate 3,787,593 downwards.
GAGTATGAAGGGGATGATTAAAAGGCAAGTGACTCACCCTGTACAGGGTGATTCAGTTGCCTTTGAACCGCCAATGATGAATATAGGCCATTAAAAATGATATAATTATACGGTGTTGAGTAATTTTAATATAAAGGAGTATTTAACGAGTCTTTTCCACGCACTGACATTTATTTATAATATCAAATTGTACCAATATTGGAAATAATTGGAACTTGAGTACGAAAGGGATGATTAAATCACCCTGTACAAGGTGAGTCACTTGCCTTTGAATCGCCAATGATGGATATAGGTCATTGAAAATGATAAAATTATACGGTGTTGAGTAATTTTAATATAAAGGAGTATTTACCACCAATCTTGCAAGTCATTTAAAAATTATCAAAAATAGAATCATTGGATATCATTGGTAAACAAAAGCCAAGTTATAATTCAGATATATAATTAATAACATACAAGAAACCCAAGTTTTCATTCAAAGATACCTCGATTTAACTCGCATCAGCAATTAACAATAAATTCACGATAAATTAGCGATTAACAATAATAATAAAAAAACACTTGGCGTGTGCGCGCTTCATTCGAGACACTTGCCCTGGTAATATTATTGAAAAACTTTGAAAGAAATATATACGCGACGAATTGAGACCCTCATCCTTTTCGATGTAGTATAATATGATTGAAATGTAAATGTCATATTTCTTAGGTTTACCGAGTCTTTTCCACGCACTGACATTTATTTATAATATCAAATTGTACCACTAATGGAAATAATTGGAACTCGAGTGTGAAGGGGATGATTAAAAGGCAAGTGACTCACCCTGTACGCTAACGTAAACATCAAACTGAATCACAACTTCTATTACGATCTATTTTAAGAGTATTACAAAACCGTTTTTTAATCTATATTTACACTTGTACAAAAAAGACACTATAATTATCACAGCATTTTTAAAGACTTTCCAACTACATCACTGTTGAGTGTATTATAAATAAAATTCGTTACAAATCCGAGGATTTCCAACTTATATTTCCACTGGTAGGAGTAAAAAAAAATCCAACAATTATCAGAGTGTTTTTCAAGGATTTCTAGATGCATCACTGCTGAACGAATTTTTGTCGAACGAGCGACGAACCGCTGCAAAAATGATGAAGTTACGTTCGCCGCGAATGGCGAGAAGTCTAGCTCTCTCCGTGTGTGTGTGTGTGTGTGCGTCCATGTGTGTGTGTGTGTGTGTGGCCAAGCAAATTAAGCTTTGAATTATTTACAACACCGAGTGCAACCGCGCGCTATGAATGCTGTGCTGTTCACGTACGAGAGAAGAGGCGCGCTCGTGCACACACGTATCCAGTTTTCAGTTAGGTAGCGCTGCTGTTGCTGCCGTTGCCGACTAAGAGAAGGACGTATTGTCTTTCAGCTGACAGCGCATGTCTTTCCAGGGGAGAATTTTGCCAAGCGTGTCACTGAAGATCACGCGTAAGAACATACCAACGCGCGACGACAAGAAAAATGTATCCGCACTCGAGCGATTATGGAAATTGTCTGATGAAATCGTCGGCTAATTCTGAATCTCTAATGCTGTATTAATGCAAACAAAAAATATGAATAGTAAATTGGTAAAAATAAAAGAAGGCGTTAATTATAATTAATTATCAGCTTCGAACGATTGAGAAATCCGAGATAATTCAAGGCTGTCAAAGAATGATGCTTTCGATGACAGCGTTAACTCGCACGTGGAGAATCGAAGTCTAAAAAGTTATCCTGCCAGATGTGTCTCGCTCCTTTTTTTTTTCTACGACCATTCGCTCGGTCACTTCCTCTTTTTTTTTACACCGACACTCTTCTGACCCGAGTAACTCCTATCGCAATAAAAGAGTGATTGATATGCCTGACGTTGACGTTCACGTTTCTATTCCCATCCGATGATCCGAGGCTTCCCTTGTCACGCTTCGCTCTCATCCGATTCCTTCCGGATTTCTTACCAATTTGCTCTCGCTTTCGCACTATTCACTGTTCATTTAATCGGAACAACATCGAAATGCCGAAATGACTTTCACTGAGTGCACTTGTAAAGGTTTCAAGATTCGTTCGAGTGCGAAGCATGTACAGGGTGATTCATTTGCCTTTGAATCGCCAATGATGGATATAGACCGTTGAAAATCGTATAATTATACGGTGTTGAGTAATTTGAATATAAAGGAGTATTTACCGAGTCTTTTCCATGCACTGACATTTATTTATAATATCAAATTGTACCAATGATGGAAATAATTGGAACTCAAGTGTGAAGGGGATGATTAAAAGGCAAGTGACTCACCCTGTACAGGGTGATTCAGTTGCCTTTGAATCGCCAATGATGGATATAGGCCGTTGAAAATGGTATACTTATACGGTGTTGAATAATTTTAATATAAAGGAGTATTTATTAACGAGTGTTTTCCACGCACAGACATTTATTTATAATATTAAATTGTACCAATATTGGAAATAATTGGAACTTGAATGTGAAGGGGACGATTAAAAGGCAAGTGACTCACCCTGTACAGGGTGATTCATTTGCCTTTGAATCGCCAATGATAGATATAGGCCGTTGAAAATCGTATAATTATACGGTGTTGAGTAATTTGAATATAAAGGAGTATTTACCGAGTCTTTTCCATGCACTGGCATTTATTTATAATATCAAATTGTACCAATAATGGAAGTAATTGGAACTCAAGTGTGAAGGGGATGATTAAAAGGCAAGTGACTCACCCTGTACTTAAGGTACCACATACAAGTAAGATGTTGAAAAATGGTACAAAATATCGTCTTCTTTTTCTTACGCATAAATTTTTTTCTCAATAAATTATTATATACATATTTAAGTAAACATTGCAAGCTATGTATCCTGTAAATTTCATTACGATATTTGCAGTGGTTAGCGCGCCACAGTAACTTTCGTGATGTTATAATCAGTGAAACATGCCTTGCGGCGACCAGTCTAGCTGCACCATTTTTTATCTGAAACGAATCACAATTTTTTTTTATTTATAAGACAGATAACCCTACTGCACTACGGAAAGGGATTTTTTAAATTTCATTTTAGCCGAACATATCACTCTTTATAATCGTCAAGCCAAGTTTAGTTATAAAATTAAGAACTATATATTGATGCAGAAAAAAAACTGGGATGGATATTAAAAAAAATGCTTCGTAGTGCAGTAGAGTTATCTGTCTTCTAAATAAAAAATAATTATAATTCATTTCACGTAAAGAATAGTGGAGCTAGACTGGTTACTGCAAAGCATGCTTCACTGACTATGACATTACGAAAGTAGCTATAGCGCGCTAACCACTGCAAATATTGTAATGAAATTTACAGGATATATAGCTTGCAATGTTTACTTAAATATGTATATAATAATTTTTGGAGAAAAAAATTGATGTGTAAGAAAAAAAATACGACATTTCGAATGAGTTTTCAACATTTTACTTGTACATGGTACCTTAAATATGACTGGCGAAGAGGAAAAGATTAGGAAAAGACGAGCGTAGAAATATCGTCACGCTTAATGAGTCATTGAGTTGGAAAACGAGAGCAGAATTGTCACCGATAAACCAACTTAGCGACGGTATCGACAGCTCTCGTTATGCAGCTCGTTCGAGCTCGACGATGACTGACCCAACACAAGCGACTTCAAGAGTCTCGCCAGCAAAAGCCGCCGTCCTGTTAGACGTGACTGGCATAGAATCCCAGGATTGCCATTTCAATGGGCGCTCGCTTTTTCAGCGATGTTTCGATTGGGACACCGAGCGTACCTGGCAAAAGCTCGGAAAGCAGTGAAACGCTCTTGCAAATACCCACTGCGAAAGAGAACATCCAGCAACCGAACGTTTGACAGGGTTCAAAGTGCAAAGGCGAAGTTAATTTTACGATAAAGCAAAGTCGATCGAAATCTATGAGTCTTCATGGATTTCTTTTACAAGATCGTTTAATATGAGAGATCTCTTAGTTAAGTATAAAAAATTTAGGGAGTCAAGAGATTTCCTGTCACAGCCTCTTCCACACGAGAAACTCCCACAAGAAGTTAGGAAAGTTCGACCACACTCGATCGGTGGTACGATGAATCGTTAATCATCGAAGAGCAATCTCTCGATTCTCATCCCATCGATTCGTCAAATAGCGGTTGGAAAAGCAGTGAGTAGGAACTCTCTCTCTCTCTTTCTCTTTCTCGGTGAGAGTGCCAGGAGCGTGAAAAAAATCGCTCCAAGATATCGGCGCGTACTTAAATTCTCGATGGAAATTGATCCGCGTCGATTTCTACGCCCGGCACACCGATGGAAATTGATTTCTCGTTAATTAAACGTCGCAGTTCTAGTCGATCCTAATTAGCAGAGTCCATGCAAGTGAGACGGGAGAAGGAGAAGGAGGAGTAGTTAGAAAAAAAAGGGTGAAACGCGACGAGTGGCTTGCTTCCGTTTTCCGAGACTAGACTCGCGTGAAAAAGGCCGCATTTTCTTCCAACTGCGCGCGTACCTCTACTTTTTATTTAAGAAGCTCTCGAAGCCACTAAATCTAGAAATATAGGAACTATCTACGAGCTCTTTGTTACAAAAGGTACTCGCGAATGTGAGAAAGAGCCCGAAAAGCGGAGCGGAAAGTTCGAAGACCGGGCCCGGTGGCTTCCACGATTTTTCCAGCCGAAGGACTGGCTACCGAATAATCGATGGCGGACCATCGATTCCTCCCAAGTTGTTCGCGATCCGACTGCGACTCTGTGCGAGAAAGAGAACCAGCTCGTGAAAACGGAAATAGAAGGAACTTTGTTTACCTCTCCGATTCACTCGTTCTTCTTCCACTCACGCAATCACTATTTTTTTCCATTTTCGATAATAAATCCCCGAAAATTCTAATGAAATTCAAATGGTCCTCTGCCACTCTTGTATTAAATATGACGCGTAAAGTCTACCACTGGGAAAAGAGATGACTCAAACGGAGGGAAACTAGCATGAAGAACGAAGGGATGGACGGGATATTCCACTCTACAGAATGAGATGTATTTTTCCCTAGGAAAAGCCATTTCCTTCACTGGAGCCGCTTGTTTACCACGCGTTATTTATTAGTCCCACCAATGCCCACTCTTTTACCTATCACTTGATTTTGTATTTATACTCTTAAACACTCAATGATTAAATGGAAAAAAGTGTAAATATTTACAATCGCTACTCATGTGAAGCATTGGTTTTTTGTATATTTTTTTGACTGAAATGCAAGTATTAACATACTATAGATACATTGAAATTGGGGGAAGACCATAAAACCCCATACGAACCCCATGAAATTCATATGAAATTTGTATATGATGTATGATCCGACAGTCTCGTGAGTCCTTTTTTCCTTATACCTGGTAGAGAGCTAATACAGACGTAACACAAACTTAAAACCCAGACCTAACCAACCCAGACTCAGTATGGCTCTGTCTTCATGCTGTCAACAGCTCAATATACTACAGTACATTGCTTTTATGACAGCATTTCAAACAAGGCGATCTAACTATGAAATTAGAAGAAATTCTCTATTATATATATTCTATAAAAAAAAGGATTAAATGAAAACGAAACAAATTTTCCGTCAAAAAAATATACAAGAAACCAATGCTTCACATGAGTAGCGATTGTAAATATTTACCAAAAAAAGAATTCCTGTATTGTAATTTTAATACTGATTTTCAGATTTTAGCCAGAAAAAAATAGTGGTTCGAGTTTATATCGCGTTATTGTGTACGCTTGCAAAAGATTCAATTGAAAATTTGATTTTGTTAAGAGAAGCAATATTCCACTCGCCAATACTCGACTCGTAATTCCTTGGCTAGCAGTAGCACGTGTTACTCTCTTTATTAGCAGGGCGAAATGAAAGAAGAAACAGAGCCTGGGCTTTCGGAGGCCGCATGCTGCTCTACACGCTATTCTCAGAATGTTCCTTATCAAGGACAATAATTTCCGACTGGCGCGCTGTTATGAGATTTTCAATCGCACTAGCTGTTCCCAACCGAGACAGCTCGCCTAAGGAAATTCCTGATGAAACGCGCATGTGATATTCTCTTCGAGATTGATACAACAGTCTCTCATATAATTCAAACATTTCCAATTAAGTTGTAAACTTGTGATTCGTTTCCAGTTTAGTGACCAGTTTAGCTCCACCATTTCTTACCTAAAACGAATCACATTTTTTTTTTCATTCAGTAGACAGATAACCCTACTGCACTACGAAGCATTTTTTTGAATATCCATCCCAGTTTTTTTCTGCATCAATATATAGTTCTTAATTTTATAACAAGACTTGCCCTGATAATTATAAACAGTGATAAGCTCGGCTAAAACTGAAATTAAACAAATCCCTTTCCGTAGTGCAGTAGGGTTATTTGTCTTCTAAATAAAAAAAAAAGTGTGATTCGTTTCAAATAAAAAATGGTGGAGCTAGACTGGTCACCACAAGGTACGTTTCACTAATTATGACATCACGAAATTTGCTGTGGCGCGCTGACAACTGCTAATATCGTAATGAAATTTACAGGATACATGGCTTGCAATGTGTACTTAAATATGTATATAATAATTTTTTGAGAAAAAAATTCATGTGTAAGAAAAAAAATACGATATTTTTAACCATTTTTCAACATTTTACTTGTACGTGGTACCTTAAGGTAATTGTATCAGTATCGTACCATCCAAAAGTCAACCGCTGACCGAAGGAACTGTTAACATCGTTTTGCATACTGCTGCTAGGCTAGACTTTTGTCAGCGTCTGCCTTCAATACACACAAGCTTGAATATACCAATAGATTCTAGACCCATACACACGCACTTGAAGGCGATAGCGATAACGTCACGTAGCTTCTTTAATCAACGAGTGCCTTCAATTTCTCGGAAACTTGAATTCTATTAACTTTATTACGCAAAAACGGGATGGTGAAAAATTGAGCAAGAATTTGTACAGGGTGAGTCACTTGCCTTTTAATCATCCCCTTCACACTCAAGTTCCAATTATTACCATTATTGGTGCAATTTGATATTATAAATAAATGTCAGTGCGTGGGAAAGACTCGGTAAATACTTCTTTATATTAAAATTACTCAATACTGTATAATTATACCATTTTCAACGGCCTATATCCATCATTGGCGATTCAAAGGCAACTGAATCACCCTGTACAGGATGAGTTACTTGCCTTTTAATCGTCCCCTTCATACTTAAGTTCCAATTATTTCCTATATTGGTACAATTTGATGTTATAAATAAATGTCAGTGCGTGGGAAAGACTCGGTAAATACTCCTTTATATTAAAATTACTCAATACTGTATAATTATACCATTTTCAACGGCCTATATCCATCATTGGCGATTCAAAGGCAACTGAATCACCCTGTACAGGGTGAGTCTCTTGCCTTTTAATCATCCCCTTCACACTCAAGTTCCAATTATTTCCATTATTGGTGCAATTTGATGTTATAAATAAATGTCAGTGCGTGGGAAAGACTCGGTAAATACTCCTTTATATTAAAATTACTCAATACTGTATAATTACACCATTTTCAACGGCCTATATCCATCATTGGCGATTCAAAGGCAACTGAATCACCCTGTACAGGATGAGTTACTTGCCTTTTAATCGTCCCCTTCATACTTAAGTTCCAATTATTTCCTATATTGGTACAATTTGATGTTATAAATAAATGTCAGTGCGTGGGAAAGACTCGGTAAATACTCCTTTATATTAAAATTACTCAATACTGTATAATTATACCATTTTCAACGGCCTATATCCATCATTGGCGATTCAAAGGCAACTGAATCACCCTGTACAGGGTGAGTCTCTTGCCTTTTAATCATCCCCTTCACACTCAAGTTCCAATTATTTCCATTATTGGTGCAATTTGATGTTATAAATAAATGTCAGTGCGTGGGAAAGACTCGGTAAATACTCCTTTATATTAAAATTACTCAATACTGTATAATTACACCATTTTCAACGGCCTATATCCATCATTGGCGATTCAAAGGCAACTGAATCACCCTGTACAGGATGAGTTACTTGCCTTTTAATCGTCCCCTTCATACTTAAGTTCCAATTATTTCCATTATTGGTGCAATTTGATGTTATAAATAAATGTCAGTGCGTGGGAAAGACTCGGTAAATACTCCTTTATATTAAAATTACTCAATACTGTATAATTACACCATTTTCAACGACCTATATCCATCATTGGCGATTCAAAGGCAACTGAATCACCCTGTACAGGGTGAGTCACTTGCCTTTTAATCATCCCCTTCACACTCAAGTTCCAATTATTTCCATTATTGGTGCAATTTGATGTTATAAATAAATGTCAGTGCGTGGGAAAGACTCGGTAAATACTCCTTTATATTAAAATTACTCAATACTGTATAATTACACCATTTTCAACGACCTATATCCATCATTGGCGATTCAAAGGCAAGTGAATCACCCTGTACGCATTCGTAGAATATCGATGAAACACGGGTTAGTTTTTTATAAGATTCTATAGAAAAGTTAAGCCGTTAAAATTGCTAATGTCACTAACTGACAGGTTTTGGCTATGTCGCACATGTTAAAAGTGCCAAATTCGAAGTCCATTATCTTAGAAACGGCGTGGTCAAGTTCAATAAAGTGTAGCCAGCAATTGCAAGAATCTTGTAAACATTTTTCTATCAAAATTTAAACAAAATCTATAGAAAACTGTTTTTTGATACAACTACCTTAAGCTATAGCAGTGATTTAACGAAATAATTTAATAGGACGTTCGATGCAAATGGTTTGTATCCAATATCGTAAAAATCAGGTGCTTCGGGCTAGTTTAAAAGACCAGATGAAACTGGACAACAGAATAAAGAGAAGAATCGGAGAGTGCGCGCGCGTTTGTGTGGACGACAATTCGAAGCGAGTGGTACAAATTAATCTCAAATATGACCCGAGCTAATTTCTGTCCACTCGGAAGTGGCAATTTGCCGACCTTACCATCGCACAACTGACCTAATTTCACTGGACAACCGCGGCCATGTATATCCTCTCTCACTCGGTTGTCGCTCGCTGTTTATTCGGAGGTTTCGAGAAAAATTTTATCCTACCAACGGGACAGCTTCTACAATACACATACATGTAACGGTGTACATATGTTACGTACACGAAGAGTACTGAGCCGCTCGATTAGTCCTCGTCGCTGAAGAAAAATGTGTACAAGGGAAAGAGAAGAGTTGCTGGAACCTGCGCGTGACTTCCTACTCGAATTGCTTGGAGATATTTAGCGACATAACTGGCTTCGACTTCAGTTATATCGTAGCAATTGAAATCCTGACTAATGGATGGCAGTCGAGAAGATTAAGACATCCCCGCTTGAGAAAGAACATTGCAGGATTCCATTTACTAGAATATTACTCTAATAGAAAATTAGCTCACTGCTAATAATGTTGAGGAAGGATACTGGTAAAGGAAAGCTGCTGGATGTTCTCTGGACTCGCCAAATGGAAGAGAAGCGAGGAAAGCTCTAATTCTGTCAGGTCACTGCGATACAGCGAGCACCGGCTGTTACTCACAGCTTTCAACATATTTTCACTAGCTATCAGAGTATCATAACCAAGACTGTGAAAGAGGAGGGGGTGGTCTTATGATAAATGGGGAAAGTGTGCCTTATTAATCGGCCAAGGAAGCTTAGAGGATAATCAGCGAGACGAACTGAAAAAGAGAGCTTAAGCGAAATTAAACGATGCGCGCCAGTGTCAAATCCTGACAGAGGAGTGCTAATCACTCGACCTTCCTCTCCGGTTTTGCCACGCCAACTGTCACAACTGCCGCGCCAGCCTTTATTGCTGCTGGCAGATTTCACTGAAATACCACTCCCTCTCTCTTTCTACATTTTTCCGAATTTATGTTTCCCCGCAACATGACTCTCCCACCATTTTAATGAAGCAACCGGCGAGTGACACCTTCCTGTTACTTGCGCGAATCGATTAGTTTCAATTACAGGAGACGAGGAATATGCGCGGTTGGTTGGTGGATGGTGATGCTCGATATTAAATGTCTGCCTCGCTTTGCCATTTTTCTACAGGCCGCGCGTATCGCTGGACGCGCTGTATCCGACAACAACGATTTTTCAAAACTTCCGACACAATCCACGACTTCGCATTACAGAGAGAAGTGGTCTGACTGTGTTCCGCCGAATTTCCGAAGCGCTTGTAAATACAGCATAAATCAAACTCCCGCGCAGTAGTATAACAACTCCAGGCAAAATCTATGAAACTAGATTGCTCCTGATATCGGACTCGAACACGTAACTAGTATTTCTAGATCGGGAAAGCCGGTACCAGTTTCAACTACGATTATAATCCAGTTTATCTTATAGGAAGAGAGAGAGAGAGAGAAAGGGAGAGAAAGAGAGTTATGTAATTCTATCGACGGACAATATCGCCAATTGGTGTCCTGGGGACTTTAACATGAAAAAGCTGGCGAGCGCCCTTTAAAATTGATCCAGCTTCGAGCGGAAGTTTCACTGGAAGCAATCGCTCGTTAAGCCGGCTGGAAGTTCAAACTACCACTGTTCCATACTGGCATCGATCTGAAACTCTCGCGGTACTCGCCTGTTCCAATAATCAAATTTTCCCCTCAGTCAAATGCACTGCAGCCAATCGTGGAAATTCTTATTCCGCCACTCGATACCGAATGTATGCTACTTGCTTCAATGGCGAAACGTATGCTTCCGCTTACACAATAAGTAGATACTGATTTTTCACGTGCCCGCCACGAAAATCGATCACTATTTCGGCAGAATGAAATTAAGATTACACGATGTATTATCACTGAGAGACTTTTCATTCAACATCTTTAATTAATCTCATTAGTTAGACTTGACAAGATTTTTCTAAAGTGTCACCAAGCATGTCTTATCAACTGTATCAGAGTACATATAAATTTCTCGTCTCGACATGAGATTAAATAAGACACGAAAGAAAAAGGTCTAAAATTAATATGACAGTTTATCTTTCCAGCCGAGGGAGTCACGTTTTTCGATGCAGAGGTTTCACTATTAAAGTGATGCACATGGCAAATGCTCTATTTCGGGCGTCGGAGCTGTCAGAGTTATGATCGAAGATCATAAAGCCGACAGGTTGGCTGTAACCATCTCCGAGCGTACGTATTCGCGGTTCTCTATGAGCTCGATCGAGTTATGTCGTATGAATTATTCTCGAGCAAACATCGGCTGCCTCCCCATTACATTCCCCCATCAAACCTGGCGACCCGATCACCTTCACCCCGACCTTTTACCTTCCTTCTCGAATACAGTGGAATATCAGTGAGAGGTCATCTTTCCCTTGATGTATCCTTTACGAGCCTGTATCAACGAATACCGATATTTAAAGTAGTTGTATCAAAAAACAGTTTTCTATAGATTTTCTTTGAACTTTGACAGAAGAATGTTTATAAGGTTCTGCAACTACTGGCTAAATTTTCTTGGACTTGACCACGCCGTTTCTAAGATAATGGACTTCGAATTTGGCACTTTTAACACGTGCGACATAGCCAAAACCCGTCAGTTGTATCAAAAAACAGTTTTCTATAGACTTTGTTTAAACTTTGACAGAAGAATGTTTATAAGATTCTGCAACTGCTGGTTAAATTTTCTTGTATCAAAAAAACAGTTTTCTATAGACTTTGTTTAAACTTTGACAGAAGACTGTTTATAAGATTCTGCAACTGCTGGCTAAATTTTCTTGTATCAAAAAAACAGTTTTCTATAGACTTTGTTTAAACTTTGACAGAAGAATGTTTATAAGGTTCTGCAACTACTGGCTAAATTTTCTTGGACTTGACCACGCCGTTTCTAAGATAATAGACTTCGAATTTGGCACTTTTAACACGTGCGACATAGCCAAAACCCGTCAGTTGTATCAAAAAACAGTTTTCTATAGACTTTGTTTAAACTTTGACAGAAGACTGTTTATAAGATTCTGCAACTGCTGGCTAAATTTTCTTGTATCAAAAAAACAGTTTTCTATAGACTTTGTTTAAACTTTGACAGAAGACTGTTTATAAGAATCTGCAACTGCTGGCTACATTTTATTGGACTTGACCACGCCGTTTCTAAGATAACGGACTTCGAATTTAGCACTTTTAACACGTTCGACATAGCCAAAACCCGTCAGTTGTATCAAAAAACAGTTTTCTATAGACTTTGTTTAAACTTTGACAGAAGACTGTTTATAAGAATCTGCAACTGCTGGCTAAATTTTCTTGGACTTGACCACGCCGTTTCTAAGATAATGGACTTCGAATTTGGCACTTTTAACACGTGCGACATAGCCAAAACCCGTCAGTTGTATCAAAAAACAGTTTTCTATAGACTTTGTTTAAACTTTGACAGAAGACTGTTTATAAGAATCTGCAACTGCTGGCTACATTTTATTGGACTTGACCACGCCGTTTCTAAGATAACGGACTTCGAATTTAGCACTTTTAACACGTGCGACATAGCCAAAACCCGTCAGTTGTATCAAAAAACAGTTTTCTATAGACTTTGTTTAAACTTTGACAGAAGACTGTTTATAAGAAACTGTAACTGCTGGCTAAATTTTCTTGGACTTGACCACGCCGTTTCTAAGATAATGGACTTCGAATTTGGCACTTTTAACACGTGCGACATAGCCAAAACCCGTCAGTTAGTGACATTAGTTATTTTAACGGCTTAATTTTTCTATAGAATCTTATAAAAAACTAACCCGTGTTTCATCGATATTCTACGAATGCGTACAAATTTTTGCTGAATTTTTCACCATCCCGTTTTTGCGTAATAAAGTTAATAGAATTCAAGTTTCCGAGAAATTGAAGGCACTCGTTGATTAAATAAGCTACGCGACGTTGTCGATATCGCCTTCAACTGCGTGTGTATGGGTCTAGAATCTATTGGTATATTCAAGCTTGTGTGTATTGAGGACAGACGCTGACAAAAGTCTAGCCCACCAGCAGTACGCAAAGCGAAGTTAACAGTTCCTTCGGCCAGCGATTGACTTTTGGATGGTACAGTACTGATACAACTACCTTAAACACACACACGCACACACACACAGAGACACACGATCGAGGAAAATCCAATGCATTAGCAGCTGGACAAAAGTATAGAATAATGGTCACATTGTCGCTATTATCGACCTGAGCAAGCTTCGAGCTCGTTAACAAAAGGCTGCCGCCGACAGAAGCTGCAATACTTCCTTGCTCGCTCGAGGTGCACCGGAATTATTTCGTGGCTTGGATTTCGCCTCCAGCCAATCTGCCTCTCAAATGCTGTATCTCCTACCAAGCTACACTGCGATACAATGCGAATTCACCGTCATACAATACAATGTTCCATATTTTTTTTGTTTTTTTCGTCCATGCTACGCCCGCGGAAATCGTTATATCGAAGTTGGGAAAACAGAATCGAACAGTGTGGGGAGTTGCGTAAAAGGGTGGCCTCTCTCGTTGGAAAGTACAAAGTGGAACGGTGAGATTTTATGGCCACCATGCACTCCGGATCTCCAAGGTGCACATAGTCTCTGTATGGCCGAGGGAGCAAGCAAGCATTGCCAGCCGTTCAACCCGTTACCGTATATCTCGTCGAACCATGTACTTTACACGTGTACATTTGCACCCGCTGCTACTATGTACGTCGATTTTCTTGCTCCGCGATACCGCGTATGCCGACTCTCGCTTTGTTCTCTTTAGAACTTTACGCGAGTATACACAATTAGTTCGTATTAAACTTGAAAGATTGATTGTGAATGGAGAATACATTAATACTGTAAAAAAATGAGGACTAACAAATTGTGGAAGTATGGTTTGGTCCCCTAAACAAAACCCTGTAACACTTTTTTAGAATACGTCTTGGTTGACGAGAAAAAAAATAACGAAGATCGGTCATACACCGATACTTACTGTTTAGGCATGTCTGTAAAAACTGCTTCAATCTCTGTGCCATTCTGGTACGCGAGTATTTGTTAATAATATAAAGGTCTACATGACCTTTGATATATTTTGATTTTGATATAATAATGATAATGAAATAATGATAATGATAATGAGAATAATAATAATGAAAGGACATGACACTACATGGCCGATCTACACCAATTTTTTTCTCGCCAACCAAGGTACATTCTGAAAAAGTATTGCAGGATTTTGTTTAGGGGATCGAACCGTAACGTCCACAAATTTTTTCAGCCCAATTGCTGTTCCAGTCCAGATTATACTACGTTAATAAGATAAGGGTACACTATGAACTGATCTTCGCTAATTTTGTTCTCGGTAATCAAGGCGTATTCTGAAAAAGTGTTATAGGGTTTTGTTTAGGAGGTCAAACCGTACTTTCACAACTTTTTTCAGCCCAATTGGTGTTCCAGTTGACAAGCACCCCTTGTAAGATATAAATTTGTTAATGTATGAATTTTATACGTGTTTTTGCAACCGTTGGTATTACGTCGAATTTTTATCGAAATATATAATCAATTTGAATTAAGATCGATTTTCATATATCCGCGAACGTGACCGGATGAATATTTCTTTCGAAATAATAAACAATGTTTATTTTAAAAGACGTGATCCGAGTGTCAGTTTTCGCTAAAGAATTTACATACGTGTTTCCATCAAGACGATTCGCGAGTAACTGATGTGATAATCCGCCCTGTTTACGAGAAGGAACTTTTGCTATCCACACTTCGTCCTCAAATCCGAATGTTAAATATTACCTGACTTTTACGAGGGTCGTAAAAAAAAGTGGTTGCTACCTAAACACCACGTGTATTCGGACTCTTCACGCATCACTGCGCACTGTCATAACACTATTATCCAATCGGATTACAGCTTAGCTAAGAAAAGTAAAAAAAAAAATTAAAAATATTTCTATCAATTATATTACGAAGTGACGATCGCGTTAAACTTTTAAATGAATCTTTTGTTAGAAAATCAAAACTCTTAGTCAAAGGTAGCACGATAAGTTTTGAATTGCGCGGTAATAGGCACCGTACAGGGTGATTCATTTGCCTTTGAATCGCCAACGATAGATATAGGTCGTTGAAAATGGTATAATTATACGGTGTTGAGTAATTATAATATAAAGGAGTATTTAACGAGTGTTTTCCACGCACAGACATTTATTTATAATATCAAATTGTACCAATATTGGAAATAATTGGAACTTGAGTATGAAGGGGATGATTAAAAGGCAAGTAACTCACCCTGTACAGGGTGATTCAGTTGCCTTTGAATCGCCAATGATAGATATAGGTCGTTGAAAATGGTATAATTATACGGTGTTGAGTAATTTTAATATAAAGGAGTATTTAACGAGTCTTTTCCACGCACTGACATTTATTTATAATATCAAATTGTACCAATATTGGAAATAATTGGAACTTGAGTATGAAGGGGACGATTAAAAGGCAAGTGACTCACCCTGTACAGGGTGATTCAGTTGCCTTTGAATCGCCAATGATAGATATAGGCCGTTGAAAATTGTATAATTATACGGTGTTGAGTAATTTTAATATAAAGGAGTATTTAACGAGTCTTTTCCACGCACAGACATTTATTTATAATATCAAATTGTACCAATATTGGAAATAATTGGAACTTGAGTATGAAGGGGACGATTAAAAGGCAAGTGACTCACCCTGTACAGGGTGATTCAGTTGCCTTTGAATCGTCAATGATGGATATAGGCCGTTGAAAATTGTATAATTATACGGTGTTGAGTAATTTTAATATAAAGGAGTATTTAACGAGTCTTTTCCACGCACTGACATTTATTTATAATATCAAATTGTACCAATATTGGAAATAATTGGAACTTGAGTATGAAGGGGACGATTAAAAGGCAAGTGACTCACCCTGTGCAGGGTGATTCAGTTGCCTTTGAATCGCCAATGATGGATATAGGCCGTTGAAAATTATATAATTATACGATGTTGAATAATTTTAATATAAAGGAGTATTTAACGAGTGTTTTCCACGCACAGACATTTATTTATAATATCAAATTGTACCAATATTGGAAATAATTGGAACTTGAGTATGAAGGGGACGATTAAAAGGCAAGTAACTCATCCTGTACAGGGTGATTCAGTTGCCTTTGAATCGCCAATGATGGATATAGGCCGTTGAAAATGGTATACTTATACGGTGTTGAATAATTTTAATATAAAGGAGTATTTAACGAGTCTTTTCCACGCACAGACATTTATTTATAATATCAAATTGTACCAACAATGGAAATAATTGCAACTCGAGTGTGAAGGGGATGATTAAAAGGCAAGTGACTCACCCTGTACGTCTCTCTAAGAGAGAGAAACAAAATGTATGTTAGCCGGACATAAGACCTTTGCGGTCACCTCAGCGGGGCAACTGTCGAGTAATCAGTCAAACTGTAAGCTGAAAAGTGTAGCCCAAGTGCGAATTAAAAGATATTACTTTGTGTACCACTACATTCGAATATACCACGATCCTTCAATTTACCACCTCTTTCCATTTCACGCTGACACAGGTAACCTCTTCGACTGACTTCAGCTTTGACACCACTGTATCACTGATCTTCGCATCAATATACTTGTACTCTACATTTGTTAATTGGATCCCTCACGAGTTACATTATTTACGAGCACCCACACCAACTGAAGACACTGTATAGTCTTACACTTTTAAAAAATTATAAGTCACCAAAGAGTAAATTATAAGGAAGAGAAACTAACATCTAAGCTCTAAGGAAGTCTTATTCATTGTCCCATTAGAGTACTGAGTCTTGCTATCGCGGAGAACATGATGTCACAAGAGGTGCAAGGAGGCTACACAAAGTACGTACTAGAGTTCCACGGGTGAGAATCTCGAGGTGAATCATCATCCTGCAGGGAAGCTGCTTGTATAAATGCGACTGTCGTCCAAGGGTGTACGCCATTCAAAGTATGTATTCGGAGAAACGGGGACATTACGGCATTGTCGACGGTTTGTGCATAGGAAACAATGGCTTATTCCCTGGACGTCCAGCGGATCACTGGAACTGTCTATCCAGTAGGAACACTGAGAGCAGAGAGGATCCTCGCCGCGTAGTCATAAGGGAGATGCGAGCCTTTGTTCCTGTTTTCCTTGGAGCTATGCTCACTCACTAGCAAACCTAGAACCCAGAGTAACCTTCGTCCTTCCGGTACTAGGATCGATTGCGAATCCTAGACAAACCTTTCATATCCTGCTATTCCCCCGTTGGCATCAATGTTCCACTCTAAACTTTATAAATCTGCAATTTGATTTTTCAAAGCACTTTCCACGCACTCCCTTTTCTATGTTGGAGATAGAGAGAGAGAGAGAAAGAGAAAGAGGTCCTTTGGTGTTGGCAATTTTGGTAGGACGAATTATTATCAAAGCTTGGTCGAGCCTATGCGTAATTTGATTGCATGTGTGCTACCGTTCGTCAGGTTGCTGTACAGAAACCAGTGGAAAATTCGATACACCGAATTTCATCGCTTCTCACAGGCGCACCCGCCCCTCTTTCTCTCTACGCCTACGTGGACATTGTTCGCGATAATGACGCACGATTTTTCCCCCTCGGAAAATTACTCCGTCGAGCCGAAGATGAGTTTTCTCTCGGGCGGGTATAATAAAAATGCCAGGAGCACCGATCGGCTGACCGACATATACGCGTACACTGACCGAGCGTCAATGAAAACCGATGACGGAAGAAGAAAAAAAAATGCTTGGAAATGGCTTGGGGATTTTTCTCTCCGTGGAAAGCTGCGTGACAAGAAGAGGCGAAATCTGTCAAGTTGCTTTTGGAAACTGGGGTAATTCCGCGCGAGTTCGAGTCAATTTGATGGTTTGGTTGTGAAATAGAAAAAAAAGCCGGGCGGAAGAAGAAGCATGGGTCCACGAATATTGCCATTGTCCACGGCAATTAAACGCGATTCCAACCTGATGAATAAGGCGAGCGTCCGATGAAAAGCGAGCATGCCGGCTGGTCCGCCGGCTTCGGAAGAAAAGAGTTTTTCCGCGCTTGGCGAAAAGAGCGAAGCTTCTCCCGAGGGAGAGCCAACTGGGAATAATCCGGCAACGAGTTTACCCGTTATTCGTGCGGCGGTGGAGAGAGTGCGGGATGACCGTAGCGTGAAAAGGACCAGACTGTTCTCGGCCACTACAGCATCCCGAATACACCATGCAACCCTCTTCTAAACACAACTCGGTAACTACATTTAGCCGACTATATTTGCCGACGCACTTTCGCCATTAAGAACTGCAGTAATTCGACTGCGGTAGAAGGTCGTGTGTTCCTGACTTAATTACTCGTCGATACGTAAATACTGAAGGCTCACACCAGATAACACGAAACCTTATCTCCCTCATTACGAATAACTGACGTTCATTCCTGAGTCGTGTAACAGCGATGAATACTTTGTAGAATTATCTATATAAAAGACTTTCGTAATTGACTTGCCCGACAAAGCTAGACCATTCTGTGTTCGCGAACGAGAGAAGATAGATTTATTCCACCGAGAAAACTTCATGTCGACAAAGTTTATCCAGACCGAAAGCTACTTAGTGTTACTGGGTCGAATTAAGGGTGATTCGGACGATTTAATGGGAATGAAAGATCTAGGATGGTTTATCTCGAGAAACGAGGGCAGATATTTTCATTGCCGAGAAAGTGGAAGCTTTTTCCTATACGTATAACCGAGGAGGCTGACTCCGCGACCCATCTCCGCTATCTGCATACAGCACCGGACTCTGATATCAAAGTGTAAACAAGAGCATACGTTATCTAGAACTAGACTCGGCACTAATTATAAAATTAAAAGCTCAACCGGATGAGCACAAGTCCAATGGGATATCACAGTAATTATAGAAAACTTTACTAAAAATATAGTTCCTGGTTGATGACTCACCTAGGACTGATCTTCTTCAATTCCCCCAAACTAGGATTATACGTGTGATCTTCACCACTGATCCTAGCCACACCTTCGTAAACACTGACCCCAAAACCTTTAACGACCAAGTCAACTAAGTCCCCGAAATTATCATGGACCTCTGCCGCTCCTGAATTCAAGTTTCTCGGCTCGGCAGAAGGTACCTTCGCGCTCTGAGTCGTCCCAGACACATCCGCACTGGTTTGCTCGCGACTACCGTTCACACGCTGCAAGAACTTCCGCCGGAAGCTATTGTACACAGTATCGGCATTGGGCCCGTCACCGATCCGTACCCGACCATGGCTCGGCACCAAGTGATGGCCACTGTAACCGAGATCCATTTGAAGATCCATCACCAGGAAGATGGTGAAGAGGATCGCAAAAGCACTCAGGCCAAGGACCAATTTGTCTCGGATTCGAATCATCCTGACGGTGAGCTTCATCTTACGCTCGCTGCTGACCGAACTCTCTGGACTCCTGTAACCCTTCCTTCTCTTATCACAGCCGTCTCTAATAACCACTGACTCTGCAGTAGCTTGGAAAGCTTTGCTCTCGACTCTCCCACGAAAATCTCGTCCGATTATATTCTCCCTTGAATCCTCCTCTACTCGAATGGGCAACGAATCGAGCGCCTTCCACTTGTGTATCTCTGGATTACTCTGGCTCTGCTTAATTGGGAGTATACCGCCTTTCAGGATTGGGCCTTGCCTCTTCAAGGAGTAGGTGCTCCAGAGTCCCAGAGCTTCGAGTTTGTCGATCTTCCCTGTAGAAATGTCTCCTGAGAGAAGCGGTAATTGATCACTGGATTCGTCGAGATCGATTAATCGGCTATCGTAAGACCCGGTGAACGATGGATGTAAATTGTCGTGCCAGTTGCCGGCTCGCTTAACAGCTAGCTCCTGTTTACTTGGCTCTTCCGCGGACTCGAGGCTTCTCGTCGCCTGCCAGTCGTCCCCACTTTCGCTCGCTCGGGCATCCACGAAATTCGCAAGTTTGCATTTTACGTTGAAGCTCGTAGCCGGCGGCCTGGCGATTCCCGCAACTGGCAGCAATGCGGCTGCTCTCGGCCGCTCTAGCGCCTCCTTACTGCTGTCGCGTCCAGTTAGAGCAGTTGCTAGCTTATCGGCTGACCCGAGCCAGTTATCTTTGCTACGCACCAGTAACTTCGACCTCTGAACCTGCCACTCGTCTGGCGGTGGCGAACACTTCAGTTTACGCGAAGACTTTAACACCACCAACACCTTTTTCGTACTACTACTACTGGCGCAATTCTTGCCAGTCTTATCTACCGCCAGATGTGACCTTGATTCCGTCGAATCGCTGCTATCTTCCACGGATCTTCTCCGCTGATCCCCTCTGCTGCGAGAGATCGTGCTCTGATCCTGAGAACGAACGCGCCTCGATCGTTTTCGACTGAAACCAGAGCGAATAACTCGCACGGAGGAATCCCAAAGCGCGTCGAGACTCTCCTCACTTCCGGACACGCCTGGGCTTCCTTGATGAAGATCCAACCGCTTCCTGATTAAAGCTCGCTCCTCTAGAAGCCGGAGATTATCCTCCGAGCGGATCAGATCCTCCACGTCCTCCACTGAAACACTCTGCGATCTTGACGAGTTCTCTTCGTGCGTAGAACGAGTTAAAACTGGTATATTTAGTAAGATTTCAGCTTGGGTGGAGTTTGGAACGACAAGTTTCTTGGTGAGTGCTGTCTGCTTGATGTTGGACTCTTCGGGTTCGAGTAGTTCAGTTTGATCTTCATCAATAAATAAGAAATCTTCGTCAGCAGTTGTGTCGACTGTATCGAGAGGTTCGAGGGTTTCAGACTTATCCAAGGAGGAACTTCTCCAATCTGATTCTGATCTCTTGGAAGATCTCTTCTTTCTAATTGGAGCCACTGGTCTTTTCACACTTTCAACTTCGATCCTTCTGTCGTTCTCACTCCGGCTAAAAGATTTCTTTCGAAGTGCCAAAGGACTCTTCTGTATATGCCGGACGAGCCTTTCGCAGCCCTCGCTGATGTTCTCCTTGGAAGTCTTAACAAACCGTTTGAGAAAGGATTCCTTCTCACTTTCGAGCGCGTCACGCTTCGGAGAGGAGG
This sequence comes from Ectemnius cavifrons, assembly GCA_964023945.1. NCBI lineage: Eukaryota > Metazoa > Arthropoda > Insecta > Hymenoptera > Crabronidae > Ectemnius > Ectemnius cavifrons. Next base: position 3,766,525 of record OZ030383.1, on the reverse strand, counting down.
CTCTTCTAGCCCTCTCGTTGAAGACAAGCTTGAACTTACTAGCAGGTGACCTTACACGATCGCTCAAGCTCTTCCTGATACTTGTACCGAATCTTCTCGGAGGTTGGTTTCTTGATCCTTCTCGCTCATCCTGCACCGAGAAGTCCGCCTGGCATCTCAAGCTTCGTTCTCCAAAGGGAACCGATAATGTCGACTCGCTATCTCCAAATGTCTGGCGGTTTAAATGTACTGTCTTGGTTGTCGAGCCACTTGCGGTACATCTCCTGTCGTCCAGAGTTCCTCCAGGCGATTTCACACGCGGGTCTGGAGAAAACGCTCCGCTTCGACTCGCCTGTCAGCGCACCGCCACTGCGAGCTCTCGCGAGCGCCGTTTTGACGGGAGAGTCACGAGAAAAAATCTCTAAACACTGATGAACCGCTGCGCGTGATCTACTCTTGCGTCACGGTTCGCACTGTTCGCACGAGTATCACGGACGAGAGCCGTCTGTGTTTACGAAGGCCGAGCGGCTTTGTCAGCCTTTCGATTGGACCGCGTCTTCGCCTGCAACAGAGCAAATCATTATTTGTTAGTGTAGGATCGCGTGCGTTGGTGGGACAGAGAAATACAGTAGATGTGGTTTGATGTGAAAAGATGATTCCTTTATTCGCTCTTAGCTCTACCTCCGAACTCTGTACTTCGGCTTCAACTTCGACTTTCAACTGAAGACTGACTTAAAACTCTCTAGCGCTCCTGGCTCCAAAATGCCCTTATATTCGTTCTCATACATCCTTAGCACTCGTACATACACATGCATACTCTTTCGCTCTTAAGGCCACCCTGGTCTCATTCGCATCCCATTCCACTTAGCAACGTTCACTCCACAATTTAGATACACATATTTCCTCGCGACATCCTTACTTCTTCCAGTCGTTCCCCATTCCACTCGCTCACGCTCGGACACTCGCTCACCCCATCTATTCCTCATACCACTCGCTACTGCTCTTACCCATATCTCAGTCATACGACACCCTCAAACTCACGTCTTACACTCATTCTCATAACATTCGCTCCTTGATGCTGTCCCTTGGACAGCTTCTTTAATTTACGCACCACATTCATTCTACGTTCGCTCCTATTCGCTGTCATTCGCTCGACAGTTCTTTAACTTTACGCTCCTACATTAGTGTGGATAATTATAACACTCAAAAAGAAATTAGTTGTTAACTTAAGTTTCTCTAAAGTGATAATACTTCAATTTAACATCATTCATTAGATTCAATTCATATTATTATCCCTGAACATGCAAGTGTCGAATGAAATTAGATAATATTTCATGAAAAATTTCTACCAACTACTAACGACTTATAATTCCAAGTACACTTAACACTTGCTCGTAAATTCATCTTATAAGATTCCCTCTTGTTTAATACCACTCGATGTAGGATTAACCCTCGTGCTACATGAGCAGTCACACGAAAACTTGGAGGCAAACGAGAGATAAAAATACATCCCCTGTAAATTGCCAGCGACCTTTCATCGTTGGTTGTCGTTGGATGCACTGGGTCAAGGTAGGACTTTTTGGTCCGCGAGAAGGAAGACTGGTGGTCGCGCAGCGATTTAGTAGGAAGAGAGAGACTGAATGGACCAAAAGGTGGATCGGATGGTTGGGTGAAAGAGTGCAGGTGATATCAACTGTGAAATAGAGTGACGGTAATGGGGTGCTTCGCGTTGCCGAGAGTGGCCATTACAGCTATCGCGAAAGTCGCGTCATAAAGCCGTGTTGGCTCGTAAAGGCTGCTCGCTTCACTCTCTTTCTCTCTCTTTCTCTCTCAACTTCCTCTCACCGCGGAGGGCATAAATGGCCGAACCAACTCGTGGGACCAACATCATTCAATAAACCCATCGATGCCCGATAACCCGAACACCCCTTCTCGTTTGCGCGCTAGCCCTTTAACCAAGCTTTTACTATCAGTGGAAAAATTTGGCCGGAACACGAGGATCAATTCAAGCTGGCAAGCATGGGATTATAATGGTCGCTGAGAGGAAATCGATGGTATCCAAGATATCGTTTGTAATATCGAAAGTAATAGCTGCTCAACTACTCGAGAGAAACATGAATGGGTTGGTTCTTTCGTGGATGGCCACGTGCCATTTCAATGGGAGCTTCTCTGCTTGAGTGGAAAGATGCACTTCTGATCAAAGATTCCGAGAAAAACCGAAGGGGACCGATCGGCTCGACAATCTAGAAAAGCAGCCACACAGTACCAACGGTAAATCGTCCTGTAACAATCCTCTCTACGAGACAGTAACGCGGACAATCTCGCTGGAACGACACACGTTTACCCGCTGGAAACGACCCTTGGAACGTATGTGGATCACTTTCCACCAATTGAGCAGCGTTTACTTAAATCTTTTCGAAACGCGTGAATCGTACGTGGCAGCCGAAAATAGAATCTTAATAGAGAGGAATGAATGTGACAGTGAAAATTTCCAATTCGACGCCAGGTATTTTGGATTTACTTATGCCAATGTGTTTGCATGGTATTAATTAGCAGATCCTTTTTTCATGAATATGCTATCGAATATGGTGGCAAGAATCGTGCTGTCCAAACATTAACACCTGATCTCTACGAATAAGCAGACTTAAGCGGAACTTCTGCCGACAGGCAATTCGATATCTTCAGCGACGCAATTGTTACGAAAAATCACGGAAACTCTCCCTGAAACAAGATGAAATCTTTCCCGTGGAAAGTTTCCTTTAACTTTTTCTTGGTAAGTTAGGATTCCTGGAAAAAGATCTCTTGTTTCCTCGGAATAATAAACGCTTCGGTGACAGGTGAAATCTCCGCAGGAAGATCGTTCAGTGATTTCGAAGGCGGAACTGTCGTAAACCGGACTCTACCCTCGCCAAAAGTCTTCTGAGCTTTGCGGAATGATCCACAGGCTTCGCTTTGTACTACGAAAAAGAAGGGGGAACAAAGCTTCTTTCGAATACTGAATTGTTACTGATTAAAAAAAGAAGAAGGTAAACTAGTAAAAGCACCTAACAAAAGGAACAGAAAACTGCTGAATTATTTAAACACTGCACAGAGTATAGATAAATAAAGAAAAACGCTGCATCTCGTTCGATAGTGAAATGCAAAATTCACATTCCAAATGTAACGAAAAACCCTGAATGGCATCGATACAGGAATCTCGCATTTCTCATTCGTAACACAAAGGTCCGTCGACGCTTTCATTCGAAAAGAAAAATATTTAACTTGACGGGAACTTGGACGAGGTAATTATCATTGATAATAATTGACGCTACATCAAATTCATTTGTTTTATATAAATTATTATAATTATATTAAGGATGTATGAGAGGTACAGTCGTAGACAAAAGTACCCGAAATTCCACGTGCAGAAAACATAGGCACAAATGACACAAATGATAGCTAACATTGCATATTTACTCGTAGAAAGCTGTTTTTTTCGCCAACGTTTTTGTAGCTAAATTTAAGATTTTTCTGATTTACACAACAAAACTTTTAATGGTGAATGTGCCTTGAATCCAACTTAGTAAAGTACCCATTTTTTCGAATCGACATCCAAAATTATACGTCGTACGAAGTCAGTGACTATGTTCGTATGCTATGTTTCTCAGTTCCACTCATGAGCTACAGGTTTAGTCTCAGTTGGTTAGCTGATTCCAATGATATTTCCATAGCATGTCAAGCTTCAGACAGTTTCGGATAAGAACTTTTTGCAGTTAATAATTAATTTCTACAAAACGGTATTGTGAAACATGATGAATTTTTGTACAGGCTTTCGGTTGTTCATAAGCTATGCGTACAAAAAAAATCAGAAAGTTGACACTGTTTTTCAACATTTTTTGTGCTCTTTCACTCGACGAAAGTGCTTTCCCCATAAGAACGCGTGTAAAATCAATAGAATTTCAAATCATAATAACTCAATAACGGTTTAGTGAATCGCTTTGAAACTTTTTGTGCCACTTCAAAAAGGGAAAGAGAACAACATCACCAATTTTTATCAATTTCATACTGTTTTGAAATAGGTCCGATACATCCTTAAATTATCACGGTGGATTTCAATCAACAGGAATGTCAGAACGAAATCCTTATTTATTTAGGGAGCAACGAAAAGTAGTTGTCTTTGATCCCCGCTGTCTTCAACGTGGCAGGACAATCTAGCGAAGCCCGAGGCCAAAGGAGCGACGCGCTTCAATATATGAGAATCACGTTTTACGTTACTCATAAAAGCTGCCTTATCCTCGCAACGTAACTTGCCAGCGAAGTAACAGTCTTCCCTCATCTCTTTCGCTCTATCTATCTCTCTCTATCTCTCTTTCCCTATTAGGAGTGTTCGTCTCTTGCTTCCGTATTACCGGAGCTGAGCGTGCGCCAATTCCGCGCGAGCTCAATGGGATTCAATGATGCGACGCTTTACACCCTTGTCTCCCTCAATTTTTCTGTCGCCCTTATTTACCTCGCTCGCTGCTCCATCCATCCTCGAGTCGGAGACACCAATTAATTCGAGACTCCTTCCAATTGTAGCGGAGAAAAAAAGAGAGCTACAAGTTGGCGAGTTATTTCCTCGGCAGCAGGTTTACCAAGGCAACTACTACTCCGACGAACGCGACAACACTCCAGCAGCGAATGTTCGTTCATGTCCGATTCTTTCCATCGGCAACTAAACGGCGACACCGAAAGTGCTCGCTTCAGCAGGTCGAATGAAATTTCACCCGACGCGTTTACCGCCTCTTCCGGTTTTATATTCACTCTTTCTAGCTTCAACTTTTCCTCGAGTACGAGTTAGTTCGCTGGTTGGAACCCTTTTCTCTTGGTTTTTCTCTAGCAGGATACACTTAGTTAGTCACCTATGGTTCCTTTTCTATAGCTTTCCTTCTCTACCGTTTGCGGGATATGTTTCCATGCTCCTTTTTCTTTCGTTCTTTCGTCTCTTTCTCTAGCAACGCTCTAAGCAAAGCCGCTTAAGCACCTTAATTAATTGCAATCTGCCCTCACACCGGGCGTGAGAGCTTGCAACGTTAAAAGAATAGATCCATTAAAGAGATATCCGCCCTGTTGAAGTACAAGCAACAGTCCTTTTTATACTAGCATTTACACCGTTCTTGCCCGGGGAAAGCTTTCGAGGGAAAACCGATTTACATGGCTCGCTCCAACCGGAACTGCATCCAGTCCGAATTCTAGCTAGCAGTTTTCCCGAAAGAATCGTGGATCGCTAAATGGCGAGATTGAAAACCCAACGCTCTATAACCGAGACAGAAAGAAGAGTGGCTTGTGAGTGGTCGCTGGAGGTGACTGAATGTTTCGCAGAGATAAAATGTAGATCCGCTGGTTGTCGAAAATACTACGTTACAATTACCTAAAAGAGCGGCGAGTCTCGTGAAAAAATGTTCCTGGACCACTGGATGACTAAAAGAGTACAGTAAAATCAGTAGAAGTAACAGTGAAAATAGTGTTTCACTTTAAGGACCTATTTAAAAACAGTGCAAAATTGATAAAAATTGGTGACGTTGTTCTCTTTCCCTTTTCGAAGTGGCACAAAAAGTTTTAAAGCGATTCACTGAATTGTTATTGAGTTATTACAATTTGAAATTCCATTTTGCACGTATTCTTATGGGAAAAGCACTTTCGTCGAGCAAAATAGCAAAAATAGCTTATGAACAACCGAAAGCCTGTACAAAAATTCATCATGTTTCACAATACCGTTTTGTAGAAATTATTTATTAACTGCAAAAATGTCTCCTCCCAAACGGTCTGAAGCTTGACATGCTATGGAAGTGCGGTATCGTTGGAATCAGCTAAGCAACTCAAACTAACTTATAACTCATGAGTGGAAGTGAGAAACATAGTATTCGAACATAGTCGTATAATTTTGGATGTCGAATCGAAAAAATGTGTACGTTACTAAGTTGAATTCAAGGCATTTTTACCATTAAAAGTTTTGTTGTGTAAATCAGAAAAATCGTAAATTTAACTACAAAAACGTTGGGAAAATGAAAAATAGCTTTCTACGAGTAAATATGTAATGTTAGCTATTATTTGTATCATTTGTGCCTATGTTTCCTGCACGTGGCTAGTAGATATTTAAGGATTTTGAATTTCGCATACTTTTGACAGAAACAGAAGGAAGTATTTCAATAGGAATATCCTGTGAAACTAAACATTGAAAATGGTCCAATAGAAGTGCAAATATAATACGAACTTTACTTCAATCTTGGCACATAATGTTCTCACCAAAAACATTGAAAAATCATCACGACTATTAGCAATGAGATGATATTATTAAATTATTGTCAACTCTCTCTAAGGGATTTGTAACAACCATCCGATCTTTTGGCAAGGATTGAAGAATGATTAAAAGGCGATGTTGGTGCCAAGGTTCGAAACGATCGTTCATTCCACCAGAGTTCCTGTCACTACAGTGGAGAGAATTGACGTGTCAATCGATTTCCAGTGTAGCATGGATTCTCTCGACAGTCGAATCACTTATTAATTGATGAGGTTCGACTGTCCAATATTACAAGCCAGTGTAATCTACAAGAGAGTGACATTGTTTCGAGGCTATTTAACACTGGGAGCACGCAAGAGAACTCTGCTCGTAGGTGTGTCGGTCTCTTTCAGGGTATTTTCGGAGAGCAATACGAGGAGAGGACCGCCAGGAATAGAGCGGCGATGCTATAACAGTAGGTTGACAGGGCATACACTGTGCGGAAAAGGAGAGCACTCGTCCAAAACCAGCGATTACAAACGTCAGACGACGAGCATAGCGAACAAGCGGTTGCCTCGCGTAAACACGGAAAGCCGATACGCCCGTCGCTGCTAAAGTTTCATACGCAGAAACCCAAGATGCGAAAGAAATAAATATATATATATATATATATATATATATATTCCATGTATACGAAGACTCGCTACGATATTCGCGCATCAATATTCCTCGAATCGAATAGATATATTCTCCATCGAGAGATACAATTTGGTGTTAGCCGATACACGTCAGAGTTAATTTACAACGCGATACGTCAAATTACATCATACAAAATCATCCTCCATCTCAATTCAAACCCTTCCCAAACGATCGGCGATTTTTTCTTGTTGTTTTTTTTTTGGTTCCCACCTCGATAAATGAAAATGAATCACACCGACACTCGATATCGGAGACTCCCAATGGATAAATGTCATGAGTGATGCGATGACAAGAAATTCGAACGACTGGGAAATTAATCTCTCGGCCACTGACTCATATATTCGAGGATTCCAATATTAGCCAAAGCTTCTGTTGCATGTAGCATATTATGCTACTGAAACTTATGTGGCAGCAAGAATTCTTGCCGAGAAATGCGTCTAATGACATCGCTCCTGACCCTAATGGCAGTGGTCACATTGGGATCCCTGTGGCTCTCATATACCAACCGATTAAAGTTCCCAACCCTTTACCTAATTCGCCCTAGAACGTTACACTTTTTTTTTTTTAGTCAGCGGTGAGGGGTGAATTTCGTGCGGCACACAAAACTTGTCGGCTAAATGGGTTGCTGGTGATATAGAACTCGAGGGAAAGAGAGGAAACTATAACAGTGGAGCTTGCACACTTAGTGAGAGAGATATCGCGTATACACCAGGCGATATGCTTTTCCCAACGCCGCTTTCCACCGAGAAAAGACTAAGCTTATTAACGCGATGATTAAAGCGGCCCGCCACGAGCACCGCCCGCTCTCTTTCTGCCTCTGCTTGTTCCATGCGTCGGATAAAAATTGCATCTGAATATTGCATTAGCACCCTGGATGGAATACAATTTGGCTTGGCCCACTCCCGTAATTCTCGGCTTGGTAGGCTCGTCCCTCCGTTCTCTCTCAGCCAATCACCATTTTTCTCTCTTTCAACGCGACTCATCTTACTTAATCCTATTTTCAACGAGAAACATTTTCGAACGATTCTGTCGAGCGGTTGTAAATTCGAGTGGATTGGCAAGGCTTTTAATTACGGAGAACTTGTTCCAAGAGATTTAATGGGAAGATACGTTTCTTGCTGTGATGTCCGATCAGCATATCGTCGACGAGTTTACAGGTGTACTGGCGTCACATTTTACACACGATGAGCCTAGAGAAACTGGCCTGGAATCTCGAGGAACAGTGTGTATTAATACGTTCAGTCTCGCGCTGCTAAGAATAATTCCCAGCGATGCTACGTATTACTAGCTGATTAATAACCGTGGAGGAAAGTTGCCCTCCAAGTTTCTATCCTGCCTGATTACCTGGCGCATCAATAGTAATTACCAAGCTGGCCAACTCGTATTAGTAAGCTCAAGCGTATGCAACTTGAAAAGTGATCTTGATTCGTTATCGCTAACGATCGTTCGATACCTGACACAATCACAGATATAAGGATTAATTAACCCTTTAACTGCGCAATTAGTCTGATATTTCGCTAGCCCCACGCACAAAACTTTTGGATTAAATTTTTTTTTTTTAATCATTGTAAACATTGAAAGACATTGTAATGTGGAAGAAAATGTTTGTTATTAAAATATTATAATTAGATATTTATTGTAGTACGTCTAATAATTTGTTACAAACTATTATACTGACTATTATGTATAAATATGTGTAGTATTGCTGAGCAAGAGGTCACTGTCTTAATCTCACGGTTTGTTACAAACGTAAAAGACCATTTATAAAGTTACAAGCAGCTGCAGTTACCAGAAAAATATTTATGGGGCCAACCGCCAATAGTAGTTAAAGGGTTAAAAAAAACAGACTATTTGCGACCTAGTAATTAATATGAGAAGGCTGCATTATTGCGACGCGCTCAGGGAACTGTTGCGAAGTCTAAAATTGTCCAATGGCCCCAAACACACAGCGCCGAGCATATGATTGCTCGAGACGTAAATGATACAAGGGATGCTGTGCCAAATCTATTTCACCGCCCGGCAGACGCCACCGCGCTCCCGCACATTTTTCATCCGGTCGTTTCACGCGTCTGCATTTAACAGCGCCCCACCGCCAAAGATAAACTGTACCAATTGCTCGTTCAAACAAGCATCCTGCCGCAACTGCATCTCGAATCACTTGTTCTCTGATTATTAACACTGCTTTCTTTCACGATGATTTTAGTTAATGCTAGGTTACTATTTTCTGAGTGATTTTCCTTTGGCAAGTTTCCGGAAATCCTATCAACCAACCACTGTGATGTAACGTTCTCTCGAAAAAAAAGTGTGTACCCATTGAGAATAAAAATCTGATGAAACTCTGTGCAATTAGCAGTGAGATAGACGAAGAGACGAGGAATATTCGTAGTGGTGAAGCCTGGCTGGATAAATCTGCGGTTTGCAATGCTTCTCCAACAATAATAGGCACAAAGTGAAAGTAGGAATACTTAAAGACGTCGTTTACCGACAGCTACAAGAAGCAAAGGACGAATAAAAGTTTTCAATTTAACTGGGACTTAAAGAGCAAAAAACAGATTTCACAAATTTGACTCGACGTGTATGAATTGACGATGTTGACGATTGCTGAGATATTCTGGTATAATACCAATTGTAAAAAGCTCTAATTAGAAAAAGTGATACGAGATAAGTGGAAGAGACGACTGTTATAATGACTCGACTAACACGGCACTTAGTTCTTAATTGGTTTATTTGCTCGCGTCGGACACATCGGGTGATAAAACGAACGCCTCTTTCACCGTCGACGAGACAAAATAATTTGTGGCTCTGATGAAACATGCGCACCAATGGCAGGTAGAAGATGTCAGGCGTCGGAAAAGATTTAATACGCGCGTATATATAAGCGACGGTAATGAAGAAGGGCAGCGTGGAAAATTACTTCGCCAAACTTGCCGAAATCCGTACCAGTCACGAGCAACTTATTTTACTCGGCAACCAATGTTTCACTATTGCCAGACATAATGACGAGTTGCACTGCTAGAGAACACTCTTTAATAAGGCCTGTCTGTAATTAAATAGAAGTCTCGCGGCACCCAAGCTACTTTCCATAAAAGCAACACGCGTGCGAGCATCTGCCCAACAAGAAAAGTGTAGCGATCAACTTTCTAAGCTTCGCCCAGTCAACTACTTGTTTCTCGATGACCTATACTGGGAATACTTATGTAAATGTGGCACAGATATACCCAGGAAAGTCTAGAATTTCTAATCGATTATATTCACAATACGAATTATAATAAAAAATTCACGAATATTAATTCTTCCCGTTTCAACATTTATAATCCTCGTGGAATTATAATAGGCGAGGAACGCGAATAGATTTCCGGTCATCTAGAGAAAGTGAAAAATTCTTTTCAATCATTCGTAATACGTCTAATAAAATACAAAATAAAGTAATTATTCAGAAAGACGGCTCATCACCGATTTCAATGATTTTGATATATGTTATGGAGCGATTTAAGCTGATTATTTTCATACACAAATATATGTGGGGAAACGTGTAGAAAAAAAAATAGATACACTTAAAGGCGGATCTTATATATCGATATATAATAGTCGAACGATCAATATAAATCGTAACGTAAACATAGCTGTGGTCTTGTAAAATAATTTTAAATATCTGTAGAGACCTAATACAGATATAACACAGACTTAAAACCCAAACCCAACCAACACAGAGTGCGGCAAATGTATAAAATTTCGTCTAATTTCTAGGTTTCTAACTTTTTTCCTATAGATTTCCCCCACATACATATGTATATGAAAATGTATAACATATATCAAAATCATTAAAATCGGTGGTGAGCCGTCTTTTTGAATAATTACCATAATTTAGATAAAAATAAAACGCGAAGGAGGAAATTATTCTTCTTATTATAAAGTTAAAACACATTAACTCTACGATCTTATAGTCTGCAAATGTATTGATTCAATTTCGAATTAAAAATTTGTATAAAAGAAGCTTAAAAAAAATAAAGAAATAGACTGAAGAAAATTAAATCATGGCTCCTGGTTTTCCTTCCACACCCTTAACATTCTCTCAGAATATATGTATATATGTATATGAAAATGATCAGGAGAGCATATATCAAAATCATTAAAATCGGTAGTGAGCCGTCTTTCTGAATAATTACCCAAAATAGAATCAAATAACACTGTGATTTCAAATACGCAGATAACGCTTGTAATCTCCGTCGAGGTTGTATTTAAACTGTCGTGAAAATATTCACACAGATAGCAATGGCGAAAAAAATGTCCGACCACCTGAAGGGCTCTAAACTTGGCATCGGCACGAGACCGATAGAGGAAGAGAGAAAGGTAGATGAACTACCTGGCGTGCTTTTATGAGTTCGTGAAGATTTACGATAGTGGGCGAGCCCTGATAACGATGGTGCGCGCGAGCGCTTGTCGCCCGGTGTGCGATAAAGCGAGATGCAAATTACCATATCGTGGCCCGCGACGAAATGCACCGCTCGGTAACGACATAATGCGAGGACGCGCTCCTTTTACAGCTCATTGCGGCGCACCCTTTATCACGCGATTCTACACCCCCAACCCTTACCCAACGCTGGTTAACGGGAAAACTCTGTGCTTCCTAAGTATTGCTACTTAAACGAAGCACAAACTAGTTTTTCATTAGTCGATCAACTTGATAAAAATAATCAATGGATCTAAAGGTAAATCGTTTGAAGCTTCGAATGTAGGAAGTGTGTTTCGGTGGAAATACATATGGAAATCAAGTAATAATATTGATGAATTTAAGAAAGTTAGGAAAACTTCGAAAAAGCGAAAAAATCCCCTTAAGAGATTTGCGAAATAATTAATTTTGAACTAGGGCTCTGGAATTTATTTTTCTCCAACAAATTTCAGCCCCGGAAAATGTGAGGAAAACCGTCAGAATTAAAAAGAAGTTGATTATTCACGATTGGTTTTTCAAATGTTTTTGGTACAATTCTGGCACTTTGGCCACTGATTTTATGTTTTCTATCCGTTTTGACACACAAACAATCGATTTATCAAGCGTTCGCCAAAGTCCGAGAATCTTCAAAAAATCGAAAAAATTTCCCCCCTTAAGAAATTTGCGAAAAAATAAAATTTGAACTAGGACTCTAGAATTTATATCACTTCTTTCTTGATGCAAGAAAAATCAGAATTAGAAAAAGTTGATTATTCAGGATTAGTTTTTCAAGTGTTTTTCATGTTTTCACTGATTCTAACACACAAACTATTAATCTATAAAGACTCCACGAAAGTGACAAAAACTTCGGAAAAGTCACAATTATGAGATTCAGAAACTGAGACCTCCAACATCGTCCTCATCACCAGTGATACGATCGGCCTCGCGCGCAGACTGCTTTCACTTTCGAGCCATATTTCGTCAGGCGATTATAATGGCAGGCCAGCGAGTGCAACAGTGTTAATTACCTACGAGGTCCAAACTTTGCCGGTGACAGGATTCGAAGGATCAAGCTGGACCAGTTACGCCGGTCCAGCACGACTGAATTATCACATCGACATATCTAAGGAAAGTGCAGTGTTTCCAATGTTCGAGCTCGCCGACTGGCGTGCGGCGCCGCCAGTTGCGTTATTTAAAGGCCAGTGTGCCGCGTTATAATAAATACAAATCGCGTTCTGCCAGTGCATGCGCCGCGGTAATCGAAAGCCAAGAGAGAAGAGAATTCCTACTGGTCTCTGAGCAGTCAACAGTTCTGGTCTGACCTACCTCTTCGAGGCTTGCCTATCAGAGTAACTCAAAGATTCTACGACAGGTTTCCCTCTGGAAAGTCTAACTGGTTCTTCTCACTATCAGAACAGGCTCTCTTCCCTCTCGTTCGCCGACACTCGTAATCCTCCTTTTTTTAATTGCAACACACAGTGTCTCTCGCGCGATGCATATTGAATGTGCTTTCCAATACCGGAGAGCTATGATATCATGCACAGTAAGGTAAAGCCTGTGGTTTGATCCCGACGAGGAAAGAGAGGGATCCACAACACACAAAGGGAAGCAAGGAGTCAAGGGTCTCCCGTGGGACAGCGATTCCTACGTTGTATGTATATGTAACTACACACTCTGCGAGAAGTAATGTATCTCTGGTTCGCTGGGAAAGAGGCTGTGCGAAGTGAGCGCTAATCCCCGAAGAGTCGAGGAAGAAAGATGCGAAAGAGAGAGAGAGAAAGAGTGTAAGGTAAAGGAAGAAGGTGTAGCGGGAAAAGGAGGTAGAGGCCGCAAGATGAAATCCTGTGGGACCACGTTGGAAAAACGGCATCTGGATTAAACAGAAAGTCGAAGAAAGGACAAGGAGAGAAAGAGAGAAAGAAAGAGAGAGTGTGGCGCGCGACCTTTCAGCGATAGGATTCGTCCCCTCGACAAAAGCGTGACTTGGAATCGGTAACGAGCTATCCTCCTCGTTCCAGCCCACCCAGAAAGTCAGAGAAAAGAAGGCTGATCCTCCCCGTTTTCACCCCTCGCTAGCCAGATTCTAACCCTGGAAAGCTTGAATTCCATCCTAGCAAGCTAGATCTCTCGCACAGATAAGTCTCGGCCTTTCTACGTTTTCCTGACGATTATCGAGCTTTTACAGGTGAGCGAGACTTCACCTAGCAGATAGTGCCACTGGTAAACCCGTTCATTCTCCAGGAAAATCGAATGCACTTAAGCTTTATTCTCAGCAATAGCCAAGCGAGTCTGGCATTCCCAATGGTCAAGACACCGAGCCAAACTCATTACACGCTACGTGACGACGCGATAAATGGACCGCGAATGCGTAATCTTACCGGGCGGGCATCATTGAATCAATGATCCACCAATCACGCGTGTACTGTGACGAAAAATCGAGAGAAAGAGAGTTGGCTTTGCATGAGCAAAGGTATTAAAGCACATGGATTAATTAAAGAGAGTGAAAAAAGTAAACGGTACATTTGAGATTGACAGAGTGAGAAATAACTTTCGGTTTGTATACTTTAAAGTTTAAGATTTAGCTAGTTGTAGAAAGTGTTTCTCAAGTTTCAGCTGCTGGCAAAGGTCAAAGGACTCGAAAAGATGCGAGGCGAACAAGAGAGTTCTTGTCCCTCGAATGAAACAGACATACGGCGTGCTATTCAGTTCCCGATGCATTCTGCGTACACGTCTCTGCACAAATTATGCGTTCCTATGCTCAAGCACGCGTGCCAGGGATTATGCAAGAGCGAGCGATCGCTTAACCCTTTGGGCAAGAACCTGGTTTCGATTCGAGACTGTCTCCAATAGCTATTGCACCATGATAAACTATGGGCGGACACATTTCCTTCCAAGTGAAGGTCGTCTTGCACATGTCACTGACATACTCGCGCATTTGGTTTACCGATGCCAACACTTTACTGCGAAACTATTGTAGGATCGCGTGGGTCGAGAGGACAGGGTTGAAATATGAAATTTTCGTGAAAATGCTGTTTCCATTAAATAACTGTTCTTTATTAATGCTTATCTCGTCTTCACTAGCACTCTTTCTTACTCGGGTTTTAACTTAGTTCCCGTATTGTTCTACTGGTCAACAGACTCTGACTCTGACTCTTAACTGTTGCCTTTGAACGGACGTCTCTGAACTCTTAACTGACCACAACTGAACTCTCCTGGCTCCAAAATGCCCTTATATCCATCCTCATACATCCTTAGCACTCGTACGTACACATGCACACTCTTTCGTTCGTAGGCCGCCCTGGTCTCATTCGCATCCCATTCCACTTAGCAACATTCACTCCACAATTTAGACATACATACTTCTTCGCGACATCCTTACTTCTTCCAGTCGTTCCCCATTCCACTCGCTCACGCTCGGACACCCGCTCGCGTTCGGCCACTCGCTCACCCCATCTATTCCTCATACCACTCGCTACTGCTTTTTCCCATATCTCAGTCATACGACACCCTCAAACTCACGTCTTACACTAGTTCTCATAACATTCGCTCCTCGATGCTGCCCCTTGGGCAGCTTCTTTAATTTACGCACCACATTCATTCTACGTTCGCTCTCATTCGCTGTCATTCCCTCGACAGTTCCTTAACTTTACGCTCCTACACTATTGTAGGATTGTTAACGAGAGAGACTGCGAACGAATGGTGAGAGAATGAGATGTGCGATTGTTGATGCGATTCTGGATGCGTGTAAGGTCTAAGACCGGGCGGTATGATCGACAGAATGTATCGGGACGATTGGGATTGGTTGAAAGGTACGACAATAACAGTAAGTGCGATTGGCAGGTGAGTTACCGAAAGAGTATAAGAGGAAGTGCGAGTTCGAAGGCTGTTGTTATTACGGTCGAACCAGAGTGCGTGCGGGGAGCAGAGTGCGAACCTTAGAAAGTGTAACGAAAGAGAACGGAGAAAGGAGCAGAATAAAGAAAGAACTGAAAAATTCTATACTATACTCTTTAATTTAATTCAGATAATTTTATATTCCAAAAAAGACACTCAAAAGAATCCGGTTAATAGTTTACTTTAATGAAAATATTTTAACTCACGAAACTATGCGTTAGTTTAATTAAAAATCCCGAGAAAAAGCACTGGAATTTAATACGATCTGATTAAAAGGCACGCAAAACAGGTGTAATTAATCGCCCACTCGTGTATCGCGATTTTTACAAGCACGGTCACACGCATGATGAAATCCGCCTGTCACCGAGAGAGTGCATGCACTTCCATGATTGCGCTTATCCTTGAGAGTCGGTCATCGAGTAAATACCTGCAAATGGTCTGATTCGAATGAACGAAAAATACTTGATTGGTAAAAAGAAAATATAAGAATCGATATTAATATAAAGAGCAGGTTGTAGACATGCCTTAATAAAACGGTCTCTGACGAAATAATGTGTGTAATGAAAATTCCGTGCGTACAAGATTGTCCTTCGACGGACGAGACAAGAATGACCTGCCTGGCGATTTTATACTTTATATATTTCGTAAAAATACGAAATGAATAATTGAATGATTTTAATAAAATAACTGTCATAAATGAAAATCCTTTATAAATTACTAATAAGTAAGAATAAATATTAGGTAAATCATTTTGACTCTGTTAATAATTCTAGCATTAAATCTTAATGATTCCCATCGAATGGCCTTCGTCAAACTAGTCAATACGAGAGTTTTCCCAAAAGAGGGGAAATAAAGGACAACTTCCATATTTTACACGCTTTTTACACATTCCTACATTAAAGATTTTCTAAACAAAAATTCATTCATTGGTCAACACCAGACGAATCATTAATTCGTGAGAAATTCTACAGATTAATCGGTGAGGAGTGCAGGTTTCAGTGCGCGACACAGCATCCCAAGGGAGGATTCGTTCTGGTTGCGGCAGGGAGCGGACAATGGTAATCGGAGTAGCATGCATGCATCCGATGGGATGAGCGCAAAGCGAAATGCCGAGGAAGGAAGCGGAGAGGAGAGGAGGCGGATGTGTGTAAGATCGAGAGGGGTGGAAAGCAGTCGTAGTTGCGGTTTCCAGATGAAATTATATGAGACCTCTGCACACAGCCATTCTCGCGCTCTCCCTTCCGACCGAAGGAAAGCCGAGAACATCTACAGGATAGCATTGCTAGCTGGCAAACGACATCTCGCAACGCGCTTTTTTATGATTTCTCTCATCCGAAGGAACGACGAAACCAAACGCGAATCACGACACCTCGAATCAGGCTAATCCCCCAGCCAGAACGTCTGTGTTAAGACATTCGATAATCAGACTATACTTTACTCTGTCGAAAGGGTCAAAATGTTTTGCATTTGAAAAAACATTATTGAACGAGATGAATAAATTAAATCTGTATACATATTATACTTTTACATTTGGCGTAAATAAAGATCCTTTTAATCTTTTAACTGCGCAATCAGTTTAATATTTCGCTCTCTCCACACGCACACGCTTTTTTATTATTATAAAATATAAGAGTTAAAAACTTGGGCTTATGAATTGTAAAAAATACAGAAAATATTAAAATATTGTATTTAAATACTTATTGTCCAGACTGTTATAAATTATAATAAACTACAATAAGCTAATAAGTTTATTAAACAAGAAGATAACTTGCTTTATAAAAGTTAATGCAACATAATCCCACCAACATTTAAAATTTTACACCCTTTTGCAAAAACGGGTACCGAGAGAGTCTCTATCATAACTACGTCTGGTATCGTCGAGCAAGCAGTCGCTGATTTAAATTCACAGCTTGTCACAAACATAAAAGAGCATTTATAAAGTTACAAGCAAATATGCATAGTTACCAGAGAAATATTTATAGGGCCAACCGTCAATAGACGATGGCAGCAGTTAAAAGGTTAAAATGAGTAATTATCATAAATAAATATTGAGCAAATCATGTTGACCCTGTTAATAATTCTAGCATTAAATCTTAACGATTCCATTCATCTCAGAGACGACGAAGGTTGATTCTTCTCAGGGTTCAAGATCGATATAAATACTTGCATCGTAATACAACATCTTAACTCACCCTTGCTGACCCTTGGCCCGCTCCTCGCCTTCACCCGCCTCTCCTTCATGGCTGGAATACACTTCACCAAGGCTCTTACATGTCGTTAATAGAACTCGGTTAATACACGCGACTCAATCGAACACGCGGGTTAATTGTCACACTCGTGTTAGTTGATGATCATCCTCGTACCGTAGAGCAAATAGAGCACCTCCGAATGGGATACACACCGGCAGTTTCGCCTCTCTGAAACAAGAAATCAATGTTACGTTGTAGTAGCTGGCAGAGTAACGTAAACTAGGATACAATGAATCAGACGAAAGCTTGGGGCATTTAATCGGCAGTATAAATGTTGGCCACCACACTGTGGACATTAGGAAATTAATAGAAAGAACGGAGAGTGAATCAAAGGATCGACTGGCTATCGGGTGCAATGAATAACCAGTGGTTTGGTCCCAGTGTTCGCGTAAATAACAGAGGCGCTTCGGGCATAACGTGGGCCGGGGCTAATAATTTCGAATTGAATCCGATTCGAGTCGCGGCGGCGAGTGTAATTTTTGTATGAAATCGATATCTCTCCGAGTAGTATACAGTGATACAACACTCTACCACCCGCTGGCACACATCTCCAATGGCGGAGGCAACACTGCCACAAATAAAGAACACTACCGCCGCCGCCGCCGCCGCCACGAAATAAACGATTGAGTAAGAAAAAAATATTAGCGGGGTCCTCGTAAAAATAATCGGGTCGTCGCGCGAGAGGAATCGCCGCGGGGCGAGTAGGAAAAAATACAGCCAAAAAAATCGGGGGAAAAAGTTCTGGGCGGAGAAGGCTTGGAAAAAAATTAGTTTCCAATAAAGCAGCCTGCTCGGCCGAGCACTTGGCGAATGAAAGTCGCTATGTGCTGGAAAGGTCGTGTTTGGCACTCTCCGCATCTCTCTCTCTCTTTCTCTTTCTTTCTCTCTTTCGCACGCAATGCTCACGCGGGCTAACCCGGCGCGGCAATTCCGTGAAAATAAGATTACCCGACAAATGCTGAGTAACGCGACAAAGCGTAACACATTGTCCGGCAACAATGGTCCGCCTGGCGACTCTCCTAATCTGCTTCGGCAAATGTTTACCCGACCACTCGCATAATTCAGCACTCACCGAGAGACAGAAAAAACGGGGGGGAAGCCCAGACACACATAAAAATTTCCCTCCCCCTTTCAAAGAAGTTTCACGGTTGGTTTGACGCGGGAGTATATTTAGAATTTCGATGCTAACAGCTCCGGAGTTATGGAAAAGCGAGTAGCCGTCAGACGAGACTAAAGGCTAGCGGGAAATCTATTTAACAGCGATTTAATCGTACGCCGCAATCCGTGAAAATCGTTAAAACGAAATGAGCGGCGAGGGAGCAGCGTAGCTGCCGATAAAACACGAAACTTTCCTTGCTCGCCCGAGCACCGGAGAGGAGAGCTCGCTCGAGGCTAAGGTCTGTAGACCTTATTTCTCGCTCGCGCCATACTCCGCACTCGATAATTCGCGGGGTAGTAATTACAAGGCCGTAATTAAATCGCGGCCCTTTATTTTATAGAGCAGTCTGGCACGTATTTCCAACTTCTATTTCGCCCCCCTATGTCCTCTCTTTCCCTCTCTCTGCTCTCCCTACAGCTAGTCGACTCTGTCCCTCTTCTGCCTTTCCAATCCTTTTGGCTTCATGCTCTCTCTCTCTCTCTCCCCTCTCTTCCTCCCATTACCACCAACGCCGTCGCTCTCCTTCTCCACGAACACACTTCATTACTCGTAATTAACATTTCAAGTTTCCCGCGCGGCTCATTATGCGGCTCGAGCTTTCATGAATGCGACAAGATCGGAATGCATTTCAAACCTTCCCTGAACCCTATGCCCCTTACCGACGATACCAACTTGCTCTGTTATTGGAGTAAAAAAATATTTCTTTACTCAAGGCAATCTACAAGTCGAATATCATCTTGCGATCGATGTTCAATAAGAGTGAGTTGATGTATTAAAAAAAAGAATCAACTAGCGAAAGGTTTTGGAAGTGGAAGTTAAGGCGACTAAAAGGAGACTGACGTTAAGAAGTCGGAGCGAAGGTATCCGAGCGCAGTGAAACGGCTTCATAAACATCGAAAGAGGGGCGGAAGGATTTAGAGTGGTTGAAGGAGAGCGCGATATGGCGATAATTTGACTTTCATTAGGGTGACTCTCTCTCTCTTTCTCTCGACACTCGACACTCAGGGTGGAATATCGAGGACTTTCAAATTCGTGGCCCGCTAATAACGAACCGACGCGCGCCGCGCCACCCGCTGGTAGCTCCAAGGCGCGCGGATCGTTTATTTACCCAGCATCCGAAGGCGGCCGCGATCGCTTTCAGAGAGGCGGACCATCGAGCCAAGAAAGTTTACCCGATGTCAACACGCTGTGAGAGCCTCGCTCTTCTCAACGCCACGAGAAAAAAAAGGAGAGAAGGAACAGAAGAGAAGTGGTCTCACAGTTCGGGGGATAAGGTGTCGACTGCAAGGGTAAATTCTGAAAAATTGATGAGGTACTAGCTAGAAATTCCAGCTGGCAGCATCTCCTTTCGTCTCGATATCCTTTCGTAGACTCATACTAATTTCGTCCCTCCAAAGTGAAATCCATCGAATATAAGATCGACTTATAATAAAGTCACGTTCGATTGACGAAAAAAACTTGGTGGTAATATTTACGATTCTTTTGACGCACCAGATGCTGTCTCTCGAGAGTGTCTGAATTTAAATGAACGAGAGAACGTGGGAAGTATGGGTAAGAAAAGGGGTGTAAGACTATACGGCGTCTTAAGTGAGTGTGGGTACTCGTAAATAACGTAACTCGTCAGGGATCCAATTAAGAAATGTAGAGAACAAATATATTGATGCGAAGATCAGTAATACAGTCGTGTCAAGGCTGAAGTCAGTCCAAGAGTGATGCCCTCGGACATCGCTCGCCGTCAGGTTACCTGTGTCAGTGTGAAATGGAAAGAGGTGGTAAATTGAAGGACCGTGATATATTCGAATGTAGTGGTACACAAAGTAATATCTTTTAATTCGCACTTGGGCTACACTTTTCAGCTTACAGTTTGACTGATTACTCGACAGTTGCCCCGCTGAGGTGACCGCAAAGGTCTTATGTCCGGCTAATATACATTTTGTTTCTCTCTCTTAGAGAGAGACGTACAGGGTGAGTTACTTGCCTTTTAATCATTCCCTTCATACTCAAGTTCCAATTATTTCCAATATTGGTACAATTTGATATTATAAATAAATGTCAGTGCATGGAAAAGACTCGGTAAATACTCCTTTATATTAATATTACTCAACACCGTATAATTATACAATTTTCAACGGCCTCTACCCATCATTGGCGATTCAAAGTCAAGTGATTCACCCTGTACAGGGTGATTCAGTCCTTCATACTCAAGTTCCAATTATTTCCAATATTGGTATAATTTGACATTATAAATAAATGTCAGTGCATGGAAAAGACTCGTTAAATACTCCTTTATATTAATATTACTCAACACCGTATAATTATACAATTTTCAACGGCCTATATCCATCATTGACGATTCAAAGTCAAGTGATTCACCCTGTACAGGGTGATTCAGTCCTTCATACTCAAGTTCCAATTATTTCCAATATTGGTATAATTTGACATTATAAATAAATGTCAGTGCATGGAAAAGACTCGTTAAATACTCCTTTATATTAATATTACTCAACACCGTATAATTATACCATTCTCAACGGCCTATATCCATCATTGGCGATTCAAAGTCAAGTGATTCACCCTGTACAGGGTGATTCAGTCCTTCATACTCAAGTTCCAATTATTTCCAATATTGGTATAATTTGACATTATAAATAAATGTCAGTGCATGGAAAAGACTCGTTAAATACTCCTTTATATTAAAATTACTCAACACCGTATAATTATACAATTTTCAACGGCCTATATCCATCATTGGCGATTCAAAGGCAACTGAATCACCCTGTACAGGGTGAGTCACTTGCCTTTTAATCATCCCCTTCATATTCAAGTTCCAATTATTTCCAATATTGGTACAATTTGATATTATAAATAAATGTCAGTACGTGGAAAAGACTCGGTAAATACTCCTTTATATTAAAATTACTCAACACCGTTGACGATTCAAAAGCAAATGAATTACCCTGTACAGGGTGAATCACTTGCCTTTTAATCATCCCCTTCACATTCAAGTTCCAATTATTTCCAATATTGGTACAATTTGATATTATAAATAAATGTCAGTGCGTGGAAAAGACTCGTTAAATACTCCTTTATATTAATATTACTCAACACCATATAATTATACAATTTTCAACGGCCTATATCCATCATTGGCGATTCAAAAGCAAATAAATCACCCTGTACGGTGCCTAATACCGCGCAATTCAAAACTTATCGTGCTAGCTTTGACTAAGAGTTACAGGATTTCTACAGCGTGGCCAAGTCTGGGGGTTTATGACACCCTGGGTTTTCCCTGAAAGGGAGAGGTGTCCTGCACAATCTCCACGAGGCCCGTTTTACACACGCATTCGCATGCCTATTTCTGATTTTCTAACAGGGGATTGAAAGATGAGTAATAAGTAAGGAGTATTTTTCAAGATTAAGTCTCGTTACTAGAGAATTGTGACACGGAAAGATAGCTCGTAACGGCAGTGACTATTTCACGCTACTGCCACCGCAATACTGCTATGCCCGAGTACCGAGGGATTCAATAATAATGGTGAAAATTGGATAGAGAAGTCTGGGCAGAAATACCGCTACTCCACGTTCGAGCGTCTCTCCTTTCCGGTCAGTACATTTCGATCCAGTGAGAAGCTCCCACGTCAAGATAGCACGTAATTTGCGGCCCTCGCCTGTCTCTAGGCACGTCGCACGCGTCGCTCTCTAATCTGTAATTCTTTTCTTCTTCAGCTCGCCACGATAACGCCGTCACGGCGCAACACTTCACCGATAGTTCTTGACAAATAGCTCGCGAACGGTGCGTCAAAACTTTTCTAGATAAAGTCGAGACCCTTCTATATCGAAGAAAACACTTCTGGTTCATGGCAGTTGAAAATCTAGCACGCTGGATGCTGATCTAGATCATTTTACTGTATACTTACTAGAAATGCAAGTTTACAGGACGCGCGAGTTTTTTACGATTCCTTTTAGAGAAGGTAGTGGCAGAGCAGATTAACAGGTTTCTTCATTGTCAAAAGAAGAGCAATGCGACGAGCGCGTATTGTCAGAGAAAGGCATGGAAAGGGATAGAGCGGTGTGCGGCGGTGCGAGGTGAAAGCGTGTATGACAGAAAAGTCTGACGCGTTGGTTCTCGCCTCGATTGAGATGGTGTTGCTGCTAGCCGATGAGGAAAGCGCGAATTATTGCTACTGCTGAACATCGCAGTGTACCGCACCGCCTCCGCAAAGCTCTCCGGAGGGGACTCTAATTGACCGTAAACACTTTTGCCCTCTTGCAATCTGCACGGATCATCCTGTCCACTTTAGTGTCCGACGTCAATTCTCGCCGCTACTCTGGAACATCGCCTTCCTTGCTTCCTACTCTCTTTCTCTTTGTCTCAATCACTGAATCTTCTAACTACATGTTCTACCTCAAATTAGATCTTTCACTTGGAGCGCAAGTGGCGAGAATATCGCGTGCATTGAAATTCCAAGTGCTCGGAGAGACGAAAGCGCTCGTAAACCGAGAGAGTCACTCTTCGCTTCTTCATCGAGGAGGTCGAAGCCAACTTTTCCACAGGAGCGAGTAATAAGATTTTCAGAAAGTTTTCCTCCTTCAACGCGCGCGCGCGTTTCGCTTCGATGTCGATCTCGATGGATCTTTTTCGGATGAACAGGCATCCCTCATCCGTAGTAGCCGAGTCTTTCTCCCCACCCGAACATCTTAGACCGATCTCAAGTAACGAGATTACACTTTTCCGCGACAGTTTCTGCGCACCAGCGCAGACTCCCGTTTTCATCCAGCTGGTGCCCAATGAAAGATGCTGCGCGATGAAAAAGTAACGGGTTCCACAAGCGAGAAAGCCAAGTCGATAATGCCATCGATAAGGTAAATGCTTGATCGGCGCTTCAACGTACTTCAATGGCTGACGAGACGGAAAGCCGCAAGTTTGAATTAAGTTAAAGAGCCACTCGATTAGATAACACAGCTGAAAGGGAAACTTTTTGCCGTCATTCATACTTGGCCGGCTAGGTCAGATCGATTAAGAAAACTGAATAGCTTCAACTCTTAGCTACCATCGGACGAGCGTAACATGCAATTTACGATCTCATCGTCAGGATTGTAACGCGTCTTATCTGATTATGTGACAACACATGCTCGGTAAAGCTGTTATTGTGTCAACTTGATCCGAGCTACGAATGATATCGCTTGATAAGAATAAACTGTCTCTGCTACCTGCTAAGTTAATATTATCATGTTTGGCAATATTATCACAGACATCGGAAAATTACCTCTAACAAAGTTGAATTAGACATTCCAAGTTTATTCAATTGTGATTAATACCAGCTCTAATACGAGATTGTAAGATATTGCGATCGATGGTGATAAGCGGCTTTGAAGAGAAACACGCATCGAAACGAGAAATAGAAGCGAAGAGAAGGAAGGGGAAGTCGAAAGACAAAAGGATCCGAGAGAAAGGTGAGAGAGCAGGAGCAGGCAGATTGTGAGCGGAGCTTAATGGAAGACTGAATGAAAAGGAGGCAGCTTCGAAGAGTGAGAGAAAGAGAGATGATGCTATGTTGGCGTGCTTGGAAGCAGCTTGAAACCAGTGGAAAGAGAGCGAGAAAAGCACCCGATGGCGACTCGCGACTTCATAACGAGCGGAAAATTTCTGCCTCTGAGAGAACAGAGTGGCAAGGCCAGGGTAATCTCACTCTCTCCAAGCCAGGCCAGGAGAACTCTTTGATGGGATGTTTTATTCAGGAAACCCTGGCCAAAGAGCCAAGCGGAAACGGGTGGTTTTCACGCGAGAATGGAGTCTCGTGGTTGATCTATCCGCTGCTCCCGTCAGCCTCCGCAAGGCGCGCGCGCGCGCGCGCGGAGAGCCGCGTAAACAGAACTCCCCACTTGCCAAGACATTTTCTCGAAACAGTTGCGAAAATCACTGGTAACTCCTATTAACTTCCTCGCACGTTCGCCGAGAGTTGACGCTTGGAATGAATAAACCTCGCGCTAGGAATTCCAAAGATTAAGTTAATTCGATTAGAGCGCGTTTGCTTCATTAGAGAATCTCCGACGTACGCTCGATGTGAATCATATGGAAATAACACGAGCAAAATAGAGGACTGGTTCGTGTGTGACGCAATCGTGCTGGTTATCATTAAACATTCCGAGAACATCCTCTACTTTACGAGATACAACTAGTGTGCAACGAGCGCGACCGTCTCTAAGAATCGCTTGATGGATAAAGTATGCACTTAAATTTTCCGCGCATTTCCTTTTACCGTGCGTTCAATATTCATTTAATCCCGACTGGATTTCTAATTGACTGTTAACTATGAATGCCGCGTCTCACGGAAAACCATCGAATTTTTAATAACTTCTTATAAGGTATCAAGTAAGAAGACCGGTTGGAAGATGGCTGGATGTCCGAGAGTGCTTTGAACGCCGGAGGTGTTTGCCAAATGAATTTGCGAGCGGAAACGCGTCTCCCCACTCTCTCTCTCTTTCTTATATATATGTATAACAGAGAGAATATAGGAAGAACGAAGGAGAGAGAAGGTATCCCCGACGGCTTTTCAACGGAGGCGTCGTCCTCCTCGACGAAAGAGCAGGCAAAGTGCGGGTGGGAGAGCATTGTTGCGGGATAAACTCGACGGGGAAAGAGTTAGTCGAGTAAAGGAAAACGCGCGCGCGCGCGCGCGAGCACACCAGATGGAGAAACGGTGAGAACGGAAGAGAAAACTTCCTCAAAAGAAATGAAAAAGCCTCGGGACCGCAATTTGACGAGACCTGTTTCGTCGCCCGCTCGCCCATCCCCCAACTTCTGCCATTGCGGGAGCAAGTTTTCCAATATTGAGATGAACAGCCTTAATACGCCCGACCGCTCAGCGAAAAATGTCTATCAGCCCTCGAGGCAATTCCCGTTGGATCAAATCTTGGTCCAAGAAGCGCGAGCCTCTCGTTTCATAAAGCTTCGGACGAGTAAAGAAGAAGTTGCTCTCGCATTAGTAAGAACCCTGACCTCTTACACTACTTTCAATACAATTTACGTCCAATGGTGTTTGGACTAACGAAGCCGATGCATGAAGTTAACTATGGGACACCTAGGTACATACGAGGAATAGATCAAGCATTGTCCGACCAGGTATCACTCACGCAATAACTCCCACGCATATTTCTTTCTCTGACCCTTCTTATGCCACGAGTAATTGTAATGAAAGCGGTCAATTGTCGGGTCACTCATTAAAGTATGATTCTTTGTTTCTTAGAAGGAGGAAGACAGTAAATATTGATGAAAGTCGAAAATAGAATTATAACTTTGTCAAATAGAAGAGCATTTTTCTTATTTCCTTCTTAAAACAAATGATTTTACAGTGATTAATTTAATTTGAAATATGAAGATCATAAATGAAACTAAAATATTTTATCAACTGAATTTACAAGCCAGCACTCGATTGTTGTATATGAGCGTAAATACTGTAATGCAGATGGCGTATCCAGGCAATGTGTCTCACTTTATTGATGAAAATCGAAACTATAATTATAACTTTGTCAAATAGAAAACCATTTTTCTTATTTCCTTCTTAAAACAAATGATTTTACAGTGATTAATTTAACTTGAAATATGAAGATTATAAATGAAACTAAAATATATTCATTAAGATGAAATATTTTATCAAATGAATTTACAAGCCAGCATTCGATTGTTGTATATGAGCGTAAATACTGTAATGCAGATGGCGTATCCAGGCAATGTGTCTCACTTTATTGATGAAAATCGAAACTATAATTATAACTTTGTCAAATAGAAAACCATTTTTCTTATTTCCTTCTTAAAACAAATGATTTTACAGTGATTAATTTAATTTGAAATATGAAGGTCATAAATGAAACTAAAATATTTTATCAACTGAATTTACAAGCCAGCATTCGATTGTTCTATACGAGCATAAGTACTGTAATGCCGATGGCGTGTCCAGGCAATGTGTCTCACTTTCGGACTTGGTATCTTCTTGATTAGACCTCATCTGGTCCACCCACGCAGCGCGATATTAAGACGAAGTCGAAGTTAAGAGGGAACCAAGCCGGGCCAGACGAAACCTGCACACTTACACATTCGGGATACGGATCGCCTGGTCAGAAGATACGCGCGTCTAAAGATTACAGGGCGACGCAGACGTCGGCTGTGATATAGGAAACGAAAGCGGACTCATTTCCGGATAATACTTATTTAAAGTCTCCGGTGCTCTCGAGTGCGAGCGTGATAAAGCCTGTGACAGTGATAAAAGCCCGAGGCTCCCGCGTTCAATTACCCAAGGGCGAGTGCCGAGTGAGTTTCTAATTGAATTGCACTTGCCTCCAGTACGAGAATTAATTGCATTCGCGCTACTTCCGGCTAGTGGACATGTATCGTTTTTAGTCAGATCTTCGAATAAGTTGAATAAAACATAGGGAATATTCGATGGAGAAAACATTCTTGGTAAATCTGTATTGAATTTTGGTGTTGTATAATATATTGTAATTAGTAAATAATTAATAGTCATCTAGTGATTTGTGCAAACAGTAATAGAATCAATAGGGATTTATATAATAAATTTAATAATTGAAAATAGTTGCTAATTTTAATATACAGGGTGAGTCACTTGCCTTTTAATCACCCCGTTCACACTCGAGTTCCAATTATTTCCAATATTGGTACAATTTGATATTATAAATAAATGTCAGTGCGTGGAAAAGACTCGTTAAATACTCCTTTATATTAATATTACTCAACACCGTATAATTATACAATTTTCAACGGCCTATATCCATCATTGGCGATTCAATGGCAACAGAATCACCCTGTACAGGGTGAGTCACTTGCCTTTTAATTATCCCCTTCATACTCAAGTTCCAATTATTTCCAATATTGGTACAATTTGATATTATAAATAAATGTCAGTGCGTGGAAAAAACTGGGTAAATACTTCGTTATATTAAAATTACTCAACACCGTATAATTATATCATTTTCAACGGCCTATATCCATCATTGGCGATTCCAAGGCAACTGAATCACCCTGTACATGTATTACTCTGTAATTCTGTCTACTGGTTCCTTATTTTCGGTACAGAATTCGTAAGACGCAACAATAAGAGCACGAGATTCGAGGTCGTCCATTCACGAGAAGATGATTGATGCCTGCTGACTTAGTCGCGTTCCCCCAACCCAACACGGCTGTCACTAATTGAAAGGAAATAATGGCCGCGCCAATAAACACAATCAAGTACGGAAAGCGAATATATATTGAGGGATATTGGGTGTGATAATAAAAGTATGCCTAGCGATGCATCAAAACCACGCAGATGGGAACCGAGTCAATTAAGAAAACACGAAACATCAAAGCACACCCTCGCAAATAGTCACATCCAATAAAGCGGGCGGCGATGAAATCGCATGAAATGGAAATAAAGCTCGGAAATTATGGAAAAACAAGAGAGTAGAATTTACGCGTAAACGCGAGTTACCGTGTCGCTCGCTACCTCCATCAAACACATCAATCAAAGCGTGACTAATGACCAAACTCTTTTTACGCGATGCCTATTATCGCGCGCGTATATCTCGCCTGGTTTCCACGAATCATTCGCGATTTACTTTCCCCGCTTTTCGCGCACTCCTCGAGGCGAAAAAACAGGTGGTCGAAAGAAACGTCGTTTAATGCGATGTCCGAGATATATACTTCCTTCCGATCGACGAGAAAAACTCGTCCGGTATCGATCAGAGTTTTTCGATAGTTGGCAAATATATATGCTTGCCAGACCGAATGATTGAAAATCGAACCCTTTGACGCAGGTGAAACCGAAGTAACGATTAATCTGCATTTGATACTCGTTCAAGCACGTCCAAACCATTATTTGTGGTCAGAGAAAATACCTACACCGCTAATGTCCCTGCGCTCGGAGAAATTCGAGCGCGAGTTCTAGGATTCTGGCCAGCTGGAACTATTCTCGCGCGCGGGCCGATCTATTTTCAAAGACACTAACAGCATCTTCGAAGCCGCCCGCTGCGCAGCGACCTTCAAAACAATATCTCACGCAACCCCTGCTCCGAATTTCCTACAAATAAACGGTAGCACACTAAATGCGATAGGCTGATAAACTCGATGAAAGTACGTGAATGTACGTCGACCAGATTCTATATTCACTATCGAACCTGTTCGTTGCCAGTCAAGAAAAAATCAGAGCAGTATTCTCGAGCACTGCCTAATGCATCCTGGTAAAGCAACGTGCGCGTAGTACTCGACAGTTTATTTTAAGGAAGGAGCGAGGAAGATTCTCGATACGTAGAGAGCGATGCAATATTTTAAACTGACATTTAACCGCATGAAAAGAACTCCTCGAGCCCGTCATGCGAGCTGCAACGGATCGGCTGCACTTCTCGGCTCGAGACTCTTGCTAATGCGACCTTTAGTACCCCCCTTTATTCTACCCGATACTCCGGATGCCTATATTAAACCCTGTCCTCTAAAATTACTGCATTTTACCCGTCGACTCCCTTCACCTCAATGCTTCAGATTTTCCACCCTCGTCTATATAATTGATTAATTGGCCCGAATCGTGCTGCTCAGACATTCGGATGTTGAGTGAAAATTTAATTGCTAACCAAATGATAAGTTTCACCGTGAGAAATCGTGTATTTCTCATTTCAGAATTTCTGATAAATTACCACCCACTTGACAATGAGGAAATGCCTATTTATCGGTTCAAGTTACAATTTTAGCGAATGTTTTCATTCAATAGAGAAGAAGAATGTACACCTTTTTTAAGACGGTCATTGAAAAGATCGCGGTAGTATTCGACGAATGATTAACACGTCGGCAATGCGACCTTTTGGGAGAGACGACGCTCGGTTCTCTCAGCCGTTTGATGACGACGAGAAAAGTACGCGTGTTGCTGTGCTGCTGGCTCTCCCGCCGGCAGACGATAGCCACAAACTCGCTTTCACGGCTAGCACGGAGTCTGTGTATTATGCAAGCATAACCAAGTCGAAAGTCGCTCTTAACTAACCAGTTGATAAATCACAATGTTAGTTGCACAGCTGCTATTACGAAAGAGCCGAAAACGCGCCAAGGAAATACTGGAATCATTTTTCATCGCTCTAAATTTAGTCTGGTTCGATGAACTCTGTTTCTAGTGTTGATAAAAGTAAATTGCTGCTTTTCTTCGACGTATGCTTTAAAGGCGTCGCACGGTGAGCACACTTGTTACAAGCGTTCCATCGCGATAAAAGATAGTAATACTTCAGATATATATATGTATATATATATATATACCTGTATCAGCGATGGAAAGACACGACGAGAGCGCAAACAAGCACGTGCGCCTCCGTACTGGTCAGTTAAAAGCAAGTTTGCGCGCAAATTCAACGAGGTCGCCGGGCAAAAAAAGGGCGCCACACTCTGCAACGACCGCCACGAGCAATTAGTTTAGAATGTTCTTGCGTAATAGCAATACCGCAGAAGTGCCTTCCTACCAATATGCATTAGCGAGTAACGCACCGGAGGGGAAGCTCACTCGCCGAGAGACATTCAATGGAAAAAGATTCAAAGCTAAACAGCCTAGAATCAACAGCATGAATAATGAATAATCAAGAGGGCAATGTCATCGAAAAATAAAAGCGGCGCGGCTGTGTGGGAAAAAAATACTGAAAAAAAACACACACACACACCAAACAACAAGCTGGAGGTAAAAGAGTGGCAAAGATAGGGCAAGTCGAGGCTCTGTCATGTGAATCGAGGCCGATTTGAATTGCAATAAACTTCGACCCGCTTTTTCGTGAGTCACGCGAGCACGCTACCGAGAGAATCGCCAAAGCGTATACACATACTGTCAGTGTGTGCGTATGTGTGTCTGTGTGTAGACGACACACGTACACATACGTACTTCTACCAAGCACGCACCTGTCAATACTGGGACTTCGGTCTGCTCGTACTGGTCGACGCCGGCATTCTGCAAGAGCGAGAGTTATCGGACTGCGGTGTCACTCTGAGGGAAACTCTAGCGACACAGTGGCAGCAGCACAGAGATGAAGAGAGCACGTGGCAATGATACTTGAAAGCAGAGGGAAACGTGGAAAATGTTGACGCGACGGGAGCTCGCTGCTCACTGAAGCCGCGCGCGCTCAACGTCACGCACACACTAACCCCAACGCCGCCCCACTCTCACGACGCCGCGCACCAACCCCACCACTGACCATCGTATCCTCCTGGGTGGGGACTATTGTTCATCCCACGGACAATTGCATCGTTCGATTGGCTCGGCAAATATTTGCTGATAAATCAATTCTTTTTCTTTCCTAAATGAATATTTTCCACCGAAATATTTCTCGATAGTTTTTCCACATGCTCCGCGAAATCCTGGATTCTATCGACCAACAAAGCTTTTCGTGATTTTATGAGATTAATGTTGAGAATGTAGTTTTAATAGGATGATTCTTGTACGTATTTCGATTCAACACACGCATCATTGCATAGTTATTAGAATTTAATGAGGCTGATGGAATCGCTCGCGGAAGAGGCGGTTGGATAGATTTACATTTTTCTCATTTACAGTATGTCTCACTTGCGGTATGCAAATGAACGAAATGTAAACCACTAATGAAAAGGACGCTCGCGAGCCATGCGTGCCGATGATTCGAGTGTCCGGGAAACAATTAGCTGAGCTGGGAGTTTCGAAAATGGGTGGACACACCACTGCCACAAAAATCGCTCTTTAATTGCTCGCGTGGCCAACAACAGTGATTGGGAGTTGGTCGACGAGCAATCCGATGATCCCAACGAATTGTTCGTTAAACCGGTGATTAGTAGTGTCGGCTAAGAGGGTGTAATTGCTTTTGAAAAAGCTGTCTTCATTGGATATATAAAAAGAATAGAAAAGGTATTACAGGCAGTAAAAGCAAGAGGACTTGACCCGAGCAGAGATCGAACTCTGACAAGACACGTACACGAGTCATCATCCGGCCTCTTTCGGCTCGGGTTACATTAAAAGCAGCAGGGAGAACACGCTATGTGCGCCTCTCTGTTTCTGCTCGCAATATGCCGTGCAAAGTGGAGTGCACAAAGCGAGGTGTACCACTGCAAATTCAATTACACCCTCGCCATTAACCGACGCGGCACGTCATCGAGACACTCGTCTTGCCTTACGCTCTTGAGAGACTCGACCTACTCCTAGCTCACTGCTAATCGTCAGAGAGACTCTGTGGAACTCTCCTTCTCTATGCTCGGCTCGAAGCTCAATCCATGCGGTTCCGAGGCGGTACTCACTCGGCAAAAGAGGAAAAAAGTGATTTTTCCCCGAGTGGAAGAATGAGGATGCCTCGAGAGCGGCGTGTCGACCGTGTCATCGGTCGTATTGCAGAAATCCGATCGAGCTTTCGAGGAGGACACGACACGTCGATGAGTGGCAGTGATGAATCGCCTGGCAAACCGATTGAGCGACGCGATTGCTTTGACGGTCATATAATTTCAGCCGCCACTAATTTCTCCCTTCATTTCTTCACATTTGATTTTACTTGAAATAGATAAGCGTTCAATGAACAATCCTAATCATCCTTGATTTTCCTCCTCTTTCATTTCTTTACATCGAATTTTCTCGGGGTTTTTAAGAAAAGGTAGACGATGTTGAGACATCGTAGGAATAATGCAAAGTCGATCTGACATTCGAATCACACGCTCAAGGCATTGCTATGTGGCAGGAATGCAAGGGGAGGTGTACACGTACCACCGAATTTCTCTTGCGATTTGCAGAGTAAACAACGAATCCCCGAAAAATTTCCCTGTTTGTCCAAACGCGCTCGCATACCAAACGCCGATTACGCGTTATCCGAAAATTTTCCCTAAACTTCGAACCACGTGTGATAAAACTGGGAGTTTGAGTAAATATACATTGAAATCATTAACTACACTTGGCAAGGTGAAACGAGCCATCGATATCCTACGTATTGTTACAAGCGATCGGCAAACGATAGCTTTGACAGTATTGCACTTGAGAAAACATGATTTACCGATCGCGAAATATTGCCTCATTGGTTGATTGCATGCAACCAATGCGTGTATTGATGCTCGGATTGACAAATTGCTTGTGTTGCGAGTGATAAATAATTTCTGAAGGAGGATTTTCAGGGTTAGAGAAAAGAAGCATGGAAGGATGAGTGTTCACAACCGGTCTCTCTCGAGTGAGAGAGGTAATATCCAGGGAGTCAATTAGCCACGATTCTTCTCGTACTTTGCGCTTCACAGCGGTGAGAGAAACCCTCTCTTTTTCTCTCGCTCCCTCTCATGTTCATCCAACTCGAAGCTCGTAAAAGGAACGATCGGCTGTTACGACTATTTACGATAATTAAGCCAGCTCCCGCGGATTTGTTCGCCAATCTCTTGGTGAATCAATGATACGTATTATCGTGGCTTGCCTCACTTCGAAACGCAGCATTGGAGAATCGAGAGCACTCATTTTCCCCGGTTGAATCGATGCGAACGAGCGGGAGAACCCGGCAGTAGTACTTTTGTCAAT
This sequence comes from Ectemnius cavifrons, assembly GCA_964023945.1. NCBI lineage: Eukaryota > Metazoa > Arthropoda > Insecta > Hymenoptera > Crabronidae > Ectemnius > Ectemnius cavifrons. The sequence continues at coordinate 3,733,353 of OZ030383.1, read as the reverse complement.
GAGACAGTATATCGTCGGTTATGAATTCAGAAAATGGAAAGCATTCGCCCCGGCAAAGAAACGGTTAAGAGAAAACTGAATTCAACAGAAAGACTTCTCATTAGGCAGGTGTACTCTGAATAAAAGTGAGAATGCTAAAGAAAACGCTTTCTCGAATTTGATTGTCGAATTCAAAAGAACGAGACATTGGTACGTCTTCCAAAAAGTACCCAAGTACCCAAAAGTACCCCAAGTGTACCCTGAATAAAAGTGAGAATGCTAAAGAAAACGCTTTCTCGAATTTGATTGTCGAATTCAAAAGAACGAGACATTGGTGCGTCTTCCAAAAAGTACCCAAGTACCCAAAAGGACCCCAAGTATGCCCTGAATAAAAGTGAGGATGCTAAAGAAAACGCTTTCTCGAATTTGCTTGTCGAATTCAAAACAACGAGACATTGGTACGTCTTCCAAAAAGTACCCCAAGTGTACCACGAATTAAAAAGAAGGAGACATTGGTGCGTCTTCCAAAAAGTACCCAAGTATCCAAAAGTACCCCGAGTGTATCCTGAATAAAAGTGAGAATGCTAAAGAGAACGCTTTCTTGAATTTGATTGTCGAATTAAAAAGAACTAGATATTGGCACGTCTTCCAAAAAGTACCCAAAAGTACCTCAAATGTGCCCTGAATAAAAGTGAGGATGCTAAAGAAAACGCTTTCTCGAATTTGATTGTCGAATTCAAAAGAACGAGACATTGGTGCGTCTTCCAAAAAGTACCCAAGTACCCAAAAGTATCCCAAGTACCCAAAAGGACCCCAAGTATGCCCTGAATAAAAGTGAGGATGCTAAAGAAAACGCTTTCTCGAATTTGATTGCCGAATTAAAAAGAACTAGATATTGGCACGTCTTCCAAAAAGTACCCAAAAGTACCTCAAATGTGCCCTGAATAAAAGTGAGGATGCTAAAGAAAACGCTTTCTCGAATTTGATTGTCGAATTCAAAAGAACGAGACATTGGTGCGTCTTCCAAAAAGTACCCAAGTACCCAAAAGTACCCCAAGTACCCAAAAGTACCCCAAGTATGCCCTGAATAAAAGTGAGGATGCTAAAGAAAACACTTTCTCGAATTTGCTTGTCGAATTAAAAAGAACGAGACATTGGTACGTCTTCCAAAAAGTACCCCAAGTGTACCACGAATTAAAAAGAAGGAGACATTGGTGCGTCTTCCAAAAAGTACCCCAAGTGTATCCTGAATAAAAGTGAGAATGCTAAAGAGAACGCTTTCTTGAATTTGATTGTCGAATTAAAAAGAACGAGACATTGGTACGTCTTTCAAAAAGTACCTCAAGTGTACCCTGAATAAAAGTGAAAATGCTAAAGAGAACGCTTTCTCGAATTTCCTTGTCGAATTCAAAAGGACGAGACATTGGTACGTCTTCCAAAAAGTACCCCAAGTGTACCCTGAATAAAAGTGAGGATGCTAAAGAAAACGCTTTCTCGAATTTGATTGTCGAATTCAAAAGAACGAGACATTGGTACGTCTTCCAAAAAGTACCCAAGTACCCAAAAGTATCCCAAGTACCCAAAAGGACCCCAAGTATGCCCTGAATAAAAGTGAGGATGCTGAAGAAAACACTTTCTCGAATTTGCTTGTCGAATTAAAAAGAACGAGACATTGGTACGTCTTCCAAAAAGTACCCCAAGTGTACCACGAATTAAAAAGAAGGAGACATTGGTGCGTCTTCCAAAAAGTACCCAAGTATCCAAAAGTACCCCAAGTGTATCCTGAATAAAAGTGAGAATGCTAAAGAGAACGCTTTCTTGAATTTGATTGTCGAATTAAAAAGAACGAGACATTGGTACGTCTTTCAAAAAGTACCTCAAGTGTACCCTGAATAAAAGTGAAAATGCTAAAGAGAACGCTTTCTCGAATTTCCTTGTCGAATTCAAAAGGACGAGACATTGGTACGTCTTCCAAAAAGTACCCCAAGTGTACCCTGAATAAAAGTGAGGATGCTAAAGAAAACGCTTTCTCGAATTTGATTGTCGAATTAAAAAGAACGAGACATTGGTACGTCTTCCAAAAAGTACCCAAGTACCCAAAAGTACCCCAAGTGTGCCCTGAATAAAAGTGAGGATGCTAAAGAAAACGCTTTCTCGAATTTGCTTGTTGAATTCAAAAGAACGAGAGATTGGTGCGTCTTCCAAAAAGTACCCAAAAGTACCCCAAGTATACCCTGAATAAAAGTGAGAATGCTAAAGAAAACGCTTTCTTGAATTTGCTTGTCGAATTAAAAAGAACGAGACATTGGTGCGTTTTCTCAAAAAAATAATGGATCCATCTTTATAACCTGACATGGCTTCCCGTGTGATAGCCCTGTACAATCACATTTCCCGTAATCTGCCGAGAAGGGCCCGCGAAGCGCACGCACGGACACGTCTTTTTACGAGGATATCTCGTCGTCTCCAACGTCGTCTCTCCATTTTTTGATGGCAGCAGACGCCTCTTAAAGTTTCGCACTAGACGCGCGACGGGATACGAGCAATTTAAATTTAATGCTGCTCTTACACCCCCCGGCCACCTTTTCAACCCTCCATTGATGTCTGCCGTGTTTTCATGGGGGTTGGAATATCGTGGACACTTTCGAGCTTTTTCCTTCCTTGGTTCTCGCACTTCCTACGCTAAGAATACTGGAAGAAGCGTGTCTCTAGGTGGCCCATGTGCTTTATGAATGCGTTTCGCGGTGATCTCTATCTTAAGATTGCGACTAGCAAGGGAGCAACGGGAGAGGAACCTAGCAACCGGCCGCTCTTTCCGAGGTATCATCACCTGAATGCCACTGAGAGTTCAGTTCCATCAGTCTCCGATCTATCTAGATATCGCTGTGTCAACTTTTCCTACTGCTCCCGAAGCTACCTTGCCTTGACCTCAAATCTTATTTATCCAAAGCCGAGGTCTCTTGGACACACCCGCCCGAAACCCCGCCGCACTATACGCCGCGGGACATTGCAGCTTCAACGGGAAATAAGATGATCCCAAACCTTCCGTTCATACCCATCTCTCTCTCTCTCTCTCTCTCTGTCTCTTTCTCGTATTCTACTTGAATATTCAAGTAGAATTTCTGGGAGTGTACGAGGGACAAATGGGTAGGTCGGAAATGTAGAGAGAATTCATCTGGGAAACTGGAATTGGGACAATGCGAAGTTCACGCAGGCTGAAAAGCAGCAAGCGCAGTCCGGCGGCTACAAACGGCTGCCGGTCATCAGCGGTGACTATTTGCCCTCTCTTCAAATATTAAGCAAGCAAGCGCGCCCCGCACACGACTCTGCCCACCGTATTGACAGAGCTCGCCGCTGCCATTACTACCACCGGGCAAATTATTACCGCCGCCTTTTTTTCTCTATCTAACTCTCACTCTCTCTCTCTCTCTTTCTCTTTCCTGCTGGCATTGGAAAATGGTCGATTGCCCGATGCGTGGCACATCAAGGGTCGGCTACCTAAATTGCTACACATTGATAGGTGCTGGAGGAATTGGCTTCGTTAATGAGATCAGGCCGATCGGCTGGGCCCATTAAAACAATTCCGAGTGGAGCCAGGAAGGCTGTCGATCGAGCGATGACACGCAATTTCAAACAGGCCCGAGCTGTCGGGGATTTTAGCGGTATCTACGCCCCGTAAATAGTTATTAACACCGGCGCGAATGCTGCCTAGGCGACGGATGAGGCGCGACACGACGCGACGCTCGTTATTTCCACGCATCTATTAAACTGATTGACATTCGCGATGGAATAATGCGTGGTCGTCCTCCTCCTCCTCCTCCTCCTCCTACTGGTGTTGGTCGGCCCCGGAAAATGGACGCACACGCTCCGAAAGCCCAACGAGAGCCAGCCCCGCGCAACCCCTTCCAACTTGGCGATCGTTACAAGCGGGAATTCGCCGCTTTTGCGCAAACTACCGAGTGACAATGACTAATTATAGGCTGAACGGTAGAGGCCAGCCTAATTACCAATGAAACTCATGTACACCAACGAAATGGGACTACGAACTCCCGCTATGCTCCTTGTAAGGCCTTCAGAGAGGGGGGTAGAAAGACGAGGGTTCTTTCGAGGAATCTCCGAGGATTCAAGCTTGTTCTTTCCGCTCGTAACTAAGCTCCCCGGGAATATTGGAATCCTCGAGGCGACTCGTAGAAGGACGCGCAGCTCATGCATGTATATGTATTCCATTCGCTCGGTGCGAACCCTCTTATTAATGTAAGTCTCCCTCTCTCGCTTGCTACTCCCCAAACCGTCTTCTCAACATTCGCTCCACTTTTAAATTCGAACGTCAGCACTTTCGGTTTTTTTATTAGTAAAAAGAAGCTTCCTATACACCTTTAGCTAGCAGCTACTAGTTTTTCCCACCCGGTGAATTCCCATTCCACGCGCATCCTACAACTTCGATAAGGAAAGACGCCCCGACAATGTTAAGCCCGTCTATCTTCGCCGAGATACATAATATCCGAGGAATAGAAGCACCCAACATCGAAATACATATGAAGCGGTGAGTTTTTCCGTGTTACTCGCCTATGTACGCGATAGCGGGCGACCCTTGAAAACGACAGTGAAATAGTAGCCGGTAAATATCGGCAATCCCTGCCCGATATCGATAGACATTAAATACCCCAGGCGTCAATTCGTTACTGTCCTCGCCGTTAACGATGGATGTTCATCACCGACAATTTTAATATCAAGTAAATTCATTCATGTAAAATATTTGAAAATCTTCCAATCTATCAGGAATCCTTCATTTTTATAATCAAACTCAATAATAAAAGAAGAGATATATAATGAAAACTAAATTGCATTGACTATTTAATTCGTTATCGTTGTATTTAATTTATCTCAGCGGAAGTTAAGTCTGATATTTAAAGGTTTGGAATGAGCGGTGATTAGGATTAAGCCAATTGGAGGCTCCGCTTTTTCTATGGGAAGCGAGCGAAATGTCGAGAATAACTGGCTCTAGGAAGGAAGATAGCATTGCACGTGTACAAGTGTCGGCATAATTTCCAAGGCGTTATCTAACGCGCGACTAGAAACGTAAAGGCGGATGCCCTTCGCGAAAAGGCTAGCCAATATCTCCGTAGTTAAATAACACGCCCAGAGAAATAAGCGGAAAATATTTGCGGTCGAGCGGCAATTTGCCGGAGATAGCTGTTAGAAACTCTGTCGTCTTATCTTCTCAGCATTGCAATATGCATCCTGAGTGTATTAGCCAATGATACAGCTTCTAATTATCTTAACTATTTAAAAATGACTTTGGCTATTGGTTCTTGCGCAACTACGCTCGACTCCACTCAGAGTTGCCCGATAACAAGAGCGAATTCGTTTCAGTTGAACTCAATCTTCACGAAATTTATGTATCGTTTGCCCGAGTTAACATACGCATCCCGTATCCGTTTGTTCAGCGATAATGTGGAATGCGGACGACCTCTCGCCAAACCCTGACCCACTTCTTCGGTATTATCATAGACCGACAATGCTCATCTATTTCGAAAAACATGTAAACACCTCATTATGCCATGAACCGTAAAAAAAAAAAACTACGAAAAACTCGTCGAATGTAAGATGTGCAGAATGTCACACGTAACATTTGAATTCAAGTTTCTCCGCCAATATCGGAACAGCATTCCGACAGGCAGATGGTGCTTGAATGCAATGCCAGCGACAATGTACCAAAATGGCAGTTTTCGAAGTAAATCTGAGTATTTTCAGATAGTTAATGACAAAAGGGGAAATGACTTTTCGACAACAGAAGGTTGATACACGATTTCCTCGAGAATTCGCGATATCAAATCAACAGATACGATTATCTCGGAAAGAGTGAAAGGTGTTGTTTCGAAAGAGGAAGAGAGAAAAATGTTACGGAACGAGTGATGGTGACTCTATTGACTGTCACGAAGAACTTAGCCCGCAGAATGAGCAAAGATGCACACCCTGGAGAAGTTCGGGGTTGACGAAGTATTGCTGGATAAGAAAAACAAGCAGATGGGCATTAATACAACATGACAAGCAGAACCTCTGCTGTCTAAAACAACTGTGACATACTTCGGTGCAACAATTTGTGCTAGAAATAAAGTTGTATTGAAAATAACTTACTAGTTACCACCCCAAAAACTACCTCTTGCTCTTTACTGTTTTTCGAGAAGAGTAAAAAGAAGTCAAAATGGGATCGGAGCAGAGTTCCCAAGGTGGTGCTCAGAATCAGGGTGGTAGCAGAGCAAGAACGGGACAACTCAGAAGGGGTAAAAGTGTGCCTAATAGGGAGAGATTACCGGAGGATACTCCGCCAAGATGTATAAGCCCTGGAGCAAGTATATGCTCGGATTCCGACCTACCATACATCTCTTATACCGTTAATAGACCAATAGGGGATTCGCCAAAAATGACTAATAAGCAAGGCCATCTTTACAGAGGCAAAAGTCTCGCAGGAAGCGACATATCCAGAAGAAAGAATAGCCTAGGTTCCATTGGGCACAGGTAATAACATAAGTTCAATTAAGTTAATACGAATAAGTTTCTTAAGATAGTAAGATAAATTGATAGATGAATGGCATAATAGAACGCACTGTATGAGATAATGTAACAGGAAATTGTTAGTCACAGGAAGCCTATGTCGGACAAGATACACAATATTGTTGTGGTAAAACCAGCAGTTGCGGATCCATCGACAGACAGAGATCCTGATTTGGTAAAGCTGCAGAGTATACCAATGTTTCTGCCAATTATGAGAGGCACTCTGAATCTACCACCGGGTGTACGCGATCCGGAAGTTCTTGAGAGATTAGATCCTATTGGGTTGTTTAATCTTTGCGCACGGTATCAACATCATCTGAATAACAATGCTCAAATGATCGCGGCTGAGCAGAATAGTCTCTGTATTAATATCGAACCGGAAGTCACAAGGATTTTGAATCTAGCAGCCGAGAGGCAAAGGCGGTTCGCGAAATTCGTGGAACAACTGAACAAAGTACACGAATTGAGCAAACAGTTGAGCAAGTGCCATACTCTGTTGAACGAGACTCTTGATAAAATGGAGAGTCTGAATAATCTCCTACCACCCGAAGAAAGATTAGAGCCTTTCGTTTGGGCCACTGGATAAGGATGGAATCGATGTTTCCAATGATTAGAATACCCCATAAGCAGGATATAACTTATATTTGGATTTAGTGTTGAATAATCTGGTAAACCACGCATCGATAAAGGAGAATTGTAAATGGGAATGAAGGACTGGGAAGAATTGTCGACTTGACTTTTGGTTTCTGGAATATCAACTAAGATCATTGATCCACACCCAAAGAATATTAGTACCTATGAATCTCACTGTTCTGTAAGAGTCTATATATTTTTCTGTTCATTCCGAGACTGTACAGTAATAAAACAAAAAAATATTATTTCCAAATACATGTCTCTCATGCTCGCCTGAAATAAAAAATCGCCAACGAAGAAGCATACGCCGTAAAAAATATTTTATTAAATGAAAAATATTCGTCCGTGGTGACAACGCAAGTGCTAAGAAGTCTGGATGTAGTCAAAATCGGGCAAATAAAACCCTCTACAAATCACTGTCACATTCATAGGGTACATACCCTATATGTGACCATTGATTGATTTCTCTGCTTTCAGTCTTCTATAAGCGGCAACAGCATCGCTCTGTTGCTTTTCTAATTGCCTCCTCTCACCGACTGGTAAATTCTTTCTTTTACCAGCCCTATCTATCGACATTTTACCAGAGTTACTTATGGGACTCGCATCCTTCTTTAGCAAGGAATGTAATAGTAACTGCTTTCTACCAGGCTATAAAATAATGATCGATTAGTGTGAATTCTCATGATATTGTATCATCCCGGTGTCCAGATGTTTACCTTGGCAGAAGTGTCGGTATTAGCTTGCCTAGGCCTTGCTTTCAACTGTGGTGGCGCATGGACCACTTCACCAAATTGAACTTCATCTTTAAAGTCCTCAAAATCATTCTGTACTTCTTCTTCCTTCTTCTCTTTCTTTAACCGTAACTTTTCTTTCCTCTTTTCAGCTTTGGTCATCTTAGGAATATCTCCCCCTTTCTTCTTCTTCTTTCTCTTAATATTCTTGTGCTTTGCTCTGAGCTTTTCTATCTCATCCAGCTCATCTTTAGGTGCTTTATCGACACCTTTAACACGACCGGTTCTTGGATCTCTTTTCACCTCGACACCGTACTTCTTCTCAAACGCTGTTTCATTGATAAAGGCTTCGGTCTCTCTATGAACTCTGTATAAAAAGCGATGGGATGTTTCCCCATGTTTCTGCTGGAATATTGGCACAACTTTGTCCGGCTTAGCCTTTGGATGGAGATTCTTTAAGTCCTCTTTTCCAATGCATATTAACTTGCTCTTCTTTCGCTTCTTCTTGATCTTGCCAATCTTGCCAGACTTCACAGCTTCTTTCAACTTGATTACTCGCTCGAGGCTTTTCGGTATTGGTTGATCACTCACATCTTTCGGCGGTTCGTTGATTTTCGTCTCCAACCTATAAGGCGGGCGTCGCTAATCTTGGTAAGTTACTCTTGAATGGGGCTCGTGTTTTCATGGTGAACTCACTCTGCATCACGCTTTGCTTGCTGCTTCAGGGGATCTTTCACTCCACGATGCTTCTTGCCCGGAATCTTGCGTCCCATTTTCAAAGAAAGACTCAACACAGCAGACTACACGGCTCACGTGGCGAGGAATTCCGTCTGCTGTGGCAGATAACTCCCGCGCCTTTGCACCACGTGTTATTTACTGCCGTACAGCTTCCATTAGAGTCAATGCATTCAAAGGAAGAAATCTCAAAATGATCTTTAAGTTTCTGTGTTCCTCTCAATGAAATCTCATTGATATGATTTTAATATTTCGTTTAATTGCAAATCATGCTAATCATATTTTAATACTTCATAACCGAGATATGTATCTGTTATGGGTATGATAGTAAAAGTAGAAACAAAATGATATATGTAATGACTGATATAGTACAGATAATAGTTATAGCATCATAAATGACATTCGTTCATTGTCAATTCCTATTTTTAGTTATAAAAGATTGAAAGCAGTTATCAATAAAGTCTGAGACCAGGAACGTTTTCACGATCTCTGGATAGATAGAGGCATAGGTTACTTCTCGCATTATTGATACACTCCAGCAGTCTTGGCCACATCTACTCTAAAGGTAGGATTCTAATCCTTTTTAGTTTCTAAATCTGTCCTCTAACAGTAATGTTTCTCTATCCAATCAGACCTTTTCTCTCATTCATTCTAGCTGCCACATCGGTAAGGTGCGACAACCAAAGATGAATGTCGCTCGGTCGACCTTCCTAACAACGAGAACTTTGCAAACCCGATCAATTCACGAAACGCGAAGATTACTAAGACCAGATGAGGAAAAGGGTAAAGAAGCGGGGAAGAGTGAGGAGGAATCGATAGAAGAATTATCCGAACCGACAAATTGCTGCATGTCAGGTTGCGCAAACTGTGTATGGATTCAGTACGCGGAAAAACTGAGTAGCGCCATCGAGAAGAATGACGTCGATGTTCAAAAGGTGCTAATTGAAAAGGTGCAAGATCCAAACATGAGGGCTTTCCTCATGATGGAATTAAGATGCCGAAATCTCATAAAGTAGGCTTAGAATTAGCACGTAAACGAGCCGGGTGGTCGCCATTGTACATAAACATTCGTATTACCCGAGCGAATTCCGATTTGTATAATAAAACATGACAACATGATATACGCATTGAATAATCATTCTTAGTTTCGCAATATTCACAGGGAAGCACTATTGAATAGTAATGAAACGTGTTCATGCAAGAATTAACGTGATATGAAAGTCGAATGACACAATTACCTTCTGTCCTGCAATGGACGCGCCCTGGCAAAGTTTTACCTCGACGTTGATTTTGCGCCCAAATCGCTCGAATTCCAACTCCACGCTCTTCCTGCATGTTCCTCTGGCACTCCAGCACAACATTGGGCACAAATAATAGCGAACAATCACTTATACGTGCAAGAAACGATGAAATATTAAAGCGCGCCTTGAATTTTAAACGCACTCGACTAATTTCAACTGCGTAGCCACGAAGAGTGACGTAGTGTACGCCGCGCGCACAAGATGGCGCCTCGAGTACTCCTCTGCGCGTCATTGGCTGCGCGCGGTAAATTCAAATGATGGAGACACATTACAAAATAGGCAAGAAGGGTTTATCCTTTATATTTTACAGGAATCGATATGTCCTTTTACATAACATTAATCATGCGACTGTAATTAATTCGTCAGTTAATTAATCGATAATGAAGAGAAAGTAAGCTGTAAGAGAACGTCTTTAAATATAAAGATATTCCTTTACAGACGATTGATTTGTTTGATAAGTAATCGTAGCAGTTGCTCGAAAGAATCTTGTCCGATTTAATGAGCCTAGCTAATTGAAATAAGCTGGCGTCTTATCAATAGCCGGTTCGACTGCGACACCAGACGGCGATATTGCGGATATTTTCGCGTGCCGTACATATTACATGTGTCCACCTATTTACATTGCATGCATATGCATAAAGCCAGTTGTGCCGCTTACGCCAGAGCAAAAAGGAGCGCGTGTAGGTGTGCAGTGACCGAGCGACGGCAAAGAGACATGGCTCGTGAATAAATTAGAAAAGTTCTTGCGGGTTTTCGAACGCGGTCCAAATAGATCTGACCCTCCTAAAATACCTTGGAGACCAGCCGGCACCGTCATCAGTGCTTTGCGCCATTTCCGCTGTACTACGAACTAGCACTATCATCGTGTCACCAACTAAAGCTCGCTGTAATTTCCTAGCTCTAATGCGCTTCATGTTTTCATCTAATTGACGTGTTACAAACAACTTCTGCGGAGAATCGAATATCTTTGAACATTCGATTCAACTGCGTGGGACGTTTAGAGAGTAGAATGGCTTTTCTTGGGCGATTGGAAGAAAAATCAGTGCCAGCTGAATAGACTATACTACCTCCGCAGGATCTTATCTCGAGAGCGCGTCCCACACGTCAATCTCTCCACGTTTCTGCCACATGTACGTTGCAACTCAGCGCAAATGCAAGTCGACAGTTGTCCATACAGATATCTCCACAAATTCATATAGATCGGCATAGGTAGATTGACACTGGTGTGTGTGTGAGTGCGTGCAGACTCAACAACAATCTCGCAACGCAGAGAGTATAAGAGAGTAAGAGAGAGAAAGGATACAGGCGGGCGAAAGCCTGAAATCCATTGGAGCAGACAGCAGACACTGTGCTCCCTGAAGTTTCTTTCCACAAAGAGCTCTCAGCACATGTGGATATCAAGCAGTGTGCGTAGCGGCGCGTGAAAGAGTGTGCGCTCGTGCGTGTGGATTATTTTCGCTTATGCCGGCGCACGCAATCTCAGAAGTGGTTCTCGCGTTGACAGGTTTCGAACGGGCGAACATCGGTCTTGTAAAACCGATCCTGAGATACCTCAGGGATCCCCCAACATCGGCGAAAACTTGATCCATTGAAATATCAAACTTGGACACGACAGATTCCGCAATCATACTCTTCAAAAGTACTGTGCGACTTTATCTAACTTCGAGAAGTGTTAGTGAGGGATTGAAGAGAAGCAGAAGTTAAGGGTTGCTTTAACTACCCCATCGATCAACATACAACAAACTCAATCTGCCGACACGTGTCGGCTCGAACAATCCAGAAAGAATGGAAGCAAGTACCAACGGCTTTCAACTTGGACACAATAGACACTCTTTGAAGTCACGATAGGTGACTTCCGGCTGATGTATCTAGGAAGGCTTGCAACCAAGTTCAGAACCTATGAGTGATCAGAGAACGAAGAGAGCGAGGGCGAAGTAAGCGTTTCTCCACCGTAACCGAAATAGATAGGGAACAGAAGAGAGCACTCCTCGTGGACGTTTGCTAGATCGTCGTTGTCGAACGCGGTACGTCGGTAGAGAAAGAAGAACGCGAGCGCGGGTGCTTTGTGCGGGAACGTAGCGGTGACAAATTGCGGAATACAATCGGTTATCGGTGCGGCGGCCGGCTGCCGGGCATTGCGCGGCCCGATAAGAATGACGAAAGGCAGAAACGTCGTTGGGGATAAACGCTGCCATGCATGCGTGCCAGGCTGGTCGGGCAGCGACACGCGGGAAAAAAGTCAGCTAGCGGTTCGACTTCGAGATCGAGCGGATCGTCGCCGTACCGATGGGACTTTGACGCGCGTTCGTGATTAATTCCGCGCTGTTGCTCTTTTGCATCGCAAAATAGCACCCGTCGGTTCCTCCCTCTCTGTGCCACGCGACTCCACACTTTTTCCCAGGCTGCTAACGGTGCTGCACACTCTCTTTCACTGTGTATGTTCCTATATCTGTGTGTTCTGTGTGCCATCGACGGAGATCGGCCGATGCAAAATCACGTGCTGCACCATCAGCTGCCGAGAACGAGGAAATAATACAGGATTCCACGCGTATGCTGCGGCAGTGTCAATGGCTCGTCACACCTGCAATTGGAAGTACAATGTGGTATTGCTCGAAAGAACTATTGGCGAGTGTGGAATCAGAATACTTGCCAAGTAGCGATAAGTAACTTGGTGTGTGCGAGGTAAAGTTGACCTCGACATCGCTCGACGAGAGAGCAGCGGTCCAATTTCTGGAATTAAGAAAGGCAATTACTGTTGGCCCTCTTTGCAGCCAGGGCCTTTCCTGATGGAGTATTGAGGCCGGTGAATAAGATGTTGATGACTGAACAGGGATCGTTGACAGCGAGAACCAGCGAGGAATTGGACGATCACTCGGCCACCGACACGGCCACCCTACCATTGGCTGATCTTCCTGATGTTCCAAGTGCCGTTTCTGTGAATCTGTGCGAGGATAACGAGGAGAATGGCAGGAGTGAGAAGAGCGGGAAACAGAAGACAAGTCTGTTCAGTACCTTTCAGCGCAGGGCTTTCAGTAGGATCAGTTTCAAAGGGGAATCTGGACCACTTTTGAGCAGGTACAATCCTAGCTCATTCCATTATTACACTAATTTATCGAATATTCCAATGATGCAGTATTAAATAGATCAATAATATAACTTTATGTATGTTAGATCGATATTATTATTGATAGGGAGAAGAATGGAAATTCTTCTAACATGTACCGTTTCATTCAAGACTTTTTCTTCCAATAACTTCCTGTTATTATAGCTGAAGCCCGTTTTTCTTGCTGGTAGAATTATGAAATTCCAATGATTCTGACAAATGACCTAGGCGGAGCATATCGCTCGTATTTCCAAGCTGCCTCGTGATCACTTGTGTTTCGATATCAATGTCCGTTAGATAGGGATGGGCGTGAATGTGACTCAGGCGGATAAATTTATGAGGATATCCTGCGTACGATCGCACGTTTTCCCAGCTTTATCGTGCTTCGACAGTCGGCAGATTTCACTGGTCAAACCATAAATATCGTGATTGCACGAGAAAAAAGTGGTAATACTCCAAAGAAATATGCCATGTGATTATAATACAGAATATTTCTTAACCGATAACATTACAAGTACGTGCAAGAATGTCAAAGATCACTTGGAATTACATAAACAACGAATGCATTACAAACGAGAACAATAATCGTTTTATTGGAGATAAGAATTTTCAACGAACATAAAGATAAATTGATAGAAGAAAAATTCAGTTTCCATGAAAGTAATCTTTTCACGTTTGCAACACGTGCGACTTAGTAAAAACACGTAACAGCCAATCACGTCGATTTCGCAAAGGCAAATACAAATATAGGCGAGGAGTTCGCACTCGGTTGAACGAGAACGTATCACTGCCAACAGATACTCTCGAGAACCAATTGATAAGACTCTCGCGAGTTCGAGCCTACTTTTCCGAGGCGACACCAAGTTCAAGAGCAATCCTATCGAAGGCCGATCTCTGAGATAAACGAGCTCGATTGCATCCTCTTGAAAATGTGAGCGAGCACGTGGTTCGCAGCGACAATGTTCCCGGCGGAATGTCGGACGCTCGTAAACACAGCCGGGAAGATTGAGTGTGGACCAGAATGTGATTCTTATGAGCGGTCAACGCAAAAATAGCCACAGCCGCTCCGCTTTCTACCGGACGATCGATATAAATCTTTCTTTCCTGGAGCGAAAATAGCGTCGGTCTAATTGTGGCAAAGCTTCGTGGCATTCCAGCGATCCCTGCATCTACTGCCACTCACTCTAATTACTCCTCGAAGATAATTGGATTACGAACATCTGGATAAACGAAATCTATTACTTAATCCTTTCGTTACTATAAACGTCTTTAAAATCACTACAATTCCACTGAAGTTATATTCCAATTATTTTAAAACTCCATAGCAATTAAATTAATTAGAACTAAAATCTTCACATTCATAATTACCATTCTGTATTAAATTTCGCCATAGTCAAAGTGTTAAATGTTTCGAGTAACTTGTTCGAATCAGTACGATACAACAATCGTAGTAATCTCTGGCAAATCACCGAAGCGACTTGATATCTGTCGTCGTTCAAGTTCGAGCTCCATCTCTAGCGGATCGTAGGAGCTGATGGTGATGCCGTGCCAAGAATCGGCGTGCAAAGACAAAAGAAAACGGTCCGGTGTGGCCAAGGGCCGAAATTGGAGCGCAGTGTCTACCGAGCAGTTGCTCGTTAACCAGCTCGCTTAATTAATACATCAATCGTTATAATCCATTCCTCTTGTTTCTCGAGCATCGTCGCTCAACACATCTCGCACCCTTTTCTCTCTTCCAAGAAAATCAGACTAACTACTGATGATGGGCGTAGTGACGCGCAGATTGTATTAATAGTAGCGTTAAAGTGCGTAAATCGGTGCGGTGAAAAACCGGGTGAATTAGGTGAACCGGGGTCGCGCGTCGAAATCGACTTGGACCTACCGTTCTCTCAGATGCGATCGAGTGTGGCCAAGCAAGATATCGGGAAATGGATTCAGACTTTGTGCAGATCGAAAGATGTAGTGACCAGTGACAACGCCTCCAAGTGCGAGGCTGAATTTAAGCCACCCTTAAGGTACGGCTTGCGCTTAGCATTGCTCTCGAACAGGATAGCTTGAACGATACGATAAGAAATCGTGTGGGACAGAGTGAATCCAGCAAAAAAATTTCGCTTTTTCTCTCTTTCTATCTCTTTCTCTCTCTCTCTCGTTGGATTCTCATTTACCCAAGTATGAATGGTGTACTACGATCTTGGCTAGTGAACACCTTATTGAACGAATAGTGCGAGTTTCGATAATGATGGAGGACGAGGAAGACCAGGAGAGTAACGTGAAAGGGGAATAACAAGTCAGGAATAAAATCTGAGAACTGTGAACCGAGGATGGAAGGTAGCAGTACCAAGCCGATTTCCCCGAGTCCCTCGGGTTCAGGAAAGGTGCATTTAGGGGACGGAATGGCTTTCTCTGGCTTGAAAAGAGCCCTCTCCCAAGTGTCGATGCTCGTCGTGAAGGCGACCTCCTCGAGTGAAGCCGCCTGGCGAGAAGAGTTGCACAAGTACGCGATTTCATCCGTTCCCACTCAATCCAAACGCCTCGAACCACTGCGTAATCCTATGTTAATGCATTGAGATAATCTTTTAAAGCGCGTCGCAATTAATAAAGAAGTCTGATAGAGTTTTTTTTTTTAGAGGACTAACTAGAAAGTCACGATAACACAGTAAAAGCGATGACGAGAGTGGTTCGGTGCGCAAGGACGATCCTCGACCAGAGAGATAATGCCGAGAGGCTTTTATAAGCCTACGACGTTTTTGCCGAACAACAATCCGCCTCGCTGCTCCGTTGTCATTACGTTCATTGCAGCTGGTTATCATAATTACAGGCACTTTCTCAGCCTGTTCTCTCATGCCCACTTAATCGCGCGTCTCTATTCGTCCATCACTCTTTGAGTGCCTCGATCTTTCGAAACGAACCGTCGTCGCTGACTTAAACACACTCGATTGAGAGCTGCGTCTAGGTCACTCGGTCTTTCTGCCTTCCTCTCTCACCCTTCCTCTTTTTTTCGCTCTCTTTTTCTCTTCCTCTCCTCGCTCGGTCCACCTTCGACCCGTTAAAATAGCGGAGTTCTAGAAACGAGTTTGCTAATGCCACCGGAAACATCGAAATACAACTCTAGACAGATTTTCTATTTCTCTCGCTCGAGTGTGAATAGTAGCGTCGTCTCTAGCGGGAATACTTAGATATATACTTTCTGCATGTGGAACTAGAATGGAGTGACGAGGCGGCTCTAGAAAGAAGAGAAAAAAAAATAGGTCTGCGTGCTCCAGTAATTGGCGGTCGCTGCCGACTTAAACAGGTGTGGATATCTTAATCTATTTTAATCGGCCGCGGGTCAATATGTCAGGGTTGAACCACGCGAATTTAGAACTCGCCGACTGCACGCGCGCTATTAGCATGTACGCACAAGCCAATCTCGATTGGGTTTAGCGCGCGATCCGGGAAAACTAATAATGGACACCGAAAGATATCCCCGGCGAGAGCGGCTAGACACGATATTATACAAACTAGGCTAGTTAACACGCGATTTCTCACCGAGTCCAGGAACGTAGGATTATTGTACGAGGACGTAAGTCGTCCAAGGCCACGCGAGACTTGAACACGACAAGTTCAAAGAGACGTCGACAGTCGGAGAGACGCTTTGCCAAAAACTTTAGCGCCTTTGATACTCCCGAATTCGACTAATGCCTGAGTGCGCAATCCAAGTGGCGCGTAAACTTTGAGCGAGCATAGACGAAAAGATCGACTCACAGCTCTTCTAATATTCTAATCCCGTACCACTGACTGTTTAACCTTCCCAATATCCTAATTCTCCGGCCGACACTCGCACCTCGGATTTTATTTCGAGCGATTCACATCGGACTGTCGTCTGGAATCCTTCCTGACAAGCGGAACTACTGTTCACTGCTACACTACTGTCATTGACATCAAAAAATGTTTATAGAATATGTCTCATCAAAACTTGCTACCTGAAATTCTCTGTTATAAAAGGATCTATTTTATTACACCTTTTGAATATAAAAAGAAACGATTAGGAAATTTAACCGTATTTTTTTTTTTAATTCGATAGACTTTCAGTGAAGAAAAGATGTATTATAGATGTTACTTGGAAAATTTATATCCTCGTTAAAAGGATGGGGGTAAAAGTTTTACGAGGTGCTTATGCTCGGCCCATTACTCCCGGCAGAGATATCGACGGCTTCTCCAAACAGGCCTAATATCACACTTGATACCACCGACCCAGATAAATCGCGAGCTACCGGTATTGCCAATCTCCAATTTCAGTCTGAAATACTTTTCATTGCCGATTAATGTAATCTCAAGTGCGAAACTCATCGATTGTCTCGTCGAAACACTTTGTTTCGGCCAAAGTCAATAAAGTGCAGATGACTCGAGAAGAGCGTTTCGTTCACTGGCAAATGACCGCGTTTCTTGGATTAAACGTCACTTGAAAATGAAAACGACAGGTTTCACCTTATAAATCACGTATGCGCCACTGGCTATTGCTTGCCAGAGTCTTCGCGAGAAGGCGAATGTATTTCCGAGCAGACGCTATTACAGTTTTAAACGGCCTTTTAGCAAAGACGTGGGTGGAAAGGACCTCACGTCTCGTCTTTCGTTTAAACACGTGCCTATACCCCCGCGACGCCTCATATAACACCGGCGCGGCGCCTTCCGCCAGGAAAAATCATCGAGTCCTAAATACCTATCTCTGTTTGTAAACAATCTTGCACTTTTGACATTGCCAACGATACTTTGCCCGTCATTAAGCAATATCGATATTAAGTCTACCAATAATTTCTAATCGATCGAATTAATTTGGAGAATCAAAAATTTGTTGAAGATATCGTCAGACAAGATTCAGCTCGAGGAGAGTTCGGAAGAGGGTGGTTTTCAAACACGGAGACTGCAACGTGGTTCAGGGAAACGTTGCCAAACGAAGACGACGTTATCTGCAGGTATTCCTTTTTTAAAGAGTTCGAAATTAATGTGATTTATTTGGAAAAATTATTATGGAATTTATTCATTCTTTATAGGATATCTTTACGACTTTGGTGGACGCACAATGGCGATGGACACTTTTAGTATTCTCGATGAACTTCTTGCTCTCTTGGCTGGGATTCGCCCTGATTTGGTGGATGATCGCTTACACTCACGGCGACCTGAATCCCGAGAATTACAGCAATCCAAACGTAACATTTACTCCATGCGTCCAGGAAATCCACAGTTTTACGAGCTGCTTCCTATTTTCGGTGGAGACTCAGCACACTATAGGGTAATTAAATTTCACTTTCTTCGTAACATGATTAATCAATCCTTGAAAAATAATAAAAGCTTAACAAAAAAAACGAATTAAATAATTAATGATCTTCGAATTAATCTTTCAGATATGGTTCCAAACATACAACGGACGAATGCCCGGAAGCAATTTTCGTCCTGTGTATTCAAAGTATGACTGGTGTGATATTACAAGCGTTTATGGTTGGCATAGTGTTTGCAAAGTTATCCAGGCCGAAGAAGAGAACGCAAACATTGCTCTTCTCAAGAAACGCGGTAATCTGCCAAAGAGACGGTCAGCCATGCTTGATGTTCCGTGTCGGTGACATGAGAAAGAGCCACATCATCGAAGCTCACGTCAGGGCTCAAATGATCAAACGAAAGGTGGGTTTTCTCACTGATGTCTGACCTCTTCGATTAGTTCGTAGTGACGCCTACTTGCGAATCATCCCGAAATAATTCCTGGCGCCCGTTAATAGGACGAGTGAGAATTTCGCATGATCATTGGTGGTCCACTCTCATCTTGCCAATTCATTCTGTCGCCAATCATTTATCCCTGATGGAACTTGACTTCTTTACTGTCTCTTCTTGTCAGCCAGTGTCACTCTCCATTGTAATTCATACCGTGCTATGCGTTTTAGGTGACGAGAGAGGGAGAACTCCTACCGTTTTTCCAAACTGAGTTGAAGGTCGGAGGCGATGGAGAAGAGGACAAGATCTTCTTTATCTGGCCGACAACAATTGTTCATAAGATCGACGAGCAGTCACCTTTATATCATATATCCGCGAGTGATATGCTTCGCGAACGATTTGAAATCGTTGTGATTCTCGAAGGTGATTAATCGAACATAAAAATCAATGTTGGAATATTAATAGAATTCATTCGATAGGTGTCATCGAATCAACCGGTATGACTACCCAAGCAAGGAGCTCTTATTTACCCTCTGAAATTTTATGGGGTCACAGATTCGAACATATAATCACATTTCGCAAGGAAACCGGCGAGTACGAAGTGAATTACACTCTGTTCAATAATACATATGAAGTCGACACACCCCTGTGTTCGGCAGCCGATCTCGATAAGATCAAATCAATGCATCGCGCCAAGGGAGGTACGAAATCACTAAATTTCCTCTGACTCTCAAACTTTCTCGCCACTATCTCGTGGTCCTCCTCGAGAATTCGTAAACTCAATTCGGAAAGTTCATAGTTCGCCCAGCTTTCCAATATGCAAATGTATCCGCTGCGTCGAACTGCACGAACGTTGCGCTGTTTTTCATAAATAAAAGAAACCCTGGGCGAGGTGAAATTCATCAGCAGTGTTCTCATAGAATATTCGAGTTTGTAACGAAGATACTGTGTTATTAAATTTTAAAGATAACGCAGTATAAATGAAGCGATATTAATTTTTCAATAATATCAATAAGAATGTTACATTTCTAGAGCGAATGAGCACAGCCGTTTTCCCACATTATCGGGATGAATCGAGCAGCTCATTGACCACAGGATCGGGATCGAGTCTGGCATCATCGACAGGTGGATTGCACATGAGTGTACCTTTGCCTCCACCCACACCCATCCCTGTTATGATCACCAGTCCTGATGGCTCTTTAAGACGCGAGAGTGTCAACGTGCAGAACCAATCGAACCAACCAATATTTTTCACACAGAACGAAGTAAGTAGCACACATTGTTTACCAAGCAAACTCATATTTCACTCTTAATGACTCTTGAAAAATGTTACGATGACCTAGTTGGAGAGCGAACCGCGCACGCCAGAGGAAATAAAGAATGAAGAAGACTACAACCGAGTACTGGAGGACATAAACGCGACATTACGAAAGAATCGGAAGCCTGTGAAGGAAGATAAGAAGCTTCATCGAGAAGCATCGAGGAGCACGTTAGAATCGAAAGGGAATGAGTCAAGATCGAACTTGGAACTGATGAGGAGGAGTAATTCGAAAAACGTTCTAGATCAAAGTCTCTCTCACATTAGCTCACCGAGTTCACCCTCTCGAGCGATTTTAGACTCAAGGTACACTTACTTTCAACTTACAATCACTCCTTTATTATAACAAAGATCTATATTTTTAAAAATAAATTCTTATTATCACAGGCATACTAGATTCACGGAAGGTTGTGAGAGTCCAAAAGAACCGCCTTCATCGAGTGCGCTTCCAAGAAGATCGAGTCTTTGTGATGGACACAAGCCAAAGGATGTGCAGAAGAAAACAAGTTTCATATTTACCGACACAAGTGTAACAAACGAAGAACCTGAAAGTGTGGAGTCGACGGTTCCAAGGATAGTTCCGCCCTTAAAGAAACAGGGTGCGATAGATCTCGACATCGTCGAAGCCGTGCGACCAAATCATCATCCTCCGGGCATCAACACCCATCACGAGGAAGTTTAGGTATCAGGTGAGACGGAAATAACTTAGTGGATCGCGTGGCGCCTCGTACAGTGTTCTAGTACGATACTAGTACACGCGAGCTGCTTACCAAACAAACACGATTTAATCGGTGATAAGTGGATTCGCGTGGATGGTCGGGCCAGAAGGCTAAGGGTTCACTCTGACAAATTGGCCCGGAGAGCAGAGCTACTGGCCGGGATCAATTACTCGCCGCGATCTTCCCCTTAAATGCGAACGCACGGTGGGCTTCACCTCCGTTGGAGAACGGACATCTAAATGGCTCTAATTAGGGCATAAAGACGTCATAAGCTGCTCGCCTTGTTCCTCTCGCGTGCACACGTGTTCTACACGCTACGCTGGTTTCATGGAGAAGCTCGACCTAACTGGCGTACATCCGGTCCAGCTCCAATCGCAAATACAACTGTTTTTCCGATTTGACTGCTTGAAAGAATCTGATGTAGACGGTGTTATATTTCAGTTGTATTGTTTAGATTTTTCTGATGTTGGAATTGTTGAATTGAGAGGAATTCGAAAATCGAAATCTCGATTTTTCAAAGTTTCCCCAACTTTTCTACATCTTTCATAATTCAACAATTCGATCATTATAATAATCATCCAGCACAGAATCAGTAATACAGAGACGAGCAATATACCGTACAACACCGGTCGATCTCCCGTTGCGTTTTCATTCGTGGCCACCTTGGCCCGTTGGAAAAGCGGCCGACTGCTAAGTCGGCTAATGGGACAAACGTTTTCATCTTTCAATTTAGAGCCACTTTGCTTAATCCAGCTTAAATACGAGAGCACCTGCGATCTCTCGCGCGTGATCGGAAACTCTGCATGGAATAGAAACTTAAAGTTCGATCCAAGTTAAACTGAAGAAATAATGATACCATTGGGTTCTCGAGTCACTTGCACTTGAGCGAACATTCCTCGGCTGTTCCTCGGTTGAATGTGATGATTCCGCATATAAGTGATGTAATGAATCAGGCGAAGGGCAGATGGATGATGAGAATAAGTGCGATCCCGGGAGTCGCAGGTTGAGCGGAGAGGAGGAGGATGTTCTATCGTACACGTAGAGTGCTCACAGGATGAGTTTAGTGGCGGGAAGTGCCCTCGTTATCACGCCCGACAATTGTTTAATCTGAGCGCGACCATGCCAGCCCGGTGGTCCAGGCTAGGCTTCCCTGCATCTCACGCGATCGCCAAGGGAGAGCTTGTGCTTTTAACACGGCTTTCTGTAACACCATCACACCATGCTAAACATGTTCAACTGGACTATCAAGTTTCCCTGTCATATATTATTCATTCTTCTTTCATTCTTTAACATAAACTTTCGATTTCTTTTCATTTCACTTCCGGAAGAAGATGAAAAGGAATGAAATGTAATACTGGGTTTGAATGGTAATGAGAAATACTTGAGTTAATAAGAATGGTGGATTTGGAAGGAATTCTGTATTTTAATTGGATTTGTAAGGAAGAATCTCTTCATGGATCTCGCACTTGCTGGCACTGGCTATTGTCGACTCGACAATGAAGAGCGTCTAGTGTGTCGGGAAGAACGGAAAAACTGGCTGGGAGTATCACCTTCCCGAACGAATTGCGACATCCTACTTCTAAGCTCGGCCTCGGACTGATATACCTGCTGATTACAGAACTCTCAGCCTACTAAAGCTAACAGATTCTATTCGTTTTACTTTGAAAGTGTCATTTCCGACTGCCAACTGATAGGATTTCATAGTACGTTTGTCAGGAATGAAGCATAGTATTGTCAGCTATGAATCAAGCTTGGCATCCGACTAATTGGCGATCTTGCAACACTAATTACGATGAGTCTCATTGGCAGTTGGTGGCCAACTGTTAGCATATTCCATTTAGAAACTGATAGCTTTGTACTTTCTATTATTCTCTGGTTGAAGTTTCGTTTGACAAAACGTCTTCTGGTATAATTAAAGATACTAATTGTCAAAGTACTTTTTGTTTCGTCGACTTTTCTTAACAAGTATTCGAACGAATTATTATTCAAGCATTTATCATAATCGCTTAAGAATTCGCGAAGAGGGAGAAGCTTCTCTTGGAAAGTAAGTCGGCGAAGTGCTCGTCGAAAACGTCCACG
This sequence comes from Ectemnius cavifrons, assembly GCA_964023945.1. Taxonomy (NCBI): domain Eukaryota; kingdom Metazoa; phylum Arthropoda; class Insecta; order Hymenoptera; family Crabronidae; genus Ectemnius; species Ectemnius cavifrons. The sequence goes on along the minus strand of OZ030383.1, from coordinate 3,710,521 downwards.
GTCATGCCCTCCGGCCTGGTTGACGTAATTGGTGATTATCACGACGAAGTGTGTCCCCTATTAGTAGATACCAGCCGGCAAACCGAACCCCCCCGCTTTTAGTGCATCGTATGTATCCGTGGCCACACAGTGAATATCATTCTCGCTCTCGCCGATGGCATTAACCGAAAGTGAACACCGAAAGTGTGAGAAACGTATGAAAGAAATCCGAGTGTGACGAAACAATTGAAATAATTTAAGTAAGTTAATCCCAACAAATTCAAAGAAACCTTATCGTATCATTAGTCCTTCTTGAATTCTCGAACAAATATTACTTAACTGTTCCCGAGACTATTAAATTCGGTAATTGATAAAAGATGAATGTGGGAGAAGGCCATTAGCGAGTTGAATTTGTTGGTGTTATGGGTCGATTGGGAATAACTGGTTAATGGCGCTAAATTGCTGCGAGTCGTTCGGCATTAGTCGCACGCTCGGGACACACTGTCGGTCCAAATTATCGCGGGTTACGAGGGACAGGATTGACCTTCGGCGAGAAATGAATTCGACAAACTATTTCGACAAAGAAGACATCAAAATATACTTCTTTCCTTGCTGAGTGACAGTGAATGATAGCGTTAATGATCGTCGTTAATCAGCTCGCGCTACTGTAATCACGGTAAACACACGAATCCATTCGGATGCTGCAGAGACGCGCGCTCGAGCGCAACCAACGATTGACACTCAATTTGCGAATGCCGAGAGTTTTATCTGACGTAGCGCACCTCGCTGACGAGCGTACACAAGCTGATTTCGCGCGGAGAAGGACAGTTCTTTCGTGTTTGCACGTCGGCTCCAGTGGATGCTGAGGAGTGGCTGGCTTCGGTTGATGAGTAACTGTCAAGTATCCGACGTGGAATTTGTCAAAAGTGTCGCGCAGGCAGATGACATGGGAAGTATGAAGCTATCATCGACGCGTAGGTGGAGCAAGAACTGAGACTAAACAATGGAAGAGGCATGATTCAACTGTAAACTAGAGACAGAAACGAGAGGGAGAGGAAAAGACACGGGGGCGGCTCTGGAAGATCCGTTGACGTCATTGAACAAGATCGTTTCTTACTGTCGTTACCATTTCAGTTTCGCACTGTTTCGGGCCTGAACTTATCTACGCCACGTGCGTTAACTCCGCGCGAGTTTATCTTAAAATCATACTAGTGCACTGTGAATTTAAAATAAAACCTCCCTTCAAAGTGTCATGGAACTGGAAGAATAATTCTGACAACCACGTGTTCGATGCGGTGACGCTCCGTCTGACTAATTACTGATCTGTACTACTTAAATTTTGTTACATATAGTGTAGAATTTTTCTATTGCTACATATATGATCCAGCAGTGTTTGGAGATTGCTGAATTATATCAGTGTGTGATAAAAAAACAAGACTAGAATATATTCTAAAAATAATTAATAAGTGGTTTCATTTGATTGATCGGGCCGAACAGGCTTGTAAGTGGGATCGCGTGTCATCGAGCGGAAGGGGATCAACGATTAATGGCAGGCGACAGTTTCCCGACATCCGATCACGTGATTACCTCACTCTTTCGTGAACAGAGGTCAGGGGAAATATATTATAATGAAAAGAAGAATGATCCATATTAATGAAAACGAAAGAGATTTCGGACCTGATTGAGAAGACAGGACGTAACAAAGATAAGGTATTCGTAATGCCTTAATGCCAAGCTACTTTGCGGTAAATGCGTCGAGTGATGCCAAGGATTGCTGCCGTATGACGCGTTCCCCAACGACTTAATCCAACTCTTACGAGAGAGTGGTGAGTCCATAACAAACAGGAGAGAACCTTGACTCCCATGTGAAATTACCAAGGCACCGGCGCAAAAAAAAAGGAACAACAATCTCGAGATCTTTTTTCGTTGCTTTGTCAGAGTTAATAAAAGTTGACGAGTGTATCGGCTTTAACGAGCTCGCTCATACCCATTTCGAAATCCGGATATGTTGGCACAAGAGATTCCGATCAAATTACTGGCATTAGTGTCCCGTTCAATTAAATGTCTATCGATATGAGATTGCGAGCTGGCAGAATGCACCACCCGCGAGAGCGCGCCGAGCTAAAAGCTTCTCTCCCAGTAAGTCATCCGATTTATTTAGCTGTCGTATCAATGCCGTTCACGGAGCAACCGCTAACTTAACGCCACAAATAGAACGACTCTAAATGCGAGCGCTACCGTCCACTGCCAATAAAAATTGCCTACTTACTGACACACACTGAACTTACTCCGCTTCTCTTTCTCTCTCTTACTTCTGCGAGTCGTGTTTCTGACAATGCGGGACGACTCCCGTGTCGAACGAGGTTTACTATTCCCCGTGTTTACACTCTTTAGCATAAGCGCGCCAACTGCACTCCCAGTGAACTCTAATTGCAAGTCATCCTCGTGACAAGATAGTACAAAGTCACTTTGAACTATTTTTAACAAAAGAACATAATTGAAATAGAATTATAGAAATGGAAGTTTGGATAATGAATTCGACTGTAACGAGATCTTTCAGAAGAAGATATAATCGAAAGTATGATTATCATCCGTACAAGCAGGATATTCGAATTGCGCGAGGCGCGAAGAGGGCTCGATTATTCTCCAGCATATAAAAGCCACGGTAAAAAGAGGGACGAAGAGAGTACGGAGTAGGATGTGAGAGAGTATATATATATATATGTATATATATATGTATATATGTATGAGGGACGTACACGTGTCGAATACGAGTAGCGCGTGCTCTCCGGGAGCGAACTAACCAGTGTGTGCGAGGAGAGGCTGCATTATCCCCGCCGTGTAAGAGAGGCAAAATGCCATGGCATCCGTTCGCAGAATCCCGTGTAACCGGCGCGAATCTCTGAAGCAGTCGACAGTTGGACGCGAGTACATCCACGTTTCGTCGGGCGCACTTGGAAATCATATCCCTCGGGGCATAAGAGTGAGAGCTTAACAGTCCCTTTTTTCGAATTCATTTAAAAAGCTTTTTGAAAATATCTTAAACGATTCAAGTCTGCTACTCTAAATTGTGAAAACTGTCCTCGAAATATTAATGGTGGCACTTAAAAAGCATAACAGATAAGAATTTATTTATGAGCAAAACAATCGGACGAGAATTCATCGCGGAGAGTTTTCTATCTATAAAAGAAGCCAGACTTTGTTTAGCGGGTCGATCGTTTATCTGAAAAGTTTCGTAAAATATGATTGGAGAAAGTACGAAGGACAGTTCGGTGAAGTCGAAGCTTTGCGGAAGAATGGTTCCATCGCGATCAACGAAAATCCGATCTTGAGAAAGGATCGATCGATCATCGCTATTGACAGATCACTGGCTGGGATATAATATCGTTCGTGATCACAGTCGCCATACTCAACATTTTGATTTATGGACGCTACTACCGCCGGTGTGCAAATATTTTTCAGTCGATCGACAGCTTCCGCCGGCTGTTTGCGCCGATCATCTCCGTGAGGTGAATCGAGCTGTCTATAATGACGATCAATCCGCGAAATAATTACGCGATGACGCGTCGAACGGCCAATTAACCCTCGCTATTTCCAACTGTTGAATGCTGCGCTTTATTCAACGATACTCATCTTCGTAATATTGTGGGAGAAACATTTATTGACTATTCCTTCTCTCTTAGTCATAAAAGATCATTATAAGAAAACAATAAAGCATAAAATAGCGCTGGAAATATCGATGATAGTCAAATGAATTTTAGAGTATGCGACTTACAAGTCAAACAGGACATTACCAACACTGACGTAATAAGCGCATGTGCTACTAGCCAATGGCAAAGGAAATATTGACAAGTTTCTCGTTAATTAGATCCAAGGCATTAATTGGAGCTGATTTATTTGAATCCAGGACTGACGCTGGTAGCCGGAAGTTAGCTTCCGCGCGAGGGTGGCCGGTATCCCGAGGGTGCGATGTGAAAGTGAGGAATGATGGCAGGAAGCGAAGCCTTGTTCACGGTCACGGTCAACAAGGGGTCATCGACGATCGGTGGCATTGTCTTGATACAACTAGCAAAGAACTTGCTCCACTGACTTGATGACCATTTGGACCGAGTTAATGGTCATCTTCACTGATACTCCAGCGACTTCCAAGGACGTAACTTACTACGCCAAGTGGCAACTTGACCCACTTGTCAAGGCGATTTCCTCCTGTGCTTCGAGTGCGAGAACGAACCAAGGATAGGAAGAGCCTTGTTCAAGGTCACTAACAGGTGGAGAGAAGTATGATGAGATTGACATTCCGAATGGAGCTCCCCTTGGACGTGAAGTGAACAGCGAATGGAATGGAGGAGCCTCAGAAGCTTTTTCGGCTGCCTGGCACCATCGAAGAGGAGGAGGAAGATAAGAACACTGAAACACAGGCTCAACATGAATTAACAGAGAATCCAAGCAGAGTTGACTCGCCTTTGCTTGTTCAAAGGACTGCTACTTTCTCTAGCTTGCCTAGGAATGTCACCCTCGTCAGGGTGAGCACTCATAGCAGTAGCATCGGCGGTGTTGGCAGGCAGGACTCGACTAGGTGAGTCCTCCATCTTTCATTAAGGTACCACGTACAAGTAAAATGTTAAAAACTGCTTCGATATGTCGTGTTTTTTTCTTACGCATCAATTTCTTTGTGAAAAATGTACTACACACATATTTCAATACACATTGCAAGCTGTATATCCTGTAAATTTTATTACGATACTTTGCTGTGACCAGTCTAGCTCCATCATTTTTTACCTGAAACGAATCACAATTTTTTTTATTTAGAAGACAGATAATCCTACTGCACTACGGAGCATTTTTTTGAATATCCATCCCAGTTTTTTCTCTGCATCAAAACTCAAATTAGAAAAATCCCTTTTCGTAATGCAGTAGGGTTATCTGTTTTCAAAATAAAAAAAGTCACCGCAAGGCATGTTTCAGTGACTATGACATTCACGAAAGTTGATGTGACGCGCTAACCACTGCTAATATCGTAACGAAATTTACAGGATATATAGCTTGCAATGTGTACTTAAATATGTATATAATAAATTTTTGAGAAAGAAATTCATGCGTAAGAAAAAAAAATACGATATTTTGAACCATTTTTCAACATTTTACTTGTACGTGGTACCTTAATATCACAAACCTGTTTACTACCAGATTTTGTCAATAAGCATACATTTCCTGGATCCAACATACTTCAACAACCACTCACAGATCCTCTTCGTGTTAATTCATTCTACAAATAAGTCCAGCTGGTCCGGCGCCATTATACACAAATTTTTCTCTAAGTTTACCGAGGAGTAACCCAATAACGTTCAAGTGTAAACGTCAATGCGGAGCAAATGAGATGATTAAAGTCCCCTCGGTGCAGGGACACATGGGAATGGGAAGCTACCAATAGGATTGAAAGAGCACAGAGAGGAATGATCACGTGTTTCGCGCCTCGAAGGATCATCCTCGATACGAGCGAGCACGATATGCTCCAGCTAAAAGCAGAAGGATTGTTTGAACGTGTTATTATCGGGGTATGCTTGGCGCCAGATGCTGTTTGTCACTCGAAATAGATGGACCAAGTTACCGGCGATGTAAAACGATTCTTTGGAAAACAAGGCTAACACGTGATCGCGCTCATTTTTTTTTTTTTATAATTATTTTCATCGGGCTTCCCCTTATATTTGCTGGTGGTATCGTCGCTGTCAGGTGGAATTTATCTGGCAGTATGTGTCTCGGAGAAGGTTACAGCTCTATTCCAGTATATTTACAGCCGGCTGTTTACCCTTTGACAGTAATTCACCTATACGACTATGCGGGTCTGACGCCCGTGACGCCGTTTATCAGGAACGCTTGACGCGCGCGCGATACGACGACCTTGTCTTCCGCTTGGCTGTCCTTTTCCTTCGGTAGAAAAAAGACACGAATTCCTTGCGAGAACTCTCTCTTCGATAAACTGATCACGTATCCTTTTCGATCGAGAATCACCAAGACCTTTGGCTCGCTTCCACTAATTGTAAGTCGCTCTTTCCTAAAGTTCGAGTGTGAACTGAATAGATATGCGGGAAAGATCGAGAAACTCTTGGTGATAAGAAAGTTTAAGAATCCGCTTTCTCCAGTTAAATAACTGTCAATTCTTATTCACTAGTTAAAGGAATATATTAAGAGTTTAATAATAAAAAAAGTCAGGATTTTTCTACAATACAGTTGAATTCCGTGCCAAGGAGAAATCGCGGGTCAAAAGGTCACCGTTATAGCAGTATTCGTCGAGAACATATCTTAATCACGGAAATTCCCTCTATCAGGTTTCACACTTCCTGCTCTAATGAATGCTAGTCGGAGTATCCTAAGTTTCCATAGCTAATCCCGTTTAGATTGAAACTTCCTCATGGAATCACGCGACTTTTTCGCATTGACATACTCGGCGCGTGCGGAATCTACGAGTTCGTCTTTGCAAAGATTTGCGAATCCAAAAATCTCACACCAAACTAGAGTCAACGCTTCAACTGCCATATAATTGCGACGGTGTGCTAGTAATCCAATTAGGGGCTTTGTGTCTAATCTAGCGTAATGATCGACGCAAGCTTCGAACGAGCGATGGATATGTTTAATGAGCTGATCACGAGGCATAGTTATCGCGGCTGAATGAGCGCGTGCATCTTCTCTCTTTCTCTACCGTCCCCCATCGAATAGAGATCAATTCTTCATGAATCTCGAAAGAAACTAGACCGAACATCACTCTCTCACTCTTGGTGTTAATTCAATCGCGATTGACACAATGACCGCATATCCAATGATAAAAAAACTAGCTAATACTAGTATCCACTTGGCACGACGATCGCCAATTACAACGCCTATTCATTAGAGGTGTGCTCACTTGGAGCTCCTTGATGAATAATTAATATCTGAGAGAACACCTCCACAGAATCCAAGACTCCAGTATGATTGCTGGAAAACTTTGTCTAGCTATTTGAGGATTTTCATCTTCTCTTTATCACCTCCGGAGCACTCTTCTTCCGAATGATCGCTTGTCTTCTTTTCAACTGGTTAGTTTAATTAAAAGCTCGTTATCGGTTGGGTTGAGATGCGCGGCTATCTTGAGTTAGCGCGGCTGTATCATATGTCTCTGGGAGTATCGTCGTCATTATTATCTGGTGAAGAGGAGCTTGCGCGGCTGAGTGACTTTGGAACCAGCGAGGAATTCGGCCATGTCCGACGAGTTCGAGAAGCTGCGTCCTTCCAGGAGCAAAGAGATTAAGATCGTGCCAGTGAGATCGACATGGAAGTCGGAACGGACTAGATCCGATAGGCGTGACAGCTGGTTGGTTCGCTAAGAGAGGTAGCACTCGAATCGTACGAGTAATCCGTTGTATAATTCACATTCATTTAATTTTATAAGTCATTTTATTTATCCTTCTTTTGTCATCTTAATTAGTTCTTCCGGAGAACTAATTTTCTAAGATCTTTTGGAACTTGGTTCCTGGTACATTTGCCAAGTTCTATCGTTGTCGAATCGCACGAATAATCCGTTGTATAATTCACAATCATTTAATTTTATAAGTCATTTTATTTATCCTTCTTTTGTTATCTGAGTTAGTTCTTCCGGAGAACTAATTTTCTAAGAACTTTTGGAACTTGGTTCCTGGTACATTTGCCAAGTTCTATCGTTGTCGAATCGCACGAATAATCCGTTGTATAATTCACATTCATTTAATTTTATAAGTTATTTTATTTATCCTTCTTTTGTCATCATAATTAGTTCTTCCGGAGAACTAATTTTCTAAGAACTTTTGGAACTTGGTTCCTGGTACATTTGCCAAGTTCTATCGTTGTCGAATCGTACGAGTAATTCATTGCATAATTCACAATCATTTAATGATATATCCTTTTTTTCGTCATCCAGGTTAGTTCTTCCGGAGAACTAATTTTCTAAGAACTATCCACTTTTGGAACTTGGTTCCTGGTACATTTGCCAAGTTCTATCATTGTCGAATCGCACGAATAATCCGTTGTATAATTCACAATCATTTAATTTTATAAGTCATTTTATTTATCCTTCTTTTGTTATCTGAGTTAGTTCTTCCGGAGAACTAATTTTCTAAGAACTTTTGGAACTTGGTTCCTGGTACATTTGCCAAGTTCTATCGTTGTCGAATCATACGAATAATTCATTGCATAATTCACAATCATTTAATGATATATCCTTTTTTTCGTCGTCCAAGTTAGTTCTTCCGGAGAACTAATTTTCTAAGAACTATCCACTTTTGGAACTTGGTTCCTGGTACATTTGCCAAGTTCTATCATTGTCGAATCATACGAATAATCCATTGTATAATTCACAATCATTTAATGATATATCCTTTTTTTCGTCATCCGAGTTAGTTCTTCCGGGGATTTTATAAAGCTCGTCTATTGACCTAGTTTTCTAAGAGCAATCCACTTTTGGAACTTGGTGGCCGGTACATTTGCGAGGCTCTGTCGTTGTCGGGAATTAGCGGCGGTCTCAATTGACGCCCACCAGGCACTGCGTGCGGCTTATGATCCCAGCGTGTATTCTCCATTGTAATGCGACTCGGCTCAGGAATAAATTACCGGCACCCAGTGCGAGTCAGAGCTACCGGTGTTGATCGACTCCTTCCGGATCGAATCTCCTTAGTGCTAGCGCTTGTTCCTTAATTCTCTTCTCGGAAGAATTAATTCCTCCCACAGTAGTGGAGCTCATCGACAATAGCGTCGGATGATTGAAGGGTTCGAGTCATCGAACTGAATGCTTGGAACACGAAAAATAATACCCTCTGAACTCGCTTACAACAAATTGCGTGCACACAACGAAGGGGGCTTTCTTGACAATAGGATTTAATATGATTTCTTGAAAGATTCGAGAATACCACAGATATGACGTTGCAACAGGCGTTATCGCGATGACAGAGTACTGATTCGTCACTGAATCATTCCTTCATTCACGCACTCAAAATTTGTCAATCATTAAATTTCCTTCTTATAATAAATTAATTATAAAAGTGAAATTCGTTGTTTGTCGAATGTTGAAAAATCGTTATTAAAACTAGAATTATATTAAAATCTGAGTGAAACCGAATGCTTTCCACGTTTCGTCTCCTCTCCGACAACGTCTTCGCGACTAATCAACGATTTCACCAAGTGCCGGGAGTACCGAGCCGATAACGAGATGCCGCGTCGTTGATAAGACTTGTAACTCTGTCTCTCTCACCGTTGGTCTTCCATCCTTTTTTCTTGGCCGTCACGTCAAGCGCATTCGAGCAGTCAAAGCAAGTGCGCGGAACCGCGGACACTGTTCAAACAGCCGTCGAACTTTATAGGAAATCTCGTCGACGAATATGAACATGTAACCAAGCTTAGTGCTAGGAACGTGTGCGTGTATTCTCAATGCTCGAACGGAAGTGAAGTGGTTCCGCGCTCTTCCTTTACGTAAGAGAAATAGTTTCGTGCGAGAGAGAGAGAGAGAGAGAGAGAGAGAGAGAGAGAGAGAGAGACACGGAGAGGGATTGAAAGTATTGCATTTTATTTCTTTGTAAGAATGGCATGTCACTAATGCGTGGGGAGCACGCGACATTGAATGCTACTGACTGCCAAGGTGTTTACTCAGCTCTCTATCTCGCTCTCTGGGTCACGCGTGGATTAACCATACGTCGGACTGTTCGACCAAAGTTGACTGATATATCCTCGAGAATTGCTCCAATTAAACCTGTCAAATAAATCTAAGTACGTCAAAAGTATATGACTTGACAATCATGTTCTTGAAATTCTTAGTGAAAGCAGGTCGAAAAACAGAGCACTAAATTGGGCGCCACGCGCCTGGCGCTCCTTATTTCCGGTATTACTAGCGGAAAAAAGTCACTAATCCAAGAATCGGTGATCAAATGGAATATTTTCTAAATAGCTCGAAAGCCGCCGGTATAATAAAGATATCCGAGAACTTTACGATCTACAAGTTTCGCCGGTCACGAGGCGCAATGTGATTGAGCAAGACAGACACATACACACACACACAGAATCGTACATATACTCCCTTTCCCAGCGTGTCACCGACGAGCCGATGCGATCAGATAAACGGCAAGAAAAGCTGCGAATCTTCGTCACTCGCTCGGAGAACTTCTTCGCGGAAAAGTAGTTGAAATCTCTGCGAAAGGAGATCAAAGTGAGATTGCCATTTCAAAGGAGAATCCATGAGAAGCAGGTGTTAATTCACCGTGCGAGGTGAAGAGAAAAAAACCATATAACAGCTGACTTTCCACGAAAAGTCAAGGAAAAAGAGGAAAGAAGAGCACGGACAACTGTTTGCCAGGTTCGAACCGGCGTGCGAGAGATTAGAAGTGTGTTGCTCTCAACGTTGTCGTCGGTGTATACGCGTGACGCAATCGTCGGTTACCCGATTTTTCGCAAATGAAGCGTGCAAACGGTATTGTTAGTGGCCGATAAGTGGAGACCGGTGGTCAGGCATCTCTCCACGTACGTATAAGACGCGGTACACCGGCGTCAGACACACCAGTAGATCCTCCACTAGCAAACACGCCGGCGGAACCATCAGTTTCCGAGTTTCCTATCCGCTGGACCATATCGATTCTTCATCCCCAATTGTTTCGACGACATTCCAACGATCATTGTAATTGTCCACTCCAATGAGAGATTAAAGTCGTCCACTCTTGTCACAAGTGGAAACAGAGTGGACAGGAACTAGTTGCAACCCCGAAGAAGAGTGATGATTGTTAGTGATTCGTCATTAAATCAAGAGTAATTTGAGATTAAGTGATTGGAGAAATAAAAGGTAGTAATAAGGGCTACCTGATATTGAAAGGAGATCAAGGGAAACTGCGATTTTCACGGTGATAACCCATTTCTGAATTATCAAATAAGCCTGATAAGCCGAGGAATCTTTATCAACTCGGAATCTAACTGATCGTGGAAGGACGCACACTTGGTGAGAAGAGACAGGAAAAGCGGGATAACGCTTTTATTGACACGAAGCTCAGACATCGTCGGGACAGGATCGTCAAACAGTGGGAACTTTCTTCGACCGATATATTCTCGCCGGTAAAAAAAAAAGTCCCTTATCAAAGAATCAAGCGATAGTGGTTGAGAAAAAAAAAATCGAACGAACCAATGGAATTCGCTTGGTGAACTTAGAAAAATCCCTTCGTCACTGATCTTTCCTCTCTGATAAGCAGATAGACTATCAGTCACGCAACACTTCGACAATCGTCGGACAACAAAAACGTAAACAGACACTATTGCAAGTTGGCCAAGATTTTCGTCATAGATACTTGATTGAAATAGTAGAAGACTCGTTGAAGTAGGAAAGGGATTAATCGAGAAAGGTATTAAAGACAGAGTTGACCAGATGAAAAATGGAGAAATACCTTTTATCACCAACCACTCGGTGACAGTTTGATAAAGCAGACATTAGTAGACAATTAATAGTAGAAGATATTAGTGCGCTCGAAGGAAGCAAACTTGAAAGACTACGAAAGTCATCAAGAATTAGTCGTCGGTGAAAGTGCATTCAAGATGAACGGAAACATTCCAAGAAGCCCTTTTCTCAACGATAAATCACCATCGCCCGATTACGGCGATGAACAAAATCTTCTTCCGCCTTTGACGCCGACGACGCCACTCGTCGTTCAATTCTCCAGGAGTCCAAACGCATCCTTAAGAAGCAGGTAAAGAATGATCGAATCAACGAAACATAAAAAGGACAATCTAACGAAACTCTGGAAGATTACAACCACCGCTTTAAATATACTTCTGCGCGTTAACTTCCACAGGCGACAAATCAATCAGTTTGATCAATTATTCATGAACAGCGATGAATTAATGTATGGCGCATATGTCTCGCCCGATACTCGCTGCTCTTTGCTCTCCGCGACTCTGTTCATTTTCGTGCCAGCACTTCATTATTAATAGGCGATTGATAACTTCAATACTGACGGCAATCGACGATACTCCAATTGATAACTCAATGTTAACTCACCAAATACAAGTATTTCCTCTCTCACTCTGTCACGCAGGCAGGAAAGAGTGATTGAACTCCCCTTAATTAAGTGTTCAGCTGCCATGGAAAACAAGCATCAATGTCGATAAACGTACCGGTTGAAACCGGGCGATACACCTTGATTACATCATGTCCGAGATAACGTGCCTTCTAAATTTTCGTCATTCTAGCCGCGTTCACCGGTGTCTGCCTCTGTCAGCTTACTAACTCGAGTCCAACACGCTGACTCAATCTCAAAGAGAATCCGCAAAATTCCGGGGACATTCCTTCGTATCTGCTTACAACTGTTTTCACGTTCAGTGATCGCTACTCTTGGGAATGTAGTAGTGTAGGACTGTGTTTCTCTTTGTTCCGAAGGATTGTTTACTGAGTATTGAGATTAATGGTCTACTGCGATAACGAGTTGCTTTCTTTAGATTAGCCGATGTCCTAATGACGAAGGACTTGGGATAAAAGCGGTCAGTTGAAAGAGGATTCACTGAAATCCCAACGGCATACCTGAGTCGATCCGCATGAAATCTTTACTGAGCGGTGACTCAGATCTTCCGACAAAAACCGATCGGTTAGTAAGGAAGGTTAATGAATGGGAAAATCAGGGTTTAGACAGTTAAATCCACTGACCGCTTAAATGGGACTAATTCTCACTCACTCACTCTTTCTCTCTCGTTGACTGGTGATTTATGCAGGGCAATAAATAAATTGGCAGATAACGGTTGCTCGGCTTGAGTTATCGTGGCGAAGTCGTGGTCAAAATGGCGACTTCCTCTTTGCCGGGGCGAACCGCGAACACGGACTCCTCTGTCCAGTCGAGAGTCCGTCTCCCAGCTGTCCAGCTGTTCGTCACCGCTTTATCTCTGGAGTATTCTTTCCTCGTGGAAAGCCGAACAGTTGTCCATCGGACTTTCTGAGGAACGGAGCTTCTATCGAGGTCGGAATAACTGATAAACAGGAGTTAGTAGAGTGAGAGTCCTCGGAATCGGTGCTTGTTTTATCAAAGCGTGCACGCTTTTCGTAGCAACGCATACCGAAAGCCTTTGAACTCTGAACGCTCTTTCAAACGTACACATACGCTCGGAAAGAGAAATACGGAGGCTGTACAAGGAAAGAAAGCAGTGGTCAGTTGTGATAGGAGATAGCCCCGGTGCTCGTACTAAGAGAATCTCACTGGACTGCGCCAGAATGTCTGGAATTATCGACAAACACACGCGCCACTCTCGATCGCGCCGTCGAGCCGAGCTCGCAATCGCACGTTGACCGTTTCTTATCGAACTTAGCAAGCGTTCGATCGTTACGACTGTCTTTCGCGTGACAGAGGCTATTTGATCGGTAAATTGTTCAGTGTGATTTCTGTGAGTGAGAGAAGAAAGAGTTGGAATTCAATCGAGGAATACAGAGAACGAGAAACCTTGGTGCTTCTGACTCGTACTTGTCATGGCAAGGATTAAGAACGATGACGTACGATGCGGAGAGATCCATCGTGAGTACTTGTTAAATTCGATTAAACAAGAAACTTCTTGTACAATTACTTTCTTAATTATCAATGTAGAACAATGAAAATACATTCGAATCTTGCTCTTTATTTTCCTTGTTCCTCATTGATGTATAATTTATACTCGCACAAATCCACGATGATATATCTGAAACTCGAATTGTACAATGAAAACGTCAGTTCTCGATAACGCTGCGTCAGTCTCACGCGTGTTGAATCATCGGCACGTGGCGCGAGATGAAAGCCGAAAAAGGGGTTGACAATTGTCAGGAGAATAGAAACAATACAAAGTGAACACACAGGCACTCTGTGATTTGTTATTCAAATCTGTGCTGCTCGTGGAATGCTTTATGCCAAGTAGCAAAGGAACGCACCTATTTCAATACGTGCAAAGCACAAGGTCGCAAGCGATGATTTTTTTTTTATCATCATCTCGTAGAATAAGCACAGAGAAAATAATGTATTCACCGGGACGCGCGCGCGCGCGCGAGGGATTATGCAAGGAAATATATTGCATTACGCAGACAGGCTGAGATTAATTCTTCGTGACCGTCGCATTTAATCGGAGGTGACCGCCGAGAGACGCTGAGAGACGCCACGCGTATTACGCGCATCTAAAACGCCATGGTTTTCGTATATGCGTACTATGTCCTCGTTCGTTTTTCCAAACGTATGCCAATAATGGGAAACGATATGCGAGTAGAATTCCAACGCGTTTACGAGCTGGCACGAATGCCTACGTGCGAAAGCTCGAAGCGTCTCTCACGCGAGAGAGCTGGAGGAGTAGAGAGAAAGAGAGACACCCGGATGCGATCTATTTCGATCTGTATCACTGGGCTTGATTACTCCTGACCGACTAGTGGACCCTTTCAGATTGAATGCGGCCCCGGTGAACGACACCAATTAGTCTTTGGCCAAATAATTGTCCAATTAGAGGAATAAATCGCTGAGAAAAATCATTCCTTATCATCTCCACTACCGAATTCTTACTGAAGAAACTTTTTTTTATCATTCTTCTAGAATTATTGCAGGATTGTTATTAATATAAATTATGAAAATCATTGTTTCAGGAGCCGGTACAGGGCAGGACCGACGCGAAAGCTTCGTCGTCGTGCGGTCTTGAAGAACGGGGACTGCAATGTCCTGCAATCCCGAATCTCTCGGCGCTCGCTGCGCTTCCTCCAGGACATCTTCACGACCCTGGTGGACACGCAGTGGCGATGGACCCTCCTCTGCTTTATCTTGAGCTTCGTACTATCGTGGCTTGCATTCGCAGTGATTTGGTGGTTGATCGCTTTCACTCACGGTGACTTTGAAGAAAGTCATTTGCCACCTTTCCAAGTCGAGAGTAATTGGACACCTTGCGTTTACAACATCTTCTCTTTCACGAGTTGTTTCCTCTTCAGCATCGAAACTCAGCATACCATCGGCTATGGCAGTCGTTCGACTACTGAAGAATGTCCCGAAGCGATCTTTGTTATGTGTATCCAGAGTATCGCTGGAGTGATGATCCAAGCTTTCATGGTTGGCATTGTCTTCGCTAAGATGAGCAGACCTAAACAACGAACGCAGACTTTACTTTTCTCTCGTAACGCTGTCATCTGCCAAAGGGATGGTCAACTCTGTTTTATGTTCCGTGTTGGAGATATGAGAAAGAGTCATATAATCGGAGCTGCTGTCAGAGCTCAACTTATACGAACCAAAACCACCAAGGAAGGCGAAGTTCTTTCTCAACATCAACAAGAACTAGCTGTTGGCAATGATGGCCAGAATGGCAATCTCTTCTTTATCTGGCCAACAACGATTGTTCATAAAATCAACGACGAATCACCTTTCTATAATATGTCTGCCGAAGATATGCTCACGGATAGATTTGAAGTCGTAGCTATTTTAGAAGGCACCATCGAAAGCACCGGTCAAACTACTCAAGCTAGATCAAGTTATTTACCACAGGAGATACTCTGGGGTCATAGGTTCGACCCTATGGTGACATACTCCAAAGAAAGGCAGGGTTACGAAGTCGATCACTCGTTATTTAACAGTACTACTCAAGTGGATACTCCTCTTTGCTCGGGTAGAGAACTCTCCGAGTTCTACAAGGCACAGGAAGATCTTCGTCATGGAACAGGTGAGTCTCTTCTTGGATCCAACAGATCTGCTTATTGTAAATGCTAAATTAGTACGCCGGCTTTAGTAGTATTGTAATAAATATGAGAATTATTGAAGTAGAAAAGATAAAAGTGCTTGATTAGCAAAGTATTTAGTGATAGATAGGCGATAGTGTGCAAGGAGTGTCTCTGACTGAGAGATACGAGACATAACAAGGCTAGTCGCCATTCCACGCACTCATACACCAGGAATGTCCGCGATCCTGCTCGTTAGTGTACCACTAAACACAGCAGCATACCGCAAAGCAGTCACTGATCATCTAACAAGGTCGAGCACGTGTTCTAATTGGGGTGTATGCGAGAATCAGACTAATCTATATCACCCGCTGGCCATCGACATGCTCTTCCACATCGCTCTATGTGTCCGTTCCGTTGTATTCCTTCACGTACGATCAATCCACATTGACCACTCGATGAAAGAATGACTCTTAAAAATAGCATCCAAAACAACACGAGTGTGATAAGATAAAGCATGCCAGAAAATAATGAGAAGTTTCCTTCGTGCTTTGTTAAATCACTACTTCGATCCTCCTTGCAACCCTTTTTTGTTTACTATTCCATTAACAATGAATTCTTTTCTAATGCTTGTCAAATGGATTAGTAAACATTGCTTTTATCACTTGGAAAGAATCAGAGTAAAATCATTGCACTGCTTTATATTGGCTTGAATTACATTTGTAATACTTTTATGCTTGGTGTGCTTGATTAGACACGCTTGTTAGAATTCGAAATGCTTGATAATACAATGCTTGAAAGAAAAGGGAGTAAAATCAGTGTGACTTCATCTATGCTTCGTTTGTGTTCGTCTTGGTGCCGTGGTGTTCGGAAAGGCTCTCGTCCTTGTCTGACCTATCTTGGTGCTGGCTATATCGCAGATGGAGGCCTGAGGAAAATTCCTAGCGAGCCGAAATCCGCGCCGGTACTCTTCAATGCGGACGGTACGGGCTTTCCCGTACCATCGCCACCTCCATCGCAACACACTACTGGGCACACCTCCGCCTCTCAAGGACATCCGAAACTTCACATTGACATTCCGTCGATCGACGACTGCCCCGGAGTTTAAACTAACACACACTACTGCGAATGTAAGGAAAATCTAGGGTGAATGTAAGGTTCTATCGATCGGTTATCCTAATGTCTTGTCCACTGTTTGTCTCGTCTTAAATTCGCTATGGTCATGGTCTTCGCAAGGTTGCTCATTAAAGGACACACACGACCAAGCATGTCTGGTTAAAGGGGTATCCAATCACACTCATGAAATTCTATTAATCCGATAAATGATCTCCAAAGCACAAAGAGATCAGATTGGTAAATACTAAGTCTTTTATACAGGGATGCGTTTTATTTTTAATCGACGATGTTAGTATTTTATTATATATTATTAATAGTAAAAATGTGGGTATTATCATTAATTATCTACCATTTGCAAACAGTGATAATTAATAGGTAGTAATAATTATAAGTGAAAATTCTAGTAAATCTTTAATTATTTAGGATAATTTAGACTTACGTGTTCGAATTGAGAGATTCTAAGTGGGAGACTGTCAATTTCAGGTGTAGTTACCAACGAGAATTTGCTCTTTAATATTAATATTAAAAATGTGGGTACTATATTTAATTATTTATCATTTGCAAACAGTGATAATTAATAGGTAGTAATAATTATAGGTGAAAATTTTAGTAAATCTTTAATTATCCTATTTAGGATAATTTAGACTCACATGTTCGAATTGAGAGATTCTAAGTGAGAGACTGTCAATTTCAGGTGTAGTTACCAACGAGAATTTGCTCTTTAATATTAATATTAAAAATGTGGGTACTACCATTAATTATCTATCATTTGCAAACAGTGATAATTAATAGGTAGTAACAATTATAGATTTAGTAATTGTAGATTTAACAATTATAGAGTTAATATTAAAAATGTGGGTACTATCACTAATTGTCTACGATTTGCAAACAGTGATAATTAATAGGTAGTAATAATTATAGGTGAAAATTCTAGTAAATCTTTAATTATCCTATTTAGAATAATTTAGACTTACATGTTCGAATTGGGAGATTCTAAGTGAGAGACTGCCAATTTCAGGTGTAGTTATCAGTGAGAATTTGCTCTTTAATATTAATATTAAAAATGTGGGTACTATCATTAATTATCTACCATTTGCAAACAGTGATAATTAATAGGCAGTAATAATTATAGGTGAAAATTCTAGTAAATCTTTAATTATACTATTTAGGATAATTTAGACTTACATGTTCGAATTGAGAGATTCTAACAAGCCAATTTCAGATGTAGTTACCAACGAGAATTCGCTCTTTAATATTAATATTAAAAATGTGGGTACTATCATTAATTATCTACCATTTGCAAACAGTAATAATTATAGGTGAAAATACTAGTAAATCTTTAATTATCCTATTTAGGATAATTTAGACGTACATGTTCGAATTGAGAGATTCTAAATGAGAGACTGCCAATTTCAGGTGTAGTTGCCGACGAGGATTTGCTCGGGGAATCCTATCCAGAGTCTCCGTGCCACCACTGTCATCGACCACCAGTCATACCGAATTACCACCACCCGCACCATCATCCTCTGCTCCATCCACGAAGTACTCTCCGAGACGAGAATAGCGGGGAGGAAATGCCTCTTCCAGGACGAAACGCTTGTCGAGATCCGAATTGTCAGAATCAGGGCGAACTGGTGCCTGTTCCTGCACGAGATACCAACCGTTACAGACTCCTCGATCTGGACCACAATGGCATCCGAGTAATGGGCGGTTCGGACTTTGAGGAGCAGCCGGAAGCGATCAATCGGGAACTCATAAGAAACAGTCAGGAATTTCTATACGATGACAGAAGCGGATATAAAAGTCTCGAAGAAGAATGTCGAGTTAGACTGCCTAGTAAAAGAAATTTCACGAGACAATTGGCTGTTGATGAAGACCGATTGTCTCCTGATGAATTCAGAAGAAATGTGTATCATAGAAATATTCTAATTGGCTCGGGGGAAGACGGAAGATTCTCCAAGAGAAACTTTAATGGGTCGAGGAAATATTTAATGCTGGCTTTGGAGAGATCGAATAGTATCAAAGGTTTTCAGAATAGTAAAGAGAATTTGATGTATCCAAGACGATATGTGGAAGGTAACGAAAGAACACAGAGTTTACGAAGAGAAGTGTCTCTGAGGGAGACCAATATCAATCCACAATTTCGAACGAGGGGTCGATTGATACCGAATGATCAAGAATTCGATGGTACAGTGAGTGAAACTGAGGTCTGCCGGAAGAAGGTATCCTCTCCTCGTCTTCAAGAAATAGTAATATCGAGGAATCACAGAGGTTCACTGTCGGATGCGAATCTCTCGCCGAATGAATATCTAGGCCCGTCGAGATTAAATTGTTCCCAGTCGCCAGTCTCTCCGGAGTCCGGTTATTATGAGGGTAATCAATGGAGTTCCAGTCCGGAGAGTACCAGGAGAGTTCTCAAGGATTCGGACGAAGCAGCGATCGCCAGAAATCGAAGGAGCTACGAGAACGCTCAGTTGCACGACGTGAATCGTGATCTGTCTGGACCAAACAGCGAAAGCAGTTCTTCCGAGTGTGATGATCCTGCTAAAAATCTCGTAGGAACCAACGAGATCCTTCGACAGCATCCCAATGATGCTGCTACGAAACAATCCGTCTCTTATACGAGCGTTTGATTAAGATTTTGACGCGAGGACCGAAAGTGCCTTTCTCTAAACTCATTCTTTTCTGGAATATCGACGTTTCCCCGGGAACAAGTAATCATTAATACTCTGAAAGTTGATTATCCTAGTTGGCCGAAATAAGCGAGTAAGCTAATGGAGCAATCAAAATAGTGCCTACAACGTGATATTTATGATAGGGCGAACTTTTATACTGGTGTATTGGACTGAATTGAGACAAATATTGCTTTGAAACAATCCTCCGATACACTGCCAGATTTCCGACAATCATGATCGACTAATACGCCAATAAATCGATCGAAAAAGAGACGCACGCATTTCTCCATCGGTCCAATCCAATTCCCGGTACTCCAGTGTAAAAAGTCCATCGATAGACTACTAATTGACCAGGGAAGGATATGGTACTGCATCGAAAAGAATGGCAGGACAAAGGATTATAAGTGAAAGACCGCTGGTCGGTTAGGAACTCGGTCTGCAGTACCGTTATCGAGCGTTTCTCCCAACTATTGGTAATAATCTCGCAATAAAAGTCAATTAATCCTGATGATTAGGCCGACGTGTTCACGAGAAGCGAATAAGTCCGGCATGTCAAAGTGCGATGAGATATAAAGTAAGTTAATCGAATTACAATCGCTAGCTGTAAGATTGAGGATGAAGTAGCCACGGATAAGATTAATTTTAAGCCCTCTCCGACGAAAGATTGACCGTGAAAGAGAGAGAGCGAATACCGGACAGAATTAAATCAGATTTAAGTGACACGAGCAATAAAATAATCGATTCACGTCGGTCGGCGAGTATTAAGGGGGTGTAGGACAGTTAACCTTTACATTTTTATAAATTGTATAAATGTTGGTGTGACTAAACCAATCACTTGGTGAGCACAGTCATTTTACCTTTAATTAGTATACTTGTACAGAGTAATTTGAGGTAAAAACATTTAAAATCAAATAAACAATAAGGCAGTTATTAATTGTTAAACATTACAATATTAATTATGCATAATAGTACTCTGTGTAGGATTTCTTTGGTACGGTTGGTCCAGTGAAGATCAGTTTTTACAGAGTTCTTTTTTAAGATCATAGTTAAGGCAGGGACCAAAATCATGCAGATAAGTCATGTGGAAGTTGGTTAAAACCAATTGTTTATATTGTTAACCAATAAAACTCTATTTTCTGTAACTCTTTTGGTTATGCTAAATGTACTAAATGATTGAATATAATAACAGTGAATAATTGTGCAAAAGCGGAACCCATTTGAACCAATAGTTTTGAAAAAATCATCCGCAGAGTACTATTATGCATAATTAATATTGTAATGTTTAACAATTAATAACTGCCTTATTGTTTATTTGATTTTAAATCTTTTTACCTCAAATTACTCTGTACAAGTACCCTAATTTATGGTAAAATGACTGTGCTCACCAAGTGATTGGTTTAGTCACACCAACATTTATACAATTTATAAAAATGTAAAGGTTAACTGTCCTACACCCCCTTAAGCCGATGAATGCTGCGCTAAATTCCCCATTTATTTGACTATTAGGAGAAAAAACAAGTACGCGGGAATCGATGCTGCTATTAGCACACGCTGATATTTATTGCTTTCCTCTTCCCCCTGAGATACTCTAGATAAGCGTAGATAGAAAGACGGTATAAATGAAAAAATACGGACAGCTGTAAATATGTAGAAGCAAGAGAAAGAACGCACGCTAAAACGAGCAATTGGCTACGAGCATGTAGATAGACTTCTTGGAAAACGAATATCATACACGTAGGCTCTTTATATAATACCTAAGTGCATTCTATCCGACTTCCGATCGATTTCCTCTCGCACGCATCGCAGGACGATAGAGAGTCGCGGAGAAGAATTATTCTTGTATTATGTCGTCCTGAGTTATCTAGCGTCGAACGGCGCCACGCTAGATAAAGCACAGAACGCGAGACGAGCTGATTTTAGGGCGCGCAATCCTGCCATCGTGACTTGTAGCAGATAATTTATGAGAATGTTATTTGTAATAAAGACAATGCGAAATATGATCCATCTATTTACTCTTTTTCCCGTTTCCCCTACCTTTGACTCTCTCATTGTTCATCGAGGACAAAGTATCAAGGATCGAGCGAAACATGTGACTGGTATTAGATCGATCTTCAAAGCTCGCAACGTCAGACACTTCGTGCGAATGTTGAGGCTAATGATTCGGACTCATCGAGAAACAGGTACTCCACGAATGCCTGTGATCCAATTCGAAACTCGTGCCAGCAGCAGTAGCACTCGATGCTAGTACGTTGCTCCCTCTTGTTCTTCGGAATCGTCGTGTGACTCGATTTAAATATGGCAAGCTGCTGCTGCTGCTGCTGCTGCTCACCTCTTGCGAAACGCTGACTTGGCAAATGTTACCAATAGCGTGAACGCTCACACACTCCCCAAGCAAAACGCGCACCACTCATCCAAAGGGAACTGTCATTATGCCGAAGTGTAAAGGTATGTAGTAAGTCGACATCGAGTGTCGGTCGAATTAACAAAGATAAATTATAAGTCACTTTCATCTTCAACTTTAAAGCTATTAAAAGACGATTAAACATTCATCTAACTTTTGCAAGGACTATTTTTGTTTAGCAAACAATAAAGTCGCGCACGTGCAATTGACGTATTCTGACATTGTTCTATGTTAGTAAGTCGACTAATGTCATAAGCGATCGATCGTGTTAAGCTTCTACATTGAAATTCACAGGTACTCGAGAAGAAGATACTTTCTTGTTGTACCCGGGCGATGGTACATGCAATTTTGACCGGTATCCATCAAGTTATCACGAAGTACCAATAATCAAAGGGGTTGTGAATCACCTGAGACGCTGGCCTTACGACCTACTACTCGCATTCCTGGCAGCCTGTCTTATTATTGGCAGTCTAATGTTGCTCATCTTCGTCACTGTCGTACTCTGCTTCCCCGGCATGGTTACTAACAGGTGTCGGTATGCCAAGAATTTGTTTCATGAATTTCTGAGTTCGATATTGAAGATTCGATTCTTCTGTATTTTATATTGTAAGAGAGAATCTTTGAGAAAATAATGTTTCAGACTGGCAGAAGGCTTGCAGCTTCCCGACGCGCCGAATGCCTATTTCCTAAAGCTAGAAAATAGAACTTGGTCCACCACGGAGTTCTGCTATACGGAAACTGCGGCTCGAAGACATCCTCATATAAACGTATAATTTGATTTCTAGTTTGTATTGAATAATTCATTTAATATCGATGATAATTGGGATACTTTGATTAGATGTACTTGATAAATTTATTAAACCACGAACCAGCCGAGCAGAAGTGGAAATTAACACTTGAAAATAGTAATAATTCTGAAGTAAATATATCTCAAGCTAATGAAGAAACGAACAAATCACCGAAAATGACAATGGACGCACATATAAGAGCGCGTCTTGTTTCCAAGTATTCAAATATTCGTAACATCGATGTCACGATCGAGAGACTGTTCAAAGGGTAAGAGAACGATTGACTCCGATTTTTTGATATATAAGAAAAATCTGATCAATGATTTTCCAGCTCGAAACTATCAAAGATCGCGAAGAATTTCAGTGATCACATGTTGGAGATCGCTGCTAAGGCTGAATTGCTTTGGAACTCACCTGGAATCATTCTGAAGCCTTCAATGTACTGTAATCTAAAACCAATGGAACTCTACATGTGCAAGTTAGAAGAATAACTTTTTTATTAATTATAAACTAAATTTAAGTTACAAATTAAAATAATAATATATAAAAAATAATTTCAGCGGAACAATAAGGGATTGCCCATTGGATAGACTAGCAACAATTGACTTAGAAAATGATATTCAAGCAACAGGAGTTCCATGCCAAGCGTTCGTAGGTTTCCTCATTCACGAGCTAAGCAAAAATCGAATTGACGATGGACAGCACACGTTGCAAACAGCAGTTCATCGATATTGTTCCGGGTAAAATAACTAAGCCAGCATTAAAAAATGTGTCACTCGAAAAATGTTATTATTTCTTTACAGCCAAGATGATTGTCCGGAAATAAGACGTTTACACTTGAAACCCGAGTGTTCCTCGAACAATCTCGATTGTCCTGTGGTTTATTCGAGTACTCTATTGGATGATATGAATATGAGAAATTTAGCGATGTAAACTTTAAATGACGCAATGAACTGTTAGTAATAAACACCACAATTTAATGAGATTCTTGAACAAAGTGTTATTATTCACAACGTCTCTGCTCGAATAGCCGAAGTGTACCAAACCACAGCCAAAGTCTTCCAACTACAATGCGATCTATTAAATAATATCATTCTAACTTTGGTCAGGATTTAATTTATAGAAAATAAGAACTTACGAAATGCTATAATCGATGTGCCAGTGTAAAATATAGCAGGCATAAGCGAAACTCTCTCGAATAATATCCACAGGAAAAAAAGGAAATTGGCTAAGTCAGTGATTAAGTTGGCGAAATAAAAAGTTATAAAAGGAAGACTCCAATATGATTTCCTCTGGAAATATTCATTCCGATATTAATTCTATTGGGGAATTTATTAGGGAATTATTAAGGAGATTAGTAATCGATTTGGCTAACCGATTTAACTGAAAACAGGAGCATTAAAGCTGTTGCGGTAGCAATAAAGGCTTGAGAGTTCGTGTAACCGAGGCCGATGTTCACAGCACCCTTGTAAATATAACCGCGCACGAATTGGCCATTCTCCAGGATACTGTGTTCTTCACATCCGTTTCGGATACTCTGATAACTCAGTAACAACACGGAGAAGGTTAACAAGGATGCTTGGCACACACGACAAATTTCGTCCTGAAAGGAAAGCCATTTCAACGAGACTTCCATGTGCCTTGATTCTCTTTCTCCGCAATTAATTAACATCTTAATTTCTTGTATCTATCGTTGAACTTATTAGAAAATAATATACTCTTCGGATTTCTCTAATAAAAATTCGAGGCTATAATGTAATACCAAAGCAAGGTAGTGTTGAAGTGTCAACCATCACTGATCGAAATAAAATAAGATCAATCCAACCATTCTAACCCAGCAAACGTTTTAAATTAATAGGTTGAATCCAAATCAAGCATGTAAATCGTAACAAGTACTGAGGAGATATTCTCAAGATGGTCAGACGCCGAAAGGGCTCTATCTTGTCCTGTCTTCGGTCTCTTTTGGACCGAAACCACAAGTCGGTGAGACCGCCAACATTTCTCAGTGTATCTACACCTGTCATCGCGTCAATTAATACCACGTCGATTAATTAATGAAAAAGCGTCTTAATTACATCGAAATATCCTTAAATTAAAATGAAATCCTGACAAAAGTAATGATATTAGCTTTTGTCAATTATCCAAACGTTTTTCCATGATTTCGAGTGTTGTGAAAATAGTGGAAAAGATTAGTGTAACCTAATGATCAGGTTTCGTCGTCGAAGGAAAGCCGAGAATCGTGGAATCCACTTTGTTAGTTGAAAATTCGGTAAATATTTACAATCGCTACTCATGTGAAGCATTGGTTTTTTCTATATTTTTTTGACGGAAATGGAAGTATTAACATACTATACATACATTGAAATTGGGGGAAGACCATAAAACCCCATAGGAACCCCACGAAATTCATATGACATTTGTATATCATGTATGATCCGACAGTCTCGTGAGACCTTTTTTCCTTAATGTAACACGGACTTAAAAGCCAGACCTTACCAACCCAGATTCAGTATGGCTCAGTCTTCATGCTGTCAACAGCTCAATATACTACAGTACATTGCTTTTATGACAGCATTTCAAACAAGGCGATCTAACTATGAAATTAGAAGAAATTCTATATATTTGCCGCAGTCTGGGTTGGTTAGGTCTGGCTTTTAAGTCTGTGTCACATATCTGTATTAGGTATCTACCAGGTATAAGGTGCTTATGAAAGTTACATACATGTTGAACGAAACGTTGCTTAATAAAACCATCCAACTCCGAATGTACTTGAGTGGTTTAATGTTGAGTCCTAACCGATTATACAGACCTCTGATAAGATATACCACATTGGGTGTGCATAATTTTATGGTGATTTTTTATGTGGTTCTATGGGGTTTTATGGTGTTCCCCCACCATGAATAATTCTCTTGAATGCCCGTGAGTTCATTTCCACTATGACACATAGCAGCTTTCTTCAATTTCACAGAAGGAGCACTTTTGAATATTTACCAAGTCTTGGTCTTTTTATAGTGTTCTTATGGGGTTTTATGGTGTTCCCCCGCCATGAATAATTCTCTTGAATGCCCGTGAGTTCATTTCCACTATGACACATAGCAGCTTTCTTCAATTTCACAGAAGGAGCACTTTTGAATATTTACCAAGTCTTGGTCTTTTTATAGTGTTCTTATGGGGTTTTATGGTATTCCCCCGCCATGAATAATTCTCTTGAATGCCCGTGAGTTCATTTCCACTATGACACATAGCAGCTTTCTTCAATTTCACAGAAGGAGCACTTCTGAATATTTACCAAGTCTTGGTCTTTTTATAGTGTTCTTATGGGGTTTTATGGTATTCCCCCGCCATGAATAATTCTCTTGAATGCCCGTGAGTTCATTTCCACTATGACACATAGCAGCTTTCTTCAATTTCACAGAAGGAGCACTTCTCAATATTTACCAAGTCTTGGTCTTTTTATAGTGTTCTTATGGGGTTTTATGGTGTTCCCCCGCCATGAATAATTCTCTTGAATGCCCGTGAGTTCATTTCCACTATGACGCATAGCAGCTTTCTTCAATTTCACAGAAGGAGCACTTTTGAATATTTACCAAGTCTTGGTCTTTTTATAGTGTTCTTATGGGGTTTTATGGTATTCCCCCGCCATGAATAATTCTCTTGAATGCCCGTGAGTTCATTTCCACTATGACACATAGCAGCTTTCTTCAATTTCACAGAAGGAGCACTTCTCAATATTTACCAAGTCTTGGTCTTTTTATAGTGTTCTTATGGGGTTTTATGGTGTTCCCCCGCCATGAATAATTCTCTTGAATGCCCGTGAGTTCATTTCCACTATGACGCATAGCAGCTTTCTTCAATTTCACAGAAGGAGCACTTTTGAATATTTACCAAGTCTTGGTCTTTTTATAGTGTTCTTATGGGGTTCTATGGTGTTCCCCCACCATGAATAATTCTCTTGAATGCCCGTGAGTTCATTTCCACTATGACACATAGCAGCTTTCTTCAATTTCACAGAAGGAGCACTTCTGAATATTTACCAAGTCTTGGTCTTTTTATA
Organism: Ectemnius cavifrons; assembly: GCA_964023945.1. Taxonomy (NCBI): domain Eukaryota; kingdom Metazoa; phylum Arthropoda; class Insecta; order Hymenoptera; family Crabronidae; genus Ectemnius; species Ectemnius cavifrons. The sequence goes on along the minus strand of OZ030383.1, from coordinate 3,683,847 downwards.
GTGTTCTTATGGGGTTTTATGGTATTCCCCCGCCATGAATAATTCTCTTGAATGCCCGTGAGTTCATTTCCACTATGACACATAGCAGCTTTCTTCAATTTCACAGAAGGAGCACATCTGAATATTTACCAAGTCTTGGTGTTTTTATAGTGTTCTTATGGGGTTCTATGGTGCTCCCCCAATTTCAATGTATGTATAGTATGTTAATACTTGCATTTCAGTCAAAAAAATATAAAAAAAACATCAATGTTTCACATGAGTAGCGATTGTAAATATTTACCGAAAATTCGGTTGATAATCCAGCAACCAGTGATTTAAGAGAATGAACTCTTTTCTAGAGACTCGGACGGATAGCCTGCTCGGTGTGCGACCACTATGTCATGGGAAACACGACCTGCGTCATCTTCTGTGCACTAATTGGGACCGTTAGTCGATCGTAATACTCGTTAATTACTGTTATCCTGCCCCGTAAACTCTACCGCCGCGAATCTAATTCATTTTAAGGATCATTCTAATGATCTTTCGAATTGAAATCACTTCGGGAACTAATTGTCACGTATCAATCATGATTATCAGGTAATCACGGCGTTGAATATTATTCGCTTGATGAACGAGAGAGCCCATATCAAACCGTCATCGCGATCTCAAGATAGCGAAGCCGGTAAGAATGTCGCAAATATTATGTCAGACTTATTGCAAATCTAACTGCATATTGCGTAAGAATAATCGTCAAAGTGATAAGTACCAGCTTGATTTTTAATTCAATCGTATAATTATTAATGACAATTTAATACTTATTTATTAGTGACTACCTGCAGAGAACGGGATCTGAAACTAATGACCTCGATCCTCGGTATAGAACACTATACTTTCGTGATGCTAGGTGTTATTACGGTACGTTCCAACTAGTTCCTTTAGGAATCCCGATATTTCTGTTATTTCTAAGAGTACTTGATTGGAACTTCTTTCCAGGAATACCCTGTACTTTATGCCCCCTGGTTATTAATGCAATTGTGTGTCATGATCTTGGAAGTTATTCTATTTGTCGCCCGACTCATTTTGGAAGGCCTGCACGTGAATCGTAATGAGATATTACTGGGCACTTTAATTCTGCATAATTGGCTTCAAGTTTTCTGCTTGTTCTACCATCAAATCAGACAAGAAATCTCTTGATAAGAATATCTCTGTGATTGAATAAAACGTTTTAAACAAATCCACGTGAAAATAATCGACTTTAATCTACTCTTATTATATTCGATCTTCCCGAATTTAAATCCCTCACATTCTCCTTGAAGTTGCACGTGGACTAATGCGAGTTCCGTTCGATTACCAGTTCTTTCTTTGTTTATTTACAAGCGTGCATCAGAATGTGGCGTTATCGTTAGTCGCGTACCGTTCAACGATGGAATCAATAATCGTACAAATTTAACCGTGATCGTTATGACAAGATAACACGTGCGGACCACCTTCCCGTCAATCGCCCGCACGATGGATACGACAGTTCGGAAAAGTACCGGTGACTCAGAACAAGTTACCGGTAGAAATGAACCGGATAATCAAGCTTCACCAATCTCCAAAGTAAAATCGTATCTTCTGCTTGGGATTATTATTGAAATCCATAAGCGTACTCGAAATTAATTAAACATTTCATTACAGATCGGAATTCTATACATGAATCTAATATACTTTTTGACTTATTGCTTGACCGCTCTTGTTGTGGAAGCTGGGCCACGATCGTCCGGCAGACATACTACCACTAAATCAGCTGCCTTTAATTCCCTGTTTCGCAGGGCATACAGTACAATTGCATTTACTATAATTAACCACTTTGCATCTTTGGACGAAATATTTCGCGACACAATGTCATTTACCATACGCTTTAGACGAGATATCTCGTGTGTAGTTTTTGATAAAACTTATTTCGTAAGATATTGTATTCGTGTATACAAAGCTGATTAGCGATATCAAACGAAGAATGTATTGTTTTTTTAACAAATAATTTTACTTTTCCAGTCGTCACTGTCACTGACTTGAAAATCACTAATAATTCAATTCCATCGTAATTGTCGAGCCATTATTACTACACTCAACGAAATCTAAGTGAAAACTAACGAATTTATCGTATTATAAACATTGAAAGAATGGGGCGTGAGGTATTTCGTCCCGAGCGTATGGCGAACAACATCGTGTCGCGAAATATTTCGTCCAAAGATGCGAAGTGGTTAATCTCGAAATTGCTTTGAGCTAACAAAGTTTTGCATTACACTTAGATCTCAAAATCGAAATAGCCACGTCTAATGTAATTGGAGGTGTATTAGCCACGGCAATGATAATTTCTGCGGACAAGTATGATATTCCATATCTCTACTTGCCCTGGCTCGTAAACACGATTAAGGGTTTGGTACTTAACGAAGGACCCACAGTTTATAAACTCTCTCGGATTATTCTACCGAGTGCCACCTTCCCTGGGGTTTCCTTTGTCATCGCTATAATAATTCTATGCGGTGAATATCGTAAACTTAAATCCGAATATCTCTAATACATTTCAATGTTATGAATATATGATTATTATTACAGTCGAAGAACTCTGCATCTGGTATAAAGTCCTGAAAAAGTTTCAGAAATGCTGGAATAATTACTACGGTCAAACATACGTTGAAATTGTAAAAGTCAATACGAATTTCACCGGCGACGAAACAATTGTCAATAATTGATACATAAACATTGAGAAAATATCAAATGAATCTTAAATGTAGACTTGGTTATATGTACAGGGTGATTCATATCGTAATACGTAATAAAAATACATAAACATTGAGAAAATATCAAATAAATCTTAAATGTAGACTTGGTTATATGTACAGGGTGAGTCAATTGCCTTTGAATCGCCAATGATGGATATAGGCTGTTGAAAATGGTATAATTATACAGTGTTGAGTAATTTTAATATAAAGGAGTATTTAACGAGTCTTTTCCACGCACTGATATTTATTTATAATATTAAATTGTACCGATAATGGAAATAATTGGAACTCGAGTGTGAAGGGGATGATTAAAAGGCAAGTGACTCACCCTGTACATGGATAATTTAAGAAGATCGCAGAGAGTTATGATCGTTTTTAACTTGTGCTTTGCCAGTGCAGATGGGAAATAATATTCTACTGTTATTAAGGTACCACATACAAGTAAAATGTTGAAAAATGGTTGAGAATATCGTATTTTTTTTCTTACGCATGAATTTCTTTCTCAAAAATTTATTATATACATATTTAAGTACACATTGCAAGCTATATATCCTGTAAATTTCGTTACGATATTTGCAGTGGTTAGCGCGCCACATCAACTTTCGTGAATGTCATAGTCACTGAAACATGCCTTGCGGTGACTTTTTTTTTTATTTTGAAAACAGATAACCCTACTGCACTACGGAAAGGGATGCTTTTAATTTCAGTTTTAGCCGAACATATCACTGTTTATAATCACCACGATAAGTTTTCTTATAAAATTAAGCATTATATATTGATGCAGAAAAAAAACTGGGATGGGTATTGGTAAAAATGCTTCGTAGTGCAGTAAGATTATCTGTCTTCTAAATAAAAAAAATTGTGATTCGTTTCAGGTAAAAAATGGTGGAGCTAGACTGGTCACCGCAAAGTATGTTTCAGTAACGAGCGCTAATCACTACAAATATTGTAATGAAATTTACAGGATATATATCTTGCAATGTATAATTAAATATGTGTATAATAAGTTTTTCAGAAAGAAATTGATGTGTAAGAAAAAAAATACGACATATCGAAGCAGTTTTCAACATTTTACTTGTATGTGGTACCTTAAGTACAAGTTTTTAAATAAGAAGAAAAGTGTACGAAACGCGTATACATCGATATAATTTGGAAATGGCACACCACGTTTACTGGTATATGTAAATCTTTATATCTCTGCGATTACTCCGAAATTGTCAAGAAGGTCGATTGAAGGGGGAAGTTCAAAATATTTGCGTGGGAATGCAGCCACTGTTATTGAGGTTACCTCCCGCCGTTCTGCAAGCCGATGATCCTCGCCCAAGCATAATATACAAACTCCGCACTAGTCACACACATGGCACACCTGTAAATTCAAATAATAATTATTTCAAATAAGATATAATACTGTCGTGTACAGAAATTTAGAATTGACTTTTCGTAAATTGAATGATTCGAATAATTATTTTCGAGGCCCACGACAAGTTCGAACATGTACGCGGTAGAATTGGTGTCGTATTTCAATGACAGAGTTCGTAACTATTTCAGCTATGTCCTTCGAGAATCGTTATCGAGGAGACTAGCGCGTATTACGAAGAGCAATTAAAAAGTACTCACGTACTCCTTCGCGACGTACTTTCCACAATTTTCTCGGTAATTCCACCGAGCCATGCGAAGGAACACAACACCGGTTCGGTAACACACCAACTGTACTGTGCCCGCGATGCACTGTAGCAATGCGCGCGCATACTACCAACTCGACCACGCTTAAACTACGCAGCGCGAAGAAGTCATATCATAAATTCTTACTTTCTCCGCAAACTCGAAGCAGGCTATTCCAATATTCAAATACGCTCTACAGTATTAATAAGAATATTAATAAATCGTATTCAAAACACAACATAATCAATAATGATTTAAAGTATCAGACAAAACAACAAGCAGTAGAAAGCGGGAAGTTTAAACACAGCCTGAAGGAGAGTTGCGCACGCACCAAAGTTACAAGCAGCGGCAAGGGGCGCCCCCCGTTCCCGGCGCAGTTGCGCATTCGGCAGTGTTCGGTGGTGTTGTTCGTGACGCGCTCCTACAAGTTGCACCGGTGATAATCCATTGTTTGGCATAACGGTCGTTTTCACGAGTGCTCGTGGAAGCGGTGAGGAAGGCGAGAGCGGCATTGGCGAGGAAGAGCAGGCATTGATCGAAATCGAGGCACGAGTCTGTGGCGACGAAAGCCAGCGTATCCCGCCAGCAGGACAAACACACTCGGTTAACCGTGAGTAGTCTCTCCCATCCTCTTCCCATCATTCTATGCCCATCTCCCATCGTTATCGTTGTGCCATCATCGAAACTCATGTCCACGTGTTTTACGTAATTAATTCGGCCAACAATTGGTCTGCAAGGTTTTCGCGCCTCCCACTATGGACGTTGCTTTGTTTGCTCACACGCAACATGCACACATACACCTCGCGAGTTTCATTTGTGTGCTGCTGGTGTGTTCAGGATTTTCCTTACCGGCGGAAGCCACACATATACGAGTTCCGTTTAAAGCTCTGGCGTGCATGTATCTCAGGTGAAAGATGTGTGTGTGTGTGTCTGTTGACCGCGATCGTATAACTCAGCCCGCCTTACATACACACGCACGTTGCTATCACGTGCGCCCCGGTTTCACTTGCACATCCCACGTATTTGTTTCCACGTGTGTGTGTATGTGTGCTATTTTCGCGTGAGACATAACCTATCGCATGGCGCTTGTTATTGTTTCGGCATGGCGACATTGAGGCTGAGTTTTTACATGAATAACTTGCACACTTTTTTCTCCGTATCTACTGGACCTTTTTATTGTAGAAATATTACTGGTCAGGTTGAGAAAATTCATTGGGATTACTTGGTAATCTTGTGTGCGGCGTATTCTCTTTATTGCAACTCTGGTACATGAATTCTCATATAACAGATAACAAGGGTTCTGGTAAAAAATATGGCGATGGGGAAAATATTATCAGAAAAATGCATTTTGCTTAGAATGTCTGGACTCGGACTCTCCTTTAGACTCGTTCCAAAGCCTGGAGAAGGTTCGGAATCAAGATGGGTGCTTCGCTAGACACCCAATAGTATCCTTAAATCTTAATGGACGAATTGCAGTTGACAATCCCTCGATGTATAATACAATTCATTGGCAAAAAGCCATTTAGTTTCGCTCGTAACAAGTAGTAGCAAAAGCTAGCTCATCATTTTACTTTGCAAACTCTCTACCCATTCTGGGTTCAAATCAATTCAGGCACTATGCCTAGGCGAATTAGAAATACGCTTGTTAATCTAATTGTAAGGCCGGATTATTCTAAAGGCAACTATATTCTGGTCTATTACTGTCTTTAGTAGTTTGATTCTTAAGCGGGGCCCGACTGGTTTTGTATCTTGGTTATTCTAAGCTGGCGTACAGTAGCTACGGTATAGACAAACCGTGTTACAAAAGTTTTAAACGCCTATGTTCAACTCTAAGATGTAGGATCCTTAGAATTACTGGGTAGATAGATAGACTAGAATCAGTAACAGTAACACTCTTGTTACTTTACAGTAATTGACTAATCCAATTGCAAACAAAGAACTTTAAACAATCCATGTCCTGAAATATACCTCTTATAATAGAGTTTAGTATCTCTCTCTTAAGATCAAGCAGATGATTCTCCCTAAATCTCGCGTGTTCGTGCAGTTATAAATATTTGTCCGCTTAGTCATAAATATTCATAGATGTGGGCATTCCCCAGGAATATATAGATTACTCATACATTTACAAGTAAGTCAAGCCTCAAAAACTCATGAGAGCAATTCGTTGGTATAAAAGACATTGAAAGACTATCTCAAAGAAGTCAGGCAACAAAATCGATGTCAGCAGCCGCGTTGAGTTCTTAGAATGTCTTAAATGCTAGAAAAGGCCCTCGGAGAAGTCCTCTTGCAATTAGACTTTCTTTCTTTCTTCAATTAGTAGAAAACGTATCTCGCGCATAGTAGGCTTTAAAAAAGCCGCAATTAACGTTTTACAACGTCTTTCTAGTGCGCAGAAGAAATGTATATCCCCGTACGGGGATAAAAGGTACAATGTTGCCTTCGAGGCGGTCATTTTCCTTTAACTGACTCTCTGTCTTTCTCGCTCTTTGTATCTGCAAAAATACTCTTTCCCTCTTCCATCCCCAATGCCGAACCCTCCCAGTCCCTCCACATGCCTGGCTCGTCCTTTGGAACTAGCTCGGTCCGAGGAGAGAATTGCCAATAGAAATCCCTCGGCTTTGTTGCTGGTATAATGGGTGGCTATCCGTGAGAAAAGATGCTCAGCTGCCGATCCAATGCGTCCCGGGAGGGTCGTCGGCACGGACGAGACTTCAGCGAAAGTGCCCATGTAATCGCGACCTTAGACCTCGAAGGCTTCCCACTGCTACGCGATCATAGCAGCGATTGGACTGAAGCGCATGATTTTACTCAGCAAAATCCAAGCTACGGAAGCAAGGGCGCATAGTGTCACACCACCCCATCCAAAGTCCATGCTCCAGGAAGTGCTGAATCGCCGTGCTTTCAGGAGATTCCGGGGAACTGGACCACCTACCACACCATCCTCTGGACCACCGTCCAGTATTCTAACACCACGATTTTGTGCCCTCTTGAAGTGAATGATTGCCAGTGTGAAGAGGGCGAATGTCGCTGAAACAAGTTGGAAATGTCCTTCGTCCAAGTTTGCAACTATCTTCGACTGTACAAGTGCGCTTTGCGGTCGAACTTGTTGAGTCTCGACTAACAAAGCCACTCGCGGAAACTTCATTTCTGCGGTTGGCTCGTGTACAATAGCAAGTCTTTGAGGTCACGAAACCCATTCGCCTTATTGGCAGAATACGGATATTTGACAAAGGTTTATTACCTTCAATGAAAAAGGACCTACCTGCCAACAGGTACATCACTCCGGTAACAAGTACGGCTGATATCTGATGTCGGCAGAGTCCAAAGAATCCAATGAAAATTGCTGTTCCAAGGATAATCAGGCAAACGAGAGAGCAGGATATACTGAGATTTTGCATTCCTGTAAATAAGAGGAACTCTTTTAATCTTCGATACGATATATATCGGCGAACACACTTTTCAGCTTATTGAGAAGGATGCTATTGAAAGCAGTTGCATGTTCCATCGATCTAGTGAACAAGCGGCATGGGAAGAATGTGTGTGTCAGACTCACGACTTTGCCAGGCAGCACGGATCTCTTCGTGAGCCTCGTCGGGTGTCAAGTAGTTAATGCATCGCTCCTGCGGAAAGCCCACCTGACCCAGTAGACGTATTTCCTCTTCTGTGGGAAGTTGTGTGAAACAGAGAAAAACAGGACTAGAATTCCGAGAGAAAAAGAGACTATACAACTTTTGCCTTGGTAGTTTAAACGCCTCGCTTTTTCATTGCGCTCCAAATAAACCGAGCGGAGATATGACAGGCTGGCAACCACGCCTCCACACGCTCGCTTTGTGGCTTCGACCCTTAATTAAAACCGTTTCTCGTACTCGTCACAAACGAATATGTAATATAATACAGTCTCAATAATTGCGACGCATCCTGTTAATGGGTTTGATGCGAATATCGAGCGGGTTATGAAAAGACAAATTGATACATCACGGAAGATGTTAGTTCGCAGCGCGGTTAAGGCGACAAGACATTCGAGAATTTATGGGCGAAAGTAACATGTATTCAAGGTTCAGAAAGTGGGTGGATAAAGACGGAATGCATAAGAATCCCTTTCCAACGGCAAGTTCGTGGTTAGCGTGACAAGAAGTAGTTGGCGGAAAGTTTACCGAAAAAATAGGAACTAAAAAACATTTACGGACTTTGTCGACTAAGACACGATTACGCGTTATTCGCGTGGCCCAATTTCTTTGCTTGAAGACTTTCGAGCATCAGTTTCGCTCAGAAACTTGCTGTTAGAGACTCGCCCATTAAAAATTCTTCGGCTCTTCGTGGCAACTCTTACGTGACTGCATTCCACTGGAATTAGGGAGGTATAGTCCGTGGCCATCGCGCGGAAACACGATTCAGTTGGAAAGCCCTGGCGAGAATAGGCTGCAATCGGCAGTAATTGCACCGGCGAGTCCTTGATTGAAGATAGAAATGCGCCCGAGACTTTTCCAATTAGACACCGACCGACAATCATTGAGGAGCGAAGGGCGCACGACATTCTATATCCAAGATTTATTATTCTTCAGTCGGTGGGAGGATTTTAGATTTCTTCGGGCGCAAAACCCATTCAATTCTCCCAGCAATCATGGAATAAAGTAGGAACGGCGCCGCGCACGGGACGATGGTAATATTGAAAATGTAATTTAGCAAAGAAGAGATGGTCGTGTGCGTTCAAGCGATATGGAAGGGAAATTATAACATCGTCGTACTTATCGTGCTTCCGTAATAGGTTTTATTGGGAAAGGCACTTAGGCGAATCACGGCCTGAACTTCGTAAAAATAGATCGAGCCTCGCTTTTATTCTGTCAATCTTTCTCTCTCTCGAAATAATAAAATCAATCGTTACTACCGTTGTTCACCGTGCGCATCTTCCGGAACTCGTAGCAGGGATTACATTATTCAGGAGGAGTTTTTAATTAACGCAGCGACGACGGATTGGCAATTAACTCGGGAACAAAATAAACTGGCTTCTTTCAACAAGCTTCATATAGTTCGATAACGAGCTCACGCCTGTTATTAAAGTACGAGCTTTCTTGATGAAAAATCACCGAATTCTTACGGTCCGAAAATTAGCAAAGGCGCCGCAGGGGTGGCTTGATTCCAGCGAGATAACGAGAGAGATGTAACTGCACGATAAAGGCAATCTCGTTATCATGTTAGTTGAACAAATTATACGATGGACCTCGTTTCCGACTGCACTTTGTTTAATGGCCGAGGATTATTATCAGAGCGGGAGAAAGATCAATAAATAGAGAGTATCTAGCGATGCTCGGGATGTTGATTGGTTCCCCTTTAACATAGTCTGTTGATGGAAAGTGATGGGTCGAAGCCTTCGGTAAAGGAACATCCAAGGCATTCACGTTCACGGTCACGCAATGCTTAGGCAGACACTGCCATGCTTCGGATCTGAATCGTTCGGTCGATATCTTGGCCCGAGTCAAGGTGGTGCCCGCCTATAGAACGCAATCCAGTCTCGCGATGATCTCACTTTAGCCCGAATGTTTGCACGATTGCGTGGCGGGAAGCTCGCAAACACGTGTGTGTTCATCGGCCTCTTTCTCCTGGCTGTGCCTATCCCATCGAAAACAGTCCTCGCAAAATCGATTTATGAAAGCAATTACCATTATTCGGCTTTAGAAATATGGGCTATAAACTCCGAAACTTGGTAACCCTCGGGTGATTATAATAAAATTATAATCGTGAACCGAATTGGCATAGACGAATTATTAGAAGACTCACCGGCAAGGGAAACACACATGATCCAAATGCCACCGTGCATCGGTACGAGAAAGGATGGTTTCTTAGCGTGATGATGAGGTCTGTGAACACCTGGAATCGGTTCGAACATAGCCACTTCACCGTCCAAGTACCACGTAAGGGTGACATTAGCGTGGTTTAGAGCTTCTCTGTCCCAGCTTACTTCCTCCCAGTGATCCGACATTATTGCACAGCATAGGAGACCGCTTGCTGCAAAAAAAAATAAGAAAAGTCATGTAATCAAAGCCTGGAGAAAACCCTATTTCCCTTGAGCCGTTTATTGCCAAGGCCAGCTTCTTATCCTTCGCTATAGCGCCAGGATCACACACAAGTCAAATAAAGGATCACCGCCACATAAGGGCAAGGATCAATCGCGATAAAAGCCTATGAAACTCTATCCTATCCCTCTTGGATAAGAGCGAATCCCATGCATCAACCAAAGGACATGCCTGGCCATATACTGACTTATTCTACTGCCGAGCTAAAGTGTCAAATTGAAGAATGAATATTTGGAGAACTGCCCTGGCAATGACAATGCTCTTTGGCACCTTTTGTCAAGCTTTTCTGATGAAGTCAGCTATTAAGTGAAGAGGAAGGAATTTGTTATATTCTCGGAATCAGCCTTTTGTTCAGCTGGTGATACTTCAATGTAACACTAACGTAGCAAGAGAATATTTATAGACCATATTTATCCTCTTTTCTTAATCTTGTTTTCTTAGTCTTGTTTGCCGAAGTATTATGCTTGAGAAGGAAGAGTAGGAGAAGGAATGATCTTCAGAGAAGACAACCCTTTTACGTAAACATTCTTGATGGACTGTAAAAAGTACTGCGACTAAATCAACCGGTGGTTGCTGGGTATAGTTGCGGAAAAGTAATAAGGACCAGGAACGATTTACAAGATAATGTGGATTAATTAGGGGAATTCTTAGAGTAATTATTTTCTACTAAATCTTGCTGTGATTTTGTTTAATTTAATATTTGATTCAATTGTTATCGTTTGAAAGATAATTCGCAAAATAATTTCAAAATGATCTTATTAATCGAATGGACGATTAAGAGCGAAGAGTACCCACAGCAAGGTCAGATTCTATCTTAATGTGAAGTGCGGTCAGGATTCATGTCAGATAGAATTCCTGCTCGACGTGGCTTCGAAACTATGACGACGATTGCTGCTAGATCGAGCACGCATTGAATCGAACGTAATTGATGATCCACGTGCGCCAAGACAGCCGAGTTCGATTCGTTCTACTCTGCTGGACAAGTCGACGCCACCGCGATTAATACGGGCTCGCTGATCGGCTGCCCGCATGTGCGCCAAGGGACTTAATCTACTTACTCCCTTAAGACTGGCTGGTCACAGTTACTCACGGCTATCCGATGTCGAAAGAAGTAGGCGAAGTTACATAATACAGGAAATGAAATCAAAGGCAAACAGACACTTGAAAGGATCACACTATCCAACTCAGCTGTTCCTCAAAGGACTCTGGCGTGTCCACTGGATCGTTGAACCTCAAATCCGCGATACAGATCATCCGGGGATGAGATTATTAGACACCCGAGCAAAAACCTTCGCTCTTGGCAGACGTTCCACGTAAACAAAGAGTCACCAGCACAAGCTAACACAAAGGGGTAGTTCACGGACACGGGCAGATTTTCAAGATTGCCAACTGGACTTTCGTGTGCTTTCCGGAAGATTCCGAGATGATTACCTGCGAAAGTGAGGGCGAGGGTGGAGAATAGAAAAATAAGACGCGGACCAGGGCCCCTGGGTACACGGGTAGGCTCCATCCGTGCAAGTGGTGCCCAGGGCGACCGCTGGCAGCCCACTGAAAGCCGCGGCGGCACCACGTTCCTTACGCACTCCGACCGAACGCCACCCCCATCTCTCTCTCTCTCTCTCTCTCTCTCTCTCTCTCTCTCTCTCTCTCTCTCTCTCTCTCTCTCTCTCTCTCTCTCTCTCTCTCTCTCTCTCTCGGACAGAATCCACCCTCTCTCTCCCGCATTCTCTGTCGCCCTCATCCACCCCTCTACTAGCCACCCCACCCCTCAAATCGCCGATAGACTCGTGATTTTTACTCCTTTCCCTCTTGCTCCTCTGATACATGTGGGACTATCGAACAAGATGTTGGGGTAAGAAAAATGGGGGTTGCTAATTGACTCAGCGTTAACTCTAGGGATTCTAGTGAGATTTGTACGCGTACCTATGAAGATAATCGTAGCTATTGTGGTAATAGGGTTTTGGGTAATTAATGTTGAATCCGAAATGTCAAGGATTGTAAACAGGGATACCAGTTGTAGAGGAGCTATTGATTGGGGTCCTGGAAAAGGAAGAATTCTGTGACGTCAGTCATTGAGATAGATTGGATTGCTACTTGGAAGAAATCAACTTAAAATTCTAGGAGAATTCGTGTACTGGTTTCAACTCTTTCGTGGGTGGTAACACTATCTATGTGTTAGTTCGTCTTGTGGAGGATCCTAACGACTCCACCAACACGTCCTGCGTCCACTACCCCTTGGAGCATGGGACAGACTATCAAGACGCCCTCTCCATTCTGCGTCGAAGCGCACGAAAATCGACCGATGTGCAACGTGTACCACCCTCTCCACCCAGATGCTGCGGAGAACCCTGATTCTGCTCCTCTCTCTTGTCGTTGGCTTGTCTGCCAAGCCAATGTTCTGTACTACTGAACTATTTCACCCTCGTAAAATCAATATTGATCGAAATCTTCACGATCGATATGGATGAGATATTTTCTTATATTTCCAATTCCTTTTCATTCGCCCATTGGCGAAAATCTCTCTATTTCAATAGGTGAATAAAGTTCGCCACTGTAGGTAATATTTCTAGTAAAGAAATTGAATTTCCATTGAAATCGGGACAAAGGATTCTACAGTCGTTCGGTTTTGTAAAAGCATTGTGTTCAACAAATGTAATATTCCATTTCCATGTAATTACCAGTTCCCGACTCGTCATCCACGATTCCTTGTAGCTTGAATCCCGAGTGCTCGGGGCTAAGTAATTAAGGGATTGGACAATTGGAATCGTGTTGCAGATGGCTGACATCGGCGAGAGCGCTCCATTTACTGATCCGGCAATTGCAATCTCTCAGGGCAAGAGGCACTTGCTTGTACGAGATTATACTATGGCTGCTAGTGCTTTGGCTCAAGCATGTCAATTGCTCGCCGAGAAGCACGGTGATACTGCCGACGAATTGGGCGAACCATATCTCCTATACGGTCGGGCTCTCCTCGGTTTAGCTAGAGAAGAAGCCGGTGTCCTTGGTGGAGGAGTGCCTGGCTCGGAAGAAAACAACGAGGACGACGACGATGATGACGATGAAGCTGAGGACGAGAAGCTCAGCAACGTAGACGAAAAAGAAGAAGAGGAGGAAGAAGGTGAAGAAGCGGCTAATGCCGAGACCAGCGAGCCAAAGACTGTGGAGAGCACAGACAGTAAAACAGACAGCGCGAAGAAAGCTGTCACTGAAAAAACAGATGACAAGAAAAGCGAGGAGAAGAAAGAAGCGGCCACTGACTCGGCTGACAAGAAGGATGAGGAAAATAGAACTGATGATAGTAAAATAGCCGAGAAGAAAGCACAAGAGAGTAAAGCAGAAGAGGTGCAGGCTGTTGCGGGGTCTAGTAAGGGTCCAAGTGTCTCTAATGGGCCTTCTTCCTCAACTACACAAAATGGAGACGTCAAACAGAACGGCGAAGAGGAAGCCGAAGATGATACCAAAGACGATGACGACGAGGAAGCTAACAATCTTCAGGTAAGGTCACCCGGGGATGGTCCATGGTTGCCTCTCACTCAGCGTTGACTCAAAAGCATCACTATATTAAACTGTCTTATTAAATTAAAGGTGGCGTGGGAAGTATTGGAGCTCGCAAAACTAGTTCTGCTGAAACGGGGCGAAAAAGCATGGAAATTATTGGCAGATTCCTATCGACTACTCGGCGAAGTCGCGATGGAAGGTGGAAATCATCAGGGTGCGCTCAATGATCTTCAAGGTTGTCTGGAATTGCTGCACAAGATTGAACCACGCGATGCCAGGGCGATCGCGGAGATCCATTACCAGCTCGCATTGGCGCACTCCCTGGGGAATGAATTCGACGCTAGTATCGAACAGTTCAACAAAGCGACCGAGTTGCTGGAAGCACGAATTAAAGAGTTAGAGGATATGAAGGATCCACCGAAGGCAGACGATTCTTTCTACACAGTTCAAGGGGAAATTAAAGAGTTGAAAGAACTTCTACCCGAGATCCAAGAGAAAATCACCGACATGAAGGACTTTAAGGAAGAAGCTTGCAGATTGGTGATAGAGGGGATCAAGAGTAAGGTAGCTGGTGGTTGCTCGAACGGTGCTGGTCCGAGCGGGGCTGAAGCTTCCAGTTCATCGTCATCAAAAGTCCAAGGTCCAGCTAGTGACATATCGCATTTGGTGCGCAAGAAACGCAAAGCCGACGAACCAGAGACCGAATCGCCCTCGCCATGCAAAAAACCTACACCTGAAAAGGCAGTTTGAGCGTGACTTCGAATTTGGTGCTGAAGGACCGGAACTGGTAACTTATTCACTTGGTGTAAATCAGACTATTAGACGCCAAATCGCGACAGTGCCGATCTGATCCCTGGATGCAACGTATCAGGGTCTCGACGATGGTTTCCAATCAGACAGCATAGCTATTCTTTTATTCACATCATAGAATCCTATAATTTTGTCTCACTGAATTTTTAACCATGGATTATGATTCGTGCCACGAATGTTTTATTTTATTTCATTTCGCATAAACTTCGTATTCTGTTATTTATTATCGGGTTGTATCGCTCCTTGGACCACGCGTTTCCGATTCAGGTCTGAGCGCGACGAGTTTTTTTTAAAAACATTTACCATTCTAGCTCTGAAGAAAATGTTAGGAACTAAGCTTGTTTATGTATTAATTAGCCCTATTAATAAAAGTTACATGATGGTGTTTTGTATGCAGACGGAGATTTTTGAGAACAGGCATAGGCTTCTTTATTCAGATTTACAATTAGCATCACAATATTGGACGGAAAAATAGTATTGAATGAATACATTCGTTCCATTCTAAATTCAATCCCCTAAAAGTTCTTCGATATCATCCTCTCGATCTGAACTCTCTTGTCGTTCGACGTTCATCTTATATCCTAAAGCTTCGAGAAGATTAATGTTATAATAATAGCTCAAGTTTATTCCAGGTACTAAACGTTTGAGTTCCTCAATTGTCGATCTCGCTTTTTCCTTGTCGCCAATGTTAGCGTAATGCTGAGTGATGGTTGCAAAGAGATCACCCCTTCGAACAGATTGCTCCAAATCAGGCCCCTGCGTATCTAGCAATTGGCGTACCTGTTGTATTGCCGCAGATGACTCCCCTCGATCAAACAACCTGTAATAAGATGAACATTTTTGTAGAACCCTGTACTTCATTAACGAGCATATTTTTTCAATGTTTTGCGCTCACTTTTTAATGTCTAAGTACCGCTTGATGACTCCCATTCGATTGTTAACTAAATCAACTGCTTTCTTGTGAATATCAGCGTCTCGTGGAGAGACTACCTTTGCTAGGCATCTGCTAGCTTGACTCAAAGCATCTAAAGCCTTTTCATAATTTTGAAACTCGTCGATTTCTACTTGTGCACAAGCTACATAGAAGTTGGCTAATAAGTCCATTGCTTTGCCTTTGGAATAGAAGTTTATTATGTTCTTCAATACATCTGGCCGATTTTGCCAGTCTAGCGATTGTAGATAATTCCCTGCCATGATGTAGATTTCTCTTTGACGCGATACTTGCGCGAAGAAACAAATTTTCTCCGTATCGCCGGATTTCAAGAGAGCTTTCATTGCACGTAATTTATTTCCAGCTTGTGTAAACTTCTTGGTTGCCAAATGATAATTTCCCTGCTCGAATGCAATCTCACCGATTCTTTCTAATGTAGACACGCGCATCTTTTCATGTTCAGGATCATTGTCGATTTTCTCAACAGTCATCTTCTCCGCGAGGTCATCGGACAACAGAACAGCATGCTTCTGAATCAATTCTAAAGCCTGCAAATAATTTTTTCCAGTGGCAAGCAAATCTACTGCTTTTTCAATTTGTTCATTCTGCACGAAATAATCGGCACATTTTTGTATTAACGCTGGATCTGAATCAGCATTAACATCCATGATAATTAGTTGTAAGGCACTGTAATGTTTTGTTTTAAAAGCAATGTCGACTGCCTTGTGCAATAGACCGGCTTTATGGTACAACAAGACAGCTCTATCTGGTTGGTCGTTCTCCTCATAGTATTTCGCAACGTCAATTTGCGACTGCCTGGGAGCTAGTACAGCCAAAGGCCATAACTCCTCAAACATATCATGCTCTTTGCACAGACGTATCGCGTTCGTGTAAGCTTTAGCAACTGTGTAAAAATGAATGGCCTGTGATATATTGTTCTTCGATTCACAGTGCGCTGCCAGGTGATAAGCAGAAGCAGCGTGATTAGTGCGCGACACTAATTCAGAAACTTCATCTTCTCGACCAAAATAACATAGTAATCTAGTCATGGATAAGGTATTCTTAGCTTGTTCATACAAGCGCAAAGCTCCGTCCATGTCGCCGGTGGACTCAATGTATTGTGCGTGCCAATTTTTTATTTCGGGGTCCTCGGAATTATTCAGATAAGATAGGAGCTCCCTCGGTCGAACGAGTAACATTCTAGGCACTTCGAATCTATGACAATCGGACTTGGTATACATTTCGATAGCTTCGCTTATTTTACCCTCTTGTTCCAAAGATTTAGCATAATTGTAATAACTCGTTTTCTCACAAATCTTATTACCATTACTAGCAAGCTCTATCGCTTCCTTAAACTTATTGCGAGCCTCAAGCAGCTGACCCAGTAAGTCCAGTCTTTTCGCCTCGCGAAAGAGGCGTTCTGCATCACTGTATAGACCAAGTTCCACAGCTAACACACCCACTTTAGCATCCAAGTTTAAGTTATCATCTTGCATTGCTTCCCTAAGAGCTCTTGCTGCCCTTGCTTGCTTCATATGACCAAGACATAACAGAGCCATATTTAATTGTTTTGTTTTTACGCACATTCGCGCAAGACTTCTCCATACTCCCTCATTCTGAATTGATTTAATCGCCTTGAAGGCTTCATCCATATTAGCAACACTAATATGAAAACTGAAATCCAAAACAGCTTTCTTCGTAGCTACATCACAAGTGCCCAGTTCCTCAAAGTCCCTCATAAGAAATCGCGTTACTTTGCTGTCTTGCTCCGCCAATTTTTCTGATTTCAGAATTATAACATACGGAGAATGAACACCCAGTATTCGACAGTTCTCATCTTTCATAGGCTTTACATCATGCACAACAATTCCATGATCAGAAGTAGCAAATGTCGATACCAGGACCACTGGCGATGCAGTGATATCTTCGTCCTCTTCCTTATTCCATTTCACATGCTTTCCTCTTGAGTCCAACTTTTGAGCACGACATATTAATAGTCTCGGGTCTTCCACATCCCAACAATGAGCAGTTACCAGTCTTCCCCGACATTTCATAGCTAGTGCGGATTCATCTTCGTTAATATCATCTGATTGTGCAAAGTCAAACTCATGGATTTGATCACTCTCGATGTCCCATACGTACAGAATCGAGCTGGGCATTAGATTGGTCATGGCGACAGTAATAGACACAAAATGACAGTCCGAATTGCACCGTGCTTCAATGATTTCAGCGAAATCACTAATAGCTTCGTAAGTAGCCATTGCTCTAGTATGCAACTTAGCTTCTCGTTTGCTCAAATCCCAAATTTTTAATATACCATTTAAAGAAGCAACAGTTAGATACTCTCCAGTGAGTTCCATTGTAATAGGTTCACCTTCTTCTTGGAGTGTGGGGAGGGTTTGCACAATTGTGCCTTCCATAGATCTCAATTGTATCACGAGAGGCGTGAGAATAATCAGAGTATGATTGTGAATTAACATCTTTTCAGTATCGCAAGAGAAACTTCCAAAAACAATAGTATTGAGACTATCACCCTTATTAATTTTGTAGACTGCTACTTGTCGACCAGAAGAAACAGCTATGTATTCCTTATTTACAGTAACAAGCTGTACTTGGATTTCAGTTTTAAGCGTAAGACTTTGATCTTCTATTTCTATTAGAATTTGAGTAGGGCTCAACTGACTTGCACATACACGGTCATTGTAAGCAGCACACATAGGTTGCTGATGCAAGATGAATACATTTGTGATACAATTAACAGCAAGTAGAGAATTTCGTAATAGCCCAGCACCCCACGTTAATTGTTTCACTGTTCCATGAATGCTACATGACTCAGGAACAACTGGCCAACTGGATTCATCAGACTCAAACTCATGCTTTCTCTTCCACAAGTATATCGTGCCCAAATTTGTTCCAGCAGCCAGAGTACTATTACTTTTACAGAATGAAAGACTCGTGCATGATTCTTGGGGTGTAGCTATGTTCCCGGTGGCAGAATCAGGTGGAGACAGAACATATGTATCTCCAGTATGAAGATCCCAACACCTGACTGCCAGCTCTCCAGTGAGAATGGCCAGAGTGTTACCACCAGCCCAACATATCGCTGTACTAGTCCTAGATAGATCACTTCTTCCACTCAGTTTTACCTGTGAGATGAACCAATTTTTTAATTACAATTCTTGGTTTTAACTTCTCTACTTCACTGTCATAAATCTACCTTAGTGAGTTCAGTAAGTCTTCCAGTAATTGGATCCCCTTGGAAATGCCCAATGCTTAGACCCTCTGTCATTATAATAATCGAGTCTCTAGAGTGATGGTGTAGAATATATAACAACGCGATTCCATCAGTACTGAGCACTTCTTTGCATTGTCCTTGTGCATCAACAAAGTATACCATCCCATTAGTTGTTCCAACATAAAAAGCATGATTCTCCCTTTGAGTAGAAACTCCGGTAGGAGCAGCAGTTCTTGGTCGCCAAGAACTGAACATACCCATTGTTCTTTCGTCCTCAGCAGCATTCTTTGGTGCACTAATGAAAAGTTGAAATCAAAGAATGTAATTATTTTCTATTTTAATATGTGCAATGTGGATTTAAGTAGAAGTATACCTTGCATCAATAGACTTTGGAGGAGTGATTTTAAACACAATCTGGGTAAAGGATTCCTTCAGTTCATGATGGAACATCATAAGTAGCTGTCCTCTGGAATCTATTTTCCATCCTACGATAGATCCAGCTGCATCAGCTGACACTAATCTACCACCTTGTTGACTCCACTGTAGAATAATAATGGAATCACGATGCGGTGTGACAATTACATTGAACTCTGCACTGCCCGTGTCTCCAGGCCATATCTGTGTGATTGTTTTATTAGTTAGTTACTGCCTTAATTAAAATTAAAATAGATCAGGGTGAAGACAAGGTATTTACTCTTAGCTCTCCACTTTCCCATCCAGCAGCAAGCCACCTGCGTTCAGGATGCCAGCCTAGAGCTGTCACCTGTGCGGCTGAGTGCCTGGGAGACTCAACGTCTTGAATAGGTGCTCCTTGATCATCATAGATCTTGACGAATCCACCCTTGTCCTGTGAGAAAGTTGCGACAGCTAACAGAGGATAGTTGGAGTGCCAAACCGCATAAGTGCTGATCGAAGTAGCTTCGGGATTTTGCACCCGTGTATCGAAATATAAAGACATCCCTTTATCCTTTCGTATCCTCCCAGTGGAAGGTTAGAAGAAGCATACTCCAAAATAAAATCTTGTCGATCTCATCGCTTAAAGGATTTTTTTAAAATCATAAATACGTTTTTCTATCGAAGAATCACGAAACTTTCCTCTGAGAATTGTTTATTAAAGCACACTTAGTCCACTGCTTCGAAACTGTACGGTTTACACTCATGTTGCCATAGAGATGGAACGCCAAGATGGAGTGAGGGGAGTGAGTTGGTAGGGTAGGAAGAATATTGAATAATTAGGTATTGTAGAAATGAAAGAATTTATCATATGAAAATTGCATTATTTGACACTTTCAGTTTTTCACGATAGTCTTTTTAGACGCAGGATTTCATCTTCGAGTACAGAAATTTTCTGAAAAAACAGACCATGAAATTCATTCGGCGGATCTTATTTAATCCGTTTGCTATTTCGAAATGCGATACCTTCAGATCTTCAAGATGCTGTTTCTCAGCATCAGTTTGAGCTTTACTCAATAATGTTTTATATCTTTCTTCTAATAAATTCGCAATACTGTCGACTTCGCATTGCTTCTCTGAACTCAACGAAGATGACAATTCGTTCTTCTGTTCTCGGAGTTGAAGCTGCAGTGTTGTTATCTCCAATTCCCTGCTCTAAGATATGCGCGAAGTATAACTATAAAATTCGAAAGATCTTTTGGCAAAGTATTTCCATCGTACTTTGGAGATATTCATTATTTTCTTCTCGCACTCGCTTGTCAATCTATGTCTGGACATTTCACTCTTCGTTAAAGCTTTCTTTAAAGCGGATATCGTGCAAAGCAATCGTTGATTGTCCTTCTGCCTGGTGAGATCCGCGACGCTTTTCATCTTGACAAACACCTGTTTCATGATCTCGTGTTGTTCCTCCAGCATCAATTGTAGCTTGCCCTCCTGGGATGAAGAAGGTATTGTTCTAAAATATATTGCGACATAGCATAGCCACCTATATAAAAATATTCAATAAAACACACGTCTCTGTTCTTTGCTACAAGCTTAGTTTCGAGATCCTGAATCTTTTTTGTTAATTGTTCTGCTTCCCGTGTGAATCCTCTATTCGAATTCTCAAAAAAGTCTTTCATTTGTAATTCATATCCGTCCTCATACTCCTTACAGACTATATTCAATTTGTCCATCAGCAGCTTCTCTGCTTCTCTCACTTCATCCTCCTTTTAATCATTAATTATGCCTTCTGATAATGATAGTTCCATTTCTTTATAGTTCTTACCTTACCCTGGATGATCTCCTCTATTTTTGTAAGCACATCGTCCGTGTTTTCATCACACTTACACTCTTGAAGTTGAAGTTTCAATTCTGTAAAGAAATCGGCCACAAGATTGTGGTAATACCAAACGACTTCCCTCTGCGTCGATTCTAGAATATTTCTTAACGTTTCAACTTGCGCTAATTTCCCTTTTAACACACGTAATTCCACGTTTAATTGATCGCAACTTGTGCAATGTTGATGTTCGAAGAAATCTTCAGGTTCGGAATCGTGAGACATTCTATCTCTTCTATCGAATTTATCTTCATCTTCGAAACGAACGGTTCTAGATGCATTTACACTATGGCAGGACCGATTTTTAATAACATCTGGAGTAATATGAGAGTACATTCCTCTTGATTGGGTACGATTAGGATAGATAGTCCTCCCATGCCATTGCCGGCAACTCTTGTAATGTTTACTATTGTATTCTGATATGTCGCTTACTGAAGAGCTAACATACATCTGCAGGGAATTATCGTTAATTTTTTTTTACCATCAATAATGCAATGCAAGCTTGGGATAGAGAATTAGAAATGATACCGTGTAATCCAACTTGGATAATGGTAACAGAAGCCCTGAGGGTGGAGGCCTGCTAAATATGCCATGAAGACAACCTGATTCCAGCTGTTTCCTCAGCTCAACCAAGTATTGGTTCCTCAAAAGTCGCTGTGTGGGTAGATTACATAGTTTGTCCAGCCAAAACTTGCATAATTGAGTACATTCGTTTGATCTCAAGTCTATTATATGTGGCCTGATTTTCGCAAGGGTGAATTTAAAATCTTCGTCGAGCTTGTAGATTTCTCCATCCTCGTACTCTTTATGCTTTGACATCACTTATCATCTGGCCAACATAATTCCAATCTTATACGTCACGTATATGAAACAATTGAACTATAGGTATCTATGTACATAAATCTGTAAAAATCACAAAAGTCGGAAGACACGTTCATTTACAGATTGTTTATTCTGTAGTTTTGATTTACATAGAAATCTCTATGTTTACACATAATTCTGTACATCGACCAGTGTTCTCTAACAGAACTGCCTATGTTACAATCTATTCAGGTACAGAAAAGAATGAAGGTAAGGTTGAATATCAGACGATTTTTCTCGCCATTTGTCATTACGGATTGTAGAAGATCAATAAAGGTATAGCTAAGTGTAGTACCAAAAATATGTCGAAGATATTATTGCTGGAAGAAACACAGATGATTGGAAAGAAAATCGGAACAATTGGAAAGTGCATATGACTACCGAGCCAAGATAGCTCCTCCTCTTTTTTTTTTTTTTTAACTAGGTTCTTTCATAGCCAAGTATCACAGTGCATTCCAAAAGGTGACAAAGCCCTTATCGACAAGTAGATTGTCGCTGAAATTTGATCGTTCCAAAACCGTGTATTAAAATAATCTCTCCTTAGAAAATTATGTTCATGCATTTAGTCGCATGAACTCTTCTCTTTTACATCTACTGTCTAGTACATGGTTTTGTCTACGTATAATGCAACGAACAGACTCCTTTTCCTAAGTACCGTACCACTGTGTTCGTTAGCAAATTACTTTGTACGAGTCACCTGCATGGTGCGCGCCAACATAGATTGGTCTCCGAGATCTAAAGCAGGTATTCAGTAAAACGCGATTTTATATACTACATTCGACTATTCAGCTTTATTTGGTTTTCTGTGGTCTGTTTCAACTCGACCAGCTTTACTTTCATCGGCTGAACATTCGTACCAAGCCATTCATCGATCGATGCTGGGAAGTAGATACTCTCCATTTGGAACCTCAAGTATCCCTCCAAGGATGAGAGCTCCAACAATAATCTACCACAAATATTCCTCATAGTTTTAATTTCCGAATTTTATCGATAATTTAACTCACTCTGTAAATGCTGGTGTCAGGTTGTCCAGTTGCATAGGGTTGGTATAATTATTGGCTACTTGCCAAGGGTTCAGCCAAGTTGAAATTCTATAATAATTATTGGTGATACATTTTGAAATCCGACTTAATCAAATTCTTTTTCAGAAACTTACTGGTCACTGTTCACTATGTTCAGATACTTGGCTTTAAAGTTCAAGAACCATTCGATACCCACTGCAACTTGCCATCCAGGGAACAGCAGATTACTAGGTATAGGTGCAGGTCTTGGTTGCGGTGTTATGTGGAGAGAATGGTCAATATACCCCAGACTTTTTGCAACCTGGTTATGTATTTGTTCAGAGTACCCATGTAGCCATACTTTGAGACATAGTGCTAATGATGGTAGAGACGTGGGCAATAATTCACACATGGTGGCATAATGGTCGTACCTAAAATATCAGGCAACCATAAAATTGCATATAAGAAAACTTTACAGTAAAATTTACCTCGACCAGCCAGTGAATGCTGTCCCTCGGAATTCGCGGATCTTATTTACATGAATACTTAATTCTGTTAACCACTTCTCATGATTACTTATATGATGTCTTATAATTGGAACGTGTTGCGTAGAACCAGTGGCTCCTTTGAATGCAGTTGCTGCCCAAATATTGGGGAAGACTGTGCTGTACTTATCCCATAAGTCTATAAACAATGTTGCTTATTAGTTACTGGCAAATGACTGGTCATTAAAGTAGACTTACCATGAGGTAGAGCAAAGTTATCCTGAGGATTGTAATGCCATATCATTGGTTCAACATATTTCCCAATATAATGATCTGAAAGTTAAGGGTAAAACTTCCGTAAACATATTTGCAGCCTGGTATAATAAGGATAACTTATTGTGGTACCATTTAAAACCTGTAAGTCTATCGATCTTAACATATCATCCCAAATAATGATCTTGAGATAAGGATATATCTCTTGTACATATTGTGCAATTGCCAGAATGTGTTCCAAGTATAAGACAGGCTTCCCATACTTGCTGGATGCTACCCTTTTCATGCAAACAGTACATAGCCCTAAATGCCACACTTCATCAGCTCCAATATGCAAATACTGTATGTCAGGATGGAAGGTGACTATTTGTCTGATCATAGATTTGACCAAAGGAAGCGTTCTTGGATTAGAAGGGCAGATAGAACTTGGAAATGGCTCCACTTCCCTAAGAGATCTCCATTCATTGTGTTTCAGTACAAACTGCAACAATATAATCAATATTATGGATACGTATTAAAAGAATATCATATACAAAATTAAAAAAGATACAGACTTCCATATGGCCAAATGTCTGGACCAAAGGTACCACTGCCAAACCGCAGTCTCCAGCAATTTGTAAAATTTGTCTGGCTTCTTGTGTAGTATATCCACTCGATAGGCTGCTGGGGCCATTGCTGCCTATGGGGGTGAGTTCTCGATTGTACGGGAACGTATCCTCCCATTCCAAAAGCAATCCTGTTGCACCCCATGTCCTTAGTAGAGGGAATAACTGAAATGCAAATTGCAATGCAGATATTTGTGATACGATGTATATATATAACGAATATTAAGGAGACAATCTTTTCAATTGAGTCTGTGCTCGGGAATTCTGAGGCATTCGTTCGAATCAGTAAAAACAGATGACAGTTAGGGGAGATAAAGGTGGATAGTAATGATTGCAGTCAGATGACAGCATTGGCGGACAAATGCGTGTAAACAATAGGCTCGTATTTACGTGGCCGACAGACCTTTTCAAAATAGGAAATCCGAGGTGGAGCACCTTTCAAATCGAGATGAACTAGCCTGGAAAAAAGATCAAGGGTTTTTGTAAGCCAACAGTGCGTCAGCGATGGTTTGTTTGCGAATTTACGTGATCTGATCAGATGTTTACCTGTGTGAGCCAAACGTCAAGGCGTCCATCTTTGCATGACCATGATCACTAACACGTTGAAGGATCTACCTACACATTCCCCGATTTTCAGAATCGACCGTTCACCGGCTGTTGCAGAATAATTTTTATTTAATCGAATAACATTCTTGGCATTTTTACACAAAGCATGAAAACTATACTTATTTACACCTGATATTTTATGCATATTTATTGAAATATTCGTAGTAAGGGGAAGAGCTGCGAGTAGAATGCATCTGCGACTCTCAATATTGGGTGGAGTCAATTAAAATATATGCGAGATAGGTGGTTCCGATTCAGACACTGCGTATTACAGATACAGGGCACGATGAAATAAAATCGAATGAAAAAAACCAAAGGCTTTATTGCACTGTTATTATATAGTTCATTTCCTTTATTAAATCATCCACCTTCTACTGTTTATCGATGCAAAAAAATATATGCGCACAAGTAGTTATGAGCAGAGATATAGCTACAAATAATTTGAATCGTTTGAAAAAAGCAGTCCTATAATATAAATTTAAGTTAAACATTCCTAAACATTAAGCTGTCTTAAAATATATATAAATAAATGCGTTATGATCATAATGAGAAAGTTGCTCTTCAATAGTTAAGTGGGCGTTAAAAAGAAATTTACATATTTTCACATTGTATTCAATAGTAACATACATGGGAAGTATAACAAAAGCAGTCATAAAATATAACAAAATAGTCCACGTTCACTCTGATTTGTCAGTACACTTTTATTTTTTCATTATCTGAATTACGTCCTCATCATGCATCACATGTTGCACTCCTACTCTTTGCGGAGAATATTTTGTACTCGTACCCTGCACATAAAGATATATTAATAATACGGCGAGAACTAATATTTTCAATGTTATCATTATGCAAAAGTTATTTACCCAAACAAGCGCATATTTGAACTGCTGAGCAAGTGTGCGGTGAATTGAATGGCACACGTGTTCCACAGTGACTCCTTTTCTCAATATAAGACCATCATCAAAATCTGGTGGTTGTCCAGGTTTTTTTGTGTAGACTCTGATGAGAGAGAGAAACTCCCACAATGTTTCGAGCAGAAAGTCTAAATTCAGCTTCATGTTACAACTGTGAAAAGAATTAATCTTGTGGTTGGAATATTCTTTTATGTTACCAAAAAAATATATGTATCCAATCACCTGACAACCACGCTGTTCGGCTGCCGCGCGATTCTATCAACTTCTTCTATAGAAATTTGATCAATTTTGTTATATACATAAAGGCATGGCAAATATACTCTATTAGCATTAATCACATCAATTAATTCATCAGCACTGCAGTCCTCGCGAAATAGAACTTCGGCATTGAAGATTTTATATTCGTGTAAAATCATTTGAACTAGTTTCTCGTCTACTTTCGTTAAAGGGCAGGTGGAATTAAAGGCGAGCCCTCCTCCCTTTTTGATTTTAAAATATATATTCGGCTTTTTCTTGTTAAGTCGGATTCCCACAGACTCTAATTCCTTTTCTAATAATTGCCTTTGTACATCTTGTTTCGTGGCATCCAACATCATTAGAACTAAGTCCGCTGTTCTAGCAACAGCTATTACCTGTCTACCTCTTCCTTTGCCCTATAATATGAACATATACATCAGTTTTACATTACTCCATTCTAACAATCCGTTATGGTTACAACAAGGGATAAAAATATGGCATAGTTACTTGGGCAGCTCCTTCTATAATACCAGGAAGATCCAAAAGTTGGATGTTAGCACCTTTATACTCGATAACACCAGGGATACAAGTAAGGGTAGTGAATTCATAAGAGGCAGCTTCCGACTCGGTATGAGTCAAAGTACTCAATAAAGTTGACTTTCCCACGGATGGAAATCCAATTAAAGCTACCCTCGCATCTCCTGACTTTAATACGTCGAATCCTTCACCCTTTTCTGATTTCTTTGATGGCTCCAATAATTGGGACCTATACTTTGCTAACTTGGCTTTTAACAGACCAAGATGGTATTCGGTGGCTGAAAATAATTTCTTGTATAAATAGAATGTAATTGTAGAAAGTATAGTTCATAAAGTACGTAATGAGTGTGCTGGGGAGATTAAGGTGAAATATTGTTAGTAGGTTAGGCTCTTAGCTATCCTTTGCCTGACTTTCAACACATACCTTTATTCTTCTGTGTTCTTGCAATTTCCTTTTCGATCTCGGATATCTTTTCTAAAATCCCCATAGTGCTGTACTAGTTTCCGCGTAACTCATTAGTATAGTGCAAAATATTAGACTGTTATGTATGTGTAGTGCAGGCACACTTTTTATTCGCCCCAACTGTATATATATATATATATATATATATATACATATGTACGCTCTACGCAATCAAAGGCAGTCGAAGCTAGTGCTATCTATCGCTTTTAGCCATCATTTCATTCCAAAGGAACATCGAGAACAAAGAAGTCGGCTACAAGCAGCTCGAAGCGTAGATCAATGTAGATTCCTACTGTATCCACTGCATTTAGTGCACTTGGGAAAAAAGTATCATAGACACCTGATAAAGTTGAATCATTGGATTTGGACGGATTTAATCGGGAGTCATGAAACAACTAATCAGAGATATCAGTTATTACAGGCGTGTATTAAGAAAGTGGGAAAGCAAAAGGAAAGGCAAAGTGAGTGTCCGTCGGGCGCTGGTGTAGTACATTTACTATTATATTGGCGGACAAAAGTATTTTTCTGGGGGTCATTTTTACTATATTTAGAGAACATTTATGTAGCTTCTTTCGCAGTAACTTCGGAGCGTGATTCCGCTCTGTCGCGCATACCCAGACCCCTTGACCATAAGCGGGCTAGCGTGTATCCCCCTTGACACCGCAACACACCTCGTCCGAATTAGAATCGCGCGCCCCTGGCGGCTTACTTGGCCACTCCAGCTGCGGCCTTTCAGCGGCCTACTTGGCCAGCTGAAATGGGAATTGCCACGCAAATTCCAGCGGAGTGGAGCGGAGTTAACCCTTCTGGTTAGTCTCTATACTGTGGGTTTTCCATTTAGACACAGAGAGACACTGTGTAACACTGTGTTCGAGACACAAGTGTTCTATCTACGACACAACAGTGCACTGCGCGACACGGCGGGACACAAGAAAACGTTGTGTTCGAGCGAGCCGAAACACCAAACTACCAATATTTTAAGTTTTATCCTTAATTTTGAACCGTATGGTTGATATCAGATGTTCTATTCCAAATTTCAGGTCTTTCAGACGTTAGGTTGTTCCGTAGTAACCGAGCAATGCTACAACAATCGCTTTCTTTGAACTGTATAGTATTCCATTTGACCTGAAACACAGTGCTCAGCTGTGTAACACAGTGCCTCTCTGTGTCTCTCTGTGTCTCTAAATACTGTGTTCTAAATGGAAAACCCACATTGTGTGTCAGACACTGCCCGATACCACTATTGCCCTCTATATTTCATCAGGTTCCGTATCGTCGAGATTCCACAGACTGCTGTCACTAACGCCATCTCGATAGTTAGAAACCTGTAATGCCGACAGTAGGGAGAGGTTGGCAAAAATCATGTTATGGACCATATATGGAATTTATTAATTTATTGTGTCCTAGTAATTGATACTTGAGTTACAACTTCTTGATAGTTAAAATGTTTTTTTAACGTCTTTCGATGAGGCAAGTCCTTTGCTTGTTCTCTTCTTCTCCGAAACCTTCGACAGGACGGACTTGTTTTCCGACTGCTCCAATTAAGTGAGTCATTACGACTTGTGGAGACCTGAAATAAACCAGATTACATTTCAACCATCAATGTCAGTGTTAGCATTCGAATATTCGGCGGCAAACCAACAATTACCTTTGTGGATCAGGAGACTCGGTAGAGTCTCGTGCCAAGTAGTAGTAGCGCGTGGCAACCGAGGATACTTATCCCGAACCATAGCGTTTTTCAATCGATATAAAGTTCCACCTCGATTTGTACCATACTTACAAAATTTGAGCCTTCTCGTTTAAATGCCTCCTAGCTGTGGATGGGGCAACTGTGGTAGTCTATAAATTGAAAAAAGGATACTGCTTATCTGTGTTAGAACTCGAGTAGGGATGAGTTTAATTACTTTCATAAAGTTGCACTAAACTTGAAATCAGCTTTTTATCATCGAATTATCGGTAATACCGATATTTGCGTTGCTTTGTTAGCCGTGTAATGTTACTTGCGTCGATCATGACAGATACAGGTAGCCTATCGATTGATTGACAAATGCAAAATCTTTCTACCTACAGAAAGTAAACAAGGCACAGCTAGCTGTCCGCTACAACGCCGCAACAACGTCGCCAGTGTCAGAAGAGTGAAAACGACATTCTGGCTGTGAATAATGATGAATGTCATAAAAATTTTCGGCCGCGAGCGGCTGGGAACATAAGTGGAGAAATTCATGTCTTCTGAACGAATGAACCAATTAGCTTGTTCTACAGCTCATTGGATTCGGAAAATTAGACTGTGCTTGGTTCATAATTATACGCATCCGAGCTGTAACTTCTGTACATACATACGGGGTGTAACAGATAGAATGAAACAGGGTGTAATAGTAGTCCACAAAATTGTAAATTCAGCGTCTTACCACGAAGACTACTATTGTTATTGAAGTTGTATTCATTCAAACTTACAAGCGTTCATCCTAATAATCATAGCTCACTCTCCGGAGATTCAGTTCACAGAAATTTTATATGACACAAGACTTAATACGGTTATCATATAATTCAGAATTTAAAATAAAATAGTTTCATTGAAGTGCATAAGTAACGTTTCCTCAAGATTTTGCATTTTTCAATTAATCGATAAGCCGCTTGTTAGCCGCTTGTTGGATAGAACGGAACCAGCTTTTTACCATCGAATTATCGGTAATACCGACATTGCGTAATTGTTTTATTACCCGTGTAATGTCACCTGTGTTGTGTATCGTTTGAGCTTACACGGAGTGAATCATGGCAGATACCGGCGGTCTATCGATTAATTGAAAAATGCTGAATCTTGAGGAAACGTTACTTGTGCACTCCGATGAAACGGTTTTAGTTTTACTTCCGAATTATATGGTAACTATATTAAGTCTTACCTTGTACTAAACTCCCGTGAACTGAATCTCCGGAGAGCCAACTATAATTATTAGGAGTTTAAATTACTTGTTTAAATACCCTTGTTAGTTTAAATTAATACAATTCCAATAACAAAAATAGCCGCCGTGATAAGACGCTCGATGTAGAATAAAAATTACTTAAGGTAGTTGTATCAGTACTGTACCATCCAAAAGTCAACCGCTGGCCGAAGGAACTGTAAACTTCGCTTTGCATACTGCTGGTGGGCTAGACTTTTGTTAGCGCCTGTCCTCAATACACAGGAGCTCGAATATACCAATAGATTCTAGACCCATACACACGCACTTGAAGGCGATAGCGACAACGTCGCGTAGCTTGTTCAGTCAACGAGTGCCTTCAATTTCTCGGAAACTTGAATTCTATTAACTTTATTACGCAAAAACGGGATGGTAAAAAATTGAGCAAAAATTTGTACAGGGTGAGTCACTTGCCTTTTAATCATCCCCTTCACACTCAAGTTCCAATTATTTCCATTATTGGTACAATTTGATATTATAAATAAATGTCTGTGCGTGGAAAAGACTCGTTAAATACTCCTTTATATTAAAATTACTCAACACCGTATAATTATACAATTTTCAACGGCCTATATCTGTCATTGGCGATTCAAAGGCAACTGAATCACCCTGTACAGGGTGAGTCACTTGCCTTTTAATCATCCCCTTCACACTCAAGTTCCAATTATTTCCATTATTGGTGCAATTTGATGTTATAAATAAATGTCAGTGCGTGGGAAAGATTCGGTAAATACTCGTTTATATTAAAATTACTCAATACTGTATAATTATACCATTTTCAACGGCCTATATCCATCATTGGCGATTCAAAGGCAAGTGAATCACCCTGCACGCATTCGTAGAATATCGATGAAACACGGGTTAGTTTTTTATAAGATTCTATAGAAAAGTTAAGCCGTTAAAATTGCTAATGTCACTAACTGACGGGTTTTGGCTATTTCGCACGTATGAAAAGTGCCAAATCCGAAGGCCATTATCTTAGCCAGCAGTTACAGAATCTTATAAACATTTTTCTGTCAAAGTTTAAACAAAATCTATAGAAAACTGTTTTTTGATACAACTACCTTAAGCTAAAGACCTGAAATATACTAAGCAAATACTAATTACTAATTGTTAGCATATCCCAAAGTTGTATCAGTATCAGTATCGCCTCAGCAAATTTGAAGTCTATCGCATAAGAGTTTCTTGGCTACGCACTGGATAAATTTGACATTTCATAATTGTGTCGAATAAGAGTACTAACGCTTTATCGAAGCACTTGCCTATGGCAATATTATCGATAATGGTGCCCTTGTCAATTACGTGATACTGGGCAATATTCATGAAAGCTTGGGTACTGTGAAGGAAGGAAAAATTCCAAATCAACTTCACTACATACTAAAGTCAATATTAAATTGAAAGTGGTGTTCCAGTTTTTTACCACGCAAGGAAGCGCGCACACGCCAAGTTTTTTTATTATTTGAACTGCAAGTTAAATCTAAGTATTATTGGATATAAACTTGGTTTCATTGCATGTTAATTATGTCTGAATCATGACTTGGTTTTCGTTTTACAATGATATCCATTTCCAGTTTTGATCAATTGTAAGTGAAGAAATGATTTTGGAAAGGTTGGTGGGTTGGCAGTTAGGCGAGAGGACTATTTGGCTTTTCGTTTACATTTTGCTGTTTTTGGAGTTATTTCTTTCTTTCTTATCACTGTTTATTAAAGCAAATTGTTTTATTTAATTTTATTTTTATGTCAGACTGTGCTTACATTCAGTAAACCCGTAAAAATATATAATGTTGTTTAAAATTAATAAATTAATGCTTTGAGTTGTAACTTTTTTATTGATAAAAAAGAAAGTTTTACGACGATCAAAAACGGTACTAATTCAATTTTACAATAAATGCGATTAAGTCTTCGTATGATAAATTATTTTTTGCTAATGGTTTCTTAAGGGTAAAATAATACATACGATCAACTATCCTACAAAAACCTGTTCACGAAAAAAAAGGCGAGTATCCATTTCGGCACTTGAATAATTCGACTTTATAGACACTGGGTAGCCTCTGCAGCGGTGATATCGCTTCATCGACACTCTAGCATCAAGTCATTAGACAATTATAAACACCCGGTAATATCTGCCTAATTCATCGCTCGCGAACACCGCGGCAAATTATCGACAGGAACAACAGTGGAATACCAGAATTAAGATCGATTATGTCCATCAATAACCGGGAGGATTAGCGGATTAGGAGGATTGGAGGATTAGCAAAAGGGGATTAGCAGATCATTGAAGTCCTGCTTTGAGTTGCAATATTATCACAGCATTTGTGACCACTGTGCTGAAAATCTGAAAAAGGCAAATAAATGTGTCAGCAAGGAGCTCTTCAAAGTTTATCGTGAGTTACGAACCTTGTAAATAAACTGGTGTCCTAAATAAGAGAGGCCGAGGCAGGAAAATCTTAATGGCCTGTGCCTTGCTTGTAGGACCATAAATGATATCTGCATTTCGTGTATGATCGATACATATTGTGGCATTCCTTTAACAATATTATTGTACATTTATAAACTTACGTCTTCACGCGTTTCTTCGTCGTCGATGGAGCGCAACAGTTGGACAGCCACGTCACAGACGGTTCTTGCCTATACCAATTGGTTTTATTGAATATAATGGGTGTAAAAAGTATTCGTACAATGATCAATTTTAATTGCTATGTTTATTAACCAATGCTGATAAAACAAGAAAGGTGTACATATTCTTTAATGCTTCAATAAATATCATGTAAACAATTGCAGATGCATTAGAGAATATGTACAACTTTGTTGTTTTAGATACATTGTTTAACAAACATATGTGTGACTGTATCTCTTTGTTGAGAATAGAAAGTTAGCGATATTATGAGGCTTCAAATTAGCGCCGAAGCTAGGCGGAAGCGGAATGTGTCACTCGTTGAGACATTTTTTGAGGTTCTTACCTATGGTAATATTGCTAAAAACAGTGGTGTCCTTATCAATTACGTGATACTGGAAAATACTCATGAAATCGCACACGCTAAGTTTTTTTGAAATTTTAACTTGGCTTTCGTTTTGCAGTGATATACATTTCTATTTTTGATCAATTTTAAATGATATTGATGAGGTTGGCGGGTTGACTGTTAAGAGGGCGGGCGGACTACTTGGCGTTTTTTTGCATTTTAATGCTTTTGAGAGGATTTCATGTCATTTTGTTAATTCAGAAATTATTTGTGTAAAAGATCCGAAGTAGTACTTGCTTAACAAATTTTAGCTTTCTCGTTCAAATGACTCCTAGCTGTAGACTGGGCAACTGTGGTAGTCTATAATTGTATTGAAAAGTGGATACTGCTTATCTGTGTTAGAACTTGAGTAGGAATGAGTTTAATTACTTTCATAGAGTTACACTAAACCTGAAATCAGCTTCTTATCATCGAATTATCAGAAATCGATTCGGTTTCGATCGAAATCGATTTATCGATTAATTGAGAATTGTAAAATTTTGAGTAAACCTTACTCGTGCACTTGAATGAAACTGTTTTATTTTTAATTCTGAATTATATGGTAGTCATATTCACTTACCTCATTCCAAATTTCTGTGAATTGAATCTATGAAGAGTGGGCAATGATTACTAGGATGCAAGTTTGTTAGTTTAAATTAATAGAATTTCAATAACAAAAGTAGGAATTGAATTGGAGCTACAAGATTGTAAATTAAGTATCTTACCACGGCGGTTAGTTTTGTTATTGGAATTGTACTAATTTAAACTAACAAGCGTTTATCCTAATAATCATTGCCCACTCCCCGGAGATTTAGTTCACAGAAGTTTGAAATAACATAAGACTTAATATGGTTACCATATAATTCAGAATTTAAAATGAAACAGTTTCATTGGAGTGCATAAGTAACGTTTCCTCGATATTTCCCATTTCTCAATTAATCAATAGGCCGTCGGTATCTGTCACGATTCATTCTGTGTAGTCCTCAGCGATACGTGACATAGGAGATATTACACAACTATCAAAACAATTATGCAAGTGTCGGTATTTCTGATAATTCGATGGTAAAAAGCTGATTCCAATCCTACTTATCTGACTTCAAGTTTACCGCATCACCCTGTACTGCCATCTACCATAAACTATGTTAGGAGGACATTTTTGGTCTGAATCTTCTTCTGAATTCATTTTCCCCCGAGAAAATAAAGGAGGAGGAAATTCATATCTCTTGAACGCATGTACCAATTTCTTTGTTGTTTAACTTATTGGATTCAGAAAAATAAATTAGGCTGTGTTCAATTTATAAACTATACGTGCGAGCTGCAACTTTTTCGGAAATCGAACTTTTATAACGATCGAAAACCGCTCCACGTCGGGATAAGTAGCCTCGGCTCGCGCACTGTTATACATATAGCCAACAAGAGACTCTATAGCTAACTACTTGGCGCGAGACTCTACCGAGACTCCTGATATTGCGTCAGATTCCGGGACCGGTAGGTGAGATCTTTCTCTCTGCTCCCGATTTTCGTATCAATTGTAAGACTGCAAAACTATATAAGCGATCCGAGAGTGACCGCGTTCAGAAAGAATAATATTCATGAGGCTGAGAGAGACTCAGCGTGAAAATGAACAGTTTGATTTGCAATATACTTTTTGTTAATTACTGAACAAACCAAGAGTGCTTTCTTTCCATTTCAATTGCTATTCCGTGTAACCGTGTGCAAGAGACTGACCTCAACAGGCTTAAGGTACCAAATACAAGCAAAATGTTGAAAAATAGTTCAAAATATCGTATTTTTTTTCTTACATATCAACTTTTTTCTCAAAAAATGATTATATACATATTTATGTACACATTGCAAGCTATGTATCCTGTAAATTTCATTACGATATTTGCAGTGGCTAGCGCCCCACAGCAACTTTCGTGATGTTATAATCGGTGAAACATGCCTTGCGGTGACCAGTCTAGCTCCACCATTTTTCATCTGAAACGAATCACATTTTTTTTATTTAGAAGATAGATAACCCTACTGCACTACGGAAAGGATTTTTTTTAATTTCAGTTTTAGCCGAACATATCACTGTTTATAATCGTCAGGCCAAGTTTTGTTATAAAATTAAGAACTATATATTGATGCAGAAAAAAACTGGGATGGTTATTCAAAAAAATGCTTCGTAGTGCAGTAGAGTTATCTGTTTTCTAAATAAAAAATAATTACGATTCGTTTCACGTAAAAAATAGTGGAGCTAGACTGGTCACCGCGAAGCATGTTTCACTGACTATGACATCAGGAAAGTTGCTGTGGCACGCTAACCACTGCAAATATCGCAATGAAATTTATAGGATATATAGCTTGCAATGTATACTTAAATATGTATATAATACAATTTTGAGATAAAAATTGATGTGTAAGAAAAAAATACGACATTTCGAATCAGTCTTCAACATTTTACTTGTATATGGTACCTTAATACTAGCATACAGTGTAACTATGTAGTTTAGGTGACATCAAAAAATTTACAAATGCTGGGAAAACCGACAATACAGTAATCTAGAGATTACGACAGCTTAGTAAAGAGAAACATTTTTTGACAACTTAATATTTACACATTTTTGAACAACTTAGCTCAACATTTTTGCTTGTTCACTCTAACTCTTCTACTTTTGCTGAATTCTACAAATCACCTGGTGTTTGTAATTTCTCTAATTTCCATCACAAACTTTTAAAAATCAATACAGATTCTCCACGAGCTATTTTCAATACTATGTAATTCAAATTTGGCATGTAATCCAACTGCTCGTTTGTTAATTACTGTGTAAGGCAAAGTAAAGATATTTGTCATACAGTTTTCGCTATTCGCTCACCTTGGCACCGACACTCTCGCAAAGATGATTGGTAACAATGATTTCTGTCAAAAATGGAAACGTCCACAAGCAAAGTAGTACGATTGCTATAAACTTATTTTCTTTGAAAGGCAAGAGCACCATACGAAATATGAAGATGATGTTGCCCAATAGGAACACACAGTCGAGGCCAATCTGAAGGAACATCTGAGTCTCGAACACTGTGTTTATATTACGTAAGATTTCACAGAGCTGAAAGTGTAAATGCCTAAGAAAAAAAAAAAATCAATTCTTCGTTACTTGTTCACAAAACATAGCGCACTGATGCACATACATGACTGTCCAAATGATGCGCCTCGCCCTTTTTTCTGGGATAAAAGCTCTTTGAACCAATATCAGCTCGCTGGTTCGAAACCAACATGCACAATTGTTGTCATCGATCGTAAGCATTTTTAAGGCGCCACTGATGCAATCGAATCTCGTGCCGGCGTATCTAATAATCGGAATCGATCAACATTTTACTTAAAGACATGAAAAATTTATCGGACCATGTCTCACAATCATTCACCTCTTGAAACGTACCTCAGGACTGACGAGAACTGCATCGTCACAAGAATGGAAAGATGCACTGGCATGTACATAAAAAATGCCAGAAATGCATAGCGTTTATCGGCATATTGAATTGCATAATTCATGGCGTTCAACGCGTTCAGTAGAATACACATGATCGCCCATATACTCAGACTAACCAGCCCCATCCTCCGCAACTTGGAGCAATCCGTTTCAATCCCCAAGGCCGTCAGTGTCTCATTCACTTCGTTGAACCGTTCCATGCACTTATGGTATCTCTACCATCATACTAATATTACAAAAAGAGCTTTAGAGTGATAATTCAGCATTACGCATACCTTTCCTTGCCAATGGGTGAGGCAGATTGACGTGAGT
Organism: Ectemnius cavifrons; assembly: GCA_964023945.1. NCBI lineage: Eukaryota > Metazoa > Arthropoda > Insecta > Hymenoptera > Crabronidae > Ectemnius > Ectemnius cavifrons. Next base: position 3,646,901 of record OZ030383.1, on the reverse strand, counting down.
ACGAAGATAGTACAGCACAACATTATGAAATCAACGACCGATTTTGCGTGAAAGTTTTTCACGGTAACAGGGCACATTAGCCTCATCACACACATGCTGATGTGCATGCTGAGTGTCACAGTTGCGTATACAAGACTAAGTCTTCTTCGGGGTTTCCCCAAAGGATACTCGATTAATGCCAAACCGAAAAAAGCCGCCGTTGCCGTGATAGGCCAAATCGCCCGCTGGAAATGTGCTTTCATTTCTTGCGTTCAATACAGTCCTGCTCACTATTCAATTGGACACGATCTAACGCGTTTCTGATAAGCAATAAACTCGAAAGCTCCGACTCATTGGCAGAATGCATCAGTACTCGCGTGAGCAATACTCAAGGGACGCTAGTAGAGCTCGCACGTATTTTAAGGAAGTTAGTCGATGAAAATAATAGGGGTGCTTATATCGACCCGATTATACCTTATGGTTCTTTATTGACATTTGTATTAATTTATAAGAGTAGAGGATTGAGGGATTCATTTTATTAAACCTACTAGTAAGGAATATATACCACTATGTTTCGTGGCCCCTTTTCAGTTGCAGTATTAGCACCAACATTCTGACCATTCCACAGTGGTCCAGATACTGCCTAAACCGCGCCAAATATCGATATTTCAAGTTCCGGAATATTTTTAAAAAAAGTCCCACCGAGTTTCGCCTTCTAACTTACATTTTCTAAAAAGTAAAAGTACATACTTAAAGGCTATAATAATAAGAATTGCACATACTTGCACATTTTTAATTGGTGCTCAGTAAAAGGGCACAGTACGCAGTATGATTTTTTAAAAATCTGGTTTTAGAGTTATAAAAAAGCCCCAATAAGTTCTGCTTTACAATTTACATTTTCTGAAAGGTGAATGTATGACTTGAAGGCCAAAACTATAAGAATTGCACATACTTGCTCTTTTTTGAATGTCGTAAAAGGACACACCACGCAGCATGACTGTATTCAACATTGCCCCTTTTACACGTTAATATACTATAGTATTTTACTGAGCACCAATTAAAAATGTGCAAGTATGTGCAATTCTTATTATTATAGCCTTCAAGTATGTACTTTTACTTTTCAGAAAATGTAAGTCAGAAGGCGGGACTCGGTGGGACTTTGTTTATAACTCTAAAACAAATTTCATATGGAAAATGCACAGTACCGATTTCCGAGTCCTAACTGTCACTAATTCTATAGGGGTGAGGCTGCAAGGAATTGGCCAAACAAAAGTGATTTTGAGTGCTTTGGACATTCCTCTTTTAAAAAAAAATTATGCAAAAAAATAGTGCGGAACTTGAAATATCGATTTTTGGCGCGGTTTAGGCAGTATCTGGACCACTGTGCATTCAGCTGAAAATCTGAAGAGCCAATGAAGGTATTTGTTTAAAGCGTATGATGGTGAAAGGAATATAGACTTACAGATTGCTCTTATTGATTGTTAAAGGAATGTGCCTTTATTCAAAATGTATACTCAATCTTGTATATCTTGTTATTGTCTATTTACAATACTAAGATAGCTCGTGAAAGTGAAAGAAATGGGAACAAAATTAATTGTAAAATTAGTACCAAATAACTACTAATACGAACAGTAATAATGCGCCGAGAAATGAGTCTCTGATAAATGATAACGAAAAATGAGAAGAAATATGTGCGACATAGTACTCCTTCTAATTAGACGAATAATGTACTGCTAATAGATCGGTGATGCACTAACTTGAAAACTGCTATTACTATGTTCTAAAAACCCCTGTGAAAAGGCCTCCTCAGCGCTGTTTTCACAATATTGAGCACATTAGTTTAACTAGAAAACATCGTAATTCTTGCAAAGTCTCGACGTAGCGCGCTAGATTGGACTTTTATCTTTCGATTGAGACCTTTCCCAACTCAAAATCATTTCATATAAGCACACAGGATGTGGCCTGCTGAAGCATGATTTGGGCCATTTGGGCCGGTAAAGCAGCGCCTCTACCTTCCGGAGTCTAGCCCCTTAAGGATGTATTGGACCTATTTCAAAATAGCGCCAAATTGATAAAAATTGGTGACGTTGTTCTCTTTCCCTTTTCGAAGTGCCGCAAAAAGTTTCAAAGCGATTCACTGAACCGTTATGGAGTTATTACGATTTGAAATTCCATTGATTTTACACGCGTTCTTATGGGGAGAAATCATTTTCGTCGTGCGAAACAGCAAAAAAAAATGTTGAAAAAACAGTGTCAACTTTCCGATTTTTTGAACACATAGCTTATGAACAACCGAAAGCCTGTACAAAAATTCATCATGTTTCACAATACCGTTTTGTATAAATTAATGATTGTAGGAGCGTAAATTGTAAGGAACTGTCGAGCGAATGACAGCGAATGGGAGCGAATGGAGAATGAATGTGGTGTATAAATTAAAGAAGCTGTCCAAGGGACAGCATCGAGAAGCGAATGTCATGGGAGTGGGTGTAAGACGTGAGTTTGAGGGTGTCGTATGACTGAGGTATGGGTAAGAGCAGGAGCAAGTGGTATGAGGAATAGATGGGGTGAGCGAGTGGCCGAACGCGAGCGAGTGTCCAAGCGTGAGCGAGTGGAATGGGGAACGACTGGAAGAAGTAAGGATGTCGCGAGGAAATATGTGTGTCTAAATTGTAGAGTGAATGTTGGTAAGTGGAATGGGATGCGAATGAGACCAGGGTGGCCTAAGAGCGAAAGAGTATGCATGTGTATCTACGAGTGTTAAGGATGTGTGAGAATGAATGTAAGGGCATTTTGGAGCCAGGAGCGAAGAGAGTTTAAGTCAGTCTTCAGTTGATAGTCGAAGTCGAAGTACGGAGTTCCGAGATAGAGCTAAGAGCGAAAGCACCAAATAAAGGAATCATCTTTTCACATCAAACCACATCTTTTGCCTTTCTCTGTCCCACCAACGCACACGATCCTACATTATTAACTGCAAAAACTTCACCTCTCAAACGGTCTGAAGTTTAACATGCTATGGAAGTGCGGTATCGTTGGAATCAGCTAAGCAACTGAGACTAATCTGTAGCTCATGAGTGGAAGTGAGAAACATAGCATACGAACATAGTCACTGACGTCGTACGACATATAATTTTGGATGTCGATTCGAAAAAATTGGTATTTTACTAAGTTGGATTCAAGGCACATTCACCATTAAAAGTTTTGTTGTGTAAATCAGAAAAATCGTAAATTTAGCTACAAAAACGTTGGCGAAAAAAAAACAGCTTTCTACGAGTAAATATGCAATGTTAGCTATCATTTGTGTCATTTGTGCCTATATGTTTCCTGCACGTGGCGAGTAGAAAGGGTTGGAGAAACATGAGAATATATAAGATTTTACATCCCTTTCTGCCCGACCTTGAAGGGAAGGGAATCGAGGTGGATGTTGGAAATACTGAAAGGGGTTGACGGGTTTTTCCGCACCCTGGTAGCATGGCGGCCGCTTGCCGGAAAACTACCTGATCGGTAATGGGACTTTGTTAAATCCAAGCGGCGCGGGTAACTAATACCAAGCAGCTGACAATCAGCTCGGAGTGACCACGTTAATGATTTTACTACTGTGTGATAAAAATTGCCAAAAATAATATATTTGCCGGAAAGGACTCGGGAACCAGAGTTCCGGTAGTTCTCGGTTAGTTCTTGAGTTCTTGGATGCTAGCGAAGTCACAGTGTTCAAATGGCACGTAAGCCAAAAGAGTATTAATAAATTATACTTTAAGTGAATTGAAAGGTGGCGGATTGCGCTAGGTCTAGCACTTCGTCCATGAATTTGTACACAAAATAACATGTGCCAAGCTCGGCAAATTTCAAGAGGTCAAATATGTTAGGTACATCATTAAAGAAACACGAGTTTATTAATTTTATTGAAGTAGCAATACTTGTTTTTTTAAAATTCATTATATGTTCATTATTGTACATACTTTGACGTATATTCTTTGCAAGATTGCTCTGAATGCAAAACTACACATAAGACTCTGAACGCGTTATTTCGAAAGTGTTTTTGGATGTGGTTGTCAGCATAATGTTTGTAAAAATGGACGGATTGTATTGAAATTTACACAAAATCTTCATAATATAATACCCAGTAATATCTGCCTAATTCATCGCTTGCGAACACCGCGATAAATTATTGACAGCAAAAACAGTGGAATACTGGAATTAACACTTTGCCGTCCGCACGTTTCATCAAAATTTTTTCGCTTGGCTCCGGTAGAACTGCTTTAGCAGGACTATACGACACCAATGTGGTGTCGCCGGCCGTTGAGCGTTAGTTTTTACAGGACACCAATGTCGCCGGACGGCATACTGTTAAGATCGATTATATCCATCAATAACCGGGAGGATTGGAGGATTAGCAAAAGGGGATTAGCAGATCATTGAAGTCCTGCTTTGAGTTGCAATATTATCACAGCATTTGTGACCACTGTGCTGAAAATCTGAAAAAGGCAAATAAATGTGTCAGCAAGGAGCTCTTCAAAGTTTATCGTGAGTTACGAACCTTGTAAATAAACTGGTGTCCGAAATAAGAGAGGCCGAGGCAGGAAAATCTTAATGGCCTGTGCCTTGCTTGTAGGACCATAAATGATATCTGCATTTCGTGTATGATCGATACATATTGTTGCATTCCTTAAACAATATTATTGTACATTTATAAACTTACGTCCTCACGCGTTTCTTCGTCGTCGATGAAGCGCAACAGTTGGACAGCCACGTCACAGACGGTTCTTGCCTATACCAATTGGTTTTATTGAATATAATGGGTGTAAAAAGTATTCGTACAATGATCAATTTTAACTGCTATGTTTATTAACCAATGCTGGTCAAACAAGAAAGGTGTACATATTCTTTAATCTTTCAACAAATATCACGTAGACAATTGCAGATGCATTAGAGAATGTGCACAACTTTGTTGTTTTAGACACATTGTTTAACAAACAGAGATATCACTGTATTTCTTAATAACTGGCATACAGTGTAACTGTATAGTCTATGTGACGTCAAAAAGTTTAGGAATGCTGGGAGACTGACAATACAGCAGTCTAGAGATTACGACACCTAACTGAAAACAAACGTTTTTTGACTGCTATGTTTATTAACTAATGCCTCGAAAACAAGAAAGGTGTACATATTCTTTAATGCTTCAACAAATATCATGTAAACAATTGCAGATGCATTAGAGGATATGTATAACTTTGTTGTTTTAGATACATTGTTTAAGAAACATAGGTGGGACTGTATCTCTTTGTTGAGAATAGAAAGTTAGCGATATTATGAGGCTTCAAATTAGCGCCGAAGCTAGGCGGAAGCGGAATGTGTCACTTGTTGAGACATTTTTTGAGGTTCTTACCTATTATAATCTATAAAATGGCCGGCCATTATACAGAATGCCTAGAAGATAGTGGTCAATGTATTGAAACGCTCAGCCCTGACTCAGTATGGCTCAGTCTTGTGAGAGCGTTTTTCCTTATACCTGTTAGAGACTTAATACAGATGTAACCCAGACTTAAAACCCAGACATAACCAACCCACACTCAGTATAGCCAGTCTTCATGCTGTCAACAGCTCATTATACTACAGTACAGCGCTTTTATGATAGGATTTCAAACAAGGTAATCTAACTATTGTAGGATTGTTAACGAGAGAGACTGCGAACGAATGGTGAGAGAATGAGATGTGCGATTCTTGATGCGTGTAAGGTCTAGTAAGACCGGGTGGTGTGATCGGCAGAATGTATTGGGAGGACTGGGATTGGCTGAAAGGTACGGCAACAACAGTAAGTGTGATTGGCAGGTGAGTCAGTTAGCGAAAAAGTATAAGAAGAAGCGTGAATTCGAAGGCGTTGGTTATAACGGTCGATCAGAGTGCGTGCGAGGAGCAGAGTGCAAACCCTATCAAAGTGTGGCGAATGAGAACAGAATAAAGAAAGAACTGAAAAATCCTATACTATGAAATTAGAAGAAATTCTATATATTTGCCGCACTCTGGGTTGGTTAGGTCTGGGTTTTAAGTCTGTGTTACATATGTATATTAGGTATCTACCAGGTATAAGGAAAAAAGCTGTCACAAGACCACAGATATATTTACGTTAAGATTTATGTTGACTGTTTGATTATTTGATATGCTCACTGATTACTCTACTTGGATCATAGAAAATTCAGACACGAAACATATTTTTGTGTATAACTTGAAAACTAAAGCCGTGCGACGGTTACTTGTATAAAGAAAAGTTACTCAGAATGATGTCCCCCACATGCAACATATATCAAGGGCATTGAAATCGGTGAGGAGTATTTTCTTCTATATCATTACCAAAATATCACATTGCCCAACGAGCCGCGGGCATTATATAAATTGTTCGGGCAATTTGTAAAATATCTGCTCATTATATACATTGCCCAAAAAATTGTGCATTCTACACAATGCCCGGTCATTGTTCAAAATGCCCACGTTAAACACATTGCCCGTATCATATGTATAGCTAACAGGAGACTCTATAGCTAACTACTTGGCGCGAGACTCTACCGAGTCTCCTGATATTGCGTCAGATTCCGGGACTGGCAGGTGAGATCTTTCTCTCTGCTTCCGATCGTCGTGCCGATTGTAAGACTGTAAAACTATATAAGCGATCCGAGAGTGACCGCGTTCAGAAAGAGTAATATTCATGAGGCTGAGAGGAACTCAGCGTGAAAATGAACAGTTTGATTTGCAATATAGTTTTTGTTAATTACTGAACAAACCAAGAGTGATTTCTTTGTATTCCAAATGCTATTCCACGTAACCGTGTGCAAGACACTGACCTCAACACTCTTATTAACTAGCATACAGTGTAACTGTATAGTCTAGGTGACGTCAAAAAATGTACAAATGCTGGGAAAACCGACAATACAGTAATCTAGAGATTACGACAGCTTAGTAAAGAGAAACATTTTTTGACAACTTAACATTTACACATTTTTTAACAACTTAGCTCAACATTTTTGCTTGTTCGCTCTAACTCTTCTACTTTTGCTGAATTCTACAAATCACCTGGTGTTTGTAATTTCTCTAATTTCCATCACAAACTTTTAAAAATCAATACAGATTCTCCACGAGCTATTTTCAATACTATGTAATTCAAAACTGGTATGTAATCCAACTGCTCGTTTGTTAATTACTGTGTAAGGCAAAGTAAAGATATTTGTCATACAGCTTTCGCTATTCGCTCACCTTGGCACCGACACTCTCGCAAAGATGATTGGTAACAATAATTTCTGTCAAAAATGTAAACGTCCACAAGCAAATTTGTACGATTGCTATAAACTTATTTTCTTTGAGAGGCAAGAGCACCATACGAAATATGAAGATGATGTTGCCCAATAGGAACACACAGTCGAGGCCAATCTGAAGGAACATCTGAGTCTCGAACACTGTGTTTATATTACGTAAGATTTCACAGAGCTGAAAGTGCAAATGCCTAAGAAAAAAAAATAATGCATTCTTAGTTATTTGTTCACAAAACATAGCGCACTGATGCACATACATGACTGTCCAAATGATGCGCTTGGCCCTTTTTTCTGGGATAAAAGCTCCTTGAACCAATATCAGCTCGCTGGTTCGAAACCAACATGCACAATTGTTGTCATCGATCGTAAGCTTTTTTAAGGCGCCACTGATGCAATCGAATCTCGTGCCGGCGTATCTAATAATCGGAATCGATCAACATTTTACTTAAAGATATGAAAAATTTGTCGGACCATGTCTCACAATCATTCACCTCTTGAAACGTACCCCAGGACTGACGAGAACTGCATCGTCACAAGCATGGAAAGATGCACTGGCATGTACATAAAAAATGCCAGAAACGCATAGCGTTTATCGGCATATTGAATTGCATAACTTATGGCGTTCAACGCATTCAGTAGAATACACATGATCGCCCATATAATCAGAGTAACCAGCCCTATCCTTCGCAGCTTGGAGCAATCAGTCTCAATCCCCAAAGCTGTTAATGTCCCATCGACTTCGTTGAATCGTTCCATGCACTTATGGTACCTCTACCATCATAATAATATTACAAAAAGAGCTATAGAGTGATAATTGAGCATTACGCATACCTTTCCTTGCCAATGGGTGCGGCAAATCGACGTGAGTACGAAGATAGTACAGCACAACATTGCGAAATCAACGACCGATTTTGTGTACAAGCTTCGCACAGTGACAGGGCACATTATCCTGGCCATATACATGCCGATATGCATGCTGAGCGTCACAGTTGCGTATACGAGACTAAGTCTTCTTCGGGGTTTCCCCAAAGGATACTCGATTAATGCCAAACCGAAAACAGCCGCCGTTGCCGTGATAGGCCAAATCGCCCGCTGGAAATGTGCTTTCATTTCTTGCGTTCAATACAGTCCTGCTCACTATTCAATTGGACACGATCTAACGCGTTTCTGATAAGCAATAAACTCGAAAGCTCCGACTCATTGGCAGAATGCATCAGTACTCGCGTGAGCAATACTCAAGGGACGCTAGTAGGGCTCGCACCTATTTGAAGGAAGTTAGTCGATGAAAATAATAGGGGTGCTTATATCGACCCGATTATACCTTATGCTTCTTTATTGACATTTGTATTTATTTATGAGAGTAGAGGATTGAGGAATTCATTTTATTAAATCTATTGGTAAGAATATATACCACTATGGTTCGTGACCCCTTTTCAGTTGCAGTATTAGTACCAACATTCTGATCATTCAGCTGAAAATCTGAAGAGCCAATGAAGGTATTTGTTTAAAGCGATGGTGGAAGGAATATAGACTTACAGATTGCTCTTATTGATTGTTAAAGGAGTGTGCTTTTATTCAAAATCTATACTCAATGTTGTATCAGGAGACTCGGTAGAGTCTCGCGCCAAGTAGTTAGCTATAGCTATACAGCGCGAAAAGCCGAGGCTACTTATCCCGACGCGTAGCGGTTTTCGATCGATATAAGACTTTCACCTCGATTTCCGAAAAAGTTACAGCTTGCAGGCATAACTTATGAATCAAGCACAGCCTAATTTATTTTTCTGAATCCAATAAGCTAAACAACAAGGAAATTGGTCCATGCGTTCAAGAGATATGAATTTCCTCCTCTTATTTTTTCGCACGAAAACGATTCAGAAGAAGATTCAGACCAAAAATGTAGGTCACATATTTTCCACGCTAGGTGGCAGAATGTTCATATATTTCTAGCTTTGTAGCTGCGAGATGATGTTATGGTAGAGAGAGAAGGCAGATGTGAGATGATGTTAGAGAGAGATGCTAGACATGTAGAAAGAGACTAACTAACACGAGATGGGTAGATGTCTTATTTCCTTGACGTTCGAGTGGTTGGTTATGTAGGCTATTTTACGACAGCAATATCTTACGCGCGGATATCTGACAAATTTAACAGTTTTATTCTCTTATTGGTACAGCTTTTTGACCCTACTCAATCTAACACCGTTAAGCAATATCCTCTTATTCAATACAATTATAGATTACCAAAGTTGCCAAGTGCATAACCAGGACCCTCTTAAATGAAAAAGCAACAATTTGTTCACCAAGTGATCCTTCAGGTCTTTCATGTAAATGATTTCTGAACGACGAACCTTACTAGTAATCAGTATTTGCTCAGTAAACTTTAGATCTTTGACTTCTGTAGTTTTGAATAATGTATCTGTTCAGCAAGTTTGACATGTATAATTGAACTGGTTGTTGGGTACGCCCTTGTCAAATTTGACATTACAAATGTGTTGAATAAGAGAATTAATAGAACTTATTAAGTGTTGAGCCTAATTGTAATATTAATTTAGAGCATACTAGTCGTGGAAAATTAGTAGTGCTCATCAAGTTTGAAGCATGTCGCTTAAGTCGTTCTTAGCCTATACATTTGACAAGTTCCACACTTTTCACATGTGTCGAATGAGGAGAGGATGTATAATTTAAGCGAAGGACTCCAAATTTGTTACACGAATATGAATTGCCAGTAGATTGCATGCCTTTGAACTCCATATAATGAAGTCCAACACTTCATATATTATTACAATACTAAGATAGCTCGTGAAAGTGAAAGAAGTGGGGAAAAAATAATATATAATAATAATAATAGGTACGTTATTAAACAAACACGAGTTTATTAATTTTATTGAAGTAGTAATACTTGCTTTTTTAGAATTCATTATATCTTCATTATTGTACATACATTGAGATATATTCTTTGCAAAATTGTTTTCAAAGCAAAACTACACATATGACTCTGAACGCGTTATTTCGAAGTGTTTTTGGGCGTGGTTGTCAGCATAATTTTTGTAAAAATGGACGGATTGTGTTGAAATTCACACAAAATCTTCATAATGCAAAACTCTGGTCCTCAATGGGAGGGATTTACCATATACTGTTTAATTTTTGTTTAAGTGTGGCTAAAAAGTCACCAATTTCGCAGAAACAACAGTTTGATGATACTATTGTAAAATATTCAGACTCATTGACGACCAGTTTTCACTGTGTAATTCACACCAGTTTTTTGTATTTTTTAAGATAACAATTGACAAAGATATACTGACAACCTATAAACATATAATGAGTTCGAAAAGAGCAAGTATTAGTATTTCAGAAAAATTAATAAACTACCGTTTGTACCCCTTATATGACCCCTTAACCCCTTCGCAGGGTGGAGAAAATGAACTGTTCGTGGCATTTTTGTGTCCGAAAAAGAGTTTGTTACCATTTTTTGTTATCATTTTTTCCAGTAGATAATAATTTGCTATAAATGGTTTGTTAAATTGATTTATCATGATGGACTCAAGTTTCATATTCATAGAGTCAGGACACGAATTCAAAATTTGCGACCTCAAACACCAAAAGGTGCAAATTTTCTTAAAAATCTAACTACCTTTTGAATTTTCATCCGTCATTTTGACTTTTAAAAGGTAGCATACCCACTTTACATCGAAACCAACCTATTTTCCAAATTTGCATCAACCATATTGGATCCGTCGTGTTGAATTTTGAAAATCTGACTTCAGATTTGGATTCAGCGACGTCAAAAACCATAAGATATCCAAGAACAATCAAATCGATAGCGTAAAAACATGTTTTACTTTAGACGCCTACACATGTGTCATAGAACAAAAGTGTCACAACTTATTTCCGCCCATAAATGTATCATACACTGTCAAGGGATTAATTAACAGATACTCCATGTCTACGTATACTAAAGTGACCGAAATTTTATAGGAAATTCAATCGCGAAGTAAAGTCTAGTTCAATTGCGAAGCCAAGCTACTGTAAAAATCGAGACACATCCAGCATCAGGCGCCACAGTTCGTATCCCAAGAATCAACTGCTTCTCGGACATCAACAGTCACATCGTACCGCGTCTCAACAGCAGATCTTCGTGTGCTTTCCCGCCGGCTCCAGCACGTGCCTAAGTCAAGTAACCAAAGTACAGGGTGAGTCACTTGCCTTTGAATCGCCAATGATGAATGTAGGCCGTTGAAAATGGTATAATTATACGGTGTTGAGCAATTTTAATATAAAGGAGTATTTACTGAGTCTTTTCCACGCACTGATATTTATTTATAATATCAAATTGTACCAATAATGGAAATAATTGGAACTCGAGTGTGAAGGGGATGATTAAAAGGCAAGTGCCTCACCCTGTACATAGGACATTTTCACGTCTGCATGTCTTCAAAGATGTTCTGTCGAAGACGTTTTAAAGATGTCCAAATTTTTTATTTTTAAAACGTCTCTAATACGTCATCTTTACGCCTGCCTTTTTGCGCAATACTTGAAACGTCGCAAATACGTCGAGCAAAAGACGTTTTAACATCGTTTGAACTTTACATCTTTTGAACGTTTTAAAAATGCTTTTAATATATGGTTCTTTAATAATTTCATATTCTTTCAATAGTATACATGTATGATCTTAAAATTGATTGTTTTCTTCAAACCAAACGTTGATTTTACTGAATTAAGATGAAATACTGCTTTTAGAATGGAAAGTTACAAAATGGAACATTTTAAAGGCATTCACAATACATGCGAATGGACGTATAAGACACGTACCCAACCAAGGTTTAAACAGATATGTAGGAGCCGTTTCAAATACGTCTTTAACACGTGAATGATAGGGTTTTCAGTATATTAATGATCAGAATGTTGGTGATAATACTGCAATTTAGAGGTCACGAACCATAGCAACATGTATTCTGATTATTAAGGGGATGTAGGACAGTTAACCTTTACATTTTTATAAATTGTATAAACGTTGGTGTGACTAAACCAATCACTTGGTGAGCACAGTCATTTTACCTTTAATTAGTATACTTGTACAGAGTAATTTGAGGTAAAAACATTTAAAATCAAATAAACAATAAGGCAGTTATTAATTGTTAAACATTACAATATTAATTATGCATAATAGTACTCTGCGGATGATTTTTCTAAAACTATTTGTTCAAATGGGTTCCGCTTTTGCACAATTATTCACTGTACCACCTGTTACAGCGGGGACCACAGTTGTTATTATACTCAATCATTTAGTACATTTAGCATAACCAAATAGTTACAGAAAATAGAGTTTTATTAATTAACAATATAAACAATTGGTTTTAACCAACTTCCACATGACTTACCTACATGATTTTGGTCCCTGCCTCAGCTATGATCTTAAAAAAGAACTCTGTAAAAACTGATCTTCACTGGACCAACCGTACCAAAGAAATCCTCTGCAGAGTACTATTATGCATAATTAATATTGTAATGTTTAACAATTAATAACTGCCTTATTGTTTATTTGATTTTAAATGTTTTTACCTCAAATGACTCTGTACAAGTATACTAATTAAAGGTAAAATGACTGTGCTCGCCAAGTGATTGGTTTAGTCACACCAACATTTATACAATTTATAAAAATGTAAAGGTTAACTGTCCTACACCCCCTTAAGTTTAATAAAATTGACCACTCAAACCTCTATTCTAACAAATTAAACCCAATGTCAATAAAGAAGCACAAGGTACAATCGGGTCGATAAAACCAACCCTTTCATTCTTATCGATTGACTTTTGTTAAACTGGTGCGAGCCCTGATAGTGCCCCGCGGGTGTTGCTCAAACGAGTATTGATGCATTCTGCCAATTAGTCGGGGCTCTCGAGCCTACTGTTCATCAGAAACGCGATAGATAGTGTCCAATTGAATAGTGAACGGGACTGCATTGAACACAAGAAATGAAAGCACATTTCCAGCGGGCGATTTGGCCTATCACCACAACGGCGGCCTTTTTTGGTTTGGCATTAATCGAATATCCTTTGGGGAAGCCCAGAGGAAGACTCAGTCTCGTATACGCCATTGTGACGATCAGCATGCAAATCGGCATGTATATAGCTAGATTAATATGGCCTGCTACCGGAAGAATCCTGTTTGCGAAATCGGTCGTTGATATCATGATGATATGCTGTACTATCATCAGCCTCGCGTCGATCTGCCTCACCCACTGGCATGGAAAGGTATGCATACTGCTCAATTATCATTCTACAGCTCTTTTTGTAATATTAGTATAACGCTAGAGATACCATAAGTGCATGGAACTGTTCAATGAAGTGGATGAGACACTGACGGCCTTGGGGATTGAAACGGATTGCTCCAAGTTGCGGAGGATGGGGCTGGTTAGTCTGATTATATGGGCGATCATGTGTATTCTACTGAATGCGTTGAACGCCATGAATTATGCAATGAAAAATGCTGACAAATGCTATGTGCTTGTGGCATTTTTTATGTACATTCCACTGTACATTTGCATGCTCGTGACGATGCAGTTCTCGTTAGTCCTGGGGTACGTTTCAAGAGGTGAATGATTCTGAGAGATGGTCTGACAAATTTTTCATATCTTTAAGTAAAATGTTGATCGATTCCGATTATTAGATACGCGGGCATGAGATTCGATTGCATCAGTGGCGCCTTAAAAAAGCTTACGATCGATGACAACAATTGTCCATGTCGGTTTCGAACTAGTGAGATGATATTGGTTCGAAGAACTTTTATCCCAGACAAAAGGGCCAGGCGCATCTTTTGGACAGTCATGTATGTGCATCAGTCCGCTATTTTTTGTGAACAAGTAACCAAGAATGCATTATCTTTTTCTTAGGCATTTGCACTTTCAGCTCTGCGAAATCTTACGTGATATAAACGTAGTGTTCGAGACTCAGATATGTCTTCAGTTTGTCCTCGAGTGTGTGTTCCTATTGTGTAACATCATCTTCATATTTCGTATGGTGCTCTTGCCTTTCAAAGGTGATAAGTTTATCGTAGCCATAGTGCTTTGCTTGTGGTCGTTTCCATATTTGACAGACGTCATTGTTACCAATCATCTTTGCGAGAGTGTCGGTGCCAAGGTGAGCGAATAGCGAAGGCTGTATGACAGAAGCCTCTACTTTAGCTAACACAGTAATTGACAAACGAGTAATTGGATTACATGCCAAATCTGAATTACATAGTATTGAAAATAGCTAGTGGAGAATCTGTATTGATTTTTAAATGATTGTGATGGAAATTAGAGAAATTATAAACACCAGTTTTTTAAAATTTAGTAAAAGTAGCAGAGTTAGAGCAAATAATCAAAAATATTGGGTTAAGTTGTTAAAAAATGTGTAAATGTTAAGTTGTCAAAAAACGTTTCTTTTCACTTAGCTGTCGTAATCTCTAGATTGCTGTATTATCAGTCTCCCAGCATTCCTAAACTTTTTGACGTCACATAGACTATACAGGGTGAGTCACTTGCCTTATAATCATCCCCTTCACACTCGAGTTCCAATTATTTCGATTATTGGTACAATTTGATATTATAAATAAATGTCAATGCGTGGAAAAGACTCGGTAAATACTTCTTTATATTAAAATTATTCAACACCGTATAATTATACCATTTTCAACGGCCTATATCCATTATTGGCGATGCAAAGGCAAGTGAATCACCCTGTACAGTTACAGTGTATGCTAGTTATTAAGAGATACAGTGATATCTCTGTTTGTTAAACAATGTGTCTAAAACAACAAAGTTGTGCACATTCTCTAATGCATCTGCAATTGCTTACATGATATTTGTTGAAGCATTAAAGAATATGTATACCTTTCTTGTTTTACCGGCATTGGTTAATAAACATAGCAGTTAAAATTGATCATTGTACGAATACTTTTTACACCCATTATATTCAATAAAACCAATTGGTATAGGCAAGAACCGTCTGTGACGTGGCTGTCCAACTGTTGCGCTACATCGACGACGAAGAAATGCGTGAGGACGTAAGTTTATAAATGTAAAATAATATTGTTTAAGGAATGCCACAGTATGTATTGATCATACTCGAAATGCAGATATCATTTATGGTCCTACGAGCAAAGTACAGGCCACTAAGATTTTCCTGTCTCGGCCTCTGTTATTTCGGACACCAGTTTATTTACAAGGTTCGTGACTCACGATAAACTTGAAAGAGCTCCTTGCTAACACATTTATTCGTCTTTTTCAGATTTTCAGCGCAGTGATCACAAATGCCGTGATAATATTACAACTCAAAGCAGGACTTCAATAATCTGCTAATCCCCTTTTGCTAATCCTTTAATCCTCCTAATCCGCTAATCCTCCCGGTTATTGATAAGTATAATTGATTAATTCTGGTATTCCGCCATTTTTGTTCTCCATAATTTATCGTGGTGTTCGCAAGCGATGAATTTAGGTAGATATTACTGGGTGCTCCTAATTGTCTAATAATTTGAATGCATCAACCATAGGGTAATTTCACGCCAATTGAGAAGCTGGATTTTGGTGATGTCAGGGATTTTGTTGAAAATTCAGTATGTTTCCCTAGATTCGTCTTTGGTTGGAAAATACAGACCGCCAAAGTCGATGTTTTCGCGCATCGGCGAAAATAGAGCATTGCAGGAAAATTTGTTCTAAAGAAACTCTAGTGGTCGTATCGATATGATTCACATTTTGTTTTACTTGGGAAAGGTAAATATGTAACTATATTTTTTTAATGGTTCGTAGATTAATTATTCAATGCAAGAAACTTGCATAAACTTTTGACTTTTAAATAAAATTTCGAAGGCAACGCTTGCCGAATGTGAAATGTATTTCAATATGTACCTTGGACCTTTGTCTATCGAAAACTGTTTTCTTTGGAATGGCAAAAATGGTCCAGGTATCGGATAAAGACAATTAACTAGGGACCCGACCGGCCGGGCGCGTCACCTAATAATTCAACATTTTCGCTCTCAACATGTCGGGTTTGATCGTCAGAAAACTTTCACCTTTATTTTTGAAACAACATTATATATTTTTCGGGTTTACTAAATGTAAGCACAATCTGACATAAAAATAAAATAAAATAAAACAATCTGCTGTAATAAATAGTGATAAGAAAGAAAGAAATAACCCCACAAACATTAAAATGTAAAAGAACGTCAAGTAGTGTCCCCGCCTAACCTCCAATCCACCAATCTTTCCAAAATGATTTCTTCATTTACAATTGATCAAAAATAGAAATGGATATCATTGTAAAACGAAAGCCAAGTCATGATTCAGATGTAATTAACATACATACAGCAAATCGTAGCTTTTATTCAATGATACTTAGATTTAACTTTCAGTTTTAATTAACATTAAAAAAAACTTGGTGTGTGCGCGCTTCCTTACGTGGTAAAAAATAGGAAAACCACTTTCAATTTAATTTAGTTACCATATAATTTAGAATTAAAAATAAAACAGCTTCATTGGAGTTCATAAGTACCGAGTGCATAAGACCGCCGATATCTGTCACGATTCACTTTGTGTAGTGCTCAGCGACACACGACACAGGCGACATTATACGGCTAGCAAAACAATTATGCAAATGTCGGTATTTTCGATAATTCGATGGTAAAAAGCTGGTTCCAATCCTACTTACCTGATTCCAAGTCTACCGCATCATCCTGTAACTACTGTTCTGTGTTGATATAGTAGTTCCGCTGCTGGTCGCGTCTGGTTGATAACGCAGCACTTTTTTATGTTATTAGAGCCAATTAGAGTTAGCCTTTTGCACAGATATGCACGGATATGTAGTACTGCCAGTACTACCGATGTAATGTGAAATTTGTACTAGCAAATTGCTAGAGTAATGTATGATCGCGTGCGTTGGTGGGACAGAGAAATATATTATGCGTGGTTTGGGGTGAAAAGATGATTCCTTTATTCGTATAATCCAATTCTGTCTCTTGGGTTTGCTCTTTACAACTCTGAACTCCGTTTGCTCTTTACAACTCTGAACTCCGTGACTGGCTTCGATTTTTGCTCTGTTCGCACTGAAGCCCTGGCTATATTAACTCTCACACTTCCTTGACACTTGTACATACACATGCATACTCTTTCGTTCCTAGACCACCCTAGTCTCATTCGCATCCCATTCCACTCAGCAACATTCATTCCACAATTTACGCATACATATTTCTTCACGACATCCTTACTTCTTCCAGTCGTTCCCCATTCCACTCGCTCACGCTCGGACACTCGCTCGCGTTCGGACTTCGGCCACTCGCTCACCCCATCTATTCCTCATACCACTTGCTCCTGCTCTTACCCATATCTCAGTCATACGACACCCTCAAACTCACATCTTACACTCATTTCCCACAACACTCGCTCCTCGATGCTGTCCCCCTGTACTCCGGTACAGGGGACCCCTGGACAGCTTCTTTAATTTACTCAACGCATTCAATTACATTTGCTCCCATTCGCTGCCATCCGCTCGACAGTTTCTTTAACTTACGCTCCTACAGTAATAATTAGAAATTAGTTCACTTGCAGTACATGGAGGTGTCCCAATGGAATATTTAACAACAATGCCTGCATTCAGATAAGTATTACGGGTAAGGGGAAGCCCGGGAAAGCGGATATGGTAACGGATTGTATTTGTAATTTTCTTATTGCGAATTTTCTTATCGGTTATCCACTTTACTCGGACTATTCGCGTGGTTGGGATTTTCCCCTCTGCTAGTATTGCTAATATTAATTGAGTGCTCTGTTATAGATCTCGAGTAACATTGACAGTGGGTCTGTTCGGAGTGGCAGTTTGCTCAGTTTCCAACCAGTTTCCAATCGTCAAACGCAGCAGCACCTTACGAGAAAGCAAATCGCAAACTGGTTGGAAACCGAGCAAACCGCCACTCCGAACAGACCCAGTATCAGGAGACTCGGTAGAGTCTCGCGCCAAGTAGTTAGCTATAGCTATACAGCGCGAGAAGCCGAGGCTACTTATCCCGACGCGTAGCGGTTTTCGATCGATATAAGACTTTCACCTCGATTTCCGAAAAAGTTACAGCTTGCAGGCATAACTTATGAATCAAGCACAGCCTAATTTATTTTTCTAAATCCAATAAGCTAAACAGCAAGGAAATTGGTCCATGCGTTCAAGAGATATGAATTTCCTCCTCTTATTTTTTCGCACGAAAACGATTCAGAAGAAGATTCAGACCAAAAATGTAGGTCACATATTTTCCACGCTAGAATATTCATATATTTCTAGCTTTGTAGCTGCGAGATGATGTTATGGTAGAGAGAGAAGGCAGATGTGAGATGATGTTAGTGAGAGATGCTAGACATGTAGAAAGGGACTAACTAACACGAGGTGGATAGATGTCTTATTTCCTTGACGTTCGAGTGGTTGGTTATGTAGGCTATTTTACGACAGCAATATCTTACGCGAGGATATCTGATAAATTTAACAGTTTTATTCTCTTATTGGTACAGCTTTTTGACCCTACTCAATCTAACACTGTTAAGCAATATCCTCTTATTCAATACAATTATAGATTACCAAAGTTGCCAAGTGCATAACCAGGACCCACTTAAATGAAAAAGCAACAATTTGTTCACCAAGTGATACTTCAGGTCTTTCATGTAAATGATTTCTGAACTACGAACCTTACTAGTAATCAGTATTTGCTCAGTAAACTTTAGATCTTTGACTTCTGTAGTTTTGAATAATGTATCTGTTCAGCAAGTTTGACACGTATAATTGAACTGGTTCTTGGGTACGCCCTTGTCAAATTTGACATTACAAATGTGTTGAATAAAAGAATTAATAGAACTTATTAAGTGTTGAGCCTCACCGTAACATTATTAATTTAGGGGTATACTAGTCGTGGGAAATCAGTATTTGCTCATCAAATTTTAAACCTGTCACTTAAGTGGTTCTTAGCCTACACATTTGACAAGTTGTACACTTTTCACATCTGTTGAATGAAGAGAGAATGTATAATTTAAGCAAAGGACTCCAAATTTGTTGGGCAAATACATATGAGTTGCCAATAGATAGCATGCCCTTGAATTGCATCTAATTAAGACCAACGCTTCGTATGTTACATTATACAGATAAGTTGTACCTTCCTCCTATTTGTCACATTGTTGAAGTATTAAACTTGTAAAATGGGTAATAACAAATTATATTATTAGTTTACCGATTAACTAACAAAAAGAATTGAAATCCCCCCAAAACCATTAAAATGAAAAAAAACGCCAAGTAGTCTCCGCCCCCACCCCCTCCGCCATCCCGGCTCCCCAACCCACCAACCTTGTCAAAATCATTTAAAAAATTACCAAAAATAGAAATGGATATCATTGGTAAACGAAAGCCAAGTTATAATTCAGATATAACTAATAACATACAAGAAAGCCAAGTTTTCATTCAAAGATATCTCGAGTTAACTCACATTAGCAATTAACAATAAATTCACAATAAATTAGCGATTAACAATAATAAAAAAAAACTTGGCGTGTGCGCGCTTCATTCAAGGCACTTGCTCTGGTAATATTGCTGGAAAACTTTGAAAGAAATATATTCCAGACGAATTGAGAACCTGCTTTTCTGTGTAGTATATATAGTATATGTGATTGAACTGTAAATGTAAGATTTCTTAGGATTTTATATTGTAGTAAAGTGAATGTTAGATTTAAATTAATTTCTCATTGGTTTCTTACCTCGCAATGAAGTGCGCACACGCCAAGTTTTTATTATTATTGTTAATCGCTAATTTATTGTGAATTTACTGTTAATTGCTAATGTGAGTTAACTCGAGATATCTTTGAATGAAAAGTTGGCTTTCTTGTATGTTATTAGTTATATCTGAATTATAACTTGGCTTTCGTTTACCAATGATATCCATTTCTATTTTTGGTAATTTTTTAAATGATTTTGACAAGGTTGGTGGGTTGGGGAGCCGGGATGGCGGAGGGGGTGGGGGCGGAGACTACTTGGCGTTTTTTTTCATTTTAATGGTTTTAGGGGGATTATATATAAGTTGATTTGCAGCGCTCTCCAGTGCGTTTACTTTTTAGGTTGACTTAAATATGTCCACTTTTAGCGGACTGCCAATAAGTCAACTGAAATATGTCCACTTTCTGCGGACTTCCCCAGATAGCACGGACCGCAGAAAGCTTACTTATAGCGCACTTTCTTGACTGCGCTTAAAGTTCACTTCAGAAAGTCCGCTAAAAGTCGACTTATTTCTGCTAACTGTACGAAGTCCGCAGCAAGTGAACATATTTCAGTTTACTTTTTGGAAGTCCGCTAAAAGTGGACATATTTAAGTCAACTTAAAGTAAACGTACTGGAGAGCGCTACAAGTCAACTTATTTAAGTTGACTTATAGTACGGCCGCTAAAAGTGGACATATTTACGTCAACCTAAAGTAAACGCAACATAGGTGCGCATTGCAATCAGGTTGAGCTCTGACAAGAGGACATTTTATACCGTATAGTCCTCTGTCGATGATTCATATAATTCTGTTGACACTTCTACGCGTGTTTTATTGATTGACTGTGCGTGATCGGTATGAATCGAACTGTGAAAAGTGAATTACTATAGACCTTGGGATAATAAAGGTTAGGCTCCGATCGGGCCCGTCAATATATAGTGGCTCTGGCCTAATATGGTACAAATTCAACTCGGTGAGTAATTATTGTTATAAAGATCCTTGAACAAGTTTTATAGTACATACAGCACATAAGTTTCTACACGCTTTAAACAATTTATTTCAAGAGACGGAGTTCGGCAGGGGATCTGATTTGCCATAGAGGACCACCAAACATTTGATTGGATCAGTCACAACTTGGTAATTATGATCTCAATGTTATCATGGCAGCATTGCAATATAAGGAGCATGAAAATGAAAGGCCCTTGTTGCATAAAATAATAGTGCTAATTCATACTTGTATCATTTTAAGAACCGAAAATATTTGAGGATAAACAATATGAAGATATTAACAAGGAGAGGGTCAAACTTGCCAGGTCCAAACCGAAGTCGATTGCCTCCACAAGCTCAGAATGTATAATGCAGAACAAGTGTATAAAAACCGATACACACAAAAAAAACATAGTTTATAATAATATTTGTACCTTATTTAGTTTATATATAGTTATAATATACACTTTGCTATAATGTGCATTGGAACTTAATTTTAATTTGCAATATTTGTTAGCTTATTTAATTTATATATAGTGTATTTTATGTTAACAACTGTATATTTGTATATAATATTTCCAGACATGTTTTATTCTCAATAAAAAAAAAATATATATATATATCTTTCCAATTATTCCTAACCTATAATACCCCGGGAATAGACCTCCAATTCTTTACTGAAAAGCGTTAACCTCTAGAGCGCCGAAATAGGTCAACTTCTAGAGCGCTGAAATAAGTCGACTTCTAGCGAACTTAAAGAAGTCCGCGTAAAGTCAACTTTTCGTGTTTGCTTATTGGTCGCTAAAACGCGATCATAAGTGAACTTGTAGCGGACATCTAGTTGACTTTCCGGAACGCTTAAACGTCACCCTGTCCTGATACAAGTTAACTTTCTGCGGACTTATAGCGGACTTCGTGTGCTATCGTACAGATAGCAGAAATAAGTCAACTTTTAGCGGACTTTCTGAAGCGAACTTTAAGCGCACTCAAGAAAGCGCGCTATAAGTAAGCTTTCTGCGGTTCGTGCTATCCAGATAGCACGAAGTCCGCTATAAGTCCGCAGAAAGTTAACTTGTGTCAGAATAGGGTGACGTTTAAGCGTTCCGAAAAGTGAACTAGATGTCCGCTAAAAGTTCACTTATGACCGCGTTTTTGCGACGAATAAGCGGACACGAAAAGCTGACTTTACGCGGACTTCTTTAAGTTCGCTAGAAGTTGACTTATTTTAGCGTTCTAAAAGTTGACTTATTTCAGCAATCTATGAGTTGACTTATTTCAGCGTTCTAGAGGTTGACGCTTTTCAGTGAACAATTGGAGCTCTATTCCCGGGGTATTATAGGTTAGGAATAATTAGAAGCATATGTTTTATTTTATTTTTTTTATTGGAAATAAAACATGTCTGTAAATATATACAAATATACAATCGTCAACATAAAATAAACTATATATAAATTAAATAAGCTAACAAATATTGGAAATCTAAATTTAAAATTATACGCTAAGCGCGAATTTTCATTTGAAATTTAATTGGACAAGATAGCTAAACATTGCATATTTACTCGTAGAAAGCTATTTTTTTCGCTTTCCCAACGTTTTTGTAGCTAAATTTACGATTTTTCTGATTTACACAACAATAAAACTTTTAATGGTAAATGTGCCTCGAATCCAAAACTTAATAACGTACAAATTTTTTCAAATCGACATCCAAAATTATATGTCGTACGAAATCAGTGACTATGTTCGTATGCTATGTTTCTCACTTCCACTCATGAGCTACAGAGATTAGTCTCAGTTGCTTAGCTGATTCCAATGATGCCGCACTTCCATAGCATGTCAAACTTCAGACCTTTTGAGAGGAGAAGTTTTTGCAGTTAATAATTAATTTCTACAAAACGGTATTGTGAAACATGATGAATTTTTGTACAGGCTTTCGGTTGTTCATAAGCTATGTGTCAAAAAAATCGGAAAGTTGACACTGTTTTTTCAACATTTTTTTTTGCTGTTTCGCTCGACGAAAGTGCTTTCCCCATAAGAACGCGTGTAAAATCAATGGAATTTCAAATCGTAATAACTCAATAACGGTTCAGTGAATCGGTTTGAAACTTTTTGCGGCACTTCGAAAAGGGAAAGAGGACAACGTCATCAATTTTTATCAGTTTGGCACTATTTTGAAATAGGTCCAATACATATCCTTAACTTACAGTTTTTATCGATAAAAAAAAGTTGGCTTGTGCGGTTTCATGAGTATATGTTGTCCACTACTATCACGTAATTGACAAGGACACCACTGTTTTATTGTAGCAATATATTAGGTGCAGTTTTTTACCATCGAATTTTTTATTGGTAATACCGACATTTTGGGTTTTCTCATTTAAAAAAAATGCTAAAAATAGGTTATATGAATAAAATAGCCTTCATACATCGCAGTATCCCAATACCAAAAAAAACACATTTTTCTTTACTTATGTACAAAGAGATTTGCTCTCAAAATACCCTGCGTATATTTGAATCTTGTCACGTGATACCCAAATGCTATATATATTATTGGTGTGACAGCACGATGTTGCTTGCAGCTCTGCACGCAACCTGTACCCATGCATATCCGAGTGACATATTTAAATTGTCCTGTTTCAGAACCATATAGCTGTACATACTTACGTAGAGGCTATATGTGCGGGCCAAATCCAATTACATACTCTATTATTTGACTATTCGTGACATTACAATTAAGCGAGTAGCATAGGAAATTATAATAATACAAGAAATATAGGTTCATCACATCTGCTTCGCAAATGTTGAAAGTTAAGTCACAAATAAACTCATATCGTCTCATGCTGCACATTTCCACGTCCATCCGATTGCGAAGAATAGTGCGGCTACACTATATTTATTTTCCTGGTAAATATTTACAATCGCTACTCATGTGAAGCATTGTTTTTTTTTGTTTTTTTTTTTGACGGAAATGCAAGTATTAACATACTATACATACGTTGAAATTGGAGGAGCACCATAGAACCCCATAAGAACACCATAGAAACACTGCAAACTCAATGAGATCGAACACACTTTTATTGACATTAAACAGAATACTATTCCTCCGGTTCCTGAGATACATTATTGGCATGTGCTTCTCTTAAAAATGAGAAGAATGCGCATGCACACGGTGCGTGTGGTTCTTGTATAATCGGCGAAATAAAAATTCTCCGATGTACCCACTCATATGATTCTCGGTACGACCATATTTTGGAATGCACCCACGTGCATCACGCCATAAACGCTCAATATTCTGAGTGTGTGCTCCACTCTCCGGATCGACAAAATTATACGAGTGGTTAACTGTTGCATATTGGAATCCTACAACATTTTCGGTAGGGATATTGTAGGAGAATTATAAAATAATATAAGAGACTAGTATGATAAAGTGAGAGAGAATGTGTGTGTGTACGTGAGAGAAAGATAGAAAGAGTGAGAGTGAAGGATGCTGCTATAGTTATCTAAGACTACATTTGTATGTTTTAAAAAAGAGACAACCGTGTGCAAGGAGGGCTCACTTATTGATTTGTGAATTTATTCCTTTAAGGGCCTTAAAAGAGACAAGACGTGTAATAAAATCGTTCAATCACTCGCGTTCCTGTTTATTTACTACAATATTTATTTCGGGTTTGTACGAGCTTGGACGTGTTACAGATAACTATATCTCATAATCACCCTCAGATTCTATAGACAGCCTTCAGATTCTATAAGCCTTATTCCAACAATCCGAGATGATGGTAGTCCCCGGTAAAATATGTCGGTGTATAACTTCCAGTAATGTTGTGGATGATCTTTCTGGCACAATCTCCATTAATACATCTTTGGTGTCCCTTTCTATGCCTCCAAAGATCCAGTGACAAATTTTGATTCGTCTATCTTGACTGTTTTTCCCGGACCTCCGATTTTTTTCATCTCGGGTGTTAGGGCCCAATATTCCAATACCTCGCGTATGAAATGAAATCAAATTCATTAGTTAAATAGTCCTGATATGGTGGATTCATCACCAGATAGTGTGCTATAAAACTACAGCACTTGTCGATCGACAGGTTTGTGTTCCCAAACCACGTGCCCGATCTCCACGATTGGGAAACAATTGCACCTGAGGCGTACAGCTTTGTGCCCTCTTCTAACATATCGCATCTTTTGACACCTCCAACTATCATTGTACGTTCTGACCAATAAGTACTGTCACTCTGGCATTGGTTACATTTGACAGCATTGTATATAGCACTGTGTGCCCTTAAAAAATCTATACATACTATATGATTTACCACTTTTAAATTTCATTACGCTTTCTTAATTTTGAACTCTCTCATTTTATGGGGTTTTATAGTTCTCCTCCTATCTCAATGTATGCGTACGATGGCAATACATACATTTATGTTAAAAAAAATGAATTTTCTTTCATTTTTACATGACTAGCAATTGTAAATATTTACCATATATGTTTATAAATGCGCGGTTTAAACGTTTGTTTGCTAAAAAAGATACCATCTTTAAATCGGGTGGATTGTGGAAGGCGTTGATAGCCGTAAATTAATAGTGATACGAGTTTATTGCTAATATCAAAATATATTATTTCTTCTTCACCTTTAATTTCTTATTCATTCTAATAATCATAGCCTGCTCTCTGGAGATTTAGTTCACAGAAAATGAAAGAGTTTTATTGAAGTGCATAAGTAACGTTTCCTCAAGAGCTTTTGCATTTCTCAATTAATCGATAGGCTGCCAGTATCTGCCATGTTTCACGCTGAGCGACACACGACACAGGTGACATTATGCGGCTAACAAAGCAATTACGTTTGTCGGTATTACCGATAATTCGATGGTAAAAAGCTGATTTCCCGCTTAGTGCATCACTTATCTTATCCCTAACGGTAGTCGGTATTGCAGGTGGTTCCAACCAATGAGCTAGCGGTAAAACAGGATTTTAGAGTAGCTCAGTAGTTGTAGCACGTGGCGCACAAACATAGGTCGCATGCCTGAACTGGCAGGCACGCAACACTATAGTGTATTTTACTATATATAAGATCTGATTTCAGAACAATGGCAGCACCGTCGGCAGTTTGAATGGGTTGAATTCGTTGAGAGTTGAGAAAGTTGATTTAGCCGTTCGCGCCAACGCCAACAAACATCAACACTGGCGAGTGGGAATTGTGATTTGTATGTGATAGAAGCTTTTCCGGTAGAAATTCCGTTAAATATGACATCCGAATTTCTTTGAGTGGCTTGCTTTTCATGTAACTAACGCACATAGCAAACTCGAAGCAAGCTTAGCCATAATAACATCGATAACAATATGTGAGTTGCATTTACACTTACAGCTTATTATGTTTTGCTGGTTCTGGAACTCGAGAGTTTTCGCGGTGCAATTGTTTGCGTAGTTACGATTTCCTTAAACAGACATCTTAATTAATGGTTGATAACTTTGTTTATTAACTGTGTGCATGATCGTACTTTTTATTAACTCTTCGCATGGGAGCTGATTAATGTGCAATCGAATAATTTGTTGTGACTTCTTGTTAATACTCGGAACAGTTTTGCACAGCATTTTCTCTTGGAGCTTCAAACAGAATTTCTACCAGTATTTGTCAGTTATTGCTATGCTTAAATCATAACTGGGAAGATGGGTTACTTTGCGAACTTTAATTAGTTTTTGAACTAAAAGTATGGTTTTATAAGATTTATGTTACATTTGTTCTTGTATGCTACAGGAATCGCTCCAGTCGACAAAGCAGCTGTTCGAGGCGGTCTTCTGTAAGTATGACAAACTTTGTTATTTCATTTTATAACAGCTATACTAAACGCAGTATAAGATAGAACATAGACAATGAGAAAGAAACTATTATGCTAACCCTTTCCCTGATTGGTGTGTATGATAATTAATATATATTTTACTTTGCGCAGATACTAAAACTACCCAAACAAAGTCTGACTCTAAATGCGAATGGCTCGTCAACTGAAAATAGTCCAAATATAAAGCAAAGGAGGCGAGTCAGTTTTGCAGAGAAAAAACATGTAAAGTAAGTTTAAAGTAAAGTTGTATTCTTATTGGTAGGACACCATCGATATTGCTGAATTTGTACAAAAATTGCTGCAAACATATATTCACAACAACTTTTGTTGCTGCCAATAAAAACATTATAGAACTTTAAAGAAAAGTTCTTTATTCCGTCAGTGAGAATGTTGTAAGAACAGTTTATTGTTAATGGTAAATGAATTATTCATTATTATTCTGAGAGTTACTATGGTAGAATACAATTGTTAATGAGTAATGATTATAACGTTAATTATTCTGTAAACGAGCAACCCATACTATGCCTATTTGGCAGTCATATTAATTCAGGGCTAAGGAAACTTCGGTAGTGTGACAATGTATTTAACATTATTTCTCTCACATATGCCAATTCTTTGCACAGAGAATTTTGTAATTCCTTAGAGCAAGGAACCGTGTGGAACAACACGTATGAAGAACATGATTCTAGTCATTGTAAAACAAGCAATTCGTCCAACGAAGCACAAGAGGACTTGAGAAATTGTAATGAGGAAAACCAGATAGTATCTGAACATCCAATCTACATAAACTCTGCAGAAAATAATCTATACAATCAAGAGTGCAATAACGAGGAT
Organism: Ectemnius cavifrons; assembly: GCA_964023945.1. NCBI lineage: Eukaryota > Metazoa > Arthropoda > Insecta > Hymenoptera > Crabronidae > Ectemnius > Ectemnius cavifrons. Next base: position 3,619,232 of record OZ030383.1, on the reverse strand, counting down.
GATGACATGGATCTTTGCGAATCCATCCAAGCACCTTTAACAACTCACAGTTACAAAAACATCAATTATTCGGATGCTAGGCATCTTGAACAAGTCAGCGATCCGCAATCACAAATGGCAGAGTATCATTCTACTTTACCAAACGTATCAATGGTTGACGTGCCGATTGAATTTACTGAAGTAGTACGTCCGTCGAGTATACAACCAAGCAATTATGTAACTTTATGCCAATACATTCATGGCATACTTCCACCAGACTCAATCAATCCGCAGCTGGTCGATGATAGCAACAAAACTTCAACCATGAATGCTAATAAGATCGATGAGAATTCATTAGAGTTCACTATGCCGATACCATCCACAGTTAGAGCAGTGCAATTGGAAAGTCAATTGGACAAGGAAAATATAATTCCTTCGCAATCGACATTCCAAGATATTCCGATGGATTTTACTGCTCCAATAACAGTACTTCATAACAGGGTGGCTCTTGATCATGATATGATTCGAAAACAGGCGCCACTATCGCAAAAGGTACTTCTACAAGAAGTACTCAGTGTGCCAAATTTCAAAGAAGCTGAAGTAACATCAGTATTTAATGATTCGTCAATGGAAATCACTAAAGCCGTCAGTGTCAAATCTGTTCCAAATATGTGTAACTTCAATGATAATGGTACTAAAATGAATAGCGACAAAACTTCAGTATTTAATGATTCGTCAATGGAAATCACTAAAGCCGTCAGTGTCAAATCTGTTCCAAGTATGTTTAACTTCAATGATAATGGTATTAAAATGAATATCGACAAAACTTCAGCATTTAATGACTCGTCGATGGAAATCACTAAAGCAGTCAGTATTGAATCTTTTCCCAATATGTGCAACTTTGATGATAATGGTACTAAAATGAGTAGCAACAAAACCTCAGCATTTAATGACTCGTCAATGGAAATCACTAAAGCAGTCACTATTGAATCTTTTCCCAATATGTGCAACTTTGATGATAATGGTACTAAAATGAATAGCAACAAAACTTCAGCATTTAATGACTCGTCGATGGAAATCACTAAAGCAGTCAGCATCAAGTCTTTTCCAAATATGTGTGACTTCGATGATAATGGTACTAAAATGAATAGCAACAAAACTTCAGCATTTAATGACTCGTCGATGGAAATCACTAAAGCCGTCAGTGTCAAATCTGTTCCAAATATGTGTAACTTCGATGATAATCACACTAAAATGAATAGCAGCAAAACTTCAGCATTTAATGACTCGTCGATGGAAATCACTAAAGCTGTCAGTGTTCAATCTTTTCCGAATACGTGTAACTCCAACGAAAATAACACTAATATGGATAGCAGCAAAACACAGATATGGTCCAGTGATGATATGCAAATGACCACGGCAATTAAGGATTACTGCAGCACCGACAACAATGAATTGTTAAAAGCCATACAAAACTTGCAGAAGGACCAAGAAACTGTTACAATATTACAAGATAAAACGACAATTTTCCAGGACATCTCAATGACCATTACGACCGCAATACCACCGCACTGTAGACTAACAAATGGTCTAGCACCATTTGACGGTGCCAGTTTGGTATCCGATTTCGTTAGTAAAGAACCGCAAAATGCAGAAAGCAGCATGCAATTTGACAATGAGTCAATTGAAATTACTAAGGCTATAGAAACTCCTGTTGTTTTTTCATCGCATTTTGTACCGGAAAAGGAGAGTTGCACTCCCGGTGTCTACGATAAAATATCGACAGCATGTGATGTAGAAAACGAAAACATTGTGTACGAAGATATGTCTATGGAAATGACAAGTGCAGTTAATACACAGAAGAATATTTGGAATGCATGGAATATAGCAGATAAGGAGAACTGCCCAATAGACAATAAAAATCCTGTAAATAGCAACCGCAAGAGTTCCCGCAAATCAATTTCGAATGCACCAATTAGGAAAAGCATACTCATAGATCCGCTTGTGGATAAAGAGAATTGTTCAACAAGTTTAGAGAATTTGCCATGCAATGGAAGGGACATATTTCCAGGCAAAGGCATATTTGTCGAATCAAATAGTATTTTAAATCAAGCAGACTGTTTTTTGGCGAAAAAAACGTCTATTGTCTCAAGTCAAAAGATTGCTTCTTCTTTGACTAATAAAGATTACACGGCATGTGATGCAACAAGAGACTTCTCCGAAGTTATTTCTGTTCGAAATCCACAATGTGATGAAAATCAGATGATATTGCCTGAAGAGCAGGTTTGCCCTTCAACTTGTGCTTTCGAGAAAAGTAATGTCGCGACGGCAGAATTAAACGGTACTAATAACGAACCTGCACATGCAACTCCCAATTTGGATGACACTGACACTCCAGCAACCAAAATAAGCTTACAAGTTTTCACATTGGACGCAAGCGACGCGCAGCAATCTTGCGCAATGTTAGTTGAAACAGATCTGAAGCACTTGCACGAACACGAAAATCAATTAGAGAACAGTGAATTATTTTCCGATAATTTAGAAGAGGATCTTAACTCGATTAAACCGCCGTCATTCGCGTCTATAGATGATATGGACTGCGATGATGCGGACGAAAATAATGTTTCTGCTAACATGTATAAATCGTACGAAGAAAAAGTTTCAAATAGCACATTGGCTGAGCCTCCTATAACGTTATCTAATACTTATCAAGAGTACACATACGCCGGCTACAACAATCAAGAAAATAATGCTGTGAGAGCTTGTCATTTAAATGCACTTGAAAGTGATCAAACGTTTTTGATTGCGCGAAAGAGTTTGGGGATGACCAGTATCGTTATTGATGATGACGAGACAAGACAAATAATAGATAACCAGGCATTCCACCGAACATGCGCGGATGATAGCATATTAACCCCGATTGATTGCACTTCTACGCTTGTGGATAAATCATCGAACATGATGCAGAACTACATTAATACATCCACAGATTTTGAATCAAAATCTCAAATAACAAGAGAAAGCTTGGTTAATAACAATGCAGATGAACCTTTTGACACTTCCTTATCTCTAATTAATAATAGTAGGAATGACTCTTTTACATCTACTATTACGAACGTTCATTTGAACCAAAGTATCAATGCGGAAATGAGAAACAGATTGGAAGAAATTTTCGATGAGATAAGTGTGTTAGAAACGCCTAGCGGAGAATGTGTAACGAGCAATGAAAATGTCTCATCGAAAAACATTGGAATCAATGACGCTTCAGTAGCTGATACAAATACGAATGAGGAAAGTATATTAGCTCAAGAAGATCCCTTTTCTTCTCTATTAGCTACACTGAAGAACATGGTGAACAGGTAAATCAACTTTAGCTTTATGACTACATAGTATGAAAGGCAGTATACGTATGTCTACCTGATGAACGCACTAATCTCCAAAACTATTGAACGCATTTTAATACGGATTTCACCACCGAATAGAGCCATTCTTAAGTCAAATTTTGATGTGTAAAACATTAATCCCGATTGATATAAGGGACAACGTTTATCTGTCTGTATGTTCGCGATGAACTTGAAAACGACTGAATTAGTTTTAATACGATTTTTATAAGAATAATTGTAAAATTTCAAAAGGATTGAAACATATTTGAAACAAAAATAGTTGCAACAACCTATTATTCATTAAATTAGATTAATGTTCACGTGGAATGTCAGCCGGGTTGTTCTCTTACATCTAAGTAAATATCCTACATCTTTATATAATAATATACACACAGATTAATAATATCATATTACATTATTTGACTCGCCGACAATTGCTTAAAGGTGTATATTCAAATTTCAGCGGCGATGTTATCTGGGATGTTTATCATGTCGATATTGAAAAAAGAAAATTTGTGATTGGATTCATTTCTTGTTCTCTTCTCGTGTCGATAGTGTTAGAAGATAATTCTGTTGACTTTATATACTTCCAAATTGAACGGCTGAGAGTTGTTTCCCGACTTAGAGGTAAGAACTCCCATTTTCAAAAGCTCGTTACTTGAACGTTCATACTCCGAGTGTTAGACATACAATATTGATGACTAAAATCTTTCTTCTTTTGAACAGCTGACTCTGACATCCTAATGCGTATTGCGCATCGCCTGCTAGTCGAACAAATTAATACGGAAGCACTTTTACGTTCATACAAAGAGCACCACAATATCCTCCAACTATTAGAAGATATATCGACTGATGTCAAATTAGTGTTAGACTTCGTCATTGATCTGAAACGATTGAAGCAATTAAACTTGATGACAATTAGCGATGAATAGTAATGAGCGTTATATTTACTTGTTAATTTTACATGGAGTTTTGTAGTAGAAGACTTCTATTAACTGCACCATTTTTTCAGCATTGCATTTACAGCCTTGACTAGACGTGCGGAAATCATCTTGAGAGTCACAATGAACATCAAAGTATTTAGCAAACTTGAGCCCACTGACGTTCATATTGACTGCCTGTTAGGGACAGTGAAGTTAGTTTACACTTGAAATAATGCTAATAGTGTAATATATATACATAATATATATATATACGGTGTTTCGTGAAAGTCGGTAATAAGTACAGTTTTTCACTTATCATACAAATGCAAAGAAATTATGGGATATCTTCTCGCTTTGCTAGCATTTGCAGCTCATAAGCAAACAATATTATGATTGAAATGAAAAACTGTACTAAAAATGGCTATAATTGTTTATAACATTTACAAAACACCCGCTATGTTTGTTATAATAAGTTATTCAAAATTTCCGCTTGGCTTTGCAGAGAAGAAGACGTAAGGATGTTAATAAAAAATGTGAAGCGGGATCACAAATTCCTGAGACGGTACATAAGCGATGTGAGAGATTACATCTATTTAATGGAGAACTAACCAGCCCAAAAAATCAGTATTGTTCGAATCTGATTCGTTTTCGTCGAAATTGAACATACGTTTGATGCGTGGTGTATAAAAGACGGTAAAAAAGTGCAACAAGACTTAAAAACACCATTAAGTTTTCAATATGAAAATTAACATACCAATTATACTTCATCCATGAGAAGAGCATAACTGTTTTACGCATTGGAATGAACATGAGAAACATTGTGCGATGCGAAGTCTTCTTTCACAGTTAAGTGAAAAGACTTAAGTTCAAAGTTGCGAGTTGCAACGTCGACTTCGAGTATTCTCCGTTCGACGCGAAAAATTCCTATATTAAACTGTAGTATTCTTACAGCTTTGTATGCAAAACTGAAAGCTAGCGTTGACAAGCGTTGAGCCAATGCTTTCCTTGCGGGTTTGAATTATAACACTTCAACGTTAGAGATAAAGCAGATCACTGCCAGTGTTGGGGTAGGAGAAATGTTGCAAACAATTGCTTGCGATTAATAGGTTGGTGTAGACCGGGTGGAATTTGGTTTTAATCGCAGGTGTGTTCTTACCGTGGATGAAGTTTATATCATTCACATTGAATGTGCCTTGAAACCTCAGAGTTTTATCGTACATAGTTTCGAATTTCCTGAGTGTCGATGTGTTAAACGGTCTCGCGATAGTGCCAACTGAGAATACTCAAGGTCGGTTCCAGACGTGAGGAAAACATCTCTATCGGTGTCGGGCGGTGTGGTTTTGCAAAGGAACTGCAGATCACCAAAAACATTTCTATCAAACCTGTATGGGGATTTTATACTGGTTGACCGTCTAATATCGATACTTTATAGGGGCTACAGTTAATTCGTAATAAGGTTGATAATAAATTTTTTTACACGATCTCATTGTTTTCTTGATGAATCAAACAATGCCTATGTTCAGTTTAAATTATTTTGGTTCACATAAATATAGATAAAGATCTTTATATAAATAGTGTTTTAACTGTTATGGAAACATTACTACAATATTTATCGTCATATTCAACGTTATGCTCGCTTTTTTGAAGTATAAATCTACACAAATTGAAAACAAGTACCACACATAGCTAATAGCTCCAAAAGCAAGTGGGAAAACAGTACTTAGGGTGAAACTGTTCATGTGTCTGCTGTTCAAGGGGGTTAATCTGCAGGCCGAGGGGATAAACAAATTCTAGTGCAACTTTGAATTTCGGGATCCTGTTTGTTAGTCATAAGTAAGTTAACCAATCGGTAGAAAATGGGACAACAGGCGAGTTGCAGTTACCTTTTGACCGGCCGGACGAGCATGGTAAAGTAGGTCTCGGTAACCGACACTCAAAATCGAGGGGACATCGGATTAAAACAGATCAACGTCGATAAGGTGGTATTTTTAACGCGAGATGATTGTGGCGGGACCTCAGGAATATCGGGATAAAAGATCGGTTCTCACCACTCGCTTTTCACTTCAGAAAACACCAGACGTTATTACTTTGGATAGAATTTATTCTCCCACACATCTATCGACTATATGAAACAAAGGAATTATCGCTCGATCGCCACTAAGCCGTTACAACCGTAGTTCACCTACCGTGAATTTAGCGGACTAACTTTCAATATTCCAATTTTGTATTATCCAACTCGTTTGTTATTCGTTTGTTGATGATTGTTAGACTAATTTAAACGTTTGTTAGATAATAATTTATTTGTTATAACGAAAAGAAACAATATTTACTGTGAAGTTGGCGCCGGATTCTGTTTTATATTTATTGTGAATGAGCCGTACTCATACAGTCCCCGGGGAGTGGTAATGCTGTCTGTCTGAACAGGAATTTGGTTGTATGTCCTTTCAAGATCTATTGTTGAAAAAATGGTTTTGCCATGGATGACCAGAATCCGATCCTGAGTCCACCAAGTATCTTTGGTGTGTCCTCCTGTCGTGGAGATGCAGTCGAATGTCTTTGGAAGAAATGGCGGTGCTCGAAACACTGTCGTCGTTGACCCCGAGAACATGCGACAGCGGGATCAGTTTCCCTGGTTACTACTGCTTGCAAAGATGCACAGTGTGGTACAGCGTCTGACGTTCTGTCCAAACTGACGATGATAAAAACAAATTCCTTGTTGGCTTGAACTTCGTGGATATCTGTCCCGGCTCTTGGAACGCTATCGTCCACGAGAATTGTGATTTGTGTGTTTGCACATTTGCTGCTGTTGCTTCTTGATTTCCAAAATCTCCTTCGTACAGAAGGCAACTACGGACTGTAGCTCATTCAGCTTAATCTCAAGTGTCAAAAGAGGTGGTGTTCTTGGTCTTGAGTGCGAATGGCTGACTGCTGCGGTTGTGCTTGGTTGTATGGGCACGCACGGACTATTCAGTGTCATTGTCTCGATGAGTCGATCCGCTATTTCCGCCAATGCATTAAGGTTCAGTGTGTTTGATATCAACAGTAGTGGTCTGATTGCTGTTGGTAGGCGACTCACCCAGAGATTGTGCAGCATCTCCTCATTAATGCTGGCTGCTGCCAGGTCCTTCATTTCCCTCAGGAGCTGTGAGGGCTTCTTATCCCTGAGGACAAGGTCATTGAGCAACCTATGTATCTGTTTCTGCCAAGATTCAGTGATTCGCTTAATCGAGATGACTCGCTTAATACTGACATCACCAGTGTTGGCCACATGATGAGCTACGAACTCACGCAAAAGACAGCACGACGCGACGGCCCGTCTGGGCGAAGGCCATTGCCGTCGATCTCTTCATAACCCGATTACCACGTAAGAGCAGAGAAGTTCCACTACGTACTAATCAATCAAGCAATGCTTTCTTTAGAAATTTCAAATTAATTGTGGGTGGAAATTAATAAAAAAATTGCAGTGTTGACACTTTATAATATCATTGAAAGTTGGCATAATTTTTAGTACCTCCGCTGGCTGTAGAATAAAATAGTACTCACAATGACAATTTAAAAGTGATAAGGGAGAATCTGAACTAGAATCGCGTTTGAGCACGCGTTTGGAGGTGACAAGAAACATCTTGGCGCCAGCCGACAGCGCCATGCATGCTTCGTTCCCAACGTCCGAGCAAGACACGGCACGGCATTATTCGATGGCTGCGTCTTTCCTCCTGCGTTGCTACTTTTTTAACACGCGCTTGAGATAACTAGTACGTCCGAAAAACATTAAAATGAAAAAAAAATGCGCCAAGTAGCAATTTGGGTACTCCACAAATACGGCTTCTTGATTTCGTTCTCTGAAAAAGGTACAAATACCTGCAAAAAACGTCCCATATTCATTAAAAATCCTAAAAAGATATAACAAAAGAGGTATAGTTACGATACAAGAAAGGGCACGGCATCAATTCATCCCAAAACAGTTTATCCCGTCGCACTTTACCCCAATGACAGTTGATCCTATTCACATTTAATTCCAATACGCTTCATCTCCAAGTACTGTAGGGACTGTGGGTCGGGAGGACAGGGTCAAAAAACATGGATTTTTTATGAAAGTATTGACTTCTTGATTCGCTCTTGAACTCTGTACTCTGTATTGTGGCTTCGACTTTCGGCTCCTGGTTCCAAAACGCCCTTATATTCATGCTCACACATCCTTAACACTCGTACATACACATACATACGCTTTCGCTCTTAGGCCACCCTGGTCTCATTCGCATCCCATTCCACTTAACAACATTCACTCTACAATTTAGATACACATATTTCCTCGCGACATCCTTACTTCTTCCAGTCGTTCCCCATTCCACTCGCTCACGCTCGGACACTCGCTCGCGTTCGGCCACTCACTCACCCCATCTACTCCTCATACCACTCGCTACTGCTCTTACCCATATTTCAGTCATACGACACCCTCAAACCCACGTCTTACACTCATTCTCATAACATTCGCTCCTCGATGCTGTCCCTTGGACAGCTTCTTTAATTTACACACTACATTCATTCTAGATTCGCTCCCATTCGCTGTCATTCGCTCGACAGTTCCTTAAATTTACGCTCCTACAGTACATTATATGATGTAATATCAAACAGTCGAACAATCAACACAAATCTTGACGTAAATATAGCTGTGGTCTTGTGACAGCATATCAAATACAGGTAGAGACCTAATACAGATGTAGCACAGACTTAAAATCTAGATCTAACCAACCCAGATCTGACGCATTTATATCATGTATTACATCATATAATGTACTAAGCGATGAAGCGTATGGAATGAAATGTGAATGGGATGAACTGTGATTGGGATGAAACGTACTGGGATCGATGTATGCGATGATGCTACAAGAAAGAATAAAAAAACTTGGCGTGTGCGCGCTTCGTTCGAGGCACTTGGTCTGGTATTATTGCTAAAAAACTGTTCAAGAAAAACACTCACTTTACTGCAGAGCGTTATGTTTAAATCAGTTTCCCATTGCCTTTTCACCTTGCAATAGAGCGCACACACGCCAAGTTTTTTTTTATTGTTAATCGCTAATTTATTATTAATATATTGTTAAATGGTATCTTTGAATAAAAAGTTGGCTTCTTTTATGATATCTATATCTTTTTTGTTATATCTCAATTTTGTGGGGGAATCAAACTGCTATTTGGCGCATTTTTTTACATTTGAATGTTTTTGGGGGGATTCGTATTTCCTGAACGAATGAACCAATTAGCTTGTTCTATAACTCATTCGATTCGGAAAAACAGTTAGACTGTGTTTGGTTCATAATTATACGCCTCCGAGCTGTAACTTCTGTACAAATCGAAGTGAAAATTTCATATCAATTGAAAAACGCTATAGTTCGGGATAAGTATCCTCGGTTGTCACGCGCTACTACTACTTGGCGCGAGACTCCACCGAATCTCCTGATAAATATTCCATGAGTTTGTTGTGTGAAAGGCCTGAAACTCCATTTGTGAATAACCGGACCCGCCAAGTATCAGATGTTTTATCAGGAGACTCGGTAGAGTCTCGCGCAAAGTAGTTAGCTATACCTGTTATTACCTATATGTATACATATAACAAGCGCGCGAGCCGAAGCTACTTATCCCGACGTGGAGCGGTTTTCGATCGATATAAACCTTTCACCTCGATTTCCGAAAAAGTTACAGCTCGCAGGCGTAACTTATGAATTGAACACAGCCTAATTTATTTTTCTGAATCCAATAAGCTAAACAACAAGGAAATTGGTCCATGCGTTCGAGAGATATGAATTTCCTCTTGTATTTTCTCGAGCGAAAATGAATTCAGAAGAAGAAGACCGTAAATGTCCTTCTGACATAGTTTATGGTAGATGGCAGTACAGGGTGATGCGGTAAACTTGAAATCAGATAAGTAGGATGGGAATCAGCTTTTTACCATCGAATTATCAGAAATACCGACACTTGCGTAATTGTTTTGTTAGCCACGTAATATCACTTGTGTCGCTGAGCACTATACGGAGTGAATCGTGACAGATACCGACGGCCTATCAATTAATTGAGAATTGCAAAATCTCGAGAAAACGTTACTTCTGCACTTCAATGAAACTGTTTCATTTTAAATTCTGAATTATATGGTAGCCATATTATGTTTTATGTTATTTCAAACTTCTGTTAACTAATTCTCCGGAAAGCGGGCTATGATTATTAGGATGAACGCTTGTTAGTTTAAATTAATACAATTCGAATGACATAAGTAGCCACCGTGGTAAGACGCATAATTTACAATCTTGTAGCTCCGGTTCAATTCCTACTTTCGTTATTGAAATTATATTAATTTAAACTAACAAACTTTCATCCTAATAACCATTGCCCGCTCTTCATAGATTCAGTTTACAGAAGTTTGGTACGAGGTAAGTGAATATGGTTATTCAGAAATAAAAATAAAATAGTGTCATTGGAATGCACGAGTAACGTTTCCTCGAAATTTTGCAATTCTCAATTAATCGATAAACCATCGGTATCTGTCACGATTCACTCCGTGTAGTGCTCAGCGGCACATGACACAAGTGACATTACACGGCTAACAAAACAATTACGCAAATGTCGGTATTTCTGATAATTCAATGATAAAAGGCTGATTTCAAGTTTAGTGCAACTCTATGAAAGTAATTAAACTCATTCCTACTCAAGTTTTAACGCAGATAAGCAATATCCACGTTTTCAATACAATTACAGACAACAACAGTTGCCTAGTTTGCAGTTAGGAACCATTTAAACGAGAAAGTTAAAATTTGTTAAGCAAGTACTACTTCGAATCTTTTGCACAAATAATTTCTAAACTAACAAAAAGATATGAAATCCTCCCAAAAACATTAAAATGCAAAAAAAACGTCAAGTAGTCCGCCCGCCCTCCTAACCATCAACCCGCCAACCTCATCAAAATCATTTAAAAATTATCAAAAATAGAAATGTATGTCACTGGAAAACGAAAGCCAAGTTAAAATTAAACAAAAACTTGGCATGTGCGCTTTCATGAGTATTGTCCAGTGTCACGTAATTGACAAGGACGCCACCGTTTTCAGCATTATTACCATAGATAACAGCCTCGAATAAAGCGCAAGCGCCAAGTTTTTTTTTAAATTTTAACTTGGCTTTCATTTTCCAGTGATATACATTTCTATTTTTGATAATTTTTAAATGACTTTGATAAGGTTGGCGGATTGATGGTTACCAGGGTGGGCGGACTACTTGGTGTTTTTTTTGCATTTTAAAGATTTTGGGAGGTTAATAGTATTGTTACGGCCCGTGTTACGCGTCGCGGTCGCGAAACGCGTACGAGGCATTAACGAAACGAAATTGATTATGGAGTTGGGAAGAAGCGCATATTTCGGAGCTTTATAAAGGATGTCTATTCGAGGCGGGATCCAGCGTTAGACTGAGTGAAGTAGCTCGCTGTTATACAAACGAAGAGCGTCAGTCGTCAAGGACACTCTTCACAGTTTCAAGTCAGGGATGTCGATCGTGTGGTACAAATGGGGTAGCAGGGGAGCCAGGCCCGTAACAGTATCTTCAGAAGTCAGAAATCCCCAGTTCGTAACGAAGTAGAGACTAGACTGGACCATCGGATTCCCCACCGTCTTTCATCTTTTTTTCATCTGTCCGTTATTACCTGACCCTATTGAGGGATACCTGGGCAGCACAGGTGCGCTTGGGCCCCTCGTGCACCGCGCTCGCCCTATTGCCATCATGGGGGTGCAAGAATGAATGCGGGTCTCAATCATAAAACAGAACTCCGAATCTCCTATAGTTGGACATTTGAAGAGAAACAAATCGTAATTATCCCAAACATGTGCATGCAACTGTCGACATTGTAGGGTCGCGTGCGTTGGTGGGACAGAGAATTATAAAAGATGTGGTTTAGGGTGAAAAGATGATTTCTTTATTAGTGCTATCTTCTTGTACTTGCTCCAACTTTGACTTTTGGGTTTGCTCTTTACAGTCTTTCACAACTCTTAGCTCTGAACTCCGTGACCGACTTCGATTTTTGCTCTGTTCGCACTGGAGCCTTGGCTTCCAAAAACGCCTTATATTAACGCTCACACATCCTGGACACTTGTACATACACACGCATACTCTTTCGTTCCTAGACCACGCTGGTCTCATTCGCATCCCATTCCACTCAGTAACGTTCACTCCACAATTCAGGCATAACATATTTCTTCACGACATCCTTACTTCTTTCAGTCGTTCCTCATTCCCCTCGCTCACGCTCGGATACTCGCTCGCGTTCGGATACTCGCTCACCCCATCTATTCCTCATACCACTTGCTCCTGCTCTTGCCCATACCTCAGTCATACGACACCCTCAAACTCACGTCTTACACTCATTTCCATAACACTCGCTCCTCTATGCTGTCCCCTGGACAGCTTCTTCAATTTACTCAACACATTCATTTACATTAGCTCCCGTTCACTGCCATCCGCTCGACAGTTTCTTTAATTTACGCTCCTACAATATTTTGTTTAAGTATACATATTATTAACACAATAAATATTTATTGTGTTCATTTCTCATTTTTTTTTAAATTTAAAAGCTGCCATATTCTATAATATTCACATAGAAATTGTAAACTGCTTGACACCGAGAATCTACTGATTCTTCTGATTAACACAGTACAACCTCGAGCAAAATTAGACATTTGTTTCACCATATACACAACAGATGCAATCATTGAAACGTCATTAAGTTTCAAGAAATTTAAGTTTGGCAATGTTGTATGTATACAAACACAGCAAATCACTAAGAAACCGGCTATATTCAGGCACTTGCATGCAAAAATATCACTGACTTTAATGAAACAATAGTGTAGGAACTGTGGGTCGGGAGGACAGGGTTAAAAGATGGAATTTTTTGTAAAAGTGCTGTTTCGGTTAGATAAATACTCTTTATTAAACGTTTGTTTCGTCTTTACTCTGCGGGACGTACTCTTTCGCACTCAGCTTAACTTGACTCGTGCACTGATCAACTGGTCAACTGACTCTGAACTCTTTCTAACTCTGACTTGACCAACTGACCAACTACAACTGAACAACTGACTCTTAACTCGACAACTTAACAACTGACTCTGAACTCTGAACTGCTGACTGACCAACTGCCGCTCCTGGCTCCAAAATGCCCTTATATTCATCCTCATACATCCTTAGCACTCGTACATACACACGCACACTCTTTCGTTCTTAAGGCACATTCCACTTAGCAACATTCACTCCACAATTTAGACACACATATTTCCTCGCGACATCCTTACTTGTTCCAGTCGTTCCCCATTCCACTCGCTCACGCTCGGACACCCGCTCGCGTTCGGCCACTCGCTCACCCCATCTATTCCTCATACCACTCGCTACTGCTCTTACCCATACCTCAGTCATACGACACCCTCAAACTCACGTCTTACACTCATTCTCATAACATTCGCTCCTCGATGCTGCCCCTTGGACAGCTTCTTTAATTTACAAACCACATTCATTATACGTTCGCTCCCATCCGCTGTCATTCTCTCGACAGTTTCTTAACTTTACGCTCCTACAATAGATAAGCAAATTATGACAATCCCGTATAATTTCGTTTCATTCTTATTAGAAATTAAATGTTTATTATTATTAAGTGTGTTGACTCTATGCTGTTGACCGGGAGAAAGACAGCGCTTAGCGCTATGACGCTATGAGTATCTGGTATGGTATGTGGTACCTGGTTGATAGTACCTGACTGACATTCTGAGGCATTCTGATGCCAAGCGCCCGTCCAAAGATACACAGAGCACGGCCGCCCCCCTAGCGGCGAAAAATGGAAAATGACATTCTGGCTGTCTTCATTATGAAGAAAGAGAATAAGAAACTCAGTAACTTTTCGCTATAGAAGGAGTATTTCAAACATTTATATCTCCTGAATTAATGGACTGATTCCATTGCGCCTTGGGTCATACAAATCAGAAAAAATGACAGAAAAATATAAACCCACAGAGAATTACTTCGTGCAGCAAAACTCTGAAAAATTACAGAAACAAATTCGGAAATAATTCTTCACACAGGCTAAATCGTTATGGTTCGGAATAATAGGAAAAAGAAACGCGGGAGTCTCGCTGGGCTCCTGATTTTATATCCTATAATGTGGTGCGATCATAACTCTAAACAGGGGAGAAAGCCGTAATAAAACACATTCTGTTGTTCTTAAAATTATATCAATTATACTGTGCGAATTAAAGTGCACGATATACTTAAATAAGAAGTGCACAATCCTCGCCACAGCTGCTATTTTCCTTTTATCTTCTTTCTTTCACTTTGTTATCCCAATCGGGGGACGCGCGCTATGCCATAGTCAGTTTGCGACCCCTGCAAATCCGATACAACCACTATTTTTTAATTGTTCGACATTGTTATTATAACTCAACAACCGCACACTAACCTGCGTCATCGAACTTCCTGGTCCGAAAATGTCAACGAATTCGTTGATCCAGTCAACCATTTCATTTATCCACGTCTTTAAAAACGAAACAGTTGCGTCAAACACGTCCCACCAGTCACCGTCAACAAATGACGCTGAATTTTCTGGCTCGCTAGATCCGACTAGCGTGAGTACGCCGACCAATGATAGAACAGTTGCCAATTTCATTGTGAACCGACTGATTCAATTTTTTACAAGCATTGGATTTTCACTTTACTGCCCGGAGGAATGTTTCTCGGACAGTCCGCATGAGAAATATCAAGTGGAACGGGGTTTCGCAGTATGTCACTGTTGTTATATACGCTGCAATGCTTCTGCTTTGTTGTTACTGCATTCAAACGTCGGTTTCTAAGCTTCACGAGTCAGTAATAGCTCGATTATTGTGCCGACGCGTAGAGATAAAGTTTCATTTTAGTACGCGGAAGTCATATAAAATCGCTCTAACATTTATTATGCAGTGACGGTCAATAGTAGATTGTAATACAAGTGCGAAAAGTGGCTAATTTCCAGACGCATGAAGTTGCTGCATGAGCCGAAGGCGTAGGGGCATTGACAGGAGGACGAGTGTGGAAGTTGTCGCACGAGCCGAAGGCGAGTGCGATAATCACACGAGTCCTCCTGTCAATGCCGCGTACGCTAAGGCGAATGATGTAAATTCTTGCGTCTGGAGGTTGGCTACTTTACGCACTAGTAGGACACTATATTTTATGCAATGAATGGTGCGAAAGTTTACTTTGAGTGAATTCACAAAGAACGAAGTTCCTAACAGATTATCAAAGCAGAAATCTATAGTAAACATTTTATTTACCTAAAAAAAATACTCGAGAAATTATAACATTTATTGCTGCTGTTTAGATCGACGGATTGACATATGTCTCTGAATTTGGCAGAAAATGTAATATAATACCGTTAATCGTTTGTTTCTCATTACCGCACTAGTGCGGTAATAATTAACTTTCCGCACTAGTGCGGTAAAGCGATCGATAAAATGAAATAAAATGCTACTTTCAGCACGCATGCAATAACAGAGTGAATATAGATTAGAGTGCGGAAATCAGCCACTTTCTGCACAATACGCAGGCCTCGAAAAGTGAACTTTCGCACCATGCGTTGCATAAAAGTATTTGGATAGTAAGAAGTTAAAATAAAAAGGATTGTAATTTGGTCGGCATTTGTTACATTGATTTATTACCGTTAGTGCTATTGGTAGAATTTATTTAACAGTTTTTTTCAGGTGTGTTGAACCCATTATTAACATAATATACATTAATTTTTGCTATATTGATTATTATACCAATGATGGGTTTGGTAGATCTGGAAAAGACTGTTAAATAAATCTTACTAATGATGCTATCAATAATAAGTCAATATAATCTATAGAATGAAAACTGCTACAAAACAATTAGTATAGTAAAAAAATGTGAACGACTTTGAAAACTGACAAAGTTCCAAAGAGCTGAAAACGAAAAAACAAGCCGCACAAAAATGACCTGAAAGGTAAAAAATAATTTGTTGTTGTCATGGATACAGATATTTGCAGACATAATATGTGTTTTGGCACCCTTGTCCCATTAAGCCTAAATATTCTGCAACTTTTCGGAGGCGGCGCAAATATAAGTAAAATATTACAAAAGTCACAAAGTCCTCACACTGAAATTCAGGTCTCTGGAAGTTTGTCAGTTTTCAAAGTCGGTCACATTTGTTTTAAATATATTTTTTTATATAATGCTTTTTAGCATAGGAAATGAATAAAACGATGGTTCGCGGTTGATTTCATTTCGAATTTCATCACTGCACTGGTGTAGCCAGTTATAGACGAATAAATGTAGCCTAATTTGTTGAGGAAAGAAACGCTTATACATTGCGAAATTTATGCAAGAGAGTGTACCACGAGAACTTCCTTTATAAGTTACTAAAAGTTTCATCCCTATCGAACAAGCCGTCCCAAAGCTATTGCCGGACAATCGAAAGTTCAGTGTTTATGCAATAATAGTTGTTAATGTTAAAGAATTTCGGAAAAACGCGAGCATCCTCTATAAGATAGAAAAGGTTTCATCCGGATCGGTCCATTCATCTCAAAGTTCTCGCTGGACAAACATTTAAAAAAACAAAAACAAATAGCGGCCGAATTGAGTACCTCCTCCTTTTTGAAATCGGTAAAAAATAAGAAACTGCTTATCTGCAATTCTTTTTATTTTCATTCTCTTACCGTACAAGTACTCTTGTTCCTCACGGTACATTTATAGTTACAGTTACAATGTTACTGTAATGTTACAGTTTTTATTTTCCACTTGTTTTACATCCTCCAAATAATCTACTGGATTAGTGCAACAGGCTTGATACTTCAAATTGTATAACATGGTATCGTCTATAATATCCCAAACATTAGTTTTTTATGAGTTAGTAACGAAACCAGAGTCTTAAAAATGCTAGAAATGAATACTGCATTTTTTTCATTACAAATTGTCAAGTTTAAAAGGTCACTGTTTCGTTAAAATGTAAAATTTCCAAAATTGGTTTCGTTGCGCACTAACTGCAAGTGTCCAGTTACTAAAAAAATTATTTCATCTGTTTCAGATAAAAATTGCCAGTTGCACAATGAGTACCGCAAACCGAGTTTTAGAAAGCGGTCACACATTCATGGCCATAACTTTGTAACTATGACAGATAAAATAATGAAATTAACTTACAATGTTCTTTAAATCATGCAGTTATATATATATTTTTCCGCTTATGACAAAAATGTTCGTTATAGTTTTTAAAAATGATTATATTAACACTTTGTTTTTGCCCTACAAATCTGTGTACCCCCTTAAACAAATTTCGGCTGAGCCGCTTCCAGGATAGATTTCAAAGGTGTTTTTAAATTGCAGTCTGAAAAACTATCCGAAAGCGTGCAATGCAAATCTTACGTGCCGGATGACGAACGACAAATTTATTCCCTCCAAGACAGTCCCGGCTGAGGTCCGACGCCTCGGAACTGAGGTTCCGGCGGCCCAGCGATGTAATAGAAGTTGAAAAAGCAGCGAGGACAACCAACCGATAACGCAACCAGCGTGCGAAGGAAAGCAGGAAGCTCCGACGGTTGGCCTGTATAATTATTAGCGGCGATAGCACTTGTGGACGCAACAACCATCAACCAACTGAAGACGCGAAATATTTCGAGGGGGTTCTAAGGGTTTAAAATCTGTTTACTGCGTTCGTAAAAATTCTTAGTGCCGTCGTAAATGCGTGCACCCGCGCGAGACAATCTCTGCCTCCGATTACCTTTTTATAGTGCACTCTGCGTTATCTGATTGCTTTGTTTGTGTACTTAATGTTTAATGAAATGTTATTTAAAAAATATTAGATACCCATTCGGTGTAAATAATACTAATACAGCGATCGATTTCAATTAAAATGTAGTATTGCTATGTTTATTGAACAATGAATGTAAAACAAAATGGCAGTACATGCACTATTCAAGTTTTGTCTGTAACTTAATAATAAAATAACTTTTTTCTTATACAATCATCGTTTACTAAGCATAGCAATATTATGAATTAGTTAAAATACACTGACTGTAAAGTGTACCACTCGTTTAAATTCTATGGAAAATCTATCGTGAAAATCTGAGAAGCGTAATCAAGATTGTTGGCCAAGTGAGTGATAATCACCTACTTACACGTATTTCCCCAGAATATTCGACTTCACGTAAGATTATTGCAAAATAATGACCACCGCGATACGTGACAGCTATTGTTCTGCCGCCTTTTCTTACAACCTCTGAGGATTTATTGCTTTCATTCATCACACTCTCGTGCAATTAAAATACATTCTTGCATAACCTACGAATGAATATCAATCCGCAAAAAAGGAAAATGTACAAAGATCGTCAGAAAACTTCTGCAATAAATATACAGTGGCTACAAAAAGTGTTGGTACACCCGTATTTTCAGAATAAATTTTCTTCAAAAACAAAACTGTCTCCTGTAAGGAAATCTAGGCTTTCCCAAGAACAGTTTCTTATTCAAGGAAATATATTTTTATTTAGGGACAAGAATTTTCTTCTTTTAGAACATTTTCCCAAAAACACCGCATTCACTACTATTTTTTACATTTGCTACAAGCATTTACAATGGATCATAGATCAAACCATTATTACTGGAATTAAATGTGATACTAATGAACCCGAATCTGAGAGCTGCCTTCTTCATAATCCAGAGGACCAAATCTACACGAGTAATGGGAATACCGTCCCGTATGTTTGTCGGTGGATTATGTTCCTCTGATGGCGAACTGCGCCAGAAGCCGTATCAGCATTCTATTGAGAGCAGCTCCCTCTCAAGTGAGCCGGGGTTGCGTAACACATACAACTGTTATATGCAGAGCCAGCTAACATCGAGAGTGATAAGACTGCTTAATCGCTGAAGAATGACCCAAACAGCTTATACTTTCTTCGTTTCCATTGACTTGCATGTTCCTGCCTTCCAGGGATCAAACCCTCCTACGGGAACACCACGAGCAAAGTATGGAGAGCGTTGCGGTTTTCATTAATTCGGCCGAATTCTCTGTGTTGTACGGTGAAAGGCACCCGGCAGGACTCGCATGCACGTGTGTATCTGTACAGTGAGTAAAAAAAGTATGGAAAAACCCAATATTTTTTAGAAAAATGTTACTTAAAAAGAAAAGTCTTCTCTCTAAATAGAAATACACTTTCTTGAATAAGAAAGTTCTTAACAGAAAGTAAATTTTACTGTATATTAGACATACTGAGTGTGATGGTATTTTTCTATCCATTGTATATGCATATGGTATTGCGTCTCGGTGGCTTCTGAGAATTAGGGGAACGCCGCAACACTTGCTGAGCTCGGTGTTGTGGGATAAGGACCGAAAGACCAGTTTTCACCAACGATCACTTATGACAATAAAATTCCTTGTTCTTTCAATTGAGTAACGAATTCTTTTACAGTGTTTATCCATGGAACCTACCAACAACGAAGATAAGTGTAAAGTAGAAAAAATGTAATTTCTTCCGAGAAAGCATCGATAGGCTTATCGATATCAATGGCATCTAGACAGAACAACAACTGGTCGCTGCCTCGTTATCAAACTACGTATAGCGTGAGCCAACATTACTCCTGATTACCAAACTTTTTAATTGTTACTGCTGTATAAATTGCGAAGAGGGAAGGCCGCTTGAGGCACTGTGTCAAAATGTTTCGTGCTCTTTTGTTCGTTGCGCTGACCGCGGTGTGTCTGGGGAGTCCAGCCGAGCAGGCAGGACCCGATTGGACACGTAACAGTTTAGTGTACCAAATCTACCCTAGGAGCTTCAAAGACAGCAATGGAGACGGAATTGGAGACCTAAACGGTATCACGAGCAAGCTCGAACACATCAAGGATATTGGAGTCGATGCCCTCTGGCTTTCACCGATCTACACGAGCCCACAAGTGGACTTCGGCTATGACATCGCTGATTTTACCAACATCAGCAAGGAGTACGGCACCCTTGCAGATTTCGACAACCTGGTAAAGAAAGCCAAAAGCCTTGGGCTCAAGGTGCTCCTCGACTTCGTGCCGAATCACAGTTCCCCTGACCACGAATGGTTCAAAAAGAGCGTGAAGAAGATCAAGCCCTACGATGAATACTACATCTGGAAGGATGCGAAGATAGTCAACGGGACCAGGCACCCACCCAACAATTGGTTGAGTGTATTCCAAGGCTCCGCCTGGGAATGGAACGCAGAGCGTGGTCAGTACTACCTCCATCAGTTCGCCGCCGGCCAGCCGGATCTTAACTACCGCAGCAAGGCCTTGGATCAAGAGATGAAGAATGCTCTCAGTTTCTGGATGGACCGGGGTGTCGAGGGCTTCCGTATCGACGCCATTAACTTCATGTTCGAGGATCCGAGGTTCCTCGACGAGCCTCGCCTTAACAGGCCCGACCTCCCCCCAGATGACTACGATACCCTCGATCACATCTACACGAAGAACCTCAACGAAACCTACGATGTCCTCAAGGCTTGGCGTAAGCTCATGGACGACCACTCGAACAAGATTAAGGGCCCTAAGAAGATGATCTTAACCGAGGCCTATGCCCCCTTCGACCTCACTGTCCGCTTCTATGAAGCCGGGTCAACCGTCCCCTTCAACTTCATGTACATCAGCGATCTGAACAACAAGTCGACCGCCGCTGACTTCAAGTTCTCTACTGATCAATGGCTCAACAACGTCCCTAGCTCCGAATACGTGGCCAACTGGGTGGTAGGTAATCACGACACCCACCGGGCCGCCTCCCGGTACGGCATGAAACGTGCCGACATGTTGAGCGTAATGTCGATGGTGCTGCCTGGAATCGCTGTGGTTTACAATGGCGATGAAATTGGTATGGTGAACAGACCGTTCACGTACAAGGAGACTATCGACCCTGCCGGATGCCAGGCTGGACCAGACAGATACCACCTGAAATCTAGGGACCCCGAGCGAACCCCCTTCCAATGGGACGCCACCACCAGCGCCGGATTCTCCACCAACTCCACGACGTGGCTTCCAGTCCACAATAACTACAAATCGCTCAACTTGGCCGTCCAAAAAACAGCCGCGAAGTCGCACTACAAGGTGTTCAAGGCGCTCTCCGCCCTGAAGAAGACGCCTGTCATCGAGAAAGGTACTTTGCAGGTCACTCTGGTCACTGACAAGGTCCTGGGTATAGTCAGACGTCATGGCCCTGCTGCCGCGGTAGCCTTGATCAATTTCTCTAATTCGCCTGTCATGGTAGACGCTCGAACTTGGTTAAACATTCCTGAGAAGTTAACGGTTCACACAGCTAGTATTGGTTCCAACATCTCCACGGGTCTTGTGGTGGACATGACCCATGCTTTTCTACCGGGAGCTGCGTCTGTAGTGTACATTGGCAATATGTAAATTTAATGAACGACAGGCACTTTCTGCTTAGACAGTCTTAATCAAACACGTATCAGATGTTTCATAATTGGTCTCCCAAATAAATTTACTCCGCAAAGTGTATCTGATTTTCGTCAATGATATAATAATAAACAATTTATATTTGCAAGTGAAACACTGTGTAAGCTTAATCACCGCGACCTACCCCTTCATATTTCCCTTGCACAA
The DNA here is from genome assembly GCA_964023945.1 of Ectemnius cavifrons. Classification (NCBI taxonomy): domain Eukaryota; kingdom Metazoa; phylum Arthropoda; class Insecta; order Hymenoptera; family Crabronidae; genus Ectemnius; species Ectemnius cavifrons. Next base: position 3,597,324 of record OZ030383.1, on the reverse strand, counting down.
TAAAGTTGGTATTAAAATAAAAGTGATTAAAATAGTACGCTTTTTTTTACTTATCAGGAGACTCGGTAGAGTCTCGCGCCAAGTAGTTAGCTCCCGTATTCATAGGCCCGTATTCATAGTCGATTCTCAAGACAATGCTTAAGATCATACTTCTTGAAGTCGATCTTATTTCAACTAAGACATCAGAAATTCATAGTCGTTGCTTAAGGCGCTCTTTAAGAAGAAGCGAATGCTTATCACTAAGCTCGCCTTATATCCACTGTCTTTATAAAGTCTGTGTTTAAGCCAATGCTGTTTCGCATTCGGCAAATTTCGGAATAATTCTGTTAGAACAGCCAATGATCGACGGATATTCCGATCTGTGATACGTGATGGACTTCAAGCTGTTTAAAAAATCAATAAAAAAAATATTGCGCTAACAACTGTTTGAATGGAAATCCGAGTAACCTCTCCTCTAATTCGCAGTTTATTTAGTATAATTCAGCATTAAAATTTTTAAATATTATTCCAATTCTCTGTTTATTTTTCTTTTAAAGTTCTGCTTTTGCGTGTTAAACAATTTTTTTTTAGTTTTCACTATAGTTGAATTACCTTTATAATTATGGAGGAAGCGTCACAAAGCAATAAGAAACTAAATAGGGGTAAACATTTTACCCCGCTTGAAAAGAATTTATTTTTAGAAATATTACGAAAATATAAACATGTAGTGGAGTGTAAGAAGAGTAATGCCGCAACATTAAAGGACAAGGATGTTGCATGGAAAAGTATTGCGGAGGATTTTAATAACTCCGCGTCTATTGTACAAGAGGTGAATATAATAAAAGTGTCAATGCGTTGCAGTATATTTTCTTAAGTTTTGCATATATATAATGCTCCTTCATTTTGTAGAGAAATATACCACAATTAAAGAAATTTTGGGCCAATATTAAACAGGCCCAAAGAGAAGCCCTAACAAAGGAGCGACAATCAAGACTGGCGACAGGTGGAGGGCCGGAGATTCCCGCCATAATTATTGACCCGGATGTGGAGATGTTGGCGCCACATTTGATGGCTACCGCTCCAATTATATTCTCCTCAAATATGAAGGAGAATGAGATAAAAAGTAAGGTCATTTCATCAATAGTTGTCAAACTGTTTCATTTACTTTTAATTGAATTATAGCTCAAAACCAAATGTTTAGAAACGCCGCAACCACTGTCCAGGAAACTACTGGCATCTTAAGGGGCGAGGCGTCAACATCTAAAGGTATTTTCAATGTTATATACCTATCGTTTCGTATTCTTATTATTTTTATTGAACCATAGAAAAAGTACGAATGGTGGAGAGTGTCCCTTCCCAAATCCCAGTTTGGAAGAATAATGTTCCGTCGACGTCGAGAGGTATTGTGCACTTTTATTATTATATAATTCAATTAGTTGGTTGGTATATACATATTAAATACAAAGTTGTTGTGTTCCACAACTATAGTGGTAGCCTATACTAGCCTATACCACAACTATAGTGGTAGGCGCCGTACTTCACAATCTCGCTATAAAATTCCGTGACGTGCTCCCTGACGAGGATGATGGTGATCCGTGAGGAAGTCCCAGCGAATCCTTCCCATTGACAGCCAGGGGAAGGGTTTGCAGTTAGGCAGGCAGTGATTGAACGCTTGTTTCACTAATTCTTATCAAATATATATGTTTGAATGTTGAGGTTTAGAATACAGTTGGTTTTAAAACCATATTATTAATTAATAATATATCTATTTGACCCCTCGTTTGATTACACTGATTGCGTCCAATACGAGATAGATGAACGTATAGTCAAAGAATACAATGGTTTTATCTTAAGCGTGCATGTGTGCTCTCTTATGCAGTCGCCTCTGCTTCAAGTGTGCTCACTCCGCTACTCCAGACGCGAAAGACCCGGCATTTCTCCTATTCTCGCATACCGGAACTATGGGCCGTATTCATAGTCAGGTCTTATATTTAAGTTCAGCTTAAGCATGATCTTAAGAACGCGTTTAGATTCATAGGGCCGTATTCATAGTCAGGTCTTAAGGCAGTGCTTAAGTCTACCTTAGCGAAGACCGTCTTATTCGATTTAAGACGTCTTAAGTTGGCAAGCATTCATAGTCGAAACTTAAGATGATCTTCGCTAAGATCTGATCTCAAGCACTACCTTATTCAAGCTAAGGTCGCCTTAAAAGTAAGACGATCTTATCCCTGTCCTCGTGTATTTCCGTGATGTTTCCGATGGAACAAGCGATCTGATTGGTTTAGAGAATAGGCATATTCAGGATTGTCCTTTTGAACCTAAGCGACACGCAAATGTCAGTAAAGATCACAGCACAAAGATGGTGGGAAAGATAAAAAGCAAAAACTTTACATCAGTGGAGACAAAATATTTACTCGATATACTAAAAAATTACGCGCATATTATCGAAGCAAAGAAATCAAATGCAGCAACACTGGCGCAAAAGGAGGAAGCTTGGAAGCTAATTGCAAGCGAATTTAATAACTCGTCAATTGTCGTGGAGACGGTACGACGATACTTTTATTTACTATCTCATTTTATACGTCTTTGAATTAGTAAACATTAATTAGCAAATGAGTTAGTAAACTTAATATATAATAATTTCAGAGATCCGTAGTGCAATTGAAAAAACTATGGACGAATATTAAACAGATCCAACGGGAGGCCTTAACGAGGGAACGCCAGAGCGTCTTGGCCACAGGAGGTGGCCCAACTGTAAAATTAGTTCAAATCAATCCAAATGTAAGTGCAATTGCACCGAACCTCATGACACTGGCACCCACGGACTTCTCATGCAGTATGAGTGGGAGCCAGTTAATAGAGACTGAGGATTAAATCCATTTCCAACTTTCAAATAGAATAGAAGAAAAATTTGAATTGCCACCACTGACCAGCAGCCAGCCGCCACATGAACCATCCCCACCATCCACCAACCACCACTCACAGACACCACCACAACCATCCACCAGCCGCCAGTCACACACACCACCATCACAACCATCCACCAGCCGCCACTCACACACACCACATCCCCAACCACCACCACGAAGGAAAAGACGTTACTCCAAGAATAACGATGCAATAATACAAAATGAAGAAAGCGATCTCAGGATAGAGAGGATGAGGAGGATTATGGAGCAGGAGGAAGAGATATTTCTTTTATTGGAAAGGGAAAAGCAGAAGAATTAGAAGAGTATAAATTATAAGTTTTATTTTAGTTAAGCCATTATATTATTATGTATAGTTATATTCATTTTATCCTATTTTAAATAAAACATTTAGTTCACTCGTTTTTTTTGTATTTAATCTTCTCATTCAAAGAGTTATGTACAAGATGAAAAGGGTTCGGTATTTCGGCGAGGTAATCCACAAGTTGGGGCAAGTAAATTTTACATTTCATGTAGCGTTTTTGAATTTATTAATGAAACATCCGCTGAATTACTGCTTCTCGAACAGCAACCCCATCCAATGGCTGCCAGTTAGGTGGGGGATTCACAGCCATTTCCTCCTCTTCTTGCTCTCCATCATCATCCTCTTCTGCCCAATCGTCATTGAATTTCAATGACAAATTGTGCAATACTGCACACCCCACAACAATTCCTGTAGAGCAAAGGAGTTTGGTCGTCAAGCCCCTTGACAGGCACGGAAATCGTCGTTTCCACACACCAAACGTCCTCTCAACAATAATTCTCGTTCTGCTATGTATGTTATTGTATCTGCAGTACAAGTAAAACCATGCAGCTCTTTTAATATTAAATCTAAAGACGTGCAATGATTATTTAGCATCGAACAAGTTGTAAACTCTTATAGAATTCTAAGAAATAAAAACTTACGTTGTTTCTTCATCAGTTGCTGGATTTCTAATGGGAGTCAATAAAAACGGTAAACATGGATATCCGGAGTCGCCAACTAACAAACCAGTTTGCTCCCGCTCTACATAGCGCATACGAATGCGTGAGTTTTGAAATATGCGGCTATCATGCGCACTGCCAGGCCATTCTGGTACCAAATCGAGAAACTCCATTCGTGGACCAACAACAGCCTTAGATATTATATGATTATGAATTATTTCGAGGTTTTATAATTTAGAATGATGTAATTATGAAAATTGCATATTCATAAACTATACAATTCATTCGTACTTGAACATTAAGGGAGAAATATCCCTTTCTATTTCTAAACACCTCATCTATGTTCTGGAATCGTGTATCCACCAAACGGACGTGAGTGCAGTCAATGGCCCCATCAACACCAGGTATCTCAATTGTTCCGTTACCGAAGCCAAGCTCCATGAATAACCTTTGATTTTCCATTCTGGCTTGTTGGGTAGCTGGCATCTTTGTTGTGCGACGAAGCAAAGATGCCAGCAATCTGGTAACCCGAAACACAATTCCGGACACAGTGGGTTGGGAGACCGTCATAACGTCGCCTAAAAGAAGCTACAAAAACAATCATTTCCTTTCATCGTTCGTATGAAACGAATTTTTTTACAAATACTTTTATAATTACCTGAAAACTGGCAGTCGCATAAAATCTTAAACATATGAGTAGTTGCAGCACTAGTGCGATTGGTAAGCCGCGATTATTTGATTTCGCTATAGACGGCTCGATTTCTGGCAATAAACCATACATGACGTTGTCCTTATCGAATCGAAAGCGTCTTTTAAATTCCACTCCCGAATAAAAGTGAAACGGATCATGTGCATCGCGTATATAGCGCTTTGGAGCACGCTCCACCGCCTCCACCTCTTCTTCCTCGTCAGATTCGAGTAAATCAAGATCGATATCGGCAATATTGATATCATTCATTTTCTTCAAGATTCGCTGTTTATTGCAGAGTATACTGATATAGTCGTGACTTAAGCAAATCTTAAAACCGCGTCTTAAGTATTTGCTTAATAAAGATTTTGTTCAAATAAGAAAATCCTGTATGACGTCAGAGAAGGCAAATAAGACCGCCTTCATCCAAGTCCTGTCGAATGAGGACTTAGAAAAACTTATTTCAAAATCAGCCGACGTTAGCGTGCTGGTAGTAGAGATAGGTGACAGATTAAACTGCATGTAGCCATTTTGATAGCCTGCTCGTGATACATTTAATAAAAATGAACAATTTTGACATCGACGATATCAATAACCAGCAAGATGTGGTACCAATTCGCAAGCGTTATATCCGTGACGCGTCAAAACCGTTCGAATTTTATGAGGAAGAGGAATTTCGCAAACGCTTCCGGTTTTCGAAGGAGAATGTTATACACGGATTATTACCAAAAATTCAGGCGGATTTGGTCAAAATTAATAATTGTGGGCTACCCGTTTCTCCTGCTATACAGTTATTGGTAGCATTAGGGTTCTATGCCAGCGCAAGTTTTCAGATTTGAAACACACGATATTCTAATGGGTTTTTGCATTAAAGTATTAAAATAATTTGGTTGCGCCTATATGAAATTATAGACGGTTATTGGGGATACGGATAATAATTTTTCGAGTTTCGGCTCTAATTGCTAGCTTCATAAATGAAATTATAAAAATGCCTGCCACCAAGGAAACCCGCAATGCGAATCACCAATTATTTCGAGCTCTTGGACATGGTGATAATGGAGCAATCGGTTTGCCGGGCATTGACGGTGCCATCGCTTGTACCCACATACGTCTGACGCACACACGATTCCGCAGAATAGACGAAGTATTTCGCAATAGAAAAGGATATTTTTCATTGAATGTACAGGTACATTACTAAATATTATTTATGATTGCTAATAACTATACTTGAGAATTGCAATGAGTATTTTGTTTACTTCACTATCATACAGACAGTGGTTGGACCACGCATGGAATTCCTAGATATTGTGCCGGAATATCCAGGTAGTCAGAATGACAGCCGCATCTTACAAAATTCTAGAATATACATATATGCGTTATGTTGAGGGAAATCTCAGAGGAAAATTGGTCGGTGATTCCGGTTACCCAACGTTGCCATTTTTATTGACGCCAATAGGGAATCCACAAACTGATGAAGAACAAATGTAATTTTTCTTATATTTAACATTGAAGATTCGTACATCCCTTTTTTAAGAAATACACGTGCAGTTAAAAAAGTATAATTTTAAGGTACAATACTAAATTTGTAAATTTTTATTTTTATTTCTTTGTCTTCTCCTTGGCTAACAACAATTCAGCCAGTTCGGCTTCGGCCAGCGCTTTTCTAAATAGCAACTCTTGCATGGCCTCTAAATGTTTTTTCCGCATCTCTGCCATTCGTGTTTCATGTTCTAAGAGCCTTCGAATGCGTTTCGTCTGCAATACCTCATCCTTTTCACTCTCGTAAGAATAATTCACTGTTTCTTCTCTCACTGTTTGTACATTCTCATCCATTTCTGGACCCACACGCCCTTCCATCTGTTCTTCATCTATAATTAAACATCAATTATTTTGTATTTAATATGTATATACCAACCAACTAATTGAATTATATAATAATAAATGAGCAGAATACATCTCGACGTCGACGGAACATTATTCTGCCAAACTGGGATTTGGCAAGGGACATTCTCCACCATTCGTACTTTTTCTATGGTTCAATAAAAATAATAAGAATACGAAACAATAGGTATACAACATTGAAAATACCTTTAGATGTTGTTTCCTGGACAGTAGTTGCGGCGTTTCTAAACATTTGGATTTGATCTATAATTCAATTAAACATAAATGAAACAGTTTGACAACTATTGATGAAATGACCTTACTTTTTATCTCATTCTCCTTCATATTTGAGGAGAATATAATTGGAGCGGTAGCCATCAAATGTGGCACCAACATCTCCACCTCCGGGTCAATAATTATGGCGGGAATCTCCGGCCCTCCACCTGCCGCCAGTCTTGATTGTCGCTCCTTTGTTAGGGTGTCTCTTTGGGCCTTTTTAATATTGGCCAAAAATTTCTTTAATTTTGGCACATTTCTCTACAAAATGAAGGAGCATTATATATATGCAAAACTTCAGAAAATATACTGCAACGCATTGACAATTTTATTATATTCACCTCTTGTACAATAGACGCGGAGTTATTAATATCCTCCGCAATACTTCTCCATGCAACATCCTTGTCCTTTAATGTTGCGGCATTACTCTTCTTACACTCCTCTACATGTTTATATTTTTAAAAATAAATTCTTTTCAAGCGGGGTAAAATGTTTATCCCTATTTAGTTTCTTATTGTTTTGCGACGCTTCCTCCATATTTATAAAGATAATTCAACTATAGTGAAAACTAAAAAAAAATTGTTTAACACGCAAAAGCAGAACATTAAAAGAAAAATAAACAGGGAATTGGAATAACTTTTAAAAATTTTAATGCTGAATTATACTAAACTGCGAATTAGAGGAGAGGTTACTCGGGTTTTAATAGCAAATTTTATTCGGAAATCGCTTGGCGGGCCGATCGCTCCGTTGGCGGTTTTTCCCCGTCGCATCAAAGGAAACGGGAGAAAGCCCAGTAGCAGCCCAGTACGAACTACCGCGCAGAGGGTTGGGTTGGAATTTCTTGAAAGGACGCACCCTCGCAATTGCAATTCGACAACAAGACATCGTATACCTGCCAGAACACAATATGTGCCTTAAGCGCCATAAAGCAATAAACAATGTTTCTCCAACACCCGGACAAAGTCAGACTGTTATTAAATACTCCTTACAACGTGGATTTAAGAGTCTCGCGGTTCTTATTTTCCCAGTTGGAATAATGTTTGATTGAAACTCCAAAGAAGGTTGCCGGGATTGCACAGACTACTCTCCTTGATAACAGATGCAATCAAATGTAGCATAAAAACGAATAAAAATAGATAGGCAATGCGTGATAAAAGAAGTCGGTTATTAAATTGGTGGACACCAATTTCAAGAATAGTTGCTTATTGATTGATCGAAAGAAGAAGGGAAAGGATTAATGTGCGACACAGAGAATGAAAGAGACGAAATTCCGAATGACCCACACATGCAGTGTGTCACTCTGTCTCCTGTTTTCGCTGTTTTTTTCCCTCCCAATACCCTCCCTTCTAGAATTTATAAATATGCGAAGACAATAGGTCGCTGATTGGTTCGACCTATTCGTGAACAGCACTCGTGGGCTTTTACAACCCCTGCAAGTATGCTCTGTGATGCTAGCGTTTTCAAGAATCAGATACAAAGTTTTATTGCCGAATACGCCCGGTTAATCCGAGTATGACGCGTTCCTCGCTTGACTGATTCGCGCCCAATAGTACTCGCTACTCGGGACACGTATATTGACAATGGACATACCTCTTCAGTTTGTTGCTGTATACCTGCCAGAACACAATCTGAGCGCACGGTGGGACACATCCGCATGCATTCAAGACCGGCCGTAAAGCAATAATGACCTATTCCCTTCCGTGTTTCCCGGCCTTGAGGCTGGTGTAATTAGGTTTTTTCCAAGGGGAGGTGATAAAATCAATGGTCAGCAAACACGATTTTGTCATGCGTCCCCCTCGAAAGGAGCAAAGGACAGTCTGTCCAGTTGGAAGTACTCGCTATTCAAACTTGGAGAATAAAAGTGTCTAGCTAGCAGTTATTACCTGTCTTAAGCCGGGGAAACACGCAGAGAAAATAGAGTTTATAGCTTTACAGCGGGTCCTGACTGTATACAGCTGCGTACCGCCGAAGGCACTGATTGTGATTTGGCAGGTAAGAGTCAAGAAATTAAAGAAGTAATGTAGGATCGCGTGCGTTGGTGGGACAGAGAAATACAGTAGATGTGGTTTGATGTGAAAAGATGATTCCTTTATTCGCTCTTAGCTCTACCTCCGAACTCTGTACTTCGGCTTCAACTTCGACTTTCAACTGAAGACTGACTAAAACTCTCTTCCGCTCCTGGCTCCAAAACGCCCTTATATTCGTTCTCACACATCCTTAGCATTCGTACATACACATGCATACTTTTTCGCTCTTAGGCCACCCTGGTCTCATTCGCACCCCATTCCACTTAGCAACATTCACTCCACAATTTAGATACACATATTTCCTCGCGACATCCTTACTTCTTCCAGTCGTTCCCCATTCCACTCGCTCGCGTTCGGCCACTCGCTCACCCCATCTATTCCTCATACCACTCGCTACTGCTCTTACCCATATTTCAGTCATACGACACCCTCAAACTCACGTCTTACACTCATTTTCATAACATTCGCTGCATGATGCTGTCCCTTGGACAGCTTCTTTAAATTTACGCTCCTACAGTAATGACCATTCTCAATGTACGTGTCCCAAGTTTAGGGACAAACGACCGCGAGTCACTCTGGCCCATCAATAAAATTCGAATGCTCGCTGCCGAGGCCGTGTCTCTAAAAACCTCTCGAGGCAATTTCAAAGAGATTTGCAGAAACTGATATTATTAATCTCTTCCTACCACAATTGCGCCTTGTTCACTGAAATAGCAAGCATTTGCTTGTAACTCTTAGCGAAGAATAGTACTTGGGAAGTACAGGGTGATTCACTTGCCTTTGCATCGCCAATGGTGGATATAGGCCGTTGTAAATGGTATAATTATACGGTGTTGAGTAATTTTAATATAAAGGAGTATTTATCGTGTCTTTTCCACGCACTGACATTTATTTATAATATCAAATTATACCATTAATGGAAATAATTGGAACTCGAGTGTGAAGGGAATGATTAAACGGCAAGTGACTCACCCTGTACAGCAAAAATATTATATTGAAGAAGATCGTATGGTAATATTCGGTACGTAATATTGTAGAGTTATCGCAGACTAGCATTATCGGTGGTGCAGAAATGTACTGCTGGAATTCAATACCTTGCAGCAGTGTCGAAAGGATTAGTCACTTATACTACGGCAAACCATTACTTGAGTACAGCAAACTTCATTTGGAAATTGCATCAGAAACAGTCGTCAGTGATACTGCAGCGCGACGCTTGGTAAGATAGCACTGGATTCCAGTAATGTATTAATACTAAACTAGAAATCAGTTTCATCAATATTCCTCTAAAGAAAGCACGCGGCGCCATACGTCAAAATGCAGTGTGTGCATGCAGTATATCTGTGGCAGTTACAGTTGTACAGGGTGATTCAGTTGCCTTTGAATCGCCAATGATGGATACAGGCCGTTGAAAATTGTATAATTATACGGTGTTGAGTAATTTTAATATAAAGGAGTATTTAACGAGTCTTTACCACGCACTGACATTTATTTATAATATCAAATTGTACCAATATTGGAAATAATTGGAACTCGAGTGTGAAGGGGGTGATTAAAAGGCAAGTGACTCACCCTGTACATCAATGTTAAAACGTGCAAGAAAATCTAAGCTACCTAATGTTGTGATACATGTATTTGGATTTGGCAAGGCACGTGAAAACTAGTGGTTGAGTATGGAAGAGAAATAGAGAGTGTGTGTTTGTGAGAGGAGTTGCGACTGGAGATTGAAACTTACTTGGAATTGGTAAACGAAAGAATAAAAAATACGTGTAGATATAATTCGACAAACTAGAAGTAGTGGTTCTTTCTACTTTAATATACCACGATTCCTCATTCCGTTCGTCTTCTTGCTTTGCGCCGAGAATGGTGCAACCTTCAAGAATGGGCCAACACTCCAAATCAAGTGTGCAAAAAGTAGTTAATTTTATTCATAATAAACCACTACGAATTTGTTGCATTACGAAACCCGGCAATTTCGTTCGAACCAAAATGTCTCTTACCACATCGTACTGTAAGTATCGTTGTGAAAAACAGAAAATGATGGCGACTACTTATCGGATCCTTTCTTCGTTACAAACATTATGTCTCCGAAATTAATTCGCCCAATATATTAAACAAATACATTAATGTGAAAACGGCCGAGTTAGTGACTTGTTGGCTTATGGCCTCATGAAGACATTTTTTACCTGTCTGCAACCCTCCGACACCCCACCCCACTCCAACCTTTTACATGTTACGAGCCAGGCTTCGCGAGTCCTAAAATATGCTCTAAGATCGTGCTAAGGGCTATTTCACCTTAGCCAGACTCGAGTTTTCTATATAGTCGGGCGTGATAGAGAGTGAGTCTAATTCTCATTAGATATATGTTTAATAACACACACGCGATATATTGGGCAGATTTTTATTCTACTTTCATCCCCTTTCTATAGCTCCGTGGAATACTATTCATAGTTGCACCTGTAAACAAAATCAGAGCAGTACTTGTTTCTCTCAGTAATAACAAAAAGGACATACTGTGCCTCCAAAACTTACTTCCCGGGAACAGGGAAAAGGGGCAATTGGGTCTTTTCATACTAAGGCTCCCACTCCGAACTTAATGATTCAGATATCCTGTGTATACATACATGAGACTTTCATTTTTGTGGGTCGCGGGAAACATAAAAAAGGGACTGAAATTTACACATGATCTGCAAACTGTAGTAAAAACTCGTTTTTGCTTACGAATATTGAAAAATGTGGGAAAACAACAACCCTTATAATGTATCAATTAATCCTGATCACTGAGAAATCATAATGTATAATCACAGTAATCTCGTATGATGAATGTAGTATCTCATTTTAGTCAAAATCGATGATTTGATGCAAAAGAACTGATCCGTCTTAAGAAAAATGGCAGCCAACCCTGGCTTGCGGGCCGCTGAATGTGTCAAACGAAGACAGGGCGCAGCTTGTCTTTATCTAAGTTAGGCTGATCGTATTGGGTCAGGCAACCAATACCGAGGCCGTAGATGCATAGTGCTAGGACCCGACCACGACGCACCCAAGTGTCAACGGAAGTGTCAGTGACTGCGCTTGGGAGAGGGAAATCTCGCACGCTTTCTCTCAGCGGCCCGACTTATAGCAAGCTTTCTTCCGTAATATATAAACATGCCAAATACGCATGAGGCCAGAATGGATAATCAAAGATTGTTCAAACAGCTTGGCTTTGGTAATGGAGCAATAGGAATACCGGGTGTTGATGGGGCCATAGATTGTACCCACGTGCATTTAGTGGATACTCGATTTCAAAATATCGACGAAGTGTTCAGAAATAGAAAGGAATATTTCTCCCTTAATGTTGAAGTATGTAAGAATTGTATTAATTTTAAATTATGAAATCTCAAATTAATTCATAGTCGTAATATCTTTTAGGCTGTTGTTGGTTCCCGAATGGAGTTTCTGAGTACCAGAATGGCAGCCATGACAGCCGTATTTTTCAAAATTCGCGCATTCGTATGCGCTATGCGGAACGGCACTTAACAGGCTTACTTGTTGGCGATTCTGATTACCCATGTTTGCCGTTTTTGATGACACCCATTAACAACCCAACAACTGATGAGCAAGTAACGTAAGTTTTTAGCGACTTCGTAAAGGCGGAGGTACTGAATTCGACCGCTATATATATTTTTTATTTTAATGTTAGTCCGGCGAGATCTCTGAGATGGATGGACCGATCGGGACCGAACAGACATTTTTCGAAGATTTCAATATTTTTACTAGTATTGCAGATACAATAACATACATAGCAGAACACGGATCATTGTTGAGAGGACGTTTGGTGTGTGGAAACGACGGTTTCCATGCCTGTCAAGGGGGTTGACAACCAAGCTTCTTTGCTCAACGACAATCGTTGTCGCTTGCGCAGTATTACATAATATGGCATTGAGGTTCAATGACCAGTTGCCAGAAGAGAATTTTGAAGAAGAACAGGAGGGACAGGAAGTGTTGCGTATCCACCTTACTGCCAACCAATGGATGGCTTCGCTATTAGAGAAGCGCTAATTGTGCGCATGTTTCGCTAATAAATTGTTGAAACGTTTACAACCTGTGGATTATTTCCCCGAAACTCAGGACACATGAAAATTTCCATTTTGTATATATATAAATTTCTGTTGTTACCCCTGGTTATATACCGAGTCTCCTGGTGTTGTAACGATTATGCTAGTGTAAGCATTTTGAATGGAAGATTAAATTAAACAATGTGAGGCCACTAATCTTGGCTTTATTGATAACATTAACACTGCTAATTATTTATATTTACAACTATACATAATAATAATTATGAGAATAATTAATAACAAGACTTATAAATTACATTAAAAAAATAGCATTAAACTTTACCTTACCTTGTAATGAAACCAACATCTAATGCCGCCCCTGATATTAATTTTGGAGCGTCAGAAGGCGGCAGGGAGGTGTGAAAACACTCTGATCGGAGTGTTTTGCTACATCGCGACCGCCTTGTTGATTGCGGCGACGGCGGCTCGACAAAACCTAGCAACCGCGAAATATAAATTCACGATCGCGTACGCGCTCGTCCTATTCCTGCACCGCATTCTCAAGGGAGAGGACGAGGTAAGAAACCACGGCCGCCTATGAGAATTCGCGAAGCACCGGAGTACAGGGGTTAGCTCCTGGACGCTTCCTGGAATGGAGAGTTCGGCTGAGAAAGCCGGATGCCTTCCAGAAGGAAAGTATAAGGCGGCTTCTTGAACTCCTGGGGAATACAGGGAGAGACCGGGGAACTATCCCCTGGTCGCCTCCTGGGATGGAGAGTTCGGCTGAGAAAGCCGGACGCCCAAGAGTCGTGTTATAAAGTATGGGAGAGTTCGGCTGAGAAAGCCGGACGCCCGAATCTTGTACAAAAGATGGTTGCTAGGATTGTCTCTCGATGATTTTAAATTATATCGTGCCCAAATTACTTTTGAAGACAATCCAATTAGTCACGCCTGTACCTTTCACCATGACCTCTCCTCAATAAAAATCCCAATTTCGTTATCCAGAATTCTGTTCAACATTCCAAACCAAACCTCTCACAACCTATATTTACGTTTTTAAAGTTTCTATTAACAATAGGAGCTCTGCTAACTCCGTTTGCGCGGTTGCAGCCCTCACTTCCGGTTCTAATTTTTTTTATATTCTCTAACAATATACTATGCATTTCGTTTTCATGTCGCATTTTCATTTCAAATAGTTGTACATCATACTGCATCATTTTCTCAATCCTGGCTGATTTCAGCTTTGCTTCATTGGTGTCTACTCTCCCTTTTCCTGTCTGTTGCCTTTTGCGTGGTGGTTGCGGTCGTGGTGTAGCATCCTGTACCTTCTTGTGTGATGATGGTGATGAAGGTGCTCTCAGATGTGTGCCTGGTATAGAATAGGATGCTAAAACGATTAAAGGAATATTTTAAAAGCTTCTAATTTCTCATCCATAAAACTATTTGAAAAGAGGTACATACATGATGGCAAATGTATTATCTCCTCATCTGGTTCATGATTTTCTTCAACGGCATTTGCTAATTCTAAGTTGGGGTTTTTGTTAATCTCGTTTCATTCCTCTGTAAATAAAAGTTATTTTGTAATAGATGTCGACTATTTCATTGCAAGAAAGAATTACCTATCATGTTGTCGGACATTAAATTGCACGAAAATTTACACGACGCTAAATTCATCAAATGTGGCGCGATTGCACTCACATCCGGATCTATCTCGATATATCTAATGCTTGATCCGCCACCTGTGACCAAGACGCTCTGCCTCTCCTTTGTGAGTGCATCCCTCTGCTCTTGTTTCAAATTTGTCCATATAGTTTTCTTAATCGACACACGGATCTCTGAAATAATTTAATATGTGAAACTTTGTACGAGTTAACGCGTCTACTCATCAGGGATAGGCATTAATTAATAAATTCGTGTTATTAATAATTTTAATCTCTCAGGAAGTGACATCAATAGTTTATACTTTAAAAAATGAGGTATAATAGAAATTGATGAGTTGATGGTAAATTTATATCACAAATACACGAATTTATTGGTTAATGCCCATCCCTGCTACCTATTAAAAAATAAATTAAATGAACATTGTACCGTTTCAGTCACGACTGAAGAATTTTATTATACTCCTCGCAAATCGACTGCCACGCTCCCTCCTTTTGTAATAGAGTTGGAGAATTGCTTTTCTTACATTCGACAACGTGGGCGAAACGTTTTAGTATGTCTAAAAAATATTTTTTTTCTAACCCAGTAAAATGTTTTCCTTTTTTAACGCTCATATTTTATTGTTCGATTTATTCTGCCGTTGAACACCGTTCAAATTGAAAACTACAACCGTGAATATGCCTATTGTCTAAACCAATCAGATCGCTAGTTCCATCAGAAAAATCATGGAAATACACGAGAACGGGATAAGATCGTCTTACTTTTAAGGCTTGCAATAAGGTAGTGCTTGCGATCAGATCTTAGCGAAGTCATCTTAAGTTTCGACTATGAATACTATAAGCCGGAGCGCTCAGAGAAAGCACACGAGATTTCCCTCTCCCAAGCGCAGTCACTGCCACTTCGCTTAACACTTGGGTGCGTCGCGGTCGGGTCCTAGTACTATGCATCTACGGCCTCGGTATTGGTTGCCTGACCCAATACGATCAGCCTAACTTACATAAAGACAAGCTGCGCCCTGTCTTCGTTTGACACTGCCATTTTTCTTAAGACGGATCAGTTCTTTTGCATCAAATCATCGATTTTGACTAAAATGAGATACTACATTCATCATACGAGATTACTGTAATTATACATTATGATTTCTCAGTGATCAGGATTACTTGATACATTATAAGGGTTGTTGTTTCTCCACATTTTTCAATATTCGTAAGCAAAAACGAGTTTTTACTACAGTTTGCAGATCATGTGTAAATTTCAGTCCCTTTTTTATGTTTCCCACGAGCCACAAAAATGAAAGTCTCATGTACGTATACACAGGATGTCTGAATCATTAAGATCGGAGTGGGAGCCTTAGTATGAAAAGACCCAATTGCCCCTTTTCCCTGTTTTCACGCTTTGCCCAGTCACTGCCACTTCCCTTGACACTTGGGTACGTCGCTGACCCAACACTACGAAGCGCGTGAGGGGAAGTCAGGCTACGGAACTCCCAAAACGTAACTGGAGAGGGTAAAATTCCGGCCGGCTACCCTTCCTCACTGGCTGCTGTCTTTCAGCGGCCCGACTTATAGCCAACTTAAGACGTCTCAAATCGAATAAGACGGTCTTCGCTAAGGTAGACTTAAGCATTGCCTTAAGACCTGACTATGAATACGGCCCCGGATTGCGTTTAGCGCAATCCCAAACTGACATGGAATTTCAACGGTTTAAAGACAAAGGAAGCGCAGATGTATCGAAGTTTATATGTGCAAGTGATAATGCTTTTGTATGGGTGTCACCCATAACATATATATAAACCGGAATCTCCGTGGAGATTAGATAGATTTTGTTTCTAACATCAATCTGGATTTGACGCTTGACGCTTGCTGACGAAGAATCGGAGCTAAAGTCTTAACGGAAGATACAAACTGGAATATTTCGGCAATTTAACTCAATGCGTCCTATAAGCAACTGATTGCAAACCAATGTAAGTTTATTCTTACATATTTCTAAAGGGAAAATAATATTGGGATTTACGACCCCAATCAGTTATTAAGAAATAAAGGAAAAATGTCCTAAGAACAAAATTAATGATATTATTTACAACATACTTGTTGTAATTTTAGTTTTGTTATTCTTACTGAGTTAGTTATTATGCGCACGCCACCTAAGCATTGTGAAGGTGGTAAACAAACCAAGTGAAATTTGCCTAAGTTGATGCGCGAAGTTCGCGCCGTGTAGTCGCAGTGTGTTTTACGCAGTTCTTCGTTTCTTTGTTTGTGTTAGTTGTGTGTAGAGATAACAAGTCTGTTTCTTGTGCTTTATCAGTGTTTTCCACTGCATCCTCTCTGTCTCTGCGAACGTACGCAGTGTGAGATGTGAGTATCAGATTATTTGAGGATACAGAATAATGCATGTTCACTCAGTAGTTTAAATACTATGTTTATCTTGGACTTATTTCGAATTGAAAAAATATACGTAATTTGCTTTAAAAGCATGTTGACTGCACTGTAAAATTATAGTTTTAGCGATCTTTATTTCAGAAATAGATATTTTTAATTCTAAATTTGCAGAATAAATAAAAAAGTCTTGTAGTCTTAACCAACAATATATGTGTACATATGTATTTATACGGTTCGATTTTTTTTAAAGATCTACCTGTTTTTTTTACTATTTCTCCCTTTTTCTACTTATTATAAATAATTATTATTACTGATATTTGTTGAAATTGTTGCTTAACATTGATGAAGAATGTTTCGAAACAAACTATCACAAGGCTATCGTTATAATTCAACCATAACGATAGTTGCGATACAGTCATTTTTATATAGGGGTTTCTGTGTCAAATATTAAACAAATATAGCAAAAGGAAATATGATTATTGGAAATGCGTTATATTCTATGAATATGTAAAATATTCAACTTAAAGCAACTTAAGTTGGAGTTTTCTTCAAATTTTTATTCGAAAAATTAATTCGAAGACTTTTCTTCCCTTAATTTAATTTTAATGCTTTTTAAGAGAATTGGATTGTGTTAGGATGTTTCAACAATGAAACAGTGCAACATATTCATTTGATTTAGTATTCTAAGCAATAGACGGAGTGTATACTGCCCTACGACTATATAGATGTGGTTCGGCCACCGCTCGACAGAGGGCTTCGGCGACCAACTCAGGTTTCTCGTATATAAAATAGTAAACCTAATGCGTTAAAATATGTTTAGAAACAGCTAAGGGTATCGCTTCTCGGCCTTTAGGCTAAGATCAAAGTGTAGTATCTGTTCTTATCAGCTTAATATCTGATACACTCCCCATTGGGGAGTCAGAATATTAAACTGATTTTTGAAACTTGTCAGGTTTCGGAGCTTGCTCCGGACTTGGCGCTGGTCGATCCTGTACTGCAGTACCACAGGATTTGGCCTAATAATCTATTTAAAAAATAATCCAATAGTTTGGTGGGAGAACAAAGGGTTAAAAGGGGATTAAATGCAATTGGTTTACAATAGAAACATTTATTTTTAGAACCCGCCATAAAGTTACAACGGAATTTTTGATATTTCATAGTTTTCCACCTGGCCCTGAAATGGGGGGCAGGTGGTTTGTCCGTGCAGGTCGATTTCGATTTACCGGTTGCTGCACCCTTGACAGCAAGTTGAATCAACTTACACGGACGATTGAATAAGTGCACACGAGACAGAGATAGGTGAACAGGACATGCCAGGAACTCACATGGGATGGTGCAAGCCCTTGACATTTGTAACTTGTGAGTTCCGATCCAGTTACAAAGATTGAGGGACGGACTACCGCGTACTTTTGACGCCTACTACTCTTATCATCGACTAGAATTTACTTCCCATGAAAATTCCTCGCACGCCATCGGAGACTTTAGATGATTGAGGAGAGCTTTAGGTACACACGTAAGTGATAGATCGCACCCGGCCTGATACTTTGAAAAACACGTACTTGCGTCGTTCGTACAGTGCACCCCTCTTGTATGAATAATATCAATAATAAAGATGGCTTATGCCCACTTATCAATAAATAAAAGAAAAGATGGCGTAAGCCCAATTATGAACAAAATGAATAAAAGATGACGTATGTCCACCATATCAATTCAAGAGTTTAATCTCACTAATATGAAATCTGAGAACAACTCAGATATTCAAAGCGCCAAACCAATCTTTCCACACTAATAAAAACTTATAGTTTCCCTCATCCATCTGTGTTTCATTATTAATGTATTCTTACTATCTCCTCCTAGAAGTTCACTAGCGATAAACAAGAAGTGTGAATCTGTGTGTGTGATATAAAGTCTTGGATTTTGGATGCAGGACAGTGATTGAGAATCATCGAGAGTCAGTGTCCAGTCAGAGACCAGAGCAAAGACAGAGTTCAAAGTCAGAGTACAGGCAGAGTTCAGAAAGGATCGAAGAATTACAGAGTTAAAGAGTGAAAAAGTGAAGAGGTGAAGTAACGAAATAAAGTGTTTCCCAATCGACGCATCGCTTATTAATGGCAGATAATAGCCTGAATCCCACCATCCTAAATATCCAATCCCACAAAAGTAATCCTTTAATCCTTCTTTAATTGAATTCAGTCAGGGACGAAATTCATATAGATGTCTCCCGATTATTGATGGGCATAATCGATCTTGATTGTGGGACTCCGCCATTTTCTGCTGCCTACAATTCATCACTCTGTTCGCAAACGATGAATTACTGAAATACTACTGGGTGTTTCGCATTGTCTAATATTTTTTTTTCATAAATCATAAGTAACAGTTTAGTTACCCCACAAAAATGGCTTCTTGATTTCGTTTTCTGAAAAAGATATATTAGACTCCTCAAAAAAATGTCCCATATTCATTAAAAATCCTAAAAATATATAACAAACAAGATATAAATATCATACAAGAAACTCAACCCAAGTCACATTTCTCCTGCATAACTTCTTTATGCACGAGATATGCAGGAGCGTCCCTGCAAAAGGTTCCTGTAGTCGAGCATATGCGTGTGATATGCAAGCAGGTTTTGGACGGTTTTATGCAGGAATGATTCTGTACAAAGCTTACAATTATGTCGGCACAGGGGATATGCAAGCTATTTCATAGTCGATTTTCAAGACAATGCTTAAGATCATACTTCTTGGAGTCGATCTTATTTCAACTAACTGCGAATTAGAGAGGTTACTTGGGTTTCAATTCAAACAGTTATTAGCGTAATAATTTTTTTTATTGATTTTTTAAACGGCTTGAAGTCCATCACGTATCACAGAACGGAATATCCGTCGATCATTGGCTGTTCTAACAGAATTATTCCGAAATTTGCCGAATGCGAAATAGCATTGATTTAAGCACAGACTTTATAAAGACAGTGGATATAAGACGAGCTCATTGATAAGCATTCGCTTGTTCTTAAAGCAACGACTATGAATTTCTCTATTTGAATTGAAACCCGAGTAACCTCTCTTCTAATTCGTAGTTTAGTATAATTCAGCATTAAAATTTTTGAATGTTATTCCAATTCTCTGGTTATTTTTCTTTTAAAGTTCTGCTTTTGCGTGTTAAACAATTTTTTCTTAGTTTTCACTATAGTTGAATTATCTTTAAAAATATGGAGGAAGCGTCGTAAAGCGATAAGAAACTAAATAGGGGTAAACATTTTACCCCGCTTGAAAAGAAATTTTCGGCCAATATTAAACACGCCCAAAGAGACGCCCTAACAAAGGAGCGACAATCAAGACTGGCGACAGGTGGAGGGCCAGAGATGCCCGCCCTAATAATCGACTCGGAGGTGGAGATGTTGGCGCCACATTTGATGGCTACCGCTCCAATTATATTCTCCTCAAATACGAAGGAGAATGAGATAAAAAGTAAGATCATTTCATCAATAGTTGTTAAACTGTTTCATTTACTTTTAATTGAATTATAGATCAAAACCAAGTGCTTAGAAACGCCGCAACCACTGTCCAGGAAACTACTGGCATCTTAAAGGGCGAGGCGCAACATCTAAAGGTATTTGAATGTTATATACCTATTGTTTCGTATTCTTATTATGTTTATTGAACCATAGAAAAAGTACGAATGGTGGAGAGTGTCCCTTCCCAAATCCCAGTTTGGAAGAATAATGTTCCGTCGACGTCGAGAGGTATTCTGCTCTTTTATTATTATATAATTCAATTAGTTGGTTGGTATATACATATTAAATACAAAATAATTTATGTTTAATTATAGATGAAGAACAGATGGAAGGGCGTGCGGGTCCAGAAATGGATGAGAATGTACAAACAGTGAGAGAAGAAACAGTGAATTATTCTTACGAGAGTGAAAAGGATGAGGTATTGCAGACGGAACGCATTCGAAGGCTCTTAGAACATGAAACACGAATGGCAGAGATGCGGAAAAAACATTTAGAGGCCATGCAAGAGTTGCTATTTAGAAAAGCGCTGGCCGAAGCCGAACTGGCTGAATTGTTGTTAGCCAAGGAGAAGGCAAAGAAATAAAAATAAAAATTTACAAATTTAGTATTGTACCTTAAAATTATACTTTTTTAACTGCACGTGTATTTCTTAAAAAAGGGATGTACGAATCTTTTATGTTAAATATAAGAAAAATTACATTTGTTCTTCATCAGTTTGTGGATTCTCTATTGGCGTCAACAAAAATGGCAACGTTGGATAACCGGAATCTCCGACCAATTTTCCTCTGAGATTTCCCTCAACATAACGCATATATATTCTGCAATTTTGTAAGATGCGGCTGTCATGCTGACTACCTGGATATTCCGGCACAATATCTAGGAATTCCATGCGTGGTCCAACCACTGTCTGTATGATAGTGAAGTAAACAAAATACTCATTGCAATTCTCAACTATAGTTATCAGCAATCATAAATAATATTTAGTAATGTACCTGTACATTCAATGAAAAATATCCTTTTCTACTGCGAAATACTTCGTCTATTCTGCGGAATCGTGTGTGCGTCAGACGTATGTGGGTACAAGCAATGGCACCGTCAATGCCCGGCAAACCGATTGCTCCATTATCACCATGTCCAAGAGCTCGAAATAATTGGTGATTTGCATTGCGGGTTTCCTTGGTGGCAGGCATTTTTATAATTTCATTTATGAAGCTAGCAATTAGAGCCGAAACTCGAAAAATTATTATCCGTATCCCCAATAACCGTCTATAATTTCATATAGGCGTAACCAAATTATTTTAATACTTTAATGCAAAAACCCATTAAAATATCGTGTGTTTCAAACCTGAAAACTTGCGCTGGCGTAGAACCCTAATGCTACCAATAACTGTATAGCAGGAGAAACGGGTAGCCCACAATTATTAATTTTGACCAAATCCGCCTGAATTTTTGGTAATAATCCATGTATAACATTCTCCTTCGAAAACCGGAAGCGTTTGCGAAATTCCTCTTCCTCATAAAATTCGAACGGTTTTGACGCGTCACGGATATAACGCTTGCGAATTGGTACCACATCTTGCTGGTTATTGATATCGTCGATGTCAAAATTGTTCATTTTTATTAAATGTACCACGAGCAGGCTATCAAAATGGCTACATGCAGTTTAATCTGTCACCTATCTCTACTACCAACACGCTAACGTCGGCTGATTTTGAAATAAATTTTTCTAAGTCCTCATTCAACAGGACTTGGATGAAGGCGGTCTTATTTGCCTTTTCTGACGTCATACAGGATTTTCTTATTTGAACAAAATCTTTATTAAGCAAATACTTAAGACGCGGTTTTAAGATTTGCTTAAGTCACGACTATGTCAGTATACTCTGTAATAAACAGCGAATCTTGAAGAAAATGAATGATATCAATATTGCCGATATCGATCTTGATTTACTCGAATCTGACGAGGAAGAAGAGGTGGAGGCGGTGGAGCGTACTCCGAAGCGCTATATACGCGATGCACATGATCCGTTTCATTTTTATTCGGGAGTGGAATTTAAAAGACGCTTTCGATTCGATAAGGACAGCGTCATGTATGGTTTATTGCCAGAAATCGAGCCGTATATAGCGAAACCGAATAATCGCGGCTTACCAATTGCGCTAGTGCTGCAACTACTCATATGTTTAAGATTTTATGCGACTGCCAGTTTTCAGGTAATTATAAAAGTATTTGTAAAAAAATTCGTTTCATACGAACGATGAAAGGAAATGATTGTTTTTGTAGCTTCTTTTAGGCGACGTTATGACGGTCTCCCAACCCACTGTGTCCGGAATTGTGTTTCGGGTTACCAGATTGCTGGCATCTTTGCTTCGTCGCACAATAAAGATGCCAGCTACCCAACAAGCCAGAATGGAAAATCAAAGGTTATTCATGGAGCTTGGCTTCGGTAACGGAGCAATTGGGATACCTGGTATTGATGGGGCCATTGACTGCACTCACATCCGTTTGGTGGATACACGATTCCAGAACATAGTTGAGGTGTTTAGAAATAGAAAGGGATATTTCTCCCTTAATGTTCAAGTACGAATGAATTGTATAGTTTATGAATATGCAATTTTCATAATTACATCATTCTAAATTATAAAACCTCGAAATAATTCATAATCATATAATATGTTAGGCTGTTGTTGGTCCACGAATGGAGTTTCTCGATTTGGTACCAGAATGGCCTGGCAGTGCGCATGATAGCCGCATATTTCAAAACTCACGCATTCGTATGCGCTATGTAGAGCGGGAGCAAACTGGTTTGTTAGTTGGCGACTCCGGATATCCATGTTTACCGTTTTTATTGACTCCCATTAGAAATCCAGCAACTGATGAAGAAACAACGTAAGTTTTTATTTCTTAGAATTCTATAAGAGTTTACAACTTGTTCGATGCTAAATAATGATTGCACGTCTTTAAATTTAATATTAAAAGAGCTGCATGGTTTTACTTGTACTGCAGATACAATAACATACATAGCAGAACGAGAATTATTGTTGAGAGGACGTTTGGTGTGTGGAAACGACGATTTCCGTGCCTGTCAAGGGGCTTGACGGCCAAATTCCTTTGCTCTACAGGAATTGTTCTGGCATGTGGAGTATTACACAATTTGTCATTCAAATTCAATGACGATTGGGCAGAAGAGGATGATGATGGAGAGCAAGAAGAAGAGGAAATGGCTGTGAATCCCCCACGTAACTGGCAGCCATTGGATGGGGTTGCTGTTCGAGAAGCAGTAATTGAGCGGATGTTTCATTAATAAATTCCTAAATGCTACATGAAATGTAAAATTGACTTGCCCCAGCTTGTGGATTACCTCCCCGAAGTACCGAATCCTTTTCATCTTGTACATAACTCTTTAAATGAGAAGATTGAATACAAAAAAAACGAGTGAACTAATTGTTTTATTTAAAATAGCATAAAATGAATATAACTATACATAATAATATAATGGCTTAACTAAAATAAAACTTATAATTTATACTCTAACTTATTTTCTAATTATTCTGCTTGTCCCTCTCCAATAAAAGTTCAGCCCGCTCTGCTTCGGCAGCTACAGCCCTGACTTCCAACTCCAACTTTTTTTTAGTATATTCCTGTTGCAATTTGGTCATACTTAGTTACAATTGAAATAACTCTTCCTCCCGCTCCATAATCCTCCTCATCCTCTCTATCCTGAGATCGCTTTCTTCACTTTTTATTGTTGCATCGTTATTCATGGAGTAACGTCATTTCCTTGATGGTGGTGGTTGGGGGTGTGGTGTGTGTGACTGGCGGCTGGTGGATAGTTGTGGTGGTTGGGGTGGTGGTGTGTGTGACTGGCGGCTGGTGGATTGTTGTGGTGGTTGGGGTGGTGGTGTGTGTAACTGGCCGCTGAGAGAATGAACGTGAGATTTCCCTCACCCAAGCGCAGTCACTGCCACTTCCCTTGACACGTGGGTGCGTCGCGGTCGTAGCGCTATGCATCTACACGACCTCGGTATTGGTTGCCCGACCCAATAGGGTCAGCCTAACTTAGATAAAGACAAGCTGCGCCTGTCTCCGTTTGACACATTGAGCGACTCGCAAGCCAGGGTTAGGTGCCATTTATCTTAAAACGGATCAGTTCTTTTGCATCAAAACACCAATTTAGACTAACATGAGATACTATATTCAGTACACGAGATTACCGTGATTTAACATTATGATTTCTCAGCGATCAGGATTAACTGATCGCTGAGAAATCTAACTGGCATTTCAGATTTTCCTGAAATTCACACGTTGTTCCCCATAAGAAAATAGATATAGGTCATATTCTCATTTTCCGTGATTCGTAATTGTGTAAGAAATAGAGACTGTCAAAGTAGGGTATTTTATCCTTTTCGTTAAATGCGACTATTACGGAAGAATTTTTGTTGCGAAAACCGCTGGTCGAATCGACATTGTTCTTCTCTTGTTTTGTTCGGGCAGAAACAAACTTTATAGCTATTATTTTTTCAGGACCCGTAGATTTTCCATTTAGTATAAGGTATTTAAATAAACTTTTAGTTTGTGAATAAAGTAATGTTGGGATAGATTGGCCACTCTAAGACTGATTTCAAAATATAACGTGGACTTTCCATTACCGAATACTGTTTCGTTCAGGGTGGCAAAATATGTTTAATGAGAATTAGACTCTCTCTCTCTCTATGTTAAGAAAGTGGACGGAGGTGGGTCCCCGTCTCACTTCAAATCTCAAATACAGACGCATAGCGTGGCTACAATGCGCTTAGCATGTGTGAGTAGAAAGCGCGTGAGGGGAAGCCAGGCTACGGAACTCCCGAAATGTAACTGGAGAGGGTAAAATTTCGGCCGAGTCCGCCTGGCTACCCTCCCTCACCGGATTCATTCTTTCAGCGGCCTGACTTATAGCGTCTGGTGGATGGTGTGGTGGTCTCTGTGAGTGGTGGTTGGTGGTTGGTGGGGATGGTTCATGTGGCGGCTGGCTGCTGGGGCGCGATTCTGGTCTGGCGCTATCGATAGCGCCGGTCGCTATCTCCGAGTTAGCGCTAGTAGGCGCTAAGGTAGCGCTTCGAGCGAGTCTGGATCGCTAGCGATGAGCGCTAAGTAGCGCCGGGTCGCTAAGTTGGGGCGCTATCTACGGCTGGAGTTAGCGCCGGTACCGAGGCCCGCACTACTGAGTTAGCGACCCATTCAGCCGTGTGGAGGGGGAAATCGGACAAGAAATTATGGCGGGAAACTGCTGTGAGAGAGCTGTGGCGGCCATTTTTAAAGCATAGCCACTCAGTCTTTCGCTGCACTATCGAGCTGTCGATAAAGAAATCTTTGCCCCCTTCCTTTTCCTATTCAAATTTTAGTTTTACCCTGCAATATTGTCACAATTAGTACAATAGTCAGGAAGATCTAAAAAACTCTTTTTCCTGAATAGTTTTCGATCAACCAAAACTTCTTTTTGGGGTCTTTCTGACTTTTCTATGTTACGTGAGATGTTTTTCAACAATATTACAATCTTCAAAAACGATGACAGCTGCAAAGTTTATATCACCGTTGAAAAGTAACATACAATATCCCCGTTTTGCGCTTGCACAGTATTAACATATGTATGTTAATTATTTAAACATCTACTTGCCGCTTCTCAACAATTTCAAAATTTCATAAGGCCACTGAGATTCGCATTGGTAAATACTATTCCTCACTGTCTTTCATTTTCCTTGTTCTTTTATATCAGAAAACCTTGTTCTCTTATATCAAAATTGGCGCGAAGGTGTCTTCAGTGAGCACCTTCAGGCTGAACCCAAGACACATACTATAGTTCTTAGCGACAGTCGCAAAGTAGCGCCCGAACCGATATTAAGTGCTTGACCATATTAAATCCGACTGGCGTCGAAATTACGTCTCTAACTTTCGACGGGGCATCGTCGAATTTAAAAATGGCATCATGTTTGGGTGCCAAATTTGGCCCAGGCGAATTTAATATTCAATTTCCGCATCCAGTGACGAAAGATGCCGTCTTTGTCTTACTTGGAGGAATACCCTAGGGGACAAAAAAGTACTGTGCGATGGACATGCAAACACTATTGAGTGGGAGCACTTAAAACAATTAGTGCGATGTCAGTATCGCTACGGTTTGCATGCGGGAACCAAAGTTACCAGGCGGCACATACAGTACAAGACGGAAAAAATGAAAGTAAAATTGGCAACGCAGTTGTTGAGTTGCAGCGTCAGCAACGCATTACAATTTTTACGGCTGAAGGTCAGAGCGCCGGAATTTAAACATACAACAGGAACAGAAATTTTTTGTGAGACGATGAATGATGTCTTCGATATTTTAAATTCACGCCAGGCATTTGTAAAGAATTCCAAAAAAGGTCCTATTACACCTAATAACGTTAATGATATTAGAGATAGAGTCGAAAAATATGAAACATATATAAAAGCACTACAGCTCGACGGAAAATCCGTTTTACATTCTCAACGCGAAATGGGGTTTTACGGGCTCATCATCTCACTGCGGAGCTGCATAGCAATCTTTTCGAAATACAATGCCAAACCGGAGTCACCCTTAAAATACTTGCTAACGTACAAATTATCTCAGGACCACTTGGAGTTATTTTTTTCGAGTGTACGTGCTCGTGGCGGTCGTAATAACAATCCCAGCACGGAGCAATTCCACACTGCGTTTAAGTGGTTGCTCCTTTACGCACACGTGGGCGGATTAAATGCAGACAACTGCATAACGCAAGATGGCACAAGCCTTTTAAAAATAAAAACCCCCAAAAAACAAGCCGTAGAATCCCAACAATTAGTAACACTTATAAATAAACTGGACTCTTATATAATCCTTTCAGAACACAACTATCATACTCCAACTGGATTTAAAGGAGTTTTCTTTAATTACATAAAAAACGTATTGGGGTATGTTGCGGGGTTCATTGTCAGGAGAATATCAAAATCCATTGACTGTCAAAGCTGCAAAACCGTCGTAAAAAGCAGCAAGCCGTATTCGCAATTACAAGATGTTAAAAACAGGGGAAACCTTATCTGCGCGTCAGCAGACGTAATACATATTTGTATTCTGGCAGAAAATGAATTACGCGCTGTAGATATTCTGCAAGAGGCAGAAATTAAAAACAGGCTTATACAAAAAACAGTTTTGCAACTGCCAGGATGGGTTTTGAACAATAGTCAATGCAGTCAAAGTCATAGGAGCAATATAATATTAAAAATATTAAACGCTTTTTTTAATTTGCGCCTCCACCACGAAAGTACAACGATATTTCCCGAGGAATTTCAGATCCGTTCGTGCAATACTAAGATAATTACATTTAAGAATCAATAATGTAAATTTGTGTATATCATTGTAAATAAAATGTTTTAAGTAAGAATGTTTTTTTTTTCTATCCCTAATCGTGGTATAAAATAAGTTTTCTAAGTTTATAGAACAGAAGAAATTCAAATTTATTCCAAGGTTTCAATCTTTTATTCTTTATCCATCCGATCGAAAAGTTCATTCACCTAAATTTGCCAAATAGAAAATATTCGTCTAACCGAGATGTCATTAATTGAAACCTAATAAAATTTCTAAAGCTTCCATTCACAACCCATCGCTTTTTACCACCTGTGCCATTTTAGCACTTGCATGTAATTTTTTTATTTTTTGTATTTGTTTGTGCGCGGAATGATTCGGGCAATTTTGATCACTTCGATCTTGAATAGAATAATTTTCTCGGGCCTGGCAAATTTTTTGTTCTAGTACTCGGCAGGCACAGGTTTTCATATTGATAGATTCTAGAAACATTAACTATTCATTCTCGATTCATGTGATGAAAAGAACATTCGTTTCTCTATTTTTCAAAATAGCCGATCGATGTTACGCTGCCCAATAATTATGTACTTTGTATAACAGTCTTAATTTATCCCGGTTCTCACTATGGTTCTTACATCAAACAATTTTTTTGGTTCGCTCGGGGCACCAACGAATTGTGTTACGCCGTCGGAAAAGAAAGAGACTGGAATTGGCCATCAATAGTTCCCTCCTTTTCTTACATAGCGGACACATTTCGAGGCGCTGTGCGTGGTCCATTTCTATATGTCTATGTCCGAACCAGAATCGCTCTGAGCGATAGCGCCAGCGCTACCAAGCGACCTTAGGCGCTAACTTAGCGACTGGCGCTATCGATAGCGCCAGAACCAGAATCGCGCCCTAGGGGTCGTACCCCTGGTCAATGGTGGCAATTCAAATTCTTCGTCTATTCCATTCGAAAGTTGGAAATGGATTTGATCTTCAGTGTCTATTAACTGGCTCCCACTCATACTACATGAGAAGTCCATGGGTGCCAGTGTCATGAGGTTATGTGCAATCGCACTTACATCTGGATTGATCTGAACTAATTTTACTGTTGGGCCACCTCCTGTGCCCAAGACGCTCTGGCGTTCTCTCGTTAAGGCCTCCCGTTGGATCTGTTTAATATTCGTCCATAGTTTCTTCAATTGCACTACGGATCTCTGAAATTATTATATGTTAAGTTTACTAACTAAATATTTACTAATTCAAAGACGTATAAAATTAAGAGATAGTAAATAAAAGCATCGTCGTACCGTCTCCACGACAATTGACGAGTTATTAAATTCGCTTGCAATTATCTTCCAAGCTTCCTCCTTTTGCGCCAGTGTTGCTGCATTTGACTTCTTTGCTTCGATAATATGCGCGTAATTTTTTAGTATATCTATTAAATATTTTTTCTCCATTGATGTAAAGTTTTTGCTTTTCAACTTTCCTACCATCTTTGCATTGTGATCTTTACTGATATTTGCGCGTCGCTTGGGTTCAAAAGGACAACTCTGAATATGCCTATTATCTAAACCAAGCAGATCGCTTGTTCCATCGGAAACATCACGGAAATACACGAGGATAGGGATAAGATCGTCTTACTTTTAAGGCGACCTTAGCTTGGATAAGGTAGTGCTTGAGATCAGATTTTACCTAAGACCATCTTAAGGGGATGTAGGACAGGTAACCTTTACATTTTTATAAATTGTATAAATGTTGGTGTGACTAAACCAATCACTTGGTGAGCAGTCATTTTACCTTTAATTAGTATACTTGTACAGAGTAATTTGAGGTAAAAACATTTAAAATCAAATAAACAATAAGGCAGTTATTAATTGTTAAACATTACAATATTAATTATGCATAATAGTACTCTGCGGATGATTTTTCCAAAACTATTGGTTCAAATGGGTTCCGCTTTTGCACAATTATTCACTGTACCACCTGTTACAGCGAGGACCACAGTTGTTATTATATTCAATCATTTAGTACATTTAGCATAA
Organism: Ectemnius cavifrons; assembly: GCA_964023945.1. Classification (NCBI taxonomy): domain Eukaryota; kingdom Metazoa; phylum Arthropoda; class Insecta; order Hymenoptera; family Crabronidae; genus Ectemnius; species Ectemnius cavifrons. Next base: position 3,567,646 of record OZ030383.1, on the reverse strand, counting down.
CCAAATAGTTACAGAAAATAGAGTTTTATTGGTTAACAATATAAACAATTGGTTTTAACCAACTTCCACATGACTTATCTGCATGATTTTGGTCCCTGCCTTAGCTATGATCTTAAAAAAGAACTCTGTAAAAACTGATCTTCACTGGACCAACCGTACCAAAGAAATCCTACACAGAGTACTATTATGCATAATTAATATTGTAATGTTTAACAATTAATAACTGCCTTATTGTTTATTTGATTTTAAATGTTTTTACCTCAAATTACTCTGTACAAGTATACTAATTAAAGGTAAAATGACTGTGCTCACCAAGTGATTGGTTTAGTCACACCAACATTTATACAATTTATAAAAATGTAAAGGTTAACTGTCCTACACCCCCTTAAATCGCGACTGTGAATACTCGCCAACTTAAGACGTCTTAAATCGAGTAAGACGGTCTTAGCTAAAGTAGTCTTAAGACCTGCTTTAAGATCTGACTATAAATAAGAGTGCAGACTCTTTAAATCAATTTTTTTTTTTAGCAGCTTTCGGCGCGCATTGTTACAATATGATATTTCATATATGGAATTGTTATCAAAACTTATGTTTAGTAACCACTCAACAGTCGAAATGAGAAAAAGGCTTCTTTTGTTCAACTCCGTATGTTCAGCTCAACACTGAGTTGTTATGCAATTTAACGAATGTATTTGCCTCAATCGATGATCAGCCCTCACAGCGATCAATAGTGAATCTTACCTTCGAGTTTCCAGACTTTTACTTAACAAACGTTAATAGTGTTACTTTTTATCTTATTTTCACTACTATAGATCTAGACTCTTAGTTACAGTCACAGTTTAGTTACAGTTACAACTTTAGACTCCCCTATTAGTGCAATAACTGTTTATGTTCTCGCAGTGCTTTAAATCCATAATCGCATATCTTGGAATTTTATAATGTCTTCGCGACCCAGCATTATGGCGTTAAAAAATCTACTGCAACTCCAGCAGTTTAAGATCTCTATAGTTCCACCAAAATCGAACATTTATAAAGATTTGGCTAACGCCATGCCTCAAGAGTACCGGCTTGGACCGAAATATATTTATACGATTTTAAAACTTAATAGATACGGAACGCACACAGAATTGTTGCAGTTATACGGCATAAATTACGAGAAACCAACCTCAAATATGACTCAAGTTTCGACGACTCTTACGAAAGTAGTACGTCTTTCAGCATTGATTTAACAGACGTGTGGCCTAATATAAAACCAGAGGCAGTAAGTTTAAACTGCGAAAGTGGACCACGTGCGATTCACAAACTCGCGCGGAAGAGTTAGACAAATGTATTGTTCGACAAAATGTACGATGTTATAAAAATCCAATGCCCGTTATCTTTTAAATATGCACAAACATCGAAGAGCGGTTATGCGGTGATAGTTGAAGGGTCCTGTAAAGAGTGTAACTGCACTTTCCTCGGGTTGATTGCCAATCTGCCTGAAGAAAATAGTGATGCCACCGTGATGGAATGCACCTTGAAAGGTTATGATCCATCAGAAAATCATTCCAAAAAACGTCAACTTAAAGGATCGAAAAAGATCGCCGTAGCAAAGGAGCTGACAGAGGGTAGGACTTTACCAATAATCTGGGGACGGAACAAAGCAGCACGATTGGGAAGAGAAACTGAATAAAGATAGCGGCATTAAAAGCGTAAATATTTTTAAAAATTTGCAGTTGTTAAAATAGTATAATGGAAAATATGAAGGCGCAATCCGCGCTATAGGGATGGATCCATTCTTTGTCCATTATTGGACAGATGAGCAGAGCGCAATGTATGAAAAAAGTCACGATACAGTATGTATCGATGCGACTGGCTCATTAATTAAAAAACTCAAATTACCTAATGGGGAATTGTCTTCGCATATCTACCTCTATCAAGCAAGAACCAAAATGGAAAATGCACATATGCCATTTTGCCAAATGGTATCATCGGTGCAAAATACAAATGCCATTACTTATTGGCTTCTGGAGTTTTTTTCTCCATACCACGGGAAGTCATAACTGATTTCGATCGCGCTTTACTTGGAGCAGTTTGTAGAGCCTTTACTAAACACAATAAGTTAGCTAATTACTTGTCACACTGCTTTGATCTAATTACACACAAAATGTCGAAAACGCCGCCGTGCCTTTTGCGCCTGGACATATGCCATTACATGAATGTGGTCGGAAAATGAAAATGTTGGGTTGGTGTACCAAAGAAAGTGAAGGTGTTTCATATTAGGTGTTTTGCTGCTCTTAAAGAGCAACGTTACATTTGATGGGGTCACAGAGCATGCGAAATCCATATTTATCCTTTCAATTAATAAAAATTATGCACAGGGAAGCTCCACAACACATGCTAGAAATTTTCTCACCGAATCTATTAGAGGAACTCTTCCATACGAAATCTCGGAAGAAGATACGACCAATGGGTCAGAACCAGAGACCATATATAATGAAGAAATAGAGAATACTAATATATTTGCGTGGAGCAAACATTTATATGACAATTGCAAGATCGAAATCGCCAATAAAGAGGAAACAGAGGAGATAAATGGCTTCTACTGTCCCTCTGTGGCAGTAAAACTAAAGTCCGTTTTACCTTATTTTCTTTTATACACCGATGTAATGATCAAGATATTCGGCTATGGTTCCACACGTCCGACTTCAGCTCCAATCGAATCGGAATTTAACGATTTAAAAAATAGGATTATGAGGGATAATCTTAATTGTATTCGAGCTGAAAAAAAATACTCCATTGAGAAATACTCGTTTGGAACAAATGTTAATGATAAAAGTTTATAACAAATGCTTGCCGTTTCCAAAGGGGATCATCGATTTTGATTAAAAAAATTGCTAACCGTTGCTCTAAGTCTCCTGCAGATGTCCTCCAAAGGGTTTTCGGAAACATGACTTGGGGACCGAGTAATAAATTTTTATTGCCGGGCGCGCCCGGTCAATCTGCCGACGATGCGCGCCAGTCAAGCGTGGCGCGCACCGCCGGCAGATTGACCGGGCTCGCCCGGCAATAAAAATTTATAACTCGGTCCCCAAGTCGTGTTTCCGAAAACCCTTTGGAGGACATCTGCAAGAAACTTACAATTAGAGCAACGGTTAGCAATTTTTGTTATCAAAATCGGTGATCCCCTTTGGAAACGGCAAGCATTTGTTATAAACTTTTATCATTAACATTTGTTCCAAACGAGTATTTCTCAATGGAGTATTTTTTTTATCAAACTTCAATTCCGTTTCTTCATTTTGGCGTCTAAACGATATGGCTATCTGTAATATTTACTGAGATATAAATTATTGAAAAAAAATTGACCCAAAACTATGAATCCTTGTAACTCAAAAAAAAAATTGTGTTAGCGAGCAACGGATTTTTGCATTTGGATCGGCTCTTTGCGAACTATAGATACAGAAATTTTCATCAAAATCATCGAACATGTGTGAATAAACCTCAACAGTTGACGCGGAATGACCCATATATTTAATTATTGCAGTTTAGAAATCGACCGACCATCTGTTGATCGCTTGTGACGCGTTTCCGTACTGCGTGGTTAGACTGTACAGGGGCTCTTGTAGCCTAGGATCGAGAGCGCATTAGCTCGATTTGGCTTAGGTTATTTAGTTGTAGCACCGTCGGTCCGCCCGACATAAATAAACAGGGCGGTGATCTTTAACCAAAGATACTGGCGACTTTCTTTCAGCTATTTGTTAGCCCAGTGTGTCGTCCCTGGCCTCCCTTGTTCCCCGCCTCTCTCCTCTTACATCTGACCAGCCGGGCCAACATTCGCGTTTCCCACCGAGCTTTCTCTCTCGCTCGAGTTTTCCATCTCCTCTGGGTAGCATATTATTGTTACGGTCCTGCCCCCCCCCCCCCCTCACTCCCAAGGCAACCGAACATCCGACATTCCTGACATGAAGCTCTGAAGGGTGTCCTTGACGACATCGCGAGCCCTTTGAATAACACCGGCTTCTAATCAGTCTTACTCCGGATCCTGTATCGTGCGCACATATCCTACATTGGCCCGAACATACATACGTTCCGTTCCCTTTTGTGTGTTTTAATGCCTCTTACGCGTTCCTCAAACGTGACGCGCAACACTCGCAACACAGCTTGCAACATTATTATAAATTTTGGTCTCGATCACGGGGCCTGGCGCCCATCTAAGCGTCCTGAGGACTCGGGATCCAGAGAGGAGGCTCGGTCGAAGTTACCCCGCTTTCCTGGCTAGCCAACGAGAACGGCAAACTCGGGAAAGCGGTGGCAAATTTCGGCCGGATCCGCCTGGCTACCCTCCCTCACCGGATTCATTTTCTCAGCAGCTCGACATAAACGTATTGAAGTGCTTCGCCCTTCCTACAGATCAGGACTTTCCTATGTTACATCTCACATCCCACTAAGGTTCATTTGTTATTCTTGTACCGCGTTATTATTCACCTTTTGCACGAATTAAGTAGGAATTTATGCTTCTTTTCTTCGTTTCCAGATTTATTGCTGCAAAAAAGATGGTAATGCTAAAAGCAAAATACCCCAGGAAATACCGGGTCCATTTCAAATACTATGTTGTCGACTTTGCTGATGGCGTAGAGGTAGTACCAATAAATTGGATTGTGGGCTCGCCCAATGGTTTAAGAGCATATTTCCCTAAAAACACAGTAAATTTTATTTACTTGTTGACAGAATGGAGCCACCAAAGCCAGGCGCACCAACATATGAAATCCAGGATGTGATTGCTGGTGCTGGTATGTACCAACAAATTCTTTAGATTAATTCCATTTGACATAGCGTAATTGTTGACTATATGAATGTGTTCTCTTCTTTAAAAATTTATTAGTTTTCTATTTCGCTTCAGAACTATACTCCGTGGCGAAACGCAAGCTCGACGAGAGCCTCAACTTTTCAGACGTATTGTCTACGGACGAGGAAATAGCAAAAACTCGCCGTACGATTGTGGCGAGAAGACACGTCACTTCGGATGACGGCGAGGAGGAGGACTCGCGAACCGCATATCCGACGGTTCCCCGCGCGTTGAGGACCCGAAATCGCGAGGAAGATATTCGAGCGGCCACCTCGTTTCATTCCTCGCACGAGGTAGTTAGAACCGAGTGCGAGGAGACTATTCGCCCGGGCACCTCGTATGGGGGACAGGAATTGCCCACCACCTCATCAGTAACATCACTGGATGATTTGATTCGTTTGAATACGCGAATATATAATGAATTGGTGCGTCAAATGCAACAATTAAATAATATTTCAAACTCCTTGGCGAGATTAGAAATGCGCCAAGAAGGTACCGCCCGAAAAAGATAACAAAGGACTTCCCGTTGAAGACAGAAGAGGCTCTTCTGAAATTAGAGGAAGACCTCTGTGAGGAAGATGCTCACAAAAAATTGGTATGTTGGCTTTAAACGCTACGAGCCTGACTTCTTCCGATCCCGCTACCCGCTCTGCGCCGTCACCACGCAGGGCACAACAAAACGTACTGGGATGAAATGTGTTGGGATGAACTGTGATAGGGATGAAGTGCGCTGGGATGATGTGATGTCGACCCAGTTTTGATAATTAAGATGATGTAAGACAGTTAATTTTATAGCTAAAACCTTAAAAAGTGACTGCACCGAAATAGATCTTGGTTCAACTAGCAAAATGAAATCCTCCACAGTGCTGTTACGCATGTTTAACAATGTGTTAAAAAACACCCTTATTGTTTGTTTAATGTAAAATAGTTATAGCCCAAATTAGTATATATATAAAAGTGTATTAATTAAAGAATGAGAAAATTAGGGTCGACATCACATCATCCCAGCGCACTTCATCCCTATCACAGTTCATCCCAACACATTTCATCCCAGTACGTTTTGTTGTGCCCTGCGTGGTGACGGCGCAGAGCGGGTAGCGGGATCGGAGGAAGTCAGGCTCGTAGCGTTTAAAGGATTGGAATCCACCGGGATTAAACCCAAAAACCTAACGTTTGTTGAATAAGATATAACCAAAGAACTGGCAAGAGGTACAGAGTAACTCGCTGGTTCGCACGGATGTGTTCTGATGGAAGTCTGGATAGCGAGTCCCTGATCGGGACATCGGTTGATGGTTTTGTTTGAGACGGACGTTGCCGTGGCACGAGGCACGAGCACTGATCAAGCGAAGTCGCTCAGTGCCTCGTTGCTAAACGTGATTTAGTCGCTATGCGCTCGCTACTAATATAATGGTTGGGCACTACCTTTGGACATTGCATCATCCTTTCGAAGGAAAGATTTCCAAGCAATGCTAGTTTGCGCAATCCGAGGGCCAAGTTTGGGCTCGGGCACAACAGTTTCATCCCAGCACACTTCATCCCATTCACATTTCATTGCAGTGCGCATCATCCCCTAGTACTACATTATATGATGTAACATGAAATAGTCGAACAATCAACACAAATCTTAACGTAAATATAGTTGTGGTCTTGTGACGGCATACCCAATACAGGTAGAGGCCTAGTACAGATGTAGCACAGACTTAAAACCCAGATCTGACCCATTTATTAATCGGTAGTCTCGCTCGCTCGCGACTTCTATAATCACATCCCTGCTCCTTGGAGGTATGGCCATCACCCTTGACTCTAAGTCCTCCTTCAATCCCAGACCTAACCTATTTGTTAATCGAAGGAACCGAGTCCAAACGAAAATATAATATATTACATCATATAATGTACTAGAGGATGAAGCGTGCTGCAATGAAATGTGAATGGGATGAAATGCTTTGGGAAGAATTGTTATTAGGATGAAGTGCGCCGGGATGAACTGTTTTGGGATGAAACATACTCGGATGAAATGTGTTGGGACGAAGTGCGACGGTATGAACCGCGATGGGATGACGTGAGATGATGCCATCAAAACTATGTACCTGAGTAGATTCCTTTGTTACTACTAATATTACTCATCCAACTTTGCATATATTGTAATATACTTGTTATGATACAGAGTTAAATGGGCGTAGTGCCATAGTCGAGTAATGCGATCTACTTTATATTTTATTTAGTTTGATTCATTGTCATTATCTATACATTAGTTTATGTGCATAATATGTTTGTCGTCGTGCTCGAACAGTTCCTAACAATCTTAGCATTGGTAAAGATGTATAAGTCTACTATTTTAACTTTACCTCATCATTGCAATGTTTGGTACAACTCAAAGTTGTTTTATGGCATGTCGACGTTATTCAACTTCGATTATTATTTTTACAGCGATTCATACAGCGATTCTGTTTTCTGTATTACAAAGTGCAATTCTCTGTCATAGATTATAATAGCTGGTTGTTACATGTCCATGTAATCGTTTGGAGGTTATATTGACTTATGTATTGTGTTCAAAATATGTGATGTTGAATTTTTATATAATACTTTATCATTTTTCATGTCAATAAACCGTAATTACATGTTCTTCAGAATGAAATGTTTATATGCAATTATTTATTTCAACAACAGTATACGTCCAATTTTATGCCGAAGCGTACCCCCGCGTATAACCTGAGGATAACCCATGATTATCATCGCGGATATTCGTCGGTCAACCGCCCAGGTTAACCTGAGGCTCGGACAACCATGTTACATTCGTCGATCCTAAGGATAACCGGAGGATAGCCTTGTGCTATCTGAATAACCTTTCATATGCCGCCTTGCAAATGGTGTCCGCTGGTTTTATGACAAGTCGCATAATTCATCGAAACTGTCAATATAGGTATAGGTCGAGGATCCCTTTCATACTTGGAACCCACAATTACAGCCGCGCTAATGATTATTGAAATGTTTTACAATACCTTATTGCGGTGCAATAAATCCTTATTGTTCTGACTTCTTGAGAAGAGACTAGAAACCATAGTTGAATTCGCATAAAGCCGGTGACTCAGTGAGACTACACTACACTTCTGGCAACTTATGCCCAAAGTATAGGCTCGTTTCCACCAGTTTCCACTAGAACAGTTCGCCTATGGGTTTCTTCGGAGTGGCGGTTTGCTCGGTTTCCAACCAGTTTGCGATTTGCTTTCTCGTAAGGTGCTGCTGCGTTTGACGATTGGAAACTGGTTGGAAACTGAGCAAACTGCCACTCCGAACAGACCCATAAAGGCCGGCTTCCAACTACAACATTGCGCCGAACATTTCGCCGAACATCCAACATCCGAATATTTTGCCGAACATCCTATGTTTCTCTATAGGAAATCTATAGGAAAAAAAGGTTGCCCATATCGTATTACCGTCTCCGACCCTTGCGAGGAAGCTATCGGTCCGGCGTTAAGTGGAATGCATAGGAAATTGTGTTCGGAAATCACTTGACGGGCCGATCGCTCAGTTGGCGGTTTTTCCACGACGCATCAAAGGAAACGGGAGGAAGCCCAGTAGCAGCCCGGTAGGAACTACCGTGCACAGGGTTGGGTTTGAATTTCTTGAAAGGACATGCCCTCGCAATTGCAACTCGACAACAAGACGAACAATAAACTCTCATTGATTAGACTCTGCAATAAGTAGCGGTCCATTTTCGATCCTTCGAAATGGGCGACACTGGAAGCAGCCTACTTAATCCAGGATCAGCAATAGGAAAATTAAATTCGAATAAAAATACGCTCCTCAGAGAATCAAACGTAACTCCTGTTCTTACCACTAGACCAATGAGAATTTGTCGGGGCCGATTTAAAAATCCGGTATATAAAGTACTTAATAGTTTCTAACTTACAAAAACGAACTGTTCGGAGACTCGAATTCAAGATTTATCTTTATCCATCCAAAAACATTAAAATGTAAGAAAATGCGCCAAGTAGCAGTTGGATTTCACCACAAAAAATTGAAATATAATAAAAAAGATACTAGATTACAATTTAATTTCTTTAAAAGTTTTTTATCAATATTATCAGAGCAAGTCCCTCGAATGAAAGGGCGCACACGCCAAGTTTTTTATATTGTTAATCACTAATTTATTGTTAATTTATTGTTAATTGCTAATGCGAGTTAATTCGAGGTATCTTTGAGTGAACACTTGGCTTTCTTGTATGATATCTATTATCTTTTTTGTTATATTTCAATTTTGTGGGGAAATCTAACTGCTACTTGGCGCATTTTCTTACATTTTAATGTTTCTGGACGGATTTCATGTCTTTTTGTTAGTTAATGCTTAACAATAAAGACAATACAATTTCTAAGTATTTATCAATGGTTTAATTAATAAATTTAAAAGTAGAATTTTATTAAAATGTCAGTGCTATTCTGTTCAAATATGCACCATCACCTATGTGCATGTTTATGTTATAATGTAAACTTTAATGTTACAATGTATTTATAACTTAATCATGCACATAGGAGGAGATCTAAGAAATTGAGTTGAATGTGAGAATATAGCTTGCACTTGACAAATTCACATCAGCAAAAGAATAATTACCAATAGCTAGGATACATTTAAATTGCAAAATAGATAAACTTTACGCTCATACACACTCTAACATTGGTGTATCTTGACAGCCAAACGCACTAGTTCAGGGAGCGCACAATCTAAAGTAATAAAATTTGCTAAACAAGTACTGATTTCCTGTATATATATATATATATATATGTTTGGCAACATACTATATTATAATATGTTGCTAAATGACACATGATTGGTAATTATTGCTTCCTTACATCATTTTAGCTCTTTAGCTGAAGTGTTCCTTGAGCGATGAACTTGCCTGTCAAGATACAACTAAATTAGACTGCGTATGAGCATTCTGCTTGGTTTATATATTATAATTATAAAGCGTTAAGTGAAACAATGATTCAGAGTAGCAAAAGAGAGATTACCAATAGCTAGAATGTATTGAAATTGTAAATGATTTGCCTTAACGCTTTATAAATTATATTCGATGAGCTATATATGCAGGCTCTCTCATTCAGAGTCTAGTTTTGAAGTATCCTAACTGTCAAGAGCCTAGCTGACGGAGTGCAAACCTAAAGTGCTGAAATTAGTCTAAGCAAGTACTGATTACCAATAGTTAGCATTCCCTTAAATTGTAAATAATTGCTAATATTGCTTAAAAGATTGATATGCTACACACTTGTCAATTTTAACTATTGGTAATCAGCACTCGTTTACCAAAACAGGGACTTGCGAGTTACGCACTTAACACTTTTAACATTTCATAATTCTTAATAATGACAAGATCACAGGAACAGGGGCAAGGACTGTATACTCTTTAATTAACTAAATAAAGCATGGAATCTGGAATAAAATAATAAAATCGGACTGTGTCATATAACCATTATGACACACACACATAACCAATCATGGCATCACCGGCTTAACCAATGTGTCGGTAACGGAAACATGACACAGATTACAGATTAGAGATCGGTAACGTAAACACGACATTTCGGAGTGGTGCCAACTAGTGTGAAAAAAGTGAAAGCCACATTTTTAGGAAGACCGTTTTCTGATCATATACGAAAGAAGTTGGACTCCATTGAAAAATACCGGTGGTTTACATGCAATCCAGTTTTCTTCCAAGTGCACCAATATGTGCAATAGTTTTTTTGTTATTTTGTTTTTTCAATTAACTCCACTTCGTAATATGATAAGAAGCAGGATAATGCGGGATAATGTCGTTAAAATATAAATACTGTTAAATAATACTTGTTTTCCTACATAAAATGGCAGTCTTCTCCCGAGTGCGCAAATATGTGCAAGATTTTTTTTTTTGGAATTGTGTAAGTCTATAGCTTATTTCGCTTCGTGTATGACGAAACGGCGGTATTTTGCGATACAATGTTGTTAAAAAATAGATAGTTTAAAATAATACCTGTTTCTATTCATGAAATGATAGTTTTCTCCCGAGTGCGCAAATATATGCGCAACACCTTTTTTTGGTTTTTTGATAGTCTATGGGTTCAACTTCATTCCGTGTATGATAAGAATACAGGATAATGCAGCATAATGTTGTGAAAAATATAGATATCATTATACAATACCTTGCTTTATACGGCATGGCACCAAATGAATTAAGTTCCGCTAGATTGCGAAAATATCACACTGTGCGGCGATGAGATTCAGTTTATGGGCTTGAGATGAGATGGACCAAAAGAGTCGAAGTCATAGTTTTAAAAAGTAACCCGATCAGGATGAATATAACAAATTAAATATAACAAAGTCAAGAAGGGTTCAGAGGTGCTTTTGACTATGAGGAATATCCTGTTACTTGGTAAATATACGTGACGGACATGACGATCAGAGTTATTTATTGCCGTATTAGTATGGGCAAGGGTTTGAATTGACTGAGACCGTTGCTACCTACTGCGGCGACGAGCACATGTTTCTTCCAGGCGACAATTGCCCAGTTGACTTTCTTGATTAAACAACATTCGATCGAACAATAGCATACTTGGAACTCTACTACTTGGCTCGTTAGAACCTATAAAATGAACAGTAGTTGTTTGATGAGACTCAAACAGATATCTTTTAGGAATATGCGGCAACATACGACACAAGGCAGTGGTAGAACCTCCAAGTCGGACCGCTGAGAGAATGAACCCGAAATTTCCCTCACCCAAGCGCAGTCACTGCCACTTCCCTTAACACTTGTGTATGTCGCTGACCCAACACTACGAAGCGCGTGAGGGGAAGTCAGGCTACGGATCTCCCGAAACGTAATTGGAGAGGGTAAAACCTGCCTGGCTTCCCCCCTCACCGGGTTCATTCTCTCAGCGGCCCGACTTGGAGGTTCTACCACTGCCTTGTGTCGTATGTTGCCGCATATTCCTAAAATATCTGTTTGAGTCTGATCAAACAACTACTGTTCATTGTACTATCAAAATCATATACAGGGAAAAGATGTGCATCAAAAATATCACTCCACATATCTGCTATATTTGTACACAGCATATACTAAAAGAACTGATTTTTCTATTCGGAATAATGAACGACGCTTTTAGATACACGTATCTTCTTATGACCGATATAATTGAACTAAAACTAACTCTCTCCATTTTTTAACAACCACCATCTAGCGGTTGGATTGCTTTCTGAAAGATAGTGTTGTACAGGGTGATTCACTTGCCTTTGAATCGCCTATGATGGATATAGGCCGTTGAAAATGGTATAATTATACGGTGTTGAGTAATTTTAATATAAAGGAGTATTTACCGAGTCTTTTCCACGCACTGACATTCATTTATAATATCAAATTGTACCAATAATGGAAATAATTGGAACTCGAGTGTGAAGGGAATGATTAAAAGGCAAGTGACTCACCCTGTACAGTGTTAGAGACACAATATAGATAAGTTAGCAGAGTGACTTTGCCAAGAACTGCTGTGAATCTCGTCGGCTTATAGCAACCTTATATTACTGCCTTAATGTTTTCATAATTTCTGTCATGTTCATCGTCTGTTATTTATTTGCAATAGCTCATCCAAATATGAATCCGATTGCACAGTTCTGACTTATTATGATTTCAAGAGTGAATGTTTTTGGTTGATGAGTTTTTGCCCTGTTGAAGCACCTCATGAATCTGATGTCAGTACACATGATAAAAACCAATGGGGGCAGATTTACGTACAGGGTGAGTCACTTGCCTTTTAATCGACCCCCTTCAAACTTGAGTTCCACACCTGATTGACACCTGATCCAAAATCACCTACAAGATGATGAAGGCGCAGAAACGATGAACGGCGGAATTTAAGGTATTTATAAGGAAAAATCGTTTTCTATTGATTTTCTTGAAATTTTAGCAGGACAATCTTTAGGTGGTCCTGGAACTACTGGCCAAATTCTATTGAACTTGACCGTGCCGTTTCCAGGATAATGGCTTTGGAAAATGGCATTTTTTATACGTGTGTGGCATAGCTAAAACCCGTCAGTTAGTCGCATTAGCGATTATAACAGCTTAACTTTTCTATAGAATCCTATAAAAAACTAACCCATGTTTCATCAATATTCTACGAACGCGTATACATTTTTTCAGAATTTCTTACCGTCCCGTTTTTACGTAACATAGTTAATAATACTGAAATTTCCGAGAAATTGAAGACGCTCATTGACTACTCAAGCTGACTGACGTTGCCGCTATTGCCTTCAAGTACGCGTGTATGAGTCGAGAATTTATTGCTATATGGAAGCTTGTACATATGTGTTGCGGACAGGCGCTGACAAAAGTCTAGCCCACCGGCAGTATACAAAGCGAAGTTAACAGTTCCTTCGGCCAGCGGCTGATTTTTGGCTGGTACAGTACCCTTACAACTACCTTAAATCGAGCCAGTTGACAATAGCTTCCCAGGCAGACAAAAAAAGTGTACATATACTTTCCACTTCAGTTTCCCACTTCGTAGTGAGATCCATTTTTTGACAAAAAGTATTTAGCAAAACAAATTACACTCTACTCCACTTAGGCTGCTATTTCAACTTTGTCGCTAGCATACTTAAGGATGTATGAGAGGTACAGCCGTAGACAAAAGTACCCGAAATTCAAAATCCTTAAATATCTACTCGTCACGTGCAGAAAACATAGGCACAAATGATACAAATGATAGTTAACGTTGCATATTTACTCGTAAAAAGCTATTTTTCACTTTCCCAACGTTTTTGTAGCTAAATTTACAATTTTTCTGATTTACACAACAAAACTTTTAATGGTGAATGTACCTTGAATCCAACTTAGTAACGTACAAATTTTTTCGAATCGACATCCAAAATTATATGTCGTACGAAGTCAGTCGCTATGTTCGTATGCTATGTTTCTCACTTCCACTCATGAGCTACAGGTTATTAGTCTCATTGTCAGTTGCTTAGCTGATTCCAACGATACCGCACTTCCATAGCATGTCAAGCTTCAGACCGTTCGGGAGGAGAAGTTTTTGCAGTTAATAATTAATTTCTACAAAACGGTATTGTGAAACATGATGAAATTTTTTTCAGGCTTTCGGTTGTTCATAAGCTATGCGTACAAAAAAAATCAGAAAGTTCCCACTGTTTTTTCAAGATTTTTTTTGCTGTTTCACTCGACGAAAGTGCTTTCCCCATGAGAACGCGTATAAAGTCAATTTCAAATCGTAATAACTGAATAACGGTTCAGTGAATCGAAAAGGGAAAGAGATGAACAACGTCACGAATTTTTATCAATTTGGCACTGCTTTAAAATAGGTCCAATACATCCTTAATTCATACGTTTTATTTGTTGCATTGCAAGTTTTACAGATGGTGGAGAATTTTCTCCGCAACAAGAATGTGATTCGCCGTCGAAGAGCTGCAATCCGTGAACTGCGTACCATGGTCAGTCGTGAGCCGAGTTGCGGCCGAGAAGAGCAGCATGACGCAAGAAGCCGCGGGATAGCCGACGCAAAGCAAAACAGGGTGGCACAGTAGGACAGAATTCGAAAAAGCTTGACAAAAATCGTTCTTTGCGATTTTCGAGGTTTCAAGGATAATCGATAACGAATCCTTATTTTATTTAAACAATTTAAATTGTTTAAAATTTACAAATAAATTTATTTGTTTTATTCCCAAGATATCCCAAAAGTCAATTTCAAAAATGTTAAGCTTAACAGAAGATAAGTTTTTTTTAAATTTTCGTAAGGTTTAACAATATAAAATAATCAATGAAATACAATTTTATAAACCAACATATAATGCTTTGTACGTCATCTCGCACCAAGAACAAAACACTCACTTCTTTGTACTTATAAGACTAAAAATGAGCCAAAGCACAAATTGGCGCAGTCGCGCCCGGTTTTGTTTGTAATCATAAACTTTGAACTGTAACATGGCCCAAAGCATTCATCCGAGTAATAACAAGTATTAGTTTAAAACACGTGTGTTGAGCGCTACACTAAAGAGTCATATATGTAACATGACTTTCTCAGTGCATCCCAATGAATGAAAATAAATGAGGTGCTATTTATTTGAAATTGCATCAAACGTAAAGTTACTTACCTTTCCGCTAATACCTATAGTTTGGATAAGAATTTAACTTGTAGCTACTATACCTTAAACCATTCAATTTTACTGCATAAAAGCGATGGAACCAAACAAAATCATGGGTAACTGTTATTCGCCACCACGGACTTATTTAGATTGCACTTAGAATTATTCAAAGCATTATGAACAATGCCGTATTATGAGCATTCAGAAACCAATTTTTGTCCAGCATTTTCGGATTCTGTTCCACTGTGGGTAGCCAACAATGGAGTGGCGGTGGTCGGTGGCATTCGACAGCATCGTGGCGTGCGCCAAAACATCGAAGCAGTGTATAGCAAGATTGCCAGGAACACCTTACTCTGATAACGTCACAGTTTCGCGATTCTACATGTCCAAGCCAAACCAGTTTTTTACCGATTTTTGTAAACTATTGTATATCTTTGTAGGAAATTCTTAGTATCATGAAATCCTTTGATGTCTGCTTACTATTCCCGGGTTTGTAATTGAAAAATTTTACATCACCTGATCACAAAAAGGGCGTCGTCAGATTTTCACATCTGCATCCACGTTTTCTGTGTCAAATCCCCCCCGAAAGATTCGTAACTTCTTTATTGAAAATAAGAATATTAAATTCATTTCGAAAATTCCCCATTACAAAAATTGCAGTTTTCATTTGTAGTGAAAGAGGACAGAACTACAGAAGGAATACCAATATTAAATCAAGGAGTTCGGCAATGATACAATGCGATTGTTCGATTCAAGATGTTGAAACGATAATTTATTTTTTAAAGTTTATACAAAGACAGGAAGTGCAAAATTATTTCTTGGGCTTCTTGTCCTTGGGAACCTTGGTGACGTCATCGGGATTTTCAGCAGCGTCCTTCGCTCGCTTCGCTCTGATGCCAACTAATCTGGCATCCGCTCTCGCTTTGCGAAGAGTGATATACGCAGAGAATTTCTTCTCTTCCTCCGTAATTGCGCGTGCCTTAGCTCTCGCTGGTGCTTGATGTCTAATAGGCATTACTTCTCCCTTAAGTTGTGTGGCGACCTTCCTTGCTTCCTCTGTCGCATCACCCTTCTTCGGCTGGATGAAAAAACAAAAATACCGTGTGTAAACGTAATTGCAAAGTTATGTTCGAAAACTTAAAAAGATCGTTTGGTCAATTGAACAGAATAATCCGGATTTCGGGATTATGCTAACAGTCGAAAGCACAGTGCATGGCAGCGTTTATAATCTGTTATATTCGTGTTATATGTCAGTAGACCAGTAGAACCTTTTATCTGATCACTGATTCCCTGAAATCACTTGCCATTGCATTATAACTGTTGAATACAGCTTGTTATCTTGTAAAATTAATTATATATAAATGTTTCCAGACTCTTCTCTGCATCCAGACTATATATAAAATTATATTCTATGTATGATGTACATAATTTAATAATATGTAAGGTCCGGAGAAGTGTGAGAAAAAAATCGTGTATATTTAACATTACTGAATAATTTATAATTATCCTATGCACAGAGTAATGCAATTATCATTGAATCAGTACTATTGTGCATCACTATTTATGTACAATGTACATAAAGTGTAATATTAAGAATACTAATACTAGTATATAAAGACGCAAGCTGTTTCTTTGGATATGAAAGTTAATCTCTAAAATTGAACTATATTACTTGATAGATTTGATATATTCGTTCAGCATCTAGAACTTTACTTCTTTCTGAATAATATATGCCATACATTGTTAAATATTATTAAAGTATAAAGTATAACAAGTATAGAGAATATATAGAAGTATAAATTAGTATAAATCAACTGTCCTAATCTAAACTTCTATTAAAGTTGCTTCCAAGAGATCTTTTGTAGAACGACAATATCAATGAGGTTTAACAAAACTCTTAAGTGACAGTGGAATTATCTACTATTTTTTAAATTAAATCATTGTTAGCGGCCACACAAAATTCCGATTGGGCAAAATCGGATATTTTATAGTTGTCCTCTACAGAATAACGTATACCTAACAGTGGCAATCGAAAGTAAGTAAATCACCCTGTATGTGATGTTTGGTACTTGATTTGCATCAAGAGTGAAATGCGGGGCATAACGAAAGAATGTTCTGTATAAACAGTAGGTGCTAGTTTATACATGAACGTGCCAGACCGAGCGGAAAAGAATGGTGTTGCAGGAAAAAAAAACACTTTTTAGAATTAGCCATGTTGAAAGACAGAAAGAAATGTTTAAATTCTGCAAAATTGATCTAATTTGATGCATATATTGATATGTATTATGCAATATTATTTAGTTTACGTTAGCAGTCCCATCTTACTCCACATAAGAGGTGAGATAAGAAAAATTAATATTTATGGAGCAGTAATTTATCCAAGTTTGCGATTCTATTAATCTCAATGTTGTAGCATAAAGTTTATAATTCAATATTTTTCATTTCTGGAAATACTCCAATCATTGTTGTTTTGATAATATTGACGACTTTATCGATAATTATCTTTAGCGTTCCCGTATTGTCCAGATTTCTCTGTATGTATCGATATTGATCTCAACGGGAGTCCTTAGTATACCAACAGATAGATTCGACTCACCTTCTTTTCATTGGTCGGGAAAAGAATCAGCTTAGCCTTGTATTCCTTGAGACGCTGTGCATTTGTTTGCAGTGATTCTACTGACTTGTTGCGTCTCCTTGGGTCAACGGCAATGCCAACGGTCCTTGCGAACCTTTTGTTCAGGCCACTGGCTTTCAGTTCTTCTAGGGTGAACCCTTTGCCAGCCCTGACTTTGGTGTGGTAACGGAATGTCGGGCAGTGAACCACAGGTCTCAAGAGGTGGACAGGCCTGAAAAATAATGAATAATAATAAATGCATTATAAGACAAAGTTATACAAAGTAAAGTGATGCTACACAATTTAATAGTGTAACTTTGTAACTTCTGTGCTACAAAGAACTGATACAGTAGCGTTAATAACTTTCTGTGTGAAAAACAGCCTTTAGTAACTGCTGTTCTTCAGCTTTTTTAGTTAATAAATGTACATTTAAACTAAAGATTGTGGCGGTAAAATAAAAATAAAAATTCTTCAGTTTTTGTTGTAACTCTGCTACTTTTGCTCGATCATACCTCAGGATCAAAAAGTCACCTTGTGCTGTTATTTGTCATAATTTTTATCAGACAACTTTCAAAACCAACACACACTGCTTGTAAGATTTACAACTAGTTCCAATTTGGCATCAACCAGATTACCAATACTTCTACACTAAAGGGAAATCTAGCAGCAATAAATATCTACATACTCTGGAGTAACAATTGCGTTCTTTGAAAAAGATGGATAATCTTATACCAATAAATTTTGGACTGTCGAAGGAACGTACATACATTATCATTAGTACTGAGTTAGAATAAAAAAACACAGATGGAAGAAATACTCTTACGATAAATTTTAACAACTAATATTGCACTTGAGGTGCTCCTACATGATTCTACTTGAATTATACTTCCATTTGGGCACTTTCAAAGTAATTCCATCGTGCAAATTTTTCTTCTTCTCCCAAAGGATTTCGTAGTAGCCAAGCAGTTCACATTGTATTACTCAAATCACATACCTAGGTGCAACAGAGCGTGCTTTCTTCACACGACTTTGTTTGCGGCGATACTTTCTTGCTGGCTGGTTGAACCATGTTTTGACGAATCTTTGCCAATCCTTGTGGAAATGGCCATTCGGGATCATATTATTACGCTTACCCATGGCTGAACTGAAACATAAAACATACAATTTCAGTACCACAAAGTTTCCAGTGCAGAGCAAGTACTTTTCATTCACAATGACAGCAATGTCTATGTTATTGCAATTGTTCACTCCGAATGGGGAAACAGCCATGCATCTCGCACTGAATTGAAAAATTCATACAACACTTTGAATAAACTTTGTCGAGTAAACAAAAATCAAAGAAAAAACATTTGGCAAGTGTAAATTACTCTCTTATCGTGCTGTTTGGAAATAAATTCTCTCGGCTTGAAAACGAATCACTCTGTGATCACTTTGATATGCACTTCATGAACTTCGACACAGCAACAACAATTATTTGAACGAAGAACTGGAAAAGATTCGAATGTATGTTCCCGAACCAAAGTAGACATACGTGCAACATAACCTCCTACCTGCTGTTAAGCAACTACTTGTGGAAAGTACAACAATAAATAATAAAAATATAAACAAACAATTGCTAAAACATTAAACACTGAACATTGCTTGCCGCTGGACTGAGAAATTGTAAAGGATGTAGAAGTTTTCGGCGGATTATCTTCTTACGTATTTCACTCACCCGCTTGTTTACACCGTGCACACCGGAAAAGGAACTTCCTCGCGCTGAAAAAGCATGTATTGCAATCTCAAAATGTAAAATATTATTAACATGTATTATAGTGATGTCTGCATGTAATCGTTTAATTAATACTTACTACTGCTATGAGATTTTGTTTATCTGAAACAGCAACAACAAACTTTTCTTACAAAAATTAGAGAAACAGGAGATACACTGATTAGCGCAGTAAGTACAATTGTAGTTTACTATTCTACCAGTCGATAATATTATTTCTTTGAAATTCTGTGTTATCATTACTAAACTTCGGATATTTGTAAATTAGGTTTTAAAAAATTCCTAATGTCTGAGGAAACCGAACGAATTGGAAATTCACAGCCGCAGCGCGTAAACGAAAATATATTTTGTTATTTTTGTTACAGTATCACCAAAATATATATTTAAATGCGCACAATTATGGGACAATTAAAATACTTGTTAAACTATTTAGAACAAAAATATGCAATCTAATTATTGGATTATTGTTTTTATATAGTATTATTAACTATTAAAAAAAGGTGAAAAGGCACTAGAATTTTGCAGGCGCATTAAAAATGTAAAATGAGAAGACTCAGGATAGAAATAATTTTCCCGAACTATATAGCCTTTTTCGATTGATCCTTATATAAACTTCGATTTTCATCATTCCTGAAAAAGTAAAACATGCAGCATCAAGTAATACGTAATAAATTTTATATTATCCTGCATTTTTTTCTGAGTGCAATAAATCAAATAAAAGCATAATTGGTTCTTTCTTTTGGGAAGTATTATTATTTCTTTATGTTCCTCGTTACAGGGAACTGTATTACCACCGCCAGAACCAAGTTCTGTGCTTGTGGTGCACTCTGTTGTATGTTATACCACATATGAACATTGCTACATATGTACATACACAGTTACATATGCGTTCCATGCTTTCATCGAAGCATGTGTAACCATGAGTATAAACGTATTTAGTGCCGGTTGCATTTTGTATGATTGGTAGTGCAACCGAAAGGCGCTTGTATGCCAGTAAACACAATGAAATTCGGGAGATTATATTGCACCAAGTTGGTGCCGCACTGGAAATTAAACAAACTCTTTAGGAATGTCATCAAGCGTAATGCGTCTAGCGGCATAGATTCATTCTCTGTAAGACTCGTTTATAAACTAATAAAACAAATGACAAACATGAATCTGCATAACGCAAATCATCGAGTATGCTCGTGCATTCAAAAGAATCTAGGCCATCCAAAAAGACACTCAAAAATTTATGTTACGGAGATTTTGTCCTCTTACCTACTAGTAATTAACAAGTAACGATAACTTATAATTGACAATATAACTATTAAAAATTGTTCTGACAATTTAAAATGTTGAAGTACAAAAATGAGGAATATATTGCAATTAACTGATTGTTATTTCAGGAACGTTTCACAAGTGATTTAATAAAACGAATCGAAGGGCATTGGAGGAACAAAATACCTTTGGGGAGTTATGATGAAACAAATACCACCAAAGAGAAATTTTATGCTCTTTCAATGTTCCCATACCCGTCAGGAAAACTACACATGGGTCATGTGAGAGTGTATACAATAAGTGATACAATAGCACATTATTATAGAATGAAAGGTACATCTGATACAGATGATACAAATCATCATTCAAAATAATATTAACACTTTCAGTGTAGCATAGCTATCCATTGTTTGGAATAGTTTAGTCTGCGTAAAAATTACAAAGTGATGTGATTGGAATCAGAAAATATTTTTCATACTTCATACATATTTATCGTTGCCTATTGGTTGTGTTATTGCTTCCACGAATCAATAGATAAAAAATTTAAATATTTTAATACTGGTTCCAAATGAACCACATCATCCTGAGTAAGATGTTACAGTTAATTTTGATTTGTTATAAGTTATTTAACTATTTTTGCTATACATGATTGTTTCTATATTCTTTTGTACATACTATATACTATTAGTCAGCAAGAAACAAGAGTATTATGCAGTTAAATTATTTTTAACATTTGCAACTTGTGTTTGCATTTTTACTGCACGAGTACTTTTGTTCATTTATTTAAAAAACTGTTAAACTTTGACATAATACATAGAATATAAAAGAATAAAGAAATCGAGTAACATGTAATAGCAGAACTTGTTTGGAAAAACAGAGCTGACAATGCAGTGGTTGCTTTGTCTGTATTGCTCATTCGTAGCAAAAGAGTGAAAGTTTACGTTACCGTGTTACCAACATTAATTGTCTGATAAAGCTAATTTCTATAAGAAATACTCAGTTTTTGGAACACTCCAATTATTTCTTTGTTATCCTTTTGTTTCAGGGTATAATGTTCTACATCCAATAGGATGGGATTCATTTGGCCTGCCCGCTGAAAACGCAGCAATCGAAAGGCAAGTAGATCCAGCCGAATGGACAGAAAAAAACATCAGCGAGATGAGAAATCAGTTGCAGATGCTAAATTATTCCTTCGACTGGCAGAGAGAATTTTCGACTTCCTCGCCAGAGTATTACAAGTGGACGCAAGAGCTGTTTTTGAAACTATATGAAAAAGGGCTAGTTTATCAAACTGAGTCTTATGTGAACTGGGATCCCATTGATGAGACTGTACTTGCGGAAGAACAAGTTAGTAGTAACAATACTTCATGGAGATCCGGTGCGAAAGTAGAGAAGAAACTTTTAAAGCAATGGTACATCAGAACCACAGCATTTTCGGAGTAAGCATATTGTTATATTTCATAGATAATCTTGTTTATTTCATTAATGTACTACTAAGAATTTTTCTAACAAATTAGGGCACTGGCACGCAACTTGGATAATCCAGAGGTTAAAACAAAATGGAAAGATATTCCAAAAATTCAAGCACATTGGATAGGCAAGTGCAATGGAACCACAATGAACTGGCAGCTATCATCCAACATTCCAGACTATCCAAAAACAATAGAACTTTGGACCGATGTGCCTGAATTCATTGAATACGCAAAGTTCATAGTAATATCCCCTGACAGTTTAATGAACAATCCTACGCACACCACAGAAGTGACAGCGAACATTAAGCAACTGGACGCAAAAGTGACAAACCCATTCACTGGAATTGAACTGCCAGTGTTTGTGACAAACGAATTGAAGTTCCCAGAATTCCGAGACAATTACTTGGGTATTCCTGCTGCGAGCATGGAAGACTACAAATTTCTCGAAAAAGTTGGCTTAACTTTCGAGCGGCATTCCATTCGATTAGAAGCGCAAAGAATAGCAAAACGAAATGAAGTGCTAGCAAAAGCGAAAGAATGGAAGATCGGCGGATATTGTACAAGTTCGAGATCAAAAGATTGGTTGATATCTCGACAACGTTACTGGGGTACACCGATACCTCTTGTTCACTGTGATTCCTGCGGTATTCAACCAGTTCCACATGATCAGCTGCCAGTTGTATTACCGAAAATAGCATTTGATTATGTGAGGAAGGCTCCAACGCTTGATCACGCTGAAGATTGGCTGAAAACAACTTGTCCGAAATGTGGCCAGTCGGCAACTAGGGAAGCTGATACAATGGATACGTTTGTTGACAGTTCCTGGTACTTCTTACGCTACATAGATCCGCATAATAAGAAAGAAATGTTTTCACCTGAAAAAATTAGCAAGACCTATCCTGTGGATATTTACATTGGTGGCAAGGAACATGGTATATATTACTGCTTGTTATACTTAATTAAGAGCTCTTAAAATGTGATTAGTTGATGTCGTGTGTAGTATTTATTAGTATGTGATATATTATGATACAATTTAAAGAATAATCAGTTGCTGGAATATTTTATAGCTTATAATTTATAGCCTGGATTATAATTCCAAACAAAAGAGAAAATCGCATTAAAATCCGTTCAACGGTTTTCGAGAGTTTATACAGTTTTCTGTGTGTACGAAACTGCTGTAGTCCGTCTTGTTGCACATTGCAAAACTTATGTGTTGCATAGCAGCACATAAGCACGTAAGCACGTACACACACAAACCTTCTCTGTCAATATATTATTGTACATAGAAGTACATGCGCGCTACATTATCGTTGACTTTCTTTTACGTCGCAATTTTTCTGTTACATGTGCTATTTACAGCCTTTTGTTTTGTTTATATGTGTATTTTGTGACATAGTAGTATTTGTTTCAGGAATTCGATTAGATTTGTAAGATTTTCGTAAGATCAGAGTATGCTGAATACTACGTAATTTATTGTTTCTTAGGTGCAATGCATTTATACTATGCAAGGTTCATAAGTCATTTCTTGCATTCCGAGGGTCTGTTACCAAACCCGGAACCTTTTGTTTACCTTCTCACGCAGGGCATGGTGAAAGGTAAAACATATAAAGTAAAGGAAACCGGAAAATATCTTCCATCGGAAGATGTGACTGAACGAGAGGGAAAGTATTTCGAGAAAGGCACAGAGGCAGAAGTTCTTGTTGACTGGAAAAAGATGTCCAAATCAAAGCATAACGGCGTTGACCCACTTGATTTATTAGAAAGGCATGGAATCGATACTACAAGATTGCTTATCCTTGGCGATGTTACTCCGTTCGCGGACAGAAAGTGGTCTTTAGATTGTAAGTTGTTACTTCGTAATTTATTATATTACATGTAGAGTTTGAAAAGCAACTTTACGAATAGAGATGGTTTTGATTAAATTAAATGTATACATTTCCACTAAAATACAGCGCTCAGAGGCATTCATAATTGGGAAAATCGCGTATGGAAAATACTTAAGGCATTCTTGGAGTCTCGCAAAAATTCAACATTAGAAGAATTACAGCAACCGCCAACAGATCCAAAATTCACGGCTGATGATGCTTACGTATATGACAGTCGAAACTTCTTTTTGAAGAAAGTAACTAATGATATCACTAGCAGTTTTAACTTTAATACAGCTATATCCCGAATGAACGGATTCACAAATAGGTAAGGTCTAAGGCTAACCACACACGGATTAAAACACTCTGCCTCGCATCATTTTGTTACAATGAGGTCCAAATGTCGCCACAAAAACTAATGCAGTTCGGTCCACCGAAACATTGTTGGGTAATCAGCAAAGCACTCCGGACGATTGCAATAAAATCTTATGTGAAAGAATGTAACACTCGATGTGCAACCGAGCAAGTGCAATGATGTTTCAATCGGTGGGCGGAAATCCATTCGATTTTATGGCGTGCAACTAGAATACAATGCAATGCAAGAAAATGTCGCACTCCAAAGATATTGCACTCTTGCCAAGCAAGAATGTTACACTCAATGTGCGGGTGACCTAATAGATTTATAAAACCAAACATTCAATAATTCAATTTTATTTGTTTGTTCCCGGTAGTCTGTATAAAGTATCGCCAGAGTGCATAACAAAAAGTATTAATTTCGAGCGTGCTTTGGCTACGCAAATCATCATTCTGGCCCCATTCGCGCCGCACTTTGGTTCAGAGTTATGGTATGGATTTCGTTCAGCCAAACACCACCTAATTGACAGACAAGAAGTCGATTTGGATAAAGACGTGTTAGAGCAGAAGTGGCCCGAAATCGACATGGATTATAATATGATGTTAAACGTGATCGTAAGTAATACAAAAATACTTTCATTTTATTACGATCGAACTACTTATGGTTGTGCAATTTTAAAATTTCAGGTGAATAGTTCCATATTCAAAAAGATTCGACTTACCCGACGAGAGTTAGATGCTTTGACGGTTCCCACTGCGTTAGACTTGTTACAATCTGAGCCTACATTGCAAGCAAAATACGATTTAGATACAGCGGAAATTAATTTGACTTGCCAACCTGGTTACGACAGAGTATTATATATAAGGGGCAAAAAAAAGCAGTCAGCGCAAAATCAACCATGAAGTTGTACAGAAAATGAGACAAAATATTTCTCTAAAGATAAGCTGTATATAATAATTTATTATGTTAAAATGTAATATACTGTATTTACCTAATATCGTATTCTCCTTCGTACCCATTGTGCGGGATTCTCTTCAAGAATTTTATGTAATCTTCTGGTAGTTTATTTTCTATCGCGCCCTTGACGATCGTATCGCTAAAATTCATAGAGATTATTTATGATTGTTTAATCAAATGAACCGAATCATAAGCCTCTTGTTTAATTGAAAATGTTGTACATGTAAAGTGGAGAAGGTCTTCTTTCACTCGCCAGAGCGTGCAGTTCTATCTGCTCTTCTGGCTGCTTGCATTGTTGATAAACCCTACAATTCATGATCTCTCCCTCCGGAGTGTTTACGTCTACCGTGTGAGCAAAGTAAATCTTATTCGCAACACCTTCTTGAGCATCTAATGTAGCAATGTTGGATACAGCGAGCTCCCAAACTACTCCCCAAACATGAGAATCATCAATAGGAACTATTGTTGCCGAGCAGCCGTGCCACCGTTCTGAATATGTCGCGAAGTCAAGTCGAAAGTTCTAATATAATTGTTACAGTTTATTGTTAGTTACCATTACGCCGACCAAATCATTTATGCTTAGTCATTTTCACTTGCCTTTAAACATCCGATATTTTTGCGAACAGCAGTCGGATTGTTAATGTGTATTCTTTGTTTAAGCATGTTACTGCCGTACGCAAAGTATAAGAATGTTTTCGACATTTTTTTGAATTTTATTACGATGTATTATAATACTTAATTTAAAAGTGAGCTATCTTCCAGAAAGGACTATTAAAGAAAGTTATATATATTGCTTAATGTATTGCGGCTTCCTGACGTTATCATTCATAAGGTTTTTGAGGTTAGACAAAAGCCTGTGCATAATCAAAGCACCTGTGTGGTATGTATGCATATATGGCATATGGCAAGATACGTATATGCACATGTTAGGTAACTTGTCTATGATGTGCACATATTACATAACGTATCTGAGATACGTGTTGGCATCATCGACATAACAAAATAAATCGTTAACGAATTTGTGATAATTGGTCAGAGAGATTAACAATTAATAACATGAAGGAAACCGTGGCTAAGACGGCATTAATGCGACCTTCTTTCCTATATAGAATCATTGGCCAGGCAAACTATAGGCTTGAAAGTATTTTATAATATTTACACTCATACAAGGTGTTTCGGGAGTATCTCCAATTTTTAAAAGAAATGGGTGGTCAAGATTTACGCATCGGTAGAACGTTAGAAAATATTTACAACAATCTATTATTCTTTAAATAAACTTATTGATAGGACAGGTATATATAAGATTCCAGACTATATTTTTATTTCTCAACGGGCTATAAACTATAAGAAAATAAAACTTTCGAAGTTCAGACTTTATCTTACACCACTGTTATTCTTCCGATTACCTATAACAACATAAAGTATACGATAAAGTGAATAATTGATATTAAAACACTGCGATTAAAATAGAGAGTAAAAACACAGATATACTTGTTACCGCTGGTCGTATAATTACAGTAAACATACAGAAATTACAGCAACCCTACAATTCATTGAAGAACACTGTGGACTAATGTGTTACGTCGACAGCAAAAACTGTTGATCCAAGCTCAAACGAGATTAAGAAGGATGTTAAGTGTGAGAGGTGTTTTTGCAAAGTTACAGTCATTGCATCCTGTACATCGCAAAAGTTGTCCATACGTAACTAATTGCAGCTACAATGTTTTTCGCGGGGCAAAATGGCAAGCTGTAGATTACAGTAATAATTTCTCAATTATGTTTCCATTGTTAACTTATAGTACATACTCTACACTTCTACTTAACTATATATACACAAGGTACACACGCATACTGCCAGGCACACAGCACGCATCCACCCATACACACGTTATGTAAGTATCTCGTTGTACTTTAGAATAGCGTCAAATCAACAGGTTTCCTATAACCAACTGCAAAGCTTTGGACAAATAATACTAAGGGCCTGTAACCAGGGCAATGACTAACTTCTTCTCGAAATGATCCACGAGTGCAAGTTAATCTCGTACGTTAAACCTGAGCCAATCTCGGCGAACCAAACAAATATAGAAAATTTATGTGTATCGATGGAAATATCTATAAAAATGCCTTTCATCTTAAACATTCGTTACATATGTATGTACATGTTGGATATAAAACGAGTATCGATGAAAATTCCTTAAGCCACATGCATACTGGAGGAAGATCAAGGAACTTTCCATTAGTTTTTTCGTGATTTTCGAAAAAGATTGCTGGCCACTCAATGTTTCTGTTGCTGCGCGTTGCTCTCACATCGATGGTAGTGTTGATGAAACACTAATACGAATCATAGTAAAACAATCGGCGACAACAAGCAACAAAAAGTGCATCGGTATTCCTCCAGTAAGCATACAGCTTTAGGGTCCCTATTTATTTGTATATATATTTATATATGTATATGTACATATGTATGCATACGTACATATATATATATATATATATACATCGAATACGGTGTACCAATAACTGGTAATAGACAAAGACTTCTGTAGGATACTAGCCGTTGAACTAGTTTCTCGCGATATTTGTTGTTGGTACTGAGACCATCCCGTCAGCTTTAGCGACATGTTACAAAACGTTTATCCGGGAAAACTTAGCTATACAATAAAGAAAACAATGTATGGCAAGATTAAATATTTGGCTCGTCCGGAATAAGCGATGCGAAAAACGAGCTCAAGAATGTCCAAGCGAACGCCAAACCACCTGGTCTTTCCTCAACCGCATTCTGATTTGTCCTTCCTTCGTTCTGCCCAGTTTGCAACTGATCGTTCTCCTGCACCGTTGCACCCTGCGCTTCATTCACTTCGTGCTGCGCAATCTGATTATTGTTGTCCTGTCGTCCATTGTTATTGTCTTGTACTGCCGGTTGTATTCTGACAAAGCCGCCTTGGTATCTACTGAGCAGTACACGCATGCTATATTATTATGTTGTTTTATATATCCGATGCACATACGGCTGTGGACTATTGTGCTTGTGTCAAACACTTACAAGTATATCACAAAGCCGAGAAACGTAACGATGAAAAATCTCAGCGGCGATGAGTAAAAGTAAACTATGCTAAATAGCAAAAGAATTCTGGAGAACATGTAGAGCACGTCCAGCCAATCCTGATTAAGACCTTCCTCTCCAGCACCATCAATGTTTTCTATGTTATCCTCGGCTGCGGGTTGCGCAACATTTTGCACTTGCTCGTCTCCGTTATTGTTATTTACATTATTGGTATGATGATTTTGGCCGCTTTCGTTCGCATTTATGTTCATGTGCTGTATGTACGGAATACTAGTTTGTAGTTGAATTCCCTGGGCAGCCATACTGCAAGAAAAGCGATTCAAATCAGGATTAACGCGGCATTTTTTAAATCTTTTTATGCTGTTGCATCATGCAATCGCAAAGACATGAATATATTCTTTGTTGAATCGTGATGCATAACATACGTGACATAGATCATATAATGGAACTTGATCTGCTATTTTCACTCAAATATCTCTGTTGTAACTTTTTCTAATTTTCTTCTTAACCTTCTGCCATAAATTTACGATTGGTAAATTACAGTTTTGTACATTTGGACAGGAATAGAATCTTTGACTCCTTCGTACAGAATCTCTTTGACTAAACACAGTTTAACACTTACTCTTGTTAATGTAACACAGTTAACATAATTTTACTTAATTCATTTCCCTTATTCTTGTGCCAATTTTGAAAGTCTCTACTTTGAAGGGAGAAAAATATTCTTTGACCATCGATATTATGTTTTTTTTGTTTTTATGTTACTAGTATATATATATATATGTCTTGTAACACACAACTCCATATCAATATTGCATTACTGTACTGTAACTTTCATGGACTTACTTATGATGGACAAAATATTATTACTATTCAATACTGCTCTTATTTGTTTTTAAGTTTGTCATTAACTAGCGTTAATATTATAAAGGAATAATATTAACGCTAGTTTCACATATTTCAATACATCGTAATCAGATAATTATAAACAATTTAAGATTTTTTAGAACTATTAATCAAGACTTCTTCACTGTAGCAATTTCATAACACTACTTCAATAGCCATAAAGATTTGTCACCCATAAATCTTTAACCGATTCGTATTTAATCTCAGTATTTCTGATTGCTATTATTAATATTTATGTTCCTCTTTTTCAACACACGAAGATCAATATGAAAAAAGCCACTCTTCTCTTATCAGTAACTTCCCTTATCCAAATGGACATATCACCCGATTAGTTCAGATAATCGAACTTCTATGATATATGAAAACAAATAGCAAAATATTACAATCGCAAACCACTTCTATTGTATTTCTACTTTTTAAATAATAATGTACCAATGGAACAGTACAAATCGTAGAGAGAGGAATATTACCGTTTACTATTAGTTTGGATAATCGCGTTTAAATAATATTATTACTTACAGCTGCATGTATTGCGTGAAATAATGCGTATAAGCTTGCTGCATCCAGGCCATTTGTTGAGTATTATGTGGATCGAAGTACTGCACCGAAAACAATTGCGCTTGGCTAGTTTGGGCAGGAACATTGTTGCTATCTAAGCTTTGATTCAATATATTGCTCGCAGTATTTATCGTGGCACTTTCGGCGGCATCGCTCGTCGATGATGATGCTGCGGCTTGATTCTGTACCGCTTGCACTTTTTGCAATATTGTCTTGTTAACACTGGTCTTCTGCGGTGTACAAACTAGATGCACCGTGTATGCTTGCTCCTCTTGACTCTCGCATTGCCTCAATACATCCCTCAGATGAATGGAATCGTTTAACAATTGCCCGGAATAAATCAGCTTCTGACTTTTGCTCTCCTATTGAAATGTTTACGTTTAATCGAGTGAAACGATTGGGAATCTAAATTATAAAGTATAACGAAATATAAATACTGCAAACGAGTTGTGTCGGATTCAGCAAGAGGCAAAAACAAGGAGGTACGGAACTGTTGTTGGAAGTAAAAGAAAAACTCAAAAATTTTTACAAGATTGAAGCTTTCAACGCATAAACCTGTGCGGAGGGAGTGTTAAATGTAGCCGATGACAAGTGTCATGTCCCAAATACAATTGGATGAAGTTAGAGTTCTCATATGAAAAGTGGAAAGACAGAATTCGAGGAAAGGTTTAACGCATTGCGGAGTTTGTTGAAGGTAGGGTAAACATGGAGAAACTTACTGGTTTACTAGGGTAAACCTCGGTGAGGTATTCTTTGAGGCGACCGACGGTCCAGCCGACGTCGCATTGCACAACCTGGTCTTTGATTTGTTGATTGGGCGCCTTTATTATCAACTTGACAGCACGTCCGTCCATCATTATTAGAGTTCCGAGACTTCCCTAATTTCTCGTGACGATCAGCTGTTCGAATTATTGGCTACCCGACGCAATCTTAACACGATAGACTGTCCACGTAGTTGGCGTTATACTTTCCGGGGTTTCCGCTTCCCGAATTCCCCCTTTCGCACCGACGGGACGTCTAAATTGCAGGAATTATCGCTTCCGTAAGTCCGTAAGTGTCCGTGAGCAAGCATTTCATAGTATTCCACCGCATCCGTGTCTTTTTGTACGCACTACACACGTCAAAAATGCAAGATAATGGAACCGCATATTTGGCGGCTTACCATTGGCTCTGCTCAGCCCTGCCAGGCCGAACCATTGGTTAAGGATACAGAGTAAACTCTGCACAGAATGGACTTTGTGGCCCAATATTATAGTTATCTACATCTATATATCTCGATTTAACCGTGTCATCTAATCGCAAAATCATCTCAATAGAGTGCGGCCTCCGACTCTAAACCTGTGTCTTCACTTGAGGAACAATGGCTTTCCTTATTTGTTCGTGTTTCTTCAAAACATTTATGTTCATTGATGCCTGTGTTGCCATAGCTGCAAAAAAGTTACCGCTATGAATACTTTTTCTTCGTCGAATGGAGCAACAAATAAAGTTCCGCGGCATTCCTTATACAGATATAGATAATATAATTATCTTGTTATCTATGATTAGCTACATATCCGAGTAGGATGCATCAGGATGCATAAAGAGAACATTTTTTATATATATTTTACTATGTATTAGAGATAATACTTACATTGGATCTTTTGAATTGAGCTACACCGTATCGAATTCGACTGTGCTTTAAGGCACAAAAAGGAAATGTACGTGTAGAATCGAACATACGTATAGTCGTTATTTCCTTATCGGAAATATGTCGATTATAGATAATATACTATCTTTACCTTCGACTATAGCTTATTTTTAATGTTCACTTTATAAATTCAGATTTTGTATCTTTTCAAAGCGAAATAATAATGAATTTGAAATGCAGTCGAAACGATCATTTTTAAAGATAACAAATAATTATAGATATAGGAAACATGGTGACAAAAGCGTATAATTAATAATTTATTGTTAATAATCATAATATATGTAATATATATACATATATTATTGAATATTATAAAAACTAAAAATTACAATATATAAAAATAACATATAATAAAATCTTAATGAAAAAAAAAATAATAAAGTTAAGCAACGTAAATTTAATTAAATGTATGTGGATTACCTATACATATATAGCTTTTTGTGAGACTATTTATGTACATTTCTTATAAAATAGTGCATTATAAGCATATAATATGAATTTTTCACAGCAAACTTTGTGGATTTCAATCCTTTCTATTAAACAATACAGCTTTTTCAATAAAACTCGATTTTCAATTCTCATTATACTTCAGCTAGCTATTTCTGTTAGAGAGACTTAGATGACACATATATATTTCTAATAGATACATGGCGCATTTGAATTGGTTAACTCTCTAATAATGATCCAAGTTTCTATCAACTTTCTATACTTTCTATACTTTTTGTTAGAATACCGCAGGTTTGCAGACATTGCCTTCTCCCCCTTTTTCTCTCTGAAATATTTGAAATAATTCATTCTGAATATTTTCACATATTGTTGTTTGGGAACGAAACTGCTGGCACACGTTGAACATTTGTGATTTTTTCTGATAAATAAACCGAACAACATAAAATTGTTATACTTTTATCTATTATTTATTTAACCATTTGACATTGCTATTTATATAATTATTGAACAATGTGCTATGATTTTATTTGAAAAAATTGTACAATATGTTAACTTTTGAAAAATAAGGGAATAAGTGTAGAACTTTTTAAATCGGTTTTTATGAAAACCTCAACTTTTTCGAGTTTTGACGATTTCCTTCTAATATATACATATACCACGATATACTGATTTTGTTTACGTAATTCATCGTAATCCTTTTATTACAAACTTCTCACATGCTTAGGCTTAGGTGAAGCGGTACGATTGCACATTCTTTCTGAACAGCGGTCAAGTGAGTGGCATCCGAAGGCAAAACAAGGGTAATTCTTATTTCAATTGTGTCGAAGTGGTAGGTAGAACCTTGCTAAATTGAGTACCGTTTTTCTGACTTTTTTTCAAAACTAATTATTTTAGATCTCATATAATTTAGTATAAAAGAGTTACAAAATAGAAGTCCACGATATATGTGATATGTGAAAGTAAAAAATTAGGAAATTTAATTTGCATAAACAAAATGTGGAATACAATTACGTATTTACTATCATCATAGCATAATAAAAATTGTTCAAACACTTTTATGTTCCAACGAATCTCAATCGCAAATTTCAAAGCGTATTAGTTGCTACTGTTTGTTAGTTAATTTTGGCTAAAGATGTAATTCGAATGAGTGTATATTGTTATGTGAGAGTATTTTCGTAATCTGTGAAGAGCGAAAGTTCTGCTTGGGCCATTGTTATTTTCTCACTGCAAAACAAGCGGAGGGATAGTAGTGACACTTACAAGGGGTGCTTGTCAGGACTGGAACACCAATAGGGCTAAAAAACATTATGGAAGTACGGTTTGACCCCCTAAAAAAACAACAACACTTTTTCTGAATGCGCCTTGGTTACCGACAAAAAAATTTGCGAAGATCGGTCAACAAATAAATTTTCGCGTACCATGATGGCATAAAGGTCAAAGCAGTTTTTCGAGACCTACCTAAAGAGTAAGTATCAGTCATACACACCGTATGACTGATCTTCCTCATTTTTTTTCTCGGCAACCAAGGCGCATTCTGAAAAAGTGTTATTGGGGTTTGTTTGGGGGATCGAACCCTACGTCAACAATTTTTTTCAGCCCAGTTGGTGTTCCAGTTCTGACAAGCATCCCTTGTTAGACTTAAGTTTGATGTAAGTTAGTTCGTAAGTTAGTCTTCCATTGCACCGAACGGAGTCAGTAGAAAGAAGACTATCGTTTGTCGCGTATCAGATCATTTATTATCCAACGGCATCAATTTCACAGGTTGCGATAGGGGCTGTTAATGTTATTATTATAGTAGCACTTTTTGTCGTTGTGTAATACAATAAATTTAGCGACAAAAAACTTGTTTTATTACAAAGTGATTTTGCTGTTGTATAAGTTTTATAGGTACTGCAATATTAAAATGTTTAAAATCGGAGATAGAGTGAGGGTTTGCTGATTTTTGCTCAAAACTCAGTAAATGTGCGTTTCGATAATAGTTGTCGCCAGGTGGCTGTTGTCCTAATTGCTAGTTTTGGATAGATACGTGAATCGTCTACGATGCTGTTTTGTGTCTTTGTACCGAAAATATCGCATCGAAGTAGCCTATGAAGAGAGAGGTAGAACCATGGCTGTCCATTCTTAATGAGCAGTCGTCATTATTGTGTATCATTAATATGCTCATTAATAATGTTTGCATATTTTAATAGTGGGTGTCCGGTTTTCGGCGGGCTTGTAGACTCGCGTCTTTTAGAGTTTAGAGGGAGATACTTTTGCTCCACCAGATTTACATTCCATATATTTTCCTCTCAATGCTACATAGAATTTTATTTTGCTGTAAATTATATTTGTGATACATGTAATTATTAGCTCAATAATCTGGATAAGTTCCATGAAACTCGAAAGGTCTCATTACAAATTTTGTACAGAAAAGTTTGGTTTCGAATTATTATTAATAATATCAATTTTTCTCAGTTTCTATACTTTGCAGTTTGAATATTAGAGTTGAAGTATATTACGTATCAAACCTTTAATGGTGAATTTAAAGTAGAGACACCTTTCCTTCTCAAGAATAATGTTACCGTATGAATTGAATTTAATATAACAGTCAAAACATGTGTGTATATTCCGCAAAGACCAAATTCACTATGAGTATTCTTCGGTACCTTAGAAAAAACATTATGAGGGTCCCAATTCTTGGAATAGAAAATTTTTATCCTAGGACTCTCTGGGTTTACTTGATTGCAAGAGTTGCATTAATTATTATACTATTTGGAGTTAACAAAATCACTTCTCATTTTCAGTTAAATATATGTTTTGCATTAGAGTCGTTGTCAACTAGAGTCAATTGGTGCTAATTAGAGTATTTAGCAATTGGTATTTTTGCCAATTAATACGAAACCGGATGCCATGATTGAATTATTGAATTTTATTCATTAACTATAAATGGCTTGAAAAGTCAAATCACTAAAATGACTGCCAGCAGCTTGGTAACGTGAGACACATTATAGTAAGTGGGTGCCCAATTTATGTATGCTTTTACTGATCTCCCCGCTCATTTTTGTGAGTTTGCCAATTTAACGATATAATAAAAGTGGGGTCAGAAGATGCTCCCGGTAAGGGTTTTAGATTACACCCACCTCTCGTGAAAGAACCACCTCTCAGAAGAGACATAAATAATCAACTGGTTTGGTGAGCCTCTATGCCACTTTTGGACTGCATTATTAGATAGCGCCTTCGAACAACCACTAGGAGAGAATTTATTGTTTAAGAAAATACAGTCAATGTGGCCTCAGTCAGATCTACCCGGGCAGGTTGGCACAACTGGCGCAACCCTGTTGCGAGTACGTGTTGTTATTTATTACAGTCTGTTTCCGCGTCTATTTATTAGCGATATGAATTACCCGATTTTCTCCATTAGGGATGCTGCAATTTTAGTAATCAGCACTGACTCAGGACAGTGCGATTTGTTATCATATTTGTTTCATCATCTAAAGTAATGTTCGCGTCTTCTTGTAAATACAGTAGAATAGAGTCACTCGCCCGACAAATCATTTAGAGACCTCATCTCATCAGCAAAGCCGATCATATTTTTGTCATATTTCTTTATTCCTCGTACAACTTCAGATGTGCGTAGCGTATGTTGAAGTTTGTGCATCCACCCTTTTTAAGAGTGCACTTTATTTACATTTTCTTGAATTGCTACACCACCGTTGTAGGCCAAAACTTTAGTCACATTGGTAATACAAATCCGCCGCCACTCGTTTTGTCGGTTAAGTATTGATCGAATTGTTACCATAAAATTATCAACAGAGAATCAGTCCTACAATTGGTAGAGTAACAGCATCGATTCGAGTACCAACCCAGGTGTTCATCAATTTTCCCGCGATGGTGTTCATTCAGTCTATTTGCGGATGGACAAATGGTGCAACAATCCTAGAATAGTGTGTATGCTATTATAGATTCTGTTTTTACCGACTTCGAAAACGAGGAGGTACTCAATTCGACCGCTATTTTTTTTTAACCATTACACTGTATTAATTGTTGCTAATACTTCACCTTTGCATTTCAGGGTTACTTGAACAAGTGTCAATTTAGCTTCTTCCTTGCAGAATTTGCATCAAATAATAATTACTCAAATTTTCA
Organism: Ectemnius cavifrons; assembly: GCA_964023945.1. Classification (NCBI taxonomy): domain Eukaryota; kingdom Metazoa; phylum Arthropoda; class Insecta; order Hymenoptera; family Crabronidae; genus Ectemnius; species Ectemnius cavifrons. Next base: position 3,531,629 of record OZ030383.1, on the reverse strand, counting down.
GCAATATGATTATAGCTTTTAAATTGATTAACCCCAAATAGACATTAAAACGAAAAAAAACGTCAAGTACTTTTGTTCCATCTGGCACAAAAGTGTTTTGCCTTTAATAAAAACCCTACCTTGCTTTGCCGTTCAAAGAAAATACTATACAATATTATTTATTTCATTGCCTTTATCGAATTAACCAAAAAAATTAATGGATGTAATTGGAAAACGAAAGCCACGTCACTGTTCAATTATTATAATAAAATTGTAAAAAATCTATCAAGCCATGTTAACACAGTTTTATAAAAATAGCAGCGGAAAAGAAATATAATATACTTGCATTGAAAAGTTCTGATATCAACAGTAAAGTGTGTTAAAATGTAGAAATGTTAACATGGTTAACATGAATGAAATGAAATGTTAACGAATGAAATGTTAAAATGTAGAATAGATTATTCAACATTGACTGTTATAGTCTTTTGTCACTCTTATTAAAAAATTGGGCAATTAATTCTTTCATTAAACTTACACCAGTCCATTTTTTCTTAATGCTGAAGTGATGAAGATTCCATGACCGCAAAATAAGGATGTGATACTTCACATGGCTAAATAAAGGTTGATCTCAGCTTAGGGGTACAGAAACAATATACACGTCTTACACTGCAATTTCACTCTTTTACATATCAAATACACCCTTTTGCACTTCAAATTCACCTTATTGCAAATCAAATTCTTCGACGACAACAACTTATCCGTTGTAAAGTTATTACTCCGTTTGAAAAATTGTATTGCATACATGTAACAATATTTTAACGTAAGACAATATAAAATATCATGAAATGACATAAAATGCTTATTTATCATAACAAATATTTATATATGTTACATAGTAAAATTAATTGTAAATGGAACATCGTTACATAATAGTACTTGGCAGGCCCAAGGGTTGTTCACAAATGGAGTTGAAGCTTACACACAAATGGTTGCGACTTTTTTACCGTTCAAATGATTCGTCGAACCATCGCAAATTCCTGGTGTATTGTTAAACGTATGAGGGGTGATACAATACTCTTTATAAAGCTTTAATTTATTTTCCATATCAAAACAAACAAAAGCATTAACACAAACTTTTTGTTATACATATGTATTATTTAAGTTCATCGGGTGCGATAAAGAAAAAGTAGTTTCAAAATATTTTCACACATCACTGAATCATTTGAAATACCGGAACACCGTAAACCTTATACGAATGTAGGAATATTTATGCCAGTCACCGAATATTCATTGATTGGATTTCCCATCATTTAAATTTCCCGGGTTCGAGGGCGACACCAGCACTCCTGGTGATCGTTTTTAGTGCGATCTTCCGATCTTGCGCGCTAAACGCGAGGCTCGTTCTCTTTCAAACACGCCAAGATGTCGAAGAGAGGTAAGTTTCTGCCGAGTGCCGAGGAAAATCCGGTGTAATCCTTCGGGAGACTGTTAATCTATCAAAAATAATGCAACGAAATGCGAGAATGCTTAGTAGGACGTTCAGTCAATATAGTCGTTACTTACCAGTTAGTGTTAATTTATTTCCTGAGTGCAAATATTCACGAGTGGTGTACACATCAACAGTATGATGACAAATACTGCCGTATAACATGAAAATCCTATTATTAAAGGACGTGGTGGTTCCGCGGGAGCGAAGTTTAGGATATCCTTGGGTTTGCCAGTCGGAGCCGTGATCAATTGCGCTGATAATACAGGTAAGTTTTAAACAAATTGCTCACTTAACCTCACTCACGGGTATACACTAACCCACACATGGCGAAGTCCACACTACACCATTGTCATGGAAAACCTTGCGGCTTTCATTATATTTTCCGTCTAAAGTAACAAAAATATTTTACGTTTGATGGAAAATGCAGGGCAATATAACAAATTTTGAAATTCCTTAATTCGGAGATATAGTCGTACATTAGCTATGTTATGATGATTTTTAATACTAGCACAAGCTTTTCAACATATTTTCTGTTTAAAGTAACAGAAATATTCCTCCTTTCATGCAAAATGCACTGTAATATAACAAGTTTTGAAATCCCTTCATTTGAAGATGTACACAAAGCACATGGTTTTTGGAAGATGGATAACAAATTTAGTAACTCTGATGTGAAAAGTGGTCGTACATTAGCTGTGATGATTTGTAACACAAGCATCAGTTTTTCATAATATGTTAACGCCCATGTTATTGGTACAACAGAATAGTGTGCTAATTTACCTTTGGTTCTGTTCCCTTATTCATGATTGAAAGATTACGGCTTAATATAATCCATAAATTTTGAGTTCATGGTCGCAGATAAGTGTACACAATCACAAGGCTTCTTGCGACACACGGATCTGTTAGATTTATTGTGGGAAAAAAATATTAAAGTATCTGAAGTAATCTCGAGATCCATAGAAGCATTTGCCGTCCCACCATCAGAGTTTTTAAAATATTTGTCGGAATGTTTGATATATGTAATCAATTATATCTTCCTTTAAATACTTGAGTAGAACACATCATATTTTCCATCGTGTAACAGATTGTTGTACGAATACGTGAGTGCAAAGCAATATCAATCTGAATATATTTTATCGCATTGACCACCTTTTACTTCAAGTGTACTTGTTGAATTTAAAACAACCAATGAGAGCAAGAAGTGTGTTTGCACAAAAGTTTACAGTGGGTCTTTGATTGTCCGAACTAATTTGGGGGCGTGCCTGTTCAAACAAATGATCTCCACACACTTAAAAAAGGAACACAAATGATTAATAATATTTCAAGTTTCAAGATTATGTTGCTAAAGCTATACTGCGATCAGTTACACTGGCTTAAATCATATCTACATTGAAATGTGGACAGGATGCGTTTGCCTTGTCATGAACAAGGCTGATATTGTGTAATATATTACATGTTTTATAAATATTGAAACTATCGATGCTCATTCAGCCATTTCTGTAAATAGTAATACAACTAATAGCCAGCAATACTTTTCATGAAACTGATTTATTTTGCAGAAGTAATAGTGGGTGTAAATACTTGCTCATTCTAAGTCAAACGCCCCATGCTGTACACATAAGATGTTCGGTTGAACAAAAGAATTTGATCTAAAACGTGGTTCTGTCGTATTTGTTAAACAATGTCAGTATAAAAAGTGTATACATGTTCTCTGATGCCTCAAGAACAAATATCAGAAAAATATTTCTAGAGGCATCCGAGAAATATGTACAACTTTTTTGTTTCACGAAAATTGTTTAATAAATGTGGCAGAGCTACGGTTTAGTTCATATTGATCACTGTATCGAATAATTTTTACATTGAATGTGTTTCTACTAATATGACGGACAACGTTTATCTGTCTGTTCGTATGTTTGCGATAAACTTGATAACGACAGAACCAACTTTATTCGAAATATCCTTTTTGTATAGAATTATCATCCAGGCAAATAGTTCATAAAATATTGCAATATTTATTATTTATAGAGAGTATTTCGGAAGTACAAAATTTTAAATTCCGAAATTTCTAAAGGAACGGAAGGTGGAGCTATACATCGTAAGTTATTGTTAATGGGCACACGTAATGGCATCCGGATCAAGCCCACATAGATAGTAATTAATACATTATATTATATCAATGAGTTCGGATGTTAACTGTTTAGAAAAACTCACCACAAAATATCATCTTCTATCAATACACTTCAATGAATAGGCATATTTATTTCTAAAATAATAATGATAGTCAAATTTTACCAGTACGAATAATACCAAAATATTCAGTTATACTCAGCAACAGTGTCAGGTTTTTAGTAACAAAAGTTTCTATGAGTTCCTTCAGTGGTAACACAATTTAAGATTGGACGTGTTGATGCTCCCCTCAACATTGTTATTGACAGAACTTTGAAGCACAAAGTTCGATTTAAACTCATGAAATATATTGATTGTTGCAAAATTCCAAACCTACAGCGATAGCAACTATTAGAATGTGCATTCACTTACCCAACAACTTGAAAGTTATTTTCAAAGTTTTTTACAAGTAACTTTATTTCTCTCAGTTACTAGAAATATAAAAAACAAAGAATGCGTTATTGAACACTTGAATATGTAACAAGACTAAGAATCGATTAAATAATCAAGTAAAGAAATCGTGCATACTGATAGAATGTATTTTTTGAACAAATAAATAAATTTATGAAAGACAAACCAGTCAAGGTTAGTGTAGTGGTCAAGGTATTAATACTGTACAGCTTCCAATGTAACTATTACTCTCACGTTTTACTTGGGTGACTTTTCTTGTGTGTTTTAACAACAATTCAATTTGTTGTTAAAAAAAACAATAGATTGTTCCAAATATCTTCTAAAGGTGTATAGCGCGACCTCTCATTTCTTTTGGAATATTAAAGTTTCAAATGTTCTACTCTCAAAACACCCTGTATAAATAATAAATATTGTAATGTTTTATAGCCTATAGTTCGTCTACATCATAATTCCATACAGTAGGGAAGATTGTATTAATATCGATTCTACCGTTTTTAAGTTTGCGCCGAACAGATAAACAGCTAAATGTTGCCATTTATATTAGTAGGGGTAAGAGATTCTATTGAGACATGAAATTTGTTTATATTATAATACGTATTTCTTGTCACAGGTGCAAAGAATCTATATGTCATCGCTGTACAAGGTATCAAAGGGCGATTAAATCGCCTGCCTGCTGCTGGTTCGGGTGATATGATTGTTGCCACAGTCAAGAAAGGAAAGCCCGAACTCAGAAAAAAGGGTAAGAGTATTCTTTAATTATATTTAATATATTTTAACAGGTAAGAAAGCTATGCTTATGGTCTGAGATTTGATATCATTTAGTACTGTCACTGTTCTTCTTTTACTCTCCTTGCAAAATAATTCAAATCTAATTAAAGCAATGACGTAGTTATTGTTATAACTGATTTGATTTGATTTGAGTAATTTCAGTACTTTGTATTTGCATGTATAATTAAAGTCTCTGTAAAATATAGTTCAGTTATAAATTAAAAGTTTAACGTTTGAAAGAATCGAAATTGAAGTGAGATGTTATATAATTCCAAAAATCTTAATGTTAGAATAATGTACATAAAACATACTTGAGCAACTGTTAATTCTAGCTGTATATTTAAGCGATTCTGTTTTTGAAACAAACAATCTTAAATACTCTACTTGGAAATAAGTATTCAATTTTCTTTTCTTCGTAACACTTTATGATTACAATTTGGAACACTTTATATTCCAAACTGCTAAATTCATTCGAATTGTGTTCCCAAATCATTAATATCCCAAAATAGTTTTAGCTTGCCTCATACGAACAAGACATTTGGACTATTTGGAAAATGATTAAAATTTAACATTCAAACATTTCAGTGATGCCTGCGGTGGTGATAAGGCAACGGAAACCATTCCGGAGGAAGGACGGTGTGTTTATATACTTTGAAGATAATGCTGGCGTCATCGTGAATAATAAGGGCGAGATGAAAGGATCAGCAATCACAGGACCAGTCGCGAAGGAGTGTGCAGACTTATGGCCAAGGATTGCTTCAAACGCCAGCAGTATCGCATAAACCATTCTATACAAATGTATCGTTCTTTAATAAAAAAGTCCTGAGGGAAAACTCAATGGGCGGTACATCATTCAATAGCCTACTTTACGCGTTATATTTTGTGTACTACAAAACGGGAATGAATTTGTTTTGGATAGGATTAAGCTCAAATATCTCATACAGTAATAATGATTTAGAATTAAGTAAATAGCAGTGAAGTTTCAAAGCGAAATTGAATTTGTATTCAAAGAGGGTTTATAATTGGAGATATATATGAAGCAATACAGAATGTCTGTTTTATAATCTGAGGCAGTTTAGATCCGGTTTCTAAGTTTGTAAGTGTTTTTAATCCCAATCTATTTTTATTTTATATGACATACATTTAATAAATTGGCACACCCTGGGTATGAATATAAATTATGAAAAAACAATAACTATTTATTTAGAATTGTAAATGAGGAAGTTTGTCTCTTATTTGTGAAAATAATGACCTTATTAAACCTGAATTATTGTTAGGTAAAGACAACATCTTTAGTTGAATAGGAACTTTGTATTACACGTGTGGAAATATGGATTACGGGCGAACGCGCGGTCACTAACACACGCGCGTCTGCTCACACCGACACACTGCCACACGTAGCGCCAAGCGTATATGAATTCGGCAGATAAATTGAACATATTGGCGACTTTTGGAAAACCAGTTACAGTAATCGAAAGTATAGATTCCAAGGAATAGCCGCATATTAGGATCTTTTATCGTAGACGTACTGAAGCTGGGAAAATCCGATCTAATAGTTGGGCTTACTGAGCGGCTAGAATTGCCATGTACCCAAACGAAGACGCTGTTGGAACTTTTTAATATACATGACTTTATACAGTATTATAAGAGGGGATCTTAGTATGCAATCAAAGCTTATGGTCTACTGATTTAATTGGTACCATTTTCATGACAAAATTTTACATTAAAATACAGAAAAAGTGCCGAATACGAAATGCATTTTATTTCACGCCTAGAACTTGGACAAAAGGCCGTTTGGTGCGCTAGCGCTATTTGCTGTGAGCGTTAGATTCAACGTCGTCTCAACGTTGAGCCGTGGTAACCAAGCGATCGGGAGAGAAAGAGGAGTTCAGGAAGGGGAAACGTGGCGCATGCAGTCCTACGCCCAAACCGTGTTCCTCGACGAAAAGTCAGCGCGCTTCTAATACGTATTATAGTTTCGACTATGTTTTCTTCCCTGTACACCCACCAATCCCTTACAAATTTAGTATGCAGCTATAGCCTGGACTGTGCTCTTTCCGATGGACCTAATCAAACTTTGATTTTCGTAAAACTGTGGAAATCATCTGCCGAATTCGGAGGTCCCGTATTTCTGAAAAGCCGTCGCTTGGAATGCGTACAACTTCCCATCGTGTTTTCTTCTCAATTCGCCCACCAACCCCTTACAAATTTGGTATGCAGCTATAGTCTGGACTGTGCTCTTTCCGATGGACCTAATCAAACTTTGATGTTCGTAAAACTGTGGAAATCATCTGCCGAATGCGGAGGGCCGGTAGCTCTGCGGGCCTCGCTCGTCTCGCTCGGATACCCTTGCCACGCTTGTGTAGGTAAACACGGACAGTCGACCGGTTGCCTGTGTGTTCCGCCGAAAAAACGACGCACTCCCGATACCTGCTATTTGAATGCGTGTTTTCTACCCCGCTCACCCAACCACTCCCTGTAAACGCTGTATACCCGTCCCTTCGATCAGAGCTACTCATTGCCGCATTAGTAGGGGCAAGGGTTTTTGAGTTGGTTGGGACCAATGCTACCTACTTCGGCAGCGCGCACATGTTTCTTCCAGGCGACAATTTTTCTATTCAGCCTGCATAATTATCTCCCTTGATTGGTACGTCGAATACAATAAAATGCTAAGGAACAACAGCGTACTAAGGAACAACTCGTTCTGACCTAGCAGAGGGCGTGGCACTGCCTTAGGTAGCAGGTAGCAGACGTATGCACCTTCACACCTGAGCGTAGAGGTACAGCATTAGCAATTGACAACTGCTAACAGTAGCAGCCGCTGACCGCTGATGCTCGTTCCAATCGTGGCCTCGCCCTATCTAGGGCCTCGGATAGGGTAGAATGTATTGTCAAACTCAGATAAACCGACACGTTTTTGTATTGCGCTCCGTAAGTTGCAGGACACTGCGGATTAACTATCACGTTGGGACTTGTGCTCCAGAACTCACTAAATTATAAAACTTTATTGCACCGTAGGACATTCCTTTCACGCGCCAGTGCTCTCGCTGTCCTAAGGCTTGGTCGGGGACTGGTTGAGCTCTCAAGCGGGCGCGCTTGCTACCCCCAATTAGTAGGTACGACCTTAAGTTTGCCTCACTTGAGGGTCGGCCCGAGCTGCTCGGGAACATCATCAGATTCATTAGAATCCGGGACAAGTTCTTTGTTCCCGTTGTAGATTCGATTATAAGATATTCCGATTTACCTGATCATAATCCTGATATTATCAATCCACATTAAAGACTGGCCAGGAGGGTAATCACGGCTCGATTAATAGCCGGGCGCGTAACTAAAGAGATACTGGGTCATCGAATACCATAAAAGGCATGTCACGCTCGGATAGGTAGACACGGACATAGAATGTATTCAAGCGCGGAGGCTTGCCTGTACCGAGGCTCACGCCTATAACAGGAGAAGCGATGAGTGCAGGCTCATCTGTTTCATCTAGCGACTATTCAGGCTTTACCAGCTGAGGAAGGCTGGCACCTGAGTTGGTGGTACGCAACTCACATGCCGGGACCAAGCAAGCCAGGTCCCTTCCCCACCATATGGGGCTAACCTCTGCCACCACGATAGTCCTACCCATGGCGGGCTCGACCCAAAACCGAGGGGCCCCGACTCTGTGGTACCAGTATTCGCGGCCGACTGGTATGACCGTTCGCGGACATAAGCGCGAGAGCTTGTAAGTAAGTACGTTACCGCTCCCAATTTAGACCCTACAGCCAGGCGGACAGGTATGCCAACAACACTCGGATGTCCCGTGATGACGTGACCCACCATAAGCACCGGTAGGAATCAGTCCGGTTAAAAACCCAGACCTTTCAGCCTACGATGCTCCCCTGCGGGGGGTAGACACGGACAGTCGGCCGGCTGCCTGTGTGCTCCGCCGAAACGTCGGCGCACTCATTCCGGATACCTGCTATTTACAATTGTGTTTACCAATCCAGCCACCCAACCACCCCCTGCAAATTTTATATGTACTTATAGCCGGAACTTTGCTCTTTCGAAAGGATAGAGTCAGACTCTGATTCTCGTCCACCTACAGGAATTCTCTATGGAATATGACGGGCTCGCAACTCTTTCCGCCTCGCTCGTATACCCTGCCACTCTTCTGTAGGTAGACAAGGACAGTCGGCCGCCTGCCCATGAGCCCCATCGAAACATCGGCGCGCTCACTTTGGGTACCTGCTTTTTATAATCGTATTTTCCAACCCAGTCACCCAACCACCTCTTGCAAACAATGTATACCCGTACCCTCGACCAGAGTAAGTCTCCGAAAGCGGAAAATGACCTACGTTGTTTCGACCAGAGCTACTCATTGCCGTATTAGTAGGGGCAAGGGTTTGAATTGGCTAGGACAAAGGCTACCTACTCCGGCGACGCGCACATGTTTCTTCCAGGCGGCAATTTTTCTTTTCAACCTGCCTAATTAACTTCTTTGATTGGTACATCGGGTGCAATAAAGCACTGATGAACAACAGCATACTTGGAACTCTACTACCTGGCTCGTTAGGACCTAGCTGAGGTTCTACCACCGCCTCATGTCGTATGCTGTCGCGCATTCCTACGATATCTGTGTTATGTTTCGAGCTAATTTCTTTTAAACTTTCTCATGATTACTAATGGTTGGACCCTTGAGATTGACGTCAATGCTTAGGCATTGTGAAGTAACTCTAGACGCTCGAGTTCCAGGGTGTATACATGATCGCAGTCAAGAGGAATTCCTTCCTTGAAATCATTGTCGCCCGCTGAGTCGAAGTCTAGATAGCGTGCGCTCGAGTAACACGTCGCACAGCATTTTCGAATTCATTTGAATACATTGAAGATGACATGAGCGTTCCCATGCGTTTGCACTAGTCTGATCATTTAAGAGGAAAGACCGAATTATACAATATTTTAACTCTTTGATTACAAAAGGCGTATTTACACGTTTTCACAAGTCTATATATGATCGCACCGTTTATATCGGGACTTCTCCTGCGCCGTAGTCAAAAGATTAAGCATGATTATTATTCTTTATTGTAATTCTGTATCGGATAGTTCTCATTAGCGGATGTTAAGGGGGTGTAGGACAGTTAACCTTTACATTTTTATAAATTGTATAAATGTTGGTGTGACTAAACCAATCACTTGGTGAGCACAGTCATTTTACCTTTAATTAGTATACTTGTACAGAGTAATTTAAGGTAAAAACATTTAAAATCAAATAAACAATAGGGCAGTTATTAATTGTTAAAGATTACAATATTAATTATGCATAATGGTACTCTGCGGATGATTTTTCAAAAACTATTGCTTCAAATGGGTTTCGTTTTTGCACAATTATTCACTGTACCACCTGTTACAGTGGGGACCACAGTTGTTATTATATTCAATCATTTAGTACATTTAGCATAACCAAATAGTTACAGAAAATAGAGTTTTATTGGTTAACAATATAAACAATTGGTTTTAGCCAACTTCCACATGACTTATCTGCATGATTTTGGTCCCTGCCTTAGCTATGATCTTAAAAAAGAACTCTGTAAAAACTGATCTTCACTGGACCAACCGTACCAACGAAATCCTCTGCAGAGTACTATTATGCATAATTAATATTGTAATGTTTAACAATTAATAACTGCCTTATTGTTTATTTGATTTTAAATGTTTTTACCTCAAATTACTCTGTACAAGTATACTAATTAAAGGTAAAATGACTGTGCTCACCAAGTGATTGGTTTAGTCACACCAACATTTATACAATTTATAAAAATATAAAGGTTAACTGTCCTACACCCCCTTAAGATGATGTACCTTTAGCCCTTATCGCAGCATCCGGACTCCGAGAGCTCTGGAGGAACAATCGGTGCTCACTTTTCTAAATACAGTCGTGAGGTACGCATCGAAAAGTCCGTGGGCTAGTTTCGAGATAGAGCTGTGTAATCATATCTGTAAAGTGGCATCGCGCAAGAACTCAGCTCCCCGTTAATACACATAACTATTCAACTTAATTTCCGAAATATTAATACTTATATATTTTGAAACTACCCTATCTCTCATTAGTATTTTTTTATAACGTTTCCTCGACCGGGAATTCAGTGTATCAAGTGAATTTTGGATTGGAGTGTCATGGTATTTAAGTTGCTCTCTTTCTTTTGATGCAGTACGAGATCCATTGGCTAAGTTCAACCCGACCGTTTTGACAAGGGAAATTTAAACAGGAACTAATCTTGTAAAGTTCCAAATATTCAGTGAGTCCAATATTAATATTGTTTCCTTAAAACTCGCATTATGAGGGTGTGACGAGACGTGGCGATGTAAAGAAGGAGAGTCTAATTGTTTGAACTGATAATGTCTAATATTGATAACTGCATTGTTAATCTCAATATTGTATGAGAAGGATTTAATACAGTTTGATCCACTCGTAAAAGTGAAGAATTTTTGTGCTTCTCTTTATCTTCAATTTCACGGAGTTTTCTGACAAATTTATAAGAGGGCCCGTATGGGACTCAAATCTTGCAGGCCCATAATTTACTCTTATTTCCATAAGAAATAAGTATTTGTATTTACTTTTTGTCGTGCGCAAAGAAACCGCAAACTAATCCCCATTAACCGCTCGTATTCACAGGAAATTAGTACGCACGTAACATCTGTTTAGAGTCTCACCAAACAACCACTGTTTCTTGATTACAGTAAATAAAAAAAGTCGAACACGCGAAAAACGTGTGCATTGAAATATATCACCATATGCGCGTTACTTGTGTACAGGGTGATTCACTTGCCTTGGAATCGACAATGATGGATATATGCCGTTGAAAATGGTATAATTATACAGTGTTGAATAATTTTAATATAAAGTAGTATTTACCAAGTCTTTTCCACGCAGTGATATTTATTTATAATATCAAATTGTACTAATAACGGAAATAATTGGAAGTCGAGTGTGAAGGGGATGATTAAAAGGCAAGTGACTCACCCTGTACACAGCATACGGTAAAACAACGGACTTTTCGGTAATTATATGTATAGAACAGGGTACTCCTCACCGATTTTAATGAACTTTTAATATGTTATAGGGGACACTATTTCGAGTAAGTTTTCCCTATATAAGTACCCGTCGCTCGGATTTTAGTTTTCGAGTCATACACAAAAATATGTTTCGCACTTCTGATCATATGAGGATACGATTGCGAGCGAGTCTACTGATTCTAAGTTCCATGCTTACAAAGGCGGACGCACAACCGATTTTAATGATTTTTATATATGTTATAGTGCGATTTAAGCTGATCATTTTCATATACATATATATGTGGGGGAAACTGATAGGGAAAAAGTACACACACTTAAAGGCGGATCTTATATATCGATATATAATAGTCGAACAATCAACACAAGTCGTAACGTAAACTTAGCTGTAGTCTCGTGACATTATTTCAAATATCTGTAGAGACCTAATACACACGTAACACAGACTTAAAAATCCATATTTAACTAACCCAGACAGTGGTAAATATATGGAATTTCTTCTAATTTCATATTTAGATCGCCTTATTTGAATGCTGTCATAAAAGCACTGTACTATAAAATATTGAGCTATTGACAGCATAAAGACTAAGCCATACTGACAATGAGTTTGGGTTGGTTACGTCTGGGTTTTAAGTCTGTGTTATATCTGTATTAGGTTTCTACAGGTATTTGAAATCCTCTTACAAGACCACCGATATATTTACGTTAAGATTTGTATTGACTGTTTGACTATTTGGTATGCTCACTGGTTACTCTACTTGGGTTATAGAAAATCCAAACACGAAACATATTTTTGTGTATGTATAATTCGAAAAATAAAGCCGAGCGACAGTTACTTATATAGGGAAAAATTACTCCAAATAGTGTCCTCTATAACATATTAAAAGCTCATTAAAATTGGTGAGGAGTACCCTGTTCTATATAATTAGCCTAACTCTTTGAATTTTTTAACAAATAACATTTAGCGGATAGGCTGGTTTCTCGCAAGGATAGTTTTGCATAGCATTAGAGACGTATATGTATAGATAAGTTGGTAGAGTGACTTTGCGAAAGACTGCCGTAAATCTCGTCGGTTTACAGCAATCTAACATTACTCCCTTGATGTTTTCATGATTTCTGTACTTTTCATCGTATGCGTTCACAACACAATACAAATTATCCTCCAATTATTTGTAGTAGCTTATCCAAATGCCAATCCGATTACACGGTCGTAACTTATGTGACAAGAGCGAAGGTTTTTGTTCGACGTGTTTCTGCAAATTTACGTAGTACATACATATCAGTTTATAATAAATTTGTGCTTCGCTATTTAAAAGAAACTCAGTTACGGTAAGTATGATATGTTTATTTATGCGTAATTCGTGTGTATTGATGCATATGTAAAATGTCTAAATATTTGCCAATCAATGTGTAATCTTTTCCATAGTTGGTTCCGAATCGAAGGCCCCTCCCAACCTCCAAATTGTCCCGAGAGTTTCCCTACCTGCTAGGACGTAGCCATCCTCTTCTATCCTGTGGCTAAAGAGAGAGAGAGAGAGAGAGAGAGACAGCGGCAAGCTACTCGGATTGGAGGGGGGATGACCGCAAGGGCGATTTGCGCCAAGTACAAAAGTTCGTGTACGAAACGTTCCTGCTCATTAGTATCCGAAATTTTGCAGAGGATAGAGCAATCGCAATCGACCAGGACTTAGAACGAAAAATGGCACAAGAAGCTACAACTGTAAGTAAAGTTCCACTACGATCAATTTGTTTTCCTATCTACCAAATGTCTTCTACTCTCTTTTCTCTCTTCTGCCTCAGCACGCAAAGCGTACTGTTTTATTTATCCGATTTTCCTATCGTCTATCATTTATCAGACTTATGTGATTGTGTTGTTTAGTCCGGAGCGTACATGGAAAAGGGTCTTCCCAGCATGGATTTGGCAAATCCAACCGAGAGGGACGGGAACATGCCCGAATCTTCCTAGCCGCTGAGACTTGCTGCTACGACGGAAGCTGAACCTCATCCAACCCCCGCACTTATTCTGATATCATCACCACCGGAATGTATTGCAAGCCTGGTGGCGACACCGGCCAAAACAGACAAGAAAAGTGTACGTATACTTTCCACTTTTGTTTCCCATTTCCTAATGTTACCCCTTATTAGCAAAAAGCAAAAAGCAAAGAAAAAAGCAAAAAGGGGTAACATGGGGAGAACGAGTGTGGAAGTTGTCGCACGAGCCGAAGGCCAGTGTGATAATCACACGAGTCCTCCTGTCAATACCGCGTTTGCTAAGGTGAATGATGTAAATTCACGAGTTTGAAGGTTGGCTACCTTACGCACTAGTAGGACACTATATTTTATGAAATGAATGGTGCGAAAGTTTACATTGAGTGAATTCATAAAGAACGAAGTTCCTAACAGATTATCAAGGCAGAAATCTATAGTAAACATTTTATTTACCTAAAAAAATACTCGAGAAATTATAACATTTATTGCTGCTGTTTAGATCGACGGATTGAGATATGTCTCTGAATTTGGCAGAAAATGTAATATAATACCATTAATCGTTTGTTTCTCATTACCGCACTAGTGCGGTAATAATTTACTTTCCGCACTAGTGCGGTAAAGCGATCGATAAAATAAAATAAAATGCTACTTTCAGCACGCATGCAATAACAGAGTGAATATAGATTAGAGTGCGGAAATCAGCCACTTTCTGCACAATACGCAGGCCTCGAAAAGTGAACTTTCGCACCATGCGTTGCATAAAGATTATATACGAGAGGTACAATCGTAGACAAAAGAACGTGAAATTCAAAATCCTCAACTATCTACTCGCCACGTGCAGAAAACATAGGCACAAATGACACAAATGATAGCTAACATTGCATATTTACTTATACAAAGCTACTTTTTCACTTTCCCAACGTTTTTATAGCTAAATTTACTATTTTTCTGATCTACACAACAAAACTTTTAATGGGAAAAATGCCTTGAATTCAACTTAATAACGAACAAATGTTTTCGAATCGACATACAAAATTATACGTTGTACGAAGTCAGTGACTATGTTCATATGCTATGTTTCTCACTTCCACTCATGAGTTATAAGTTAGTTTGAGTTGTTTAACTGATTCCAACGATACCGCACTTCCATAGCATGTCAAGCTTCAGACCGTTTCGGATAAGAACTTTTTGCAGTTAATAATTAATTTCTACAAAACGGTATTGTGAAACATGATGAATTTTTCTACAGGCCTTCGGTTGTTCATAAACTATGCGTACAAGAAAATTCGGGAAGTTGACACTGTTCTTCCCACATTTTTCTTGTTGTTTTGCTCAACGAAAATCAATGGAATTTCAAATCGCAATAACTCAATAACGGTTTCATGAATCGCTTTAAAACTTTTTGTGGCACTTCGAAACGGGAAAGAGAACAACGTCACCAATTTTTATCAATTTGACACTGTTTTGAAATAGGTCCAATACATCCTTAAACTTTCGGAGCAAATAGATTACACTCTACTTAATTTAAGTTGTTATTTCATCTTGTCGTTACTATACACGTTAATTCATACATTTTATTTGTTTCATTGCAGGTTTTGGCGCTCGTGCGAACCTTTGTAACCTACCGAAATAAATTATGGAAGCAGGAGGTGCGGAGACAGAAGGCGCTGGAGCAAGAGAAAATAAGACAGAAGGCGTTGAGACAGGAGGCGCTGAGACAGAAGGCGTTGAGACAGGAGGCGCTGAGACAGAAGGCGCTGAGACTGGATGCACTGAGACTGGAGGCGCTGAGACTGGAGGCGCTGAGACTGGAGGCGCTGAGACAGGAGGCGCGGAGGCTGGAGGCGCGTATACAGGAGACGCAGAGGCAGAAAGCGCGGAGAAGCGCAAGGCGCGAAACACCCGAGGCAGCGCGGAGAAGCGCAAGGCGTGAAACAACCCAGGCGGCGCGGAGAAGCGCAAGGGGCGAAACACCCGAGGCGGCGCGGAGAAGCGCAAGGCGTGAAACACCCGCGGTGGCGCATAGAAGCGCGAACCGCATCAGGCGACAGGAGATTCGGCGAAGTGCGCGCCACAATAGACAGCAGGAACAAAGACAGCGTGGCGATGATCAGTGGCATCGGTGTAGGTGCCAAAACTCTGCGGTGTCGTACACCGCAAACAATTATATGTCAGGTGCACCTTTATTGATAAGTGAATAAAGAAAATGTGATATTGTAAACTTTTGTACTGTTACAACTTGCCAAAAATTCTTACTCCTCTCCCAAACTCTTCATCATGCGTCCCAGCGGAACATTTTGTCTTTTACAGCCTTCGTTGGCCCTTCCGAAAATGTGGATGTTCTCAATTCGTCATTTACATTTTTTTTACTATCGTCCGAATAATCCTTGCATAAATACCTATTGTTTTTTTATTTATCTGGTGATAACTCTCGTAATTGCAACTCGTAAATGAAGTTCTCGCGGTGATTTCACTTGTACAAATTTCAAAATGTACAATCTTTTTTTCGGTTCGGTCATATCTGAAACAGTAGTGCACCGATTGAATTTATTCCGATTTCGTAGTATTATATGAGCGTCAACTCTGGAAATTTGCAACATATAGTATCTCATAAAGATCTACACAACTTACTTCAAATGTTACTGCAAAGTTGCGTCAAGATACAAAATTGAAATTTTTATTTAAAAACTAGCAGGCGTTTTACTCACCCACTAGCGGGCTCGATTTATCCGTGTGGGATTGATTGTTTGTATGCTTATCGTCTGTATTTGTCATCCTGATAATTAATAGCTTATAACATTCCCGAGATTCACGCAACATTTTACTATAAACCGCAGCAAAATCGGTTCGGTAGTTCTCGAATTACGAGAAGCCAAACAGAAAAATCGTATTTTTTTATATACACTACACACCAAAATTAGTGGGTCGCTAATTTTTTTTAGAAAATTGCTACTGTTTGATAGCTATAACTTCGCGAACTAGGATACCCACGTGACTTTTAGCGCGAACGGACAGTAATAATATAACACGGAATCGAACTCGTTCTCTTCAAATACAAATCCATCGTCTTACAACGCTACTTGCAGAACTATTATCAAGTTTTCCCATTTCGCAAAAAGAACTCCGATTTTGCTGTATGCTTGTAATAATATTGGGGATAACCAAATATTTATAGTACGCCGCAACTATCCTGTTTCATATTATGCGATTGTATCCAACATATGGGATTATTTACTATTTGAACCGTTTTTAGTATGACATGAACACAAGACTGATGGAAAATGAATCTGACCTGACAAAATCTTTTACATTATAATTTGAATTATTCGTATGACGTATATATAATATCCTAGCAATTCAATAACTTTTTTCTATATAATATTACTCTACTGTTTCACTTTTTCTAATAAATGGTGTTTGGAGTCTTTTTTCGGAAGGAAAATACGCAATAGGAACAGTCGAAGTAGTGCCTCAGTAAGGCAAAGATATTCGAATAGTAAGTAATGATTTCGATCCCGAGTGTGAGATGTATTACGACAGTTTCGATTGATATGCAGGGCAAATAATATACATGTATGCAGTAGGAATGTATAGTAATTCTGTTGATTTGGAGGAATGTTATCATGCGTCTCTGTTGGGAATATTGGGGTGTATGAGTGCATTTTAACTCTGAGAAATATTTTTAATTTGCAAAAATAAATACAGGATTACATTTTTAAAAATTCAGAAAATAAAATATTATACTTTGAATCCTCTGTTAGTATGCTCCTTTTCATCAAGCATATTGGACTGAGCTTACTAGGAATGACAGTCATGACATTGTTTAGTACTATTGTTTATGAGTATATGTAGGATAGTTTCAAACTATAGAACCGTTAATCTTCTAATTATTGGAATTTTGACCGATTGCAATAACTACATCAAAAACTTGATAAAAGGCAGCCACTTCAACTTGAGTCAATATATATTTGCACAGTAATTTGAGGCCTATAAACCTTATTGTAAAGGCATTTACCACTGCTCAAACATATCTTTGTATTCAAACATTAGTTCTGCATAACAGTACTCTAATTCTAGTATCAGTTATAGCAGAAACAAAGATCTTTGATATATTGGTTCCTTTCATATATTTTTCACAGTTGAGCATTCAAGAGAATGAAGAGTACTTTTTTTTATTAAAAAAATATACACAACTCCACTTCCAGTTTATGCTGTAGCGATAAAAGTAACTATATGAAATAGCAAATCTTGATTAGACTATCCATTATAGAAAAATCATTTGCAAAGAACTGTTACACAGATATAAATGTTTCAATTGAAAGATATGTTTGCAGACCCGTAACTTCCCTTTGGTTACTAAGATTTACAAGCCTCACATTTACTGAATAAATGTGTATTTCTCCAAATTCAAACAACTGTATTTGCCAAGCATTTGACTATATGAGTTCAACGTTTAACACATACCAAAACTGGAAGAACAACCGTTCATGATCAAACAACATCATAAGAATATTTAAATAACATGGCACTGCATTTGTTAAAGATGTTCAAAGATTGATGCGCTTGTCCTTGTTTCGAAACATTACCATTTACTAAAGGAACCAAGGAACTATTTACTAAAATTCGGCCTTTGAGTGCTGTACTATAGAAATCATCTGCCGTATATCTGCCATAACTATAGAAATCATCTGCCGAATTCAGAGGGCCCGTATCTCTGAAAAGCCGTCGCTTGGAATGCGTGCAACTTCCCATCGTGTTTTCTTCTCCATTCACCCACTGACCCCCAATGAATTTAGTATGCAGCTGTAGCTTGGACTGTGCTCTTTCTGATGGACCGAATTAAACTTTGATTTTCATAAAACCGTAGCTCGCTTGTGTTGGTGCTAACGGATAGACGGCCAGCACTCGGCGAAGAAGTCGTCGCTCGGAATACGTGCAATTTCCCATCGTGTTTTTTTCTTCGTTCACCCACCAACCCCTTACAACGTTTATGTGCACTTATAGCCTGGACTTTGCTTTTTCGTGTGGACCGAGTCAAACTCTGATTCATCATGTTTCATCATGTTGAGGAAATCGTTTGCGGAATACGATGGATCCGCAACTCGATCGGCATGGCTCGTTTCGCTCATACATATGAGCATGTATTGTATACATATACAATACAATATTTTTTTCAAGTAGATTTCACAACCTCCAAATTTTATTATTTAAACAATTTTTGTCTAAAAATAGCTGCTCATATATATCTGGTATTCATCTACTCGCAAACCATGACTGTTCGAGCCATATCACGTCAAAAAGTAGTGTTTCCAGATTGTGGCTTCCCCTTGTAAGTTAATAAGTCAAAGTAAGGAAAAGTGTTGATATAAGTAAAATTCGGTTTCTAATTAGATTCTCATTTTATTATTAAACTAATTTAGCTGATTATTTTAACTGAATTATTTGTATGTAGTATACCATAAAATGTTCAAATCAAAGTAGCGTCATAATTAAAAATTGCTCCACGAATAATAAAATGCTAGTAGTTGTGGGACTGATTCAGGTTTATTTAAATCAATTTTAAACCTGGCACATCAAAAGAATCTAAGTAATTGCACAACATTCCAACAGAAGATGTCTGCTATGTTGCCTCAGTATCTTTTAAGTTATTATTGAAAACAGACTTCAAAAAGGAATTTTTCAATTCAGGGGATATATCAGGAGACTCGGTAGGGTCTCGCGCCAAGTAGTAGTAGTAGCGCGAGACCGCTAAGGCTCCTTATCCCGAACCAACATGATTTTCGGCCCGTCTCAAACTTTCACTTTGATTCTTGCAACAGTTATAGCTCAAAGGCGAAACTTATGAATTAAACCTAGGTCCGTTGATTTTTCTGAATCCAACGAGCCAACAAACAAGACAATCGGTTCAGTGGTTGAGGAGATATGAATTTCTCATGCGTATTTTCTGGCGAGTAAAGATAGGATTTTAAGAAGTCAGGTTTGCGTTTTTCTTTAAGAATTCCTCAAATGTCCACCTAACATTCCTTTCGCTAGCGGAGCCGATCGCTGCACATCAGTCGACGATCGAACGGTCGATGGGTGGTTATTGCACATTTTATATAAGGTCGAAGTGTTTCCATGATAAATCTTTTCCCCGCAAAGAGGGGAATTCTTATTTCCAACCATATAATTGTAATTGTTGTTCAGGCGACCACGAGGGTAATTATTGATGAATCTAACCAAAAGCTTCAGAAAAGCTATCCTTGGGGTTATATCTATATATTGTATAACATTCTCTAAAAGTTTATAATTTGTTTATAACAAATGTTGTTAAAATTGACATCCGACGCCGCGGATGGCTTCCCACGGCCTTCAGAACATGCCTCTGTGATTTTCAAGAATTTGTTTATCAATTTGTTTAAACAATTTAAGTTGCAAAATTCAGATTCGTACTCTACATATGCATGTTACTAGGAAACGAGTATGATTAAGGAAACAAACGAGAGATTTTAACATTGCAAAATTAATTGTTATAGTCAAACTGTAGAGAGAATCGTGGCAGTTCCAAGTCCCGGTCGGGACAATCCGGCCGTTCGCCGAGTCAGCTACAGAAATTTGATGGGCGAGATGGAACTGCTCACGATGTCTATCGCATGATCCAGCCTACAAATTTATGTATATATGTCAGTTCTCGAAACATGCATATGTTCAACTGTTTCGATCCCTTTTTTTGCGGCGCTCGCTTATCGCTTTTACATTCTTGAACTAGGAGCTCCCAGCTCCCGAGGTTCCGAGACAGTCCCAAGTACGCATACTATACGTATAGTATGTACGTATGCGTACTATAGCATACGACGTACGAACGAAAGGGTTGTAGCTATACATGTGACAATAGTAAAAAGATTTTCCATAGCTTTTTCACATAAAAATTTCTCACTTTGTCGACGATCGAGCGATTGATGTTGTTGGTTGGTTATCTGCCAGATTGGTTAGTTATATGCAGAGTATACTTTTCTACTTTGGTTGTGTGGCAACATTCTGTGTTTTTTACTATCCTAATGATTCATAATGATTATTTACTTAGGAACTTATAGGTATTTCACTTATTAATTACGTGGTTCTGGTTCGTACCAGTTCAGACCGCAATAAACTTGTAATACTACACAGTATACGTTATAAAGTATGAAGTGAGAAAATTATCAATCGTGTAGTTCAGAAGCTTTCACTAAATTAATGTGTAATTTTGGGATGTGCTAGCTTAGGCGGTTGATAATTCTGAAACTTATAATGTATGCTATATTACGTTTCTATACTGTTACTTTTGATTGCTAGTAAATGAGCATTATGTTTGACTGACTCTAAAAGAGCACTAAGAAATGGTAATAATATTCTTGTGAGAATTTGCGAATAGATGAAATAGCAGTGGGAAAATGGGAAACTTATCCATAGCACATACCACGAAGTTTCAAAACTGTCAATCAACTGCGTAGCACAAAAGAAGAATAAGTAGGTAAACGAATGCCGATTACTAGTGGCTACAGTAAGTTGAACATGTTTTATCTTAATACTTCAATAATGTTCTCGTACATCCTCATGTACAATCTAAATATGGAGTATCGAAATTGGCAAGTGCATAGTTCAAGGAACGCTTAACGCAAAGAATTCAAACTTAGTAAGTATTGTTTCCCAATCATTGTCATTTAGGGATATATTAGCTATAGGTAATCAATAGTGGCATAGCAAATTTTAACTGTTTAGTTTAAGAAGTTTCGGAGTTCATAATTTTGTAACATATGCTACGTTAAGTTTTTTGACTATTTCTTTGTTATTTCTAAATATTACTGGTACATCAGCATTATGCTTTGCTTGATTTTGATAATGCAGTTAGAAATGTGTTTCAGTGATAATTTAGAAATATAGATCAAACAGCAGTCAAGAAATTTACACGTACTGTACAGCAAAATATTTAAAAATTCGAAATTGTCAAGTATGGGGCTCGACAACTACTTTAGTTAAAGAGTTCCAATTCAGTAAACAGGCTCTGATTATTACAAATAGCTATCATGCTCCTAACGTGGAAAGTTCACAACCTGGAACTCTCCGATTTGGACGTAATATAGCTCAAAATGTGCGAGGCAGCGGTAGTAATTATAATCCTGCAATCGGGATGGTGAATCGTTTGTTTGCTGTCCTCGAGGAAAGAAACATAAAGCCTGTAGACAATTTTATTGCAAAATCAATATTTTGGGTAGCAATTTTGTTTATTTACTTACTTCTCCATTTCCATGGCCTGGCGTCATTCTCTATCTATACATATTGCTTTTGTTCCTTCTTTCGCAATAGACTTTTGTTGGCATTGGCCGTAGCTTGGCCTATTTCTTTGTTTGCTATTTTATGAATTGCAAAAATAAATAGTTAACCTTTCGTTAACAAGAGCAGGGTAGTCGCACGAGCGAAAGGTCGCGCGTCTTTTCCGCATTTTCATACTTTGAAGGCATTTTGAACACAAATGGCTCGCTATAAATGACCATTACTCTAGGATCTAATTATTGACACTGTAATAAGCGCACATTGGAGAGATCCAGAACATGGATTCTTATGTGCATGTTTAAGTCATAAATATATTGTAACATTAAAATTACATTATAATATAAACATGCGTATAGGAGATGGTACACATTTTAACATAAATGATACTTGACATTTTAACAAAATGATACTTTTAAATTTTTTTATCAAACCATTGGTAAATAATTAATATTTTTGTTCTCTTTATTGTTAAGCATTAACTAACAAAAAGACATGAAATCCGTCCAAAAACATTAAAATGTAAAAAAATGCGCCAAGTAGCAGTTTGAATCCCCTACAAAATTGAGATATAACAAAAAAGATATAGATATCATTTAAGAAAGCCAAGCTTTCATTCAAAGATACCTCGATTTAACTCGCATTATCAATTAACAATAAATTAACAATAAATTACCGATTAACAATACAAAAAATCTTGGCGTGTGCGCACTTCATTCCAGGCACCTGTTCCGGCAATGTTACTAAAAAACGTTTAAAGAAACATATACGCGATGAACGGAGAACCTCCTTCTTATCGATATTGGGAAAGAATGATGTCCTTGTCAGTTATGACAATGAGACACTGGACAATGCTCATGAAATCGAAGAATATTCATTTATTGGAGGCAAACAATGGTAAAACAAGGTCGCTGTATATAGTATATATGATTCAAAATGAAAGATTTATTAGGATTTACTCACATTGTAGTAAAGTCAGTGATAGGTTTAACACCAGTACTACCGAACGAGTCGAAATGACTTGTTTTTACGTGGATCGTTATAGCAGCATAACAATCGTCGGTAGTTCTAGTGATAAATCAGTTTTCCATTGCCTTTTTACCTCGCAATGAAGTGCGCACACGCCAAGATTTTTTGTATTGTTAATCGGTAATTTATTGTTAATTTATTGTTAATTGATAATGCGAGTTAAATCGAGGTATCTTTGAATGAAAGCTTGGCTTTCTTAAATGATATCTATATCTTTTTTGTTATATCTCAATTTTGTAGGGGATTCAAACTGCTACTTGGCGCATTTTTTTACATTTTAATGTTTTTGGACGGATTTGTTTTTTTCTACAAGTAACTTTTATTGAATATCCGGAATTCAATTCCTAATAAAATGGCAACATTTGTTTAGCTATCGCAGGATACATACGAAAACTATTGCATTGATTTTAATACAATTTTTTCTTCTGTGAGTTATCCACGCAAATTATGACAAAATATTGCATTACTTTTTTACACAGTGTAACTTATTTCAAGTAATTAACATTTCAAAAATAGAATGGAAGCATTGTCCACTACTACATAATTGATAAGGAGACTATGTTTTTAATAATATTACCGGAGTAGAATACCCAAAATGTAGCGCGCACACACCAATTTTTTTTTGTATGTTCGAGTTACAAGTTAAATCGAGGTTTATCTTTGAATGAACATTTAGCTTGTACAATATTTATTTCTTTTTTGGAAAATCTAATAGATGAAAAGCTATTGAGACTAAATTACTACTTGGTGTTTTTTTTACAGTTTCCTGTGTACTATAAGTCGGGCCCCTGAAAGAATGTGGACGAAATTTCCATCTCCGAAGCGTAGCGACTGCCACTTCCCATGACACTTGGGTAAGTTGCAGACCGAACACTACGAAGCGTGAGGGGGAAAGCAAGGCTAATACTTACCGGGCCAGAGTTTTAGTCAGCGCAATAATAGAAAGGTTCCTCTGGATCGTCTGCGGATCCTCCCGCGAGCCTCAACTCGAATCCCTCAACACATGTAGGTCCTTGAAGACGGTCATCTAGCTTTCGGTAATGCTACCGGGCAGCCAAACACGACCGCTTGGGGAAAAAAGTAGGGGAAGAATAGTGCGGCGAGACAATGAAGCTTATTGGAATCAGCTTTTTACCATCGAATTATCGGTAATACCGACAAGCGTAATTGTTTTGTTAGCCGCATAATGTCACCTATGTCGTGTGTCGCTCAGCACTACACAGAGTGAATCAAATTGACAAATACTGAATCTTGAGAAAGCGTTACTTATACACTCCGGCGAAACTGTTTTATTCTTAATTCTGAATTGTACGGTAACCATATTGTAGGAGCGTAAAGTTGAGCGAATGACAGCGAATGGGAACAAATGTATAATGAATGTGGTTTATAAATTAAAGAAGCTGTCCAAGGGGCAGCATCGAGGAGCGAATGTTATGAGAACGAGTGTAAGACGTGAGTTTGAGGGTGTCGTATGACTGAGATATGGGTAAAAGCAGTAGCGAGTGGTATGAGGGACAGATGGGGTGAGCGAGTGGCCGAACGCGAGCGAGTGTCCGAGCGTGAGCAAGTGGAATGGGGAACGACTGGAACAAGTAAGGATGTCACGAAGAAGTATGTATGCCTAAATTGTGGAGTGAATGTTGCTAAGTGGAATGGGATGCGAATGAGACCAGGGTGGCCTGCGAACGAAAGAGTGTGCGTGTGTATGTACGAGTGCTAAGAATGTATGAGGATAGATATAAGGGCATTTTGGAGCCAGGAGCACAGTTCAGAGTCGTGAGTTCAGAGGAGACAGTTAATAAAGGCAGTTCAGAGTTCAGAGTTAAGAGTAAGAGTCAGAGTCAGAAGCAGAGTCTGTTGACCAGTAGAATAATAAAGAACGGATATTTAATAACGAACAACACTTTCACAAAAATTTCATATTCCAACCCTGTCCTCCCGACCCACGCGATCCTACAATATTAACTTACCTTATACCAAACATCTATGAACTGAATCTATGAAGAATGGGCTATGATTATTGGGATGAATGCTTGTTAGTTCAAATTAATATAATTTTGTTACGTCCTCGCGTAGTTCCTTGGAAATTGTTCGATTTTATTCATACGATATTTTTTTAGTTCGATATTTTTCGTACTCATGACTGCGAGTCTTCTGGTTTTCACTTGTGTGCCATTGCATTCACGAAGGCTATTTTTCTTATTCCCACGGGAATGTTTGAGAGTCTGGTGTCAATGCTATGCATTGTGGGGTAACCCTAGACGCCGCTCTCGAGAGCCCGAAGGAAGGAACCCTGCTGTGTATGTCTTAAGCGTTTCGTTCTATGAAGTCAGAGTCGCCGTATATCTGCTCACTGAGATAAACCACGTGCGGATACGGCTGGAATTCGGCAATGGTCAACATTGTGGGAACTTTCCCTAGCCGGATGTTCGTGTCGCACTGTACGTGCATATTGTACAAGTGCATATTATTAACATTTCTAACACCGAACGCACCAGTCAGCTCATATCATCGTTTTCTAGCCTGCGTGCTAACACATTTATTTCAGGCTCTCACACATACGAAATACTAAATGTCGTATATATAATTTTACTCGAATTGATGCGAATTATCCTAAATTATGGAGGCATAACCGATTAAGCCGGAAATTTCAGGAGCTTATTCCTCGCGTTCATAGTTTTAATTCTCACGCTCACATAAAAGCAAACTCCGTTTGTTATAACGATAAGCTTTTCGTGGGAACTTAGCGATTGGACTCTTGCTTATGTTGGGAATTCAAACGATAGCCTAGATTAGTGAGAACCATTAACTCTCATGCTGACTCTCTCATTTTAATTCTCGGAACGCAACGTCTTTTGTTATCACTCTAGTAAGAAGGGAGAGCTTTTTGCTCTACTCCTACACTGACTGACAAATCAGCTAACGCCCTTAGGCACCGACGGTCAAAGTTGTCTCTGATTCGTCGGTGCAACAAAAATGCAGCCTAAGAGTTTTCGGCGCGGACGGACCGACCCGCGACCGGCGAAGCGGTGGCTGCGACACTCGTCGTTTTGAAGTCGTGAGGTACGCCGCGACAGTCCGTGGTCTAGTATAATTTCTTTCCTTTTGAGACAGAGTTACGTTGGTCAAATCTCTTTGAGTGGAACCGCGTAAGGACTCATAGCCACGTTAAACTTAGCTAATAGTGTCTCTCTACGTTCTTTCGCACCCGTTAAATTCAGCCGGGTTAAACTATAAGTGAATCTTAGTATTACAATACATTTCTTCCACTTAAAGATTTTTTTCTAATCATCAGTTGAGTCAGTGAGTGTGTGAGTGAGTGGTGGTTCTCCATTCCAGCATTCAGCAACCTTTTAGTATCCATACTTCACTCTAGCAAGGAAGGGAGAGACAGCAGTAAAGAGAAAGAGCTAGAGCAAGGACACTAGTCTCATCGAAGGCCGGGAATTAATTTACCGTATTTCCAAAAAGTACATTTCAGTGTTCGGTAAGTTCCCACTATATTGTTACGAGTCTGGCTCCCCTGCTACCCCATTTGTACCATACGATCGAAATCACTGACTTGAAGCTGTGAAGAGTGTCCTTAACGACTGACGCTCTTCGTCTGTATAACAGCGAGCTACTTCTGTCAGTCTAACGCCGGATCCCGCCTCGAATAGACATCCTTTATAAAGCTCCGAAATACACGCTTCTTCCCAACTTTATAATCAGTTTCGTTTCATTAATGCCTCGTACGCGTTCCGCGACCGCGACGCGTAACACGGGCCGTAACAATATCATTGTTGCCTTCATCCCAGTTATGTAACGTATGCGTTTAAAGAGAGAGCAAGAGCAGAGCTTACGAAGGGGGAGTTAAATCCAAACGAACTGTGTGCGCGCGATCATTAGCGACTTTTACCGTCATCTCCGATTTGATTGTTTTGGGACATATTGTAGCCTATGGCAAGAATTGTCACTATTGACCAAATCCGTCCTTTATGGTAGCGTCATATCTGGATATTCTTTCAAAATTATCGCATGTTTCATGGATCACCATACAAATATTCCAGTCACAATATATTCATACTTAATTTCCTTAAACCTGTATTTAAGTTAATTTCGTCACACTCGTTACCTCCTCTAATTGCCTCCGCTCAACGAAAACTCAATTGAGGGCCCGTATGGGACTCCGACCAGATACCGATCCCAACTACCCTTATCCTTGCAAAGGATAAGCAACCGGATAATAACTCGGTATATAAAATTTATTATTTCCTTTGCTGTACGTACGACACTAATCCGCTCGTGCCGAACGGTTGTACGTAACAATTTCAATAACAAAAGTAGTGGTGTGGTAATGAATTTACAATCTTGTGGTTCGTGTTCGATTCCGAATAGCCAAAATGATTTTCGATTTCTCGCAATTCAAACAGGCCATCAAATAGCATTGTGTTATTATAGTCATAAACTCGTCTCGTGCTGCACATTTTCACGTCCAGCCGATTGCAAAGAATAGTGCGGCCACACTATTCATTTTCCTATTTGCTTTGTAGTCACTGGTGACTTTTCACTTCCACAGTCTCGGCTCATGACACATAATGTTTATAAATGCGATTTAAACGTTTGTTTGCTAAAAAAAGATACCGTCTTTAAATCTGGTGGATTGTGGAGGGCGTCGATAGCCGCAAATTAATAGTGACACAAGTTTATTACTAATATCAAAATATATTATTTCTTCACCTTCATTTCTTCATCCTAATAATCATAGCCTGCTCTCTGGAGATTTAGTTCACAGAAATTTGATATGACATAAGACTTTAATACGGTTACCATATAATTCAGAATTCAAAATAAAACAGTTTTATTGAAGTGCATAACCTGTACAGGGTGATGCGCACGATACGCGATGCGCGAATCGGGGAATCAGCTTTTTACCATCGAATTATTGGTAATATCGACCTTGCGTAATTGTTTTATTAGCCGTGTAATGTCACCACTGTCTTGTGTCGCTTAGCACTACACAAGTTGAATCATGGCAGATACTGGCAGCCTATCAATTAATTGAGAAATGCAAAATTTCGAGGAAACGTTACTTATGCACTCCAATAAAACTGTTTTATTTTCAATTCTGAATTATATGGTAACCATATTAAGTCTTATGATATATCAAACTTCTCTGAACTAAATCTCCGGGAAGCAGGCTATGATTATTAGGATGAACGCTTGTTAGTTTAAATTAATACAATTCGAAATTATACGACAATCTTGGGAAGTGTAGGACAAAAGTGACGGATACGGCATAGAATGACCCATGTTCAGGGTAAGAATACGTCAACTGCTTTGAGGATTCTCCTTATTGCTCGGGGCAGGATCCGACTTCAGCGGATCGGGAAATTCTCCTGGCTAACCCATCCCGAGTCTCTTGAGAAAATGCTAATGTGCATGTTCGTGCGCGGCTCGTCAAGTGTATACCGGCGTTTGACGTTCATGGTGCGTCGAATGCACTCGAAAACTGTTTCGAAACCGTGCCCTTGTGTCGGTTTCTATTGTCTGGCTGTTCGTGCTCGCGCTCAGTTCGGCAGATGTATACCCACCTTAAGAAACACCCGAAATGTTACTATAAGTCGGGCCGCTGAGAGAATGAACGTGAGATTTCCCTCACCCAAGTGCAGTCACTGCCACTTCCCTTGACACGTGGGTGTGTCGCGGTCCTAGCGCTATGCATCTACACGACCTCGGTATTGGTTGCCCGACCCAATAGGGTCAGCCTAACTTAGATAAAGACAAGCTGCGCCTGTCTCCGTTTGACACATTGAGCGACTCGCAAGCCAGGGTTAGGTGCCATTTTTCTTAAAACGGATCAGTTCTTTTGCATCAAACCACCAATTTAGACTAACATGAGGATACTATATTCAGTACACGAGATTACCGTGATTTAACATTATGATTTCTCAGCGATCAGGATTAACTGATCGCTGAGAAATCTAACTGGCATTTCAGATTTTCCTGAAATTCACACGTTGTTCCCCATAAGAAAATAGATATAGGTCATATTCTCATTTTCCGTGATTCGTAATTGTGTAAGAAATAGAGACTGTCAAAGTAGGGTATTTTATCCTTTTCGTTAAATGCGACTATTACGGAAGAATTTTTGTTGCGAAAACCGCTGGTCGGATCGACGTTGTTCTTTTCTTGTTTTGTTCGGGCAGAAACAAACTTTATAGCTATTATTTTTTCAGGACCCGTAGATTTTCCATTTAGTATAAGGTATTTAAATAAACTTTTAGTTTGTGAATAAAGTAATGTTGGGGTAGATTGGCCACTCTAAGACTGATTTCAAAATATAACGTGGACTTTCCATTACCGAATACTGTTTCGTTCAGGGTGGCAAAATATGTATAATGAGAATTAGACTCACTCTCTACCCAGATAGCACGGACCTCCAAAAGCCAACTGAAAGCGGTCTATTCAAAGTCGACTTTTAGTCCGCTGCAGTAAGATCCCGTATAAGTGAACATATGCAGGTCTCCAAAGTAAGCGCGCTAAAAGCGTGCATTTGGCGTACTTGAGATAGCGCACACCTCCAGAACCCAACCGAATGCCATCTTTTTAAGGTCCGCTTTTTCTCCGCTGTAGTAAGACGGGTAAAAGCGAACCTGTGTAAGACCTCTAGGGGTGAGCGCGGTTACAGCTCGCATTTGGCGTACTACTCATGGATGACTATTGAATGACGCGAATCTGTCATCTTTTAGTTGACCCAATTTTGTCATTTTCAAGTTGACTTAATTCTGTGAGATATTCCAACTTTTCTAAGCGTCGTTGGACTTGCACGCATTACCACATAGATACTTTGCGTTATGGGAAAGCAGTAGTACGGATCGTCTCCTCCTGAAATCGCGTGTGCTCTCACACTTCACCAGTGCCTCAATTTTTGTGGGAATTACAATGTGCTGTTTATGGTTGTGTGGTAGAAAGAGTTTATCATTTATTCTCCCTTAGAGAACAAGATGCGAGGGAACAACTGTACAAATGTACGTTGATCGTACAGGTTATATGTGCGGGCTAAATCCAATTATACTCTATTATTTGACTGTTCGTGACATTACAATTAAGCGAGTATAGCATAGGAAATTAATAATACAAGAAATATAGGTTCGTCACATCTGCTTCGCAAATGTTGAAAGTTGTAAAGTGGGGAATATCCATCAACACGCAACTTTCCTTGTGGACTCGGCAGATTTATGGCCCCGTAATAGCTGCACGGACCAAACACCGAAAACTAAATTACTTTATAGAGGTATGGGTCATCATTGGAGTTGATTTTCAATATATCCTTTAGTATAGGTTTATAATTTTCTTCCGTTTTTAACTAATCTTTCAATCTAACTGGTTCATTCCATACATGTAATGCACCTATATTTCATATGTTTGTAATACTACATTCGAATGTTAATAAATCGAGCAATATTGGGGTGTAAAATGTGTTTCAGAAAACAGAGTTGCAGTGCATTGGGGGAGAGAAGCTTGGAAACATGCGCGGCAGACACTGGCAATTATTGCCAGTAATAGATTAGCCACCAAGCACACCTGGACGAGACAAAACAATTCAATGCCGGTGCAGGAGATGAAATTTATCACCTTATTAACAGATACGTATACTATAGTGTCTTTAACTGGTGGGAAGTGAACCAATTGTATAAAATTTTCACTGTAGTAATTCTTATAGTATAGATAGAAGTAAATTCTTTTTTGCAATGCACGTAGTGCAAAAGTTCATTTTTCGAAGCCTGCGTATTGTTGTTGTATCTTTATGTTGTCCATTGACTAGAGCCATACTTATCAAGTAATTCTTGAGATATGTATAAAACTAATAGCCTCCAGACTATATCTTTACCATAAAGTACCCCATTAAATTTTACTTTGCAAAACTAATTTTCTTTAATACTTTGGTTTTTGCAGAAGCTGTCTCAACAAAGAAACATCCGAACGAAGCTATCCCAGTTTATGGTGAAAACATCTATCCAGAACTGGTTCCAGCAAGCAGGCCAGGCTTGGAAAGACCTTGCGAGAAGATAGTGGTTTTTAAAATGTGTTATATAGTTTTATGTAGTTTTTAAGCTATAGGTTATCATATAATATTTAATTATATAGTTTTTAAAGTGTATATTTTAAGTTTTATTTTACTATTATAAATTTATTATATGTGTAAAAATTGTAATAAGAATGCAACAAAAATTGAATAAATGTTTCATAACTTAAACCTAACTGTATTTAAATTTAAACCTAAAAATCACCATTCAGACCGCTCTTCAATGCTAGCTCGAAGCTGCCGTTTAAACGTCCGCTTTAACTCAACTTTTAGAAGTCCGCTTTAAGTCAACTTCTTTTGGACGCCAATACGTCACTTATATGCGGACATGAGTAAACTTTCAGCGGCCTTCCAGCGGCCTTTCGGTGAACTTTTGGGGTTCCCAAAAACTCCACCTACTCCAAATAGAGCGCGCTTTAAGCGAAGTTAAAGCGGACTTCGTGCTAGCTGGGTATGTTAAGAAAGTGAACGGAGGCGGGTCCCCGTCTCACTTCAAATCTCAAATACAGACGCATAGCGTGGCTACAATGCGCTTAGCATGTGTGAGTAGAAAGCGCGTGAGGGGAAGCCAGGCTACGGAACTCCCGAAACGTAACTGGAGAGGGTAAAATTTCGGCCGAGTCCGCCTGGCTACCCTCCCTCACCGGATTCATTCTCTCAGCGGCCCGACTTATAGAGAGGGCTGCTCCTTCTGGCTATCCTCGCTCACCGTTCATATTCGCTCAGCGGCCTGACTTATAGTTGTCTTACCCAGCTTCGCGTGGGTGGCATTTGGTTTGCCTGGCGTTGCTCGGACTTCTATGGGGGCTTTAGCTATGAATAAGAGCTAGTTGTATGTACTTGGTTAAGGAATAACCAAGGTTATTCCTTAAATATTCCTTCAGGTGAATAACATTGGTTGTGTGTACTTTTTAAGGAATTTAAATCGATTGTGATTGAAAAAATTGATTATGTTTATTTTCGTCACATGTTTACCCATAAAATTATTAAAAACATTATTTGAACTACTAATAAAGTGGCTCAGCCGTGTGTTAAGGTACCATGTACAAGTAAAATGTTGAAAACAGATTCGAAATGTATTTTTTTTCTCACACATCAATTTTTTTCTCAAAAATGTATTATACACATATTTAAGTACACATTGCAAGTTATATATCCTGTAAATTTCATTACGATATTTGTAGTGGTTAGCACACTACAGGAACTTTCGTGATGTCATAGCTCCACCATTTTTTACCTGAAACGAATTACAATTTTTTTTATTTATAAGACAAATAACCATACGTGAGTTTATCGTGAGTTTATCGAGTGATTATCGAGTGATTATCGTGAGATTATCGAAAGATTATCGTAAGGCTATCGAGAATTTACCGTGCGATTCTCGTACAAATTCCCTTCCCTGCTGTGAGTCGCGAACCTCCCCCGCCCCGCTGAGCCTAGCTAGCCCTTGAATTGAATATATTTTGGAGGAATTGGGGGGTTACCCGCGGCGGTGGAAATTGGAGCGTCTATCGTTCGCGATTCGGGAGTCTGTCGATCTGAGGTGTCCATCGTTCGCAATTCGGGAATCTATCGATTTGAATGTCTATCGTTCGTGATTCGCGAGTCTATCGTTCCCGTTTCGCAAGTTTATCGAATTGGTGTGTCTATCGTTCGGGGTTCGTGAGCAGGGTTGGGTAATAGTGAAAACTTTTACGGTGGGAATACTTATATTCAGCTTGAAAATATACTGAATATTTATATTCAGCCGAAAAATGCACTGAATATTTGTATTCGACCGAAAAATGCACTGAATGTTTATATTCAGCCGAAAAATGCACTGAATATTTATATTCAGCCGAAAAATGCACTGAATATTTGTATTCGATCGAAAAATGCACTGAATATTTGTATTCGGTCGAAAAATGCCCTGAATATTTGTATTCAGCCGAAATGCACTGAATATTTCTATCCAGCTAATTTTCGCCTTAAATACTTTTATTCGCACTTGAAGCTGCTGTAATGTTTGCATATGCTCATTAATTAATCCATATATGCGTGTGCGAGAGTGTGCGAGCGTGTGCGAGAGTGTGCGACCATGTGCGAGAGTATGCAAGCGTTTGCGAGCGTGTGCGAGCATGTGCGAGCGTGTGTGAATGTGTGCGTGCGTCTGCGAGATTGTGCAAGCGTATGCGAGAGTGTGCAAGCGTGAGCGAATGTGTGCAAGCGTGTGCGAACGTTTGCGAGCGTGTGCGAGCATGTGTGAGAGTGCGAAAGAGTGTGCGAGAGTTTGCGAGCGTGTGCAAGCGTGTGTGAGAGTGCGCGAGAGTATCCGAGCGTGTGCGAGAGCGCGCGAGCGTGAACGAGAGAGCGCAAGAGTATAGGAGCGTGTGTGGTAGTGCGCGAGACTATGCAAGTGTGTGCGAGAGTGTGCGAGAGTGTGCAAGCGTGAGCGAATGTGTGCAAGCGTGTGCGAACGTTTGCGAGCGTGTGCGAGCATGTGTGAGAGTGCGAAAGAGTATCCGAGAGTGTGCGAGCGTGTGCAAGCGTGTGTGGTAGTGCGCGAGGCTATGCAAGCGTGTGCGAGAGTGTGCGACAGTGTGCGAGAGTGTGCAAGCGTGTGCGAACGTTTGCGAGCGTGTGTGAACGTGTGCGTGCGTCTGCGAGATTGTGCAAGCGTATGCGAGAGTGTGTAAGCGTGAGCGAATGTGTGCAAGCGTGTGCGAGGGTATACGAGAGAGAGAGAGAGAGAGAGAGAGAGAACGAGTCTTTATCTCTCCCTTTCTGTTTTCTGCGATAGAGAAAAGATTGAATACAAGTACTGAAGTGATTTTCGGGCTCGATGAAATATTCAAGACGTGCGAATGTTCTTTAACAAGTTCTCAATTGTTTATAAATATATCAGAAATCATTGTCACGAATGTAAGCTTTTCCATGTACATATGTGTTTCTGACTATGTACAATATTTGTGAATAACATATTTCTAATAGAAACTATAAGTGTTATATCTCTGTCTAAGCGAATAAGACTATTAAGATTTTTTTTATCCAACTTCAAAATAGAAACGGAAAAGACAAGTCAAATAGAAAATTCTCCTCGTTTTCTACTTGGAATACAAGTATTTCGTATTTAGTTTGCAGCTGAACTTATAAATATTTGCAACGACTATTTTATCGCTACATACAAATACTCAAAATAATATGTAGCTAAATAACCATATTGTTTCCAACTGCAATTTATTTGTGATATTATGCAAAGCGCCTATCGTTCCGCATATGTGCATGTGTAGCACCAAATATTTATATCAATCCGACAAACGTTTTGAATATTTCATCGAGTCCGAAAATCACTTCAGTACTTGTATTCAATCTTTTCTCTATCGCGGAAAACAGAAAAGGAGAGATAAAGACTCGTTCTCTCTCTCTCTCTCTCTCTCTCTCTCTCTCTCTCTCTCTCTCTCTCTCGCATACCCTCGCACACGCTTGCACACTCTCGCATACTCTCGCGCACTCTCGCACACGCTCGCATACTCTCGCACACGCTTGCATACTCTCGCATACGCTTGCACAATCTCGCAGACGCACGCACACATTCACACACGCTCGCACATGCTCGCACACGCTTGCACAATCTCGCACACGCTCGCACACGCTCGTATACTCGCGGGCACTCTCGTACACTCCCCCATACGCTCGTATACTCTCGCGCACTCTCACACACGCTCGCACACTCTCGCACACGCGTGTGGATTAATTAATGAGCATATGCAAAAATTACAGCAGCTTCAAGTGCGAATCAAAGTATTTAAGGGGATGTAGGACAGTTAACCTTTACATTTTTATAAATTGTATAAATGTTGGTGTGACTAAACCAATCACTTGGTGAGCACAGTCATTTTATCTTTAATTAGTATACTTGTACAGAGTAATTTGAGGTAAAAACATTTAAAATCAAATAAACAATAAGGCAGTTATTAATTGTTAAACATTACAATATTAATTATGCATAATAGTACTCTGCGGATGATTTTTCCAAAACTATTGGCTCAAATGGGTTCCGCTTTTGCACAATTATTCACTGTACCACCTGTTACAGCGGGGACCACAGTTGTTATTATATTCAATCATTTAGTACATTTAGCATAACCAAATAGTTACAGAAAATAGAGTTTTATTGGTTAACAATATAAACAATTGGTTTTAGCCAACTTCCACATGACTTATCTGCATGATTTTGGTCCCTGCCTTAGCTATGATCTTAAAAAAGAACTCTGTAAAAACTGATCTTCACTGGACCAACCGTACCAAAGAAATCCTCCGCAGAGTAATATTATGCATAATTAATATTGTAATGTTTAACAATTAATAACTGCCTTATTGTTTATTTGATTTTAAATGTTTTTACCTCAAATTACTCTGTACAAGTATACTAATTAAAGATAAAATGACTGTGCTCACCAAGTGATTGGTTTAGTCACACCAACATTTATACAATTTATAAAAATGTAAAGGTTAACTGTCCTACACCCCCTTAAGGCGAAAATTAGCTGGATAGAAATATTCAGTGCATTTTGGCTGAATACAAATATTCAGGGCATTTTTCGACTGAATACAAATATTCAGTGCATTTTGCGACTGAATACAAATATCCAACGCATTTTTCGTCTCAATACAAATATTCAGCGCATTTTTCGACTAAATACAAATATTCAGTGCATTTTTCGGCAGAATACAAATATTCAGGGCATTTTTCGACTGAATCCAGATATTCAGTTCATTTTTCGGCTGAATACAAATATTCAGTGCATTTTTCGGTTGAATACAAATATTCAGTGCATTTTTCGGCTGAATATCAATATTCAGTATATTTTCAAGCTGAATATAAGTATTCACACCGTAAAAGTATTCACTATTACCCAACCCTGTTCGTGAGTCTATCCAATTGAGTGTCTATCGTTTGCGATTCGTGAGTCTATCGATCTGAGGTGTCTATCGTTCACGATTCGTGAATCTATCGGATTGAATGTCTATCGTTCCCGTTTCGCGAGTCTATCGAATTGGTGTGTCTATCGTCCGCGTTCGTGAGTTTATCGATTCCGTGTCTATCAATCGCGCTTAGTTGAGAATTGTTAAGCCTCGAATTTTATTGTTCATCCCTCTGAGAACCGATCGGGTTTGGTCACGGGGCCTGAACCTATGGAACCCGTGCTAGTCCGCCTCCGCCGGGTTATCACGGTACGCGTGGTCTGGACGGCGTGAAGTAACTATTGGCTATCGTCCGTCGTCGGTGACATTCGTTTTTTTTTTTTAGGACCTGCTCACTCCGTTTCGTTCCCTTTTTCTATGACCACGAACTTAATCGCCCACAGAGACTTCCATCTTACGCCGAGCCCCCCGCAAATCGTGGGGAACAAATAATTTCGTGGCAGCCCATATGTTTGTACTGTGATGTGAAGTGAAATAGTTTTCAATATATTCGCCTG
Source organism: Ectemnius cavifrons (assembly GCA_964023945.1). NCBI lineage: Eukaryota > Metazoa > Arthropoda > Insecta > Hymenoptera > Crabronidae > Ectemnius > Ectemnius cavifrons. The sequence goes on along the minus strand of OZ030383.1, from coordinate 3,494,938 downwards.
TGTACAGGGTGAGTCACTTGCCTTTTAATCATCCCCTTCACATTCGTGTTCCAATTATTTCTATTATTGGTACAAGTTGATATTATAAATAAATGTCAGTGAGTGGAAAAGATTGGGTAAATACTCCTTTATATTAAAATTACTCAACATCGTATAATTATACCATTTTCAGCGGCGTATATCCATCATTGGCGATTCAAAGGCAATTGAATCATCCTGTACAATGAGTCACAGCCCCTTTACCCAGGAAATATTCCTATATCAGATAATTGATCCAAGCAACATTTGCTCAGTGAAACTTTCATCCAAAGTATATTTGTACATACAATAATTCATGCAAGAAATATTCACTTACTGTAATTTTTACTTAAGAATTTTCATCCAGGAAATATTGATGTAGAGCTATTTGCACAAAGGAATTTTATACATAATAATTTCACCCAATGGGTATTATGACGCGCTGCAACTCTTGGAGAATTAGAACATATTATTCTCCAAGTATATTGAGTTGTTGACAGCATGAAGACTGAGCCATACTGAGTCTGGGTTGGTTAGGTCTGGGTTTTAAGTCTGTTCTACATCTGTATTAGGTCTCTACCAAGTATAAGTGTTAAATTTGTACGGGAGAGAATTTATTGATTGAAATTTTTTTGGTTTAATATTTTTGAGGATGAAATTTCGTTTGTAATATTGTTTGGATGAATTGTTTGTTGTGTCAATATTCTACGTTTGAGTATTCTGTTGGGCGAATATTCTGTGGGTAAAAGTTCATGGAACCGTGTACAATGTCTCCTCACCCCATATAATTGCATCTTCCTCAAGCGTTGTTATTCACCAAAGTAAAGAAAATTAATTCATTTTTGTTACTTATTTAAAGAAGGTCTAACTCAATTTTATGGAACTACTTTTCTTATTTTGTTCACGCGTAGATTCAATAATTTTAGCTCGCTAGTTTTCCAATACAGAATTCTCCTGCGTATTTTTCCGGTCTTAGAACCGTGACTTTCACTTTTCCAGTCCACGTTATTTCAAGTGTTCACCCGTTGCATAGAGCGCACTATGCAACTGGATACACTTGGCCCCCATAAATTAAAGTCCTAAGTATTCAGACCCTGGGCGTCCACACTCCCACCCTTACCCATTTTCACTGGATTTTTTACCGACTTCGAAAAGGAGGAGGTACTCAATTCGACTGCTTTTTTTTTTTTTTTTTAAATGTTTGTCCGGCGATATCTCTGCGATGGATGGACTGATCGGGATGAAACCTTTGCTATCTTATAGAGTATGGTCGCACTTTGGTCCCAATATAAGTTTTTCCGAAATTCTTTAACATTAACAACTATTATTGCATAAACACTGAACTTTCGATTGTTCGGCGATAGCTTTGGGACGGTTTGTTCGATAGGGATGAAACTTTTAGTAACTTATAAGGGAAGTTCTCGCGGTACACCCTCTTGCATAAATTTCGGAATGTACAAGCTTTTTTTTCTTCAACAAATTCGGCTACATTTCTTCGTCTATAACTGTTACACCAGTGCAACGATGAAATTCAAAATGGAATCGACCGCGAACCATCAATTTATTGATTTCCTATTCTAAAAAGCATTAAATAAAAAAAATATATTTTTAACAAAAATGTGACCGACTTCGAAACGAAAAAATGCCCTGAAAAGTAAAAAATAACTTCTTGTTGTCATGGATACAGAAATTTGCATTAAGCCTAAATATTCTGCAACTTTTCGGAGGCGGCGCAAATATAAGTAAAAGATTACAAAAATCACGAAGCCCTCACACTGAAATTTGGGAAGACTCATGGTCTTTATGTACAGATATCTCTACAAGTTGAAAGTGCGAAGTATCCCCTATCTAATATACTAATATTGTTAACATTAACTGCTCTGGTATACGACAATTCCGTACAATTCCGATATCTCATAGGTGTAGATCAATCTAGCAAACACGCATGTACATATAACAGACTGCAGGCAATAGAACAATCGTTACTTTCGTGTCTATCATTTTCTCTTCGTCAATCATTAATCATTAAAATCAGCCATATATAGGGATAGAGACAGATCAAGAGAGAGAGATTGAGAGGCAGGAGGAAGATTACGAAAGCAAGAGTGAGAAAGCATGGGTAAGAAAGAAAATACGGATGGGCACGGGTAAGACACATGATTGCCAGTAATATTTTACTTATATTTGCGCCGCCTCCGAAAAGTTGCAGAATATTTAGGCTTAATGCAAATTTCTGTATCCATGACGACAAGAAGTTGTTTTTTACTTTTCAGGGCATTTTTTCTGTTGCTTGTTTTTTACTTTTCAGCTCTCTGGAACTCTGTCAGTTTTCAAAGTCGGTCACATGTTTGTTAAAAATATTTTTTCTCAAAATTGAATAGTGAGGAATTTGTGGGGGAACGGTGTACCCTCGAGAGGTTTCCATTACGGCTCGTGTATTGATCGAAAACGTTTAATTACAATAGTTAACTGAATTGTTATAAATAATTTAAGTCGGATCGAAAACAAATATAAGATAACAAAAATGTACAGCTGGACGAAACACCCTACTAAATTTCAACTCTTCAGATATTATAGGAGCTGAGAACGAAGCTGTCAAAGATCTGGCGATACATGTTTTAAGTTAAGGAAAAGTACGTCAAAAAATAGTGTCGGATTCCGATTACTAGCTGCCAGGCAGAAACATAAAGTTGGGCTTCCACTGAACGAACTTCATACTAGAATTAAAAACTAGTTTTTTCAAACACCACGAGTAGAATTGATTCGTCGATCGAAATAAGTAAACCTAAACTTGAGATTTCGATCAGAATCCAACGGCTACTCTTTTAATTTTCGTTCCATGGATAGTAGCACACGTATGTGATCATACAAATAAATTACTCGTGCGCCTTTATAATCTTCCTTTATAATCTTAGCCTTTGCTGAGATTAGAACAAAGGCTTGAATTAAGTCATTAGAGTAAGTGAAGGACGAAAGTTAAGGACTAACACGCAAATGCTTCGTTTAATCATAACATTTACTCGATCGAGTATTAGAAAACGTAAAGTTGACAGAGCAGCAGTTATGGGTGACTCTTGACTCTAAAGTTGGAAGGGAGAGGCACCGTATATTGTGCCGGTAACTGGAGCACGGGACAGACAGTCTACATCACTACAGGTTTCATAGTATGTGTGTTGACAGTGTCGCCGATTCTCCATTTCCCCACGAAGTTGCCTCTAATCGCGATCCGCCATTAATGAACTTAAGCGGGAGTTCAAGTCAAACGATTCGATGCGAATACTTTATATTCTAAAGTTTAGAATATATCGAAACAGGCTATTGACGAGCAGGCTTCTCTCCACGAACAATTAAGAATAAGGATTAGGTTCGGAAGTTCTGGCATGCAGATGTTAGGCAGCGCGTAGAGAAAAGAACGTCGAAGAGAGTCTTTTCCCTATGGAAAATAAAGAATAAAAGACCGAGGAAGTCACCTCTTGAAGTAATGGGAACTATTCGCTAAGCCAGAGCACAAAAGCCTTGCTTTTTCCTTAAGGCTCTTGTTAAATATAGAGTTTCTCGAACGTGCTGGTCAACATGTGGCCCATTAAATCAGTACCGCTTGACTTTCCCCGAAACGAGCAATAAAACAGAGTTCGAAGCGCGGTCCTGTCTCTCTCTCTCTCTCTGTTCGACCCATCTCTCTCGTTCTTTCTGAGGAAAAACCCACCGCAGGGGGTGTCCGCATGGACTCCACTTCGTCTAACGTAACTTTCCCATCACCGCAAGCATGCAACGGCCAGGCGCAACCATCCTCGAGTAGGAGAAGGGCACCAATGAAGGTTGCGTAGGGCCCAGCAAGTTTAAGGCAGACCTACGATTGGCTGCTGTTCACGCTCATGAAGTGGGAGGCCCTGCGATCGAAATCCGAGCGAGAGAAGTTCAGAATTGTGTTTCCAAGCGACCAGTGCAGTATTCCTTCTTCGAGTGAAACGATGATATACAAGTTTTAGTTTTCGACCAAGTCGTTCAGACACAAATCAGATTTAGCTTTCCGACCGAAAGGCCTTTTGCCAATATTGAACTCTTGTTAATGATCAGTAGCATCACGTGTGTGTTTTATGAATATAACGAGTCTTTTCCTCGTTATAACTTTCAAATCCATATGTACATCATATCTAACACCGCACAAGCAGAGTGCTTCGCGCTCCACGGGCATTCGTAGCCACCTTCACTCTGTAAAATTACGGACGGACGTGTGCAACACACTCGCTATACATATAGCAACGTGCGCCATTCCTACGTAGTGCGTTGTGCCGGATGGCTGTATTTTGATCGGCTGACACCGCCAAGGTATTACAGCATTGAAGTGATTACGATTTGCTACACGAGAAACATGATATACTTACCAAAAGTTATGATTGAAGTTCAAGGTAAATCATACACTATTTGCTTCTATGGAATTTTTTAGTTTTCATTTGACGTTTGTAACCAATCACGGGGAGTCCGGACCAGTTCAAATTGAAGAGACAAAGGCCGTTTGAATTCCGTCTCAACGGTTGTTGTGTTTGTTCCGAAGTACTGTGCCGTGAATAGCAAAATGCCGAGTGTTCTGCTGGAGGACTCGATAAACGTGGAGTTACAAGGTAATGCTTATACAATAAAACAATTACAAATGCCGTCTAAAGCTTATATAAGCACAACCTACACGTTGAGCGTCAGTAATAACGAGAAGTATAACGAGAAGTGAAATGAAGAATCTTGAATTGAATGCTAATGCATTATTATTGAAATCATTCGACATTATGTAAATATTTTTCTTTTTTATGAAGGGTCGCTCATTTTCAATCTCGTGACAAATTTTTATGTGTATTTAAGGTTTTGAAGTACATGTTAGTTTCGCTCTTTATTCATTAGCTTAAGGAAGAATCAATCTGATTGATCATATCTTTTGGTTTTCCTTTCATGAAAGTTTATGAGGAAATATGATTTTCAATTGCTTAACACTTTCCAAAGTTAATGAATAAAGAATGAAATTGACATGTGTTCTAAAACCATAGATGAAAACTTGGAAACGGAAACAGAAATAGTAATCTTGCAATTGATAACCGTCCTAAGAAACCAGGACTTGGAAGTCTAATTTATTGACATGAATAAAACGTTTCGTTTTCACCAAAATCGATGATAAATAAGTTTGATTCAGTGAAATGGATCAATGTTGATTTAACTGGGCTCTCAATGGCTTGTAAAAGTAACTCAAAGGGAACTATTTTCCAACGTTTATTGCCAATTATGATGCACGATATTATATTATATTGTACAATACTGTAATCATATTATGATAGAAATAACTTGACACTTCGGTTATGTTTATTTCATAAATTATATCTTGTTTGATATAAGAGAATATATTTAATACCATTCAAATTTAAACATTTACAGATAAACACTTGCTCCTCTATGATACAGTGATTCACTGTAACGCAGGACAACATTGTGTATTAATATATTTTTGTATCATTTCCTTATAAACTTAGATAAACCTTTTTATTTAATATTGGCAAAGTTTGGGCAAAGTGAATAAAGGCCAATTTTAAAATGCACGCAAGCGCGGTCCAACAGCATTTGTAAGGTAATGGGCTTTCCTCGCAAAACCTTGTCACTTTCATTCATGTCAATATAAACACAGTCGTAATGAGCAACTTCAAAGTTTCTAGTCTTTGCTTTTTAATACAGTGAATGTTTCAGTTTGGTTTTACTTCTTTTTCTAGTGCCAAGTTCCATTATTTAAAATGATAAAATTATTTCATTATCCAATGTTACCTTTTCCAATTCTGTGCAAGAAATTGTTACATTCTGTCAACAATGATTGTGATGATGAAATGCTAGTTTTTGGGATTATTCGCTTTGTCTAAACGGTTTACCCAACTGGATAACAACTACAGTCTTAGATTTTGCCTAAATAGTAAACCATGATATACGGCATACGACAAAATGGTTGTCACAGTCTAGATGCATACTCGTTGCATATGCTACCAAATTTCACTTTCTGTGTGACCGTCGCCTTACAGATTGTGACAATTATTTTGTTAGATGCTGTGCATGGTTATTTAAAGACTAAAGATGCAACAGAAGTGGTTTGTGATTCTAATATTTTCCTCTTTATTTCCGTATACAGTAAAACCTTGATTGTTTAAACTAATCAAGAGATATGCCTGTTCAGATAATAGTATTTAGGGATAATAGAATAGCTACTTTTGAAATCTTTGTGTATTTAAAAAGAAAAACAGAAACATCTACTGTGTTGCGTTAAGCTGGTGTTACACTATATGGCTTCCATCCATTTGTAACATATCTATTATAGGGTAATGCATGCGTTAGAAATGGTTGGAAAATGCATAGTGTTACAATAGCTTCGCCCAAGCTTCCCCTAAAAGCTGAGAATATTATAGATTTTTACATACAGCAGAATATCTCTTATATAAATCATATTATTTGCATTTCTTACTATCTGAATTCTCTGTTATATTATTTTTATGGTTTTTCATGAATTACATGAAGACTTGCATCAGCGAGAATATTCAAATCCGTCCAAAAACATTAAAATGTAAAAAAATGCGCCAAGTAGCAGTTGGATTTCCCCCAAAATTGAAATATAACAAAAAAGATAATAGATATCATACAAGAAAGCCAAGCTTTCATTCAAAGATATCTCGATTTAATTCGCATTAGCAATTAATGATAAATTAACAAAAAATTAGCGATTAACAATAAAAAAAACTTGGCGTGTGCGTGTTTCTGTTCAAATATGCACCATCACTATGTGCATGTTTATGTTATAATGTAACTTTAATGTTACAATGTATTTATAACTTAATCATGCACATAGGAGGAGATTTAAAAAATTGAGCTGAATGTGAGAATATAGATTCCCTACATAATATATAGCTTGCACTTAACAAGTTCAATATTCCAAAGTTAAACAGTATGAGATTTACAACTTGCCTAATATAATTTAAAATTTTAACTTTAGTCTGGTGGAAGTTAGAAGCCTGCTAGTGATTGGTAATAATTAGCACCTGTTTACTGATTCTCAATAGATAGGGTGCATTTAAATTGCAGATCAGATAAGCTACACTCTCATACACACTTTAAGTTTGGTATATCTTCAGTACCAAATGCATAGGTCATGGAGCACATAATCTAAAGTAATGAAATTTGCTAAACAAGTACTGATTACCAATAGCTATTATATCCCTAAATGACATGTGATTGGTAATTAGTACTTGCTTACATCATTTTAGTTCTTCAGCTGAAGCGTTCCTTGAACAATGTACTTGACAGTCAAGATACAAATTAGACTGCGTATGAGCATTTTGCTTGGTTTATATATTATAATTGTAAAGCGTCAAATAAAACAATGATTCAGATTAGCAAAGGAGAGATTATGAATAGCCAGAATCTACTGAAATTGTAAATGATTTGACTTAATACTTTACAAGTTATATTTGATAAGCTATATATGCAAGCTGTCTCATTCTCAGTCTAGTTTTTTTATGTATCCTGACTATCAAGGGCCTAGCTGACGGAGTGCAAACCTAAAGTGCTGAAATTAGTCTACGTAAGCATTCCCTTAAATTGTAAATAATTGCTAACTAATTATTGGTTAAAAGATTCATATGCTAGACACTTGAGAATTTTAGCTATTGATAATGAGCACTCGTTTACCAAATACAGTGAACAGTGATTTGTGAATTACGCACTTAACACTTTTGACATTTCATAATTCTCAATAGTCACAAGATCACAGGGACAGGGGCAAGGACAGTATGCTCTTTTATTAATTAACTAAAAATAAAGCATGGAATCTGAAATAAAAGAATAAAGTCGGACTGTGTCACATAACCGTTATTACAAATGACCTGCCATGGCATAGCCGGCTTAACCAACGTGTCGGCAATGTAAACACGACACAGCCATATTATCTCCGCAGCACGCAGCATTTCACAATGATGCCATCTTGTATGCGAAAAGTGAAAGTTACATTTTTAAGAATAGTCAACAAAGAATCTTAATCCGCATTTGCCTTTTCCGCGAGTAAAATAAGTAGGTGAAATCCATATCTCTTGAACGACTGAACCGATTCGCTTGATTCTTGGATCATTGGATTCAGAAAAATTAGTGAAAAAATGCAAAATTCAGAAATAAGTTCTTGGAGCTGTAACTTTTTCATAAATCGAGGTGAAAGTTTTACAGCAGACGACAACCGCTATACTTCGGGATAAGTATCCTCGGTAGGCGCGCGCTGTATATATATAACTACTACTTGGCGCGAGACTCTACCGAGTCTCTTGATAGTAAAAACTTTGGATAACATGACTCAGATAAGAGGGGTTCTACTGTGTATAAAATATATTTTCGAAAACGTCAATATCATTCACCAATGTTCAATCTACCAACTGCATGGAATTTTATTAGCCTCAGTGATCTATGTGCTGTGATTACTGAACTGATTTGTGTTCTAACAGTATTTGTAAACGAGCCAAAAATTATGAACAATAGAAACATATGTGACAAAATTGAATCTTTACATATTTAATATGTCTGACGTATATAAGTAATTTCGTATTCATATTTTCCATCCGGTTGCCACCAAGTGTACCTTTTAACAGTAGAAACCTTTTACTGAGTTTCTTAAATTAATTTTGATGAAAAATGCAAGTCTGCCGAAAGAATATTTTGAATACGGGTTATAAACAGGGTACGCACAAGATAATTTTTTCTTTCGCCGTCTTACAGTACGAAAATTTGGGTGTACGACCTTTTTGTAAACAGTTTATCGTACGAGAATTTATCGCAAAACAATTTATCGTAGAACTTTTTGTAGAACAAATGTGTACAATAATTTAAATATTTCTTGTACATAATAGTAATTATGGGTCAGGTCTTGAATAGAGTTAGAATTTACAGTTCAACGCACGCGAGTTTCTAAGGGTGATAGCTACGCCTCCAAGAATGAGGGATGTGATTATTGAAGTCACGAGCGAGCTCACCGATTACGAAGCAGTTAGGTTTAAAAGTCTCAATTCCAAAGTTTGAAGTATTTGAGTGCAACCATCTTCGGAGTGATGATAGTTTTTTCGCGAACAAGTGTAGCGAGTTTTAGTTCACATTATTTGCTTTTACGGTAAGGTGTTATATGATGAATTGTTAATACGATAAATTATTTTATGATAAATTATCTTACGATAAATCATCTGTAAACCGTTTGTTTCACTCATCTCTCTCGTTCGCTTCCTACACACATCTCTCGCATACTAGTTTCCTAACAAACATTATATTCCTAGAGTATGAACAAAGTAAGATGAGAATTCGTGGAACAAAACGTTCAGCTCTTCAAACAGTCTGGTTATAGACATCTTGATGTGATCCGTATTTAAGTGAAACTATTCACGCGCGTTCTTTCTCTGAGCTTCATGCCAAATATGATCTTTACTTCGTCTTCGTTCACATCACAGCTCTCCATGATCAGCTGTAGCTAGCGTCCCTAGACCTTACACTCTCCTGCTTCACCACTGTAATTTTTGCATTAATCAGCCATCGTGCCGATGCTCGGTTGTTGGGTACGAAATTGGCCAGGTTGCCGCTGTTACGTTTGAGCTTATGATTTTATAATTATCTCTGATCGAAATGTTAATATCAAAGAAAGTAGCAGGGCGATGCATTTGATGTTGATCTATTCTACTCCTGGTTCATTGCATGCGGAAAACATTGATTTCGCTGCATTTACATTAATTTTGATTATTTTGCAAAGTTTACAGTTGCTCTTTGTTAATCTCTGACAGCATTACTTCAATTCAAAATTCATCGCACATGACGCGATGGTATTCATTATACAAAAAGGCAAAACATAAGTGGTTCCCGCACCATGAACACGTTATAAATAGTGCTCTCCAACAAGTACATTAGTTGGCAAATTATGCCGTGGGAAAGCAGACTTGCTGGACATTTTCAAATTTTGCACTCAACTGATTGTGCACCAGTGATTGAGTCTATTAGCAATATTGTTAGACAATTTATAAAAGATTTACCCTAAGATAAGGGTTACCCTTTGTCGCCGTCGCTCTAATATTTCTCGCTCACTCTCTTTTCTTGGCTTGTACGTAACGTGCTGATTTATCAGAACTGCAATTGGCACGGGGCAGATGAAAGAATAAAGAAAATGAATTTCGATTAGTTATCAATATTAACTTTCAATTCGAGACATTCCCTTCTTATTCTTTTCTTAACTTCTCAGTGGATCGTCATTCTTTGTTCATCGTTTGGGAACCCAAACCTCATTTCGGTTGTATTTTGACTGGTCGCTCGTTCGGAGCTGACTCTGAGTCAGGAATGGTAGCAATTTTCTGCTGCGCTTCGAAGATGGTTGCTATAACAATTAATGTTTATTAGTACCACTGGCACTATTTCCCTCGGTTAGTTATAGTTATGAACTATGAAGATTTTGGATATTGACTGAATTGGAAATCTTTTCTAACGCAACACTTGAGTCCGTATGCTCACTCGCCGTAGTATTGTGAATTAATAGTATATCTTTATCTCAAAAGCAGTGTTTGCGGACTCGCAATACACAAAATGTGATCGAATGTCGCCAAATGACTTTATACCTTGCTCCTCCTTGCTCGTCGGTGGGTGGATAGAGACTCGCCATAATTGACCAGAAGAAGCATATGCCTCATCGTCGCACTGGATATTTATGATGGCCTTCTTCTTTTGCACCAAATCTGGCAGATAGGTGTGACAGCCTGCACTTAACGGCTTGTGTTTGTTAATATTTACCATTAAGTGCAATATTGTTTTGTTTGCAAGGCCCATCCACTGTCACGCTCCTCGAATTCGGACATTGCTGCGAGAACTGGACGCTTCACTTGATCCGAGTACGATTGCTGTATATCACTCGCGGGATAAAGTTCACTGTTACGTGTATTAAATCCTTTCATACTGACTGTCCCATCGTGCAGCTCGAATTCGGCTTCCAGCCTCGCGTTTACCTTCACACTTTTATGCGCGACAATAGCCTTATTTATTCGACTCTGCACCATTGTATGAGCATCGCGAAGGAAATTTTTTGGTTCTATATGCTTCGTGTTTATTACCGCGCCCGTAATGATGCGGTTTTTGAAGGCCATTTCGATCGGCTCCCAAACAAGGGTGGAAGGTCCTGCTGCTGCTGCAGCCTGAGATTTACTCATACCACTACCCGTGTGCGAAAGTTGGCTGGCCATATACATTTTCAAGTGCTGTATTCTGCACAGAATCGACACTATATGCTGTTTGGAACCAATAGATGCAGTATCTTTGGGGTTCCGAATATATTGGCTTATTAGTGTCACACATTGCGAGCACTCTTTCAACCATCCGCGATACTCGTTCTCACTCCGCACTAAGGCCGCGGAAGACGTCAAAGTCTGGAGCATCTTCTTGGTAACATTCATGTTGTTGCTGTTTGTTATTGTTATTGTTTACTACTCCATACCCCGATCCTGCTCAACGTGGACAATGAACTCCTCCCGTTCCTTAATGATATCCAATGTAGTGGTAACTGTTACGGAGATCGGATATCTCCGCACAATTTGGCTGAACCGCTTGGTGCAATAAATCAGCACCGTGCTAGTTGAATCGAGACGCATCAACCGTTCGATATGCTCTTTGCTGATCTCTGAGTACTCGTTGTTCAGATACCTTGTGATCACGATCGGCCATGCAATCTTGCTCAGCGTTATGGTCATGGGTGACGGTGGTGATTCTGCGATCTCGGAGAGATGTCCAGAAGACAAATTTTTCGTTGCACAATGCTCAACCACAAGTCCAACGGTGTGTATAAAAACGCCTTCACATATGGTACACCACTGCCCGAAAGTCGAATAAATTCACACTTCAATTTCAATCGCGGTCGCCGAGATTCGTAAACATTAACCACTAAGTGGAATATAATGTTACGATCGTTGGATGAAAATTGTGCGATACCGCGACGAAAAACGGCGGCAAGAGCGTACTCCTGAAGAGTGTTCGGTGAGAATGTCAAACTCTTTTCTATCGGGCGGACATGAACCTCAGGAATGGTCAAAATACAAATGAGACGGAGCCATCGAATGTGATCCATTTTTATGCTGTCACGAAAAGATGGTGTTGGTCATAGTAGAGCAGTGTTCTCGCTCGGATAGAAGGAGATAGAAAACTCCTTGAGCACTGCAATGTTTGATAGATCTGTACACAATTACGATTGTGCATTGCAATGCTCGATAGATCTATAAGCAATTAGGAAAAAAAAAATGGTATTGGCCATAGTAGAGTAGCAGCAACAGCAGTGTTCTCGATCAGATAGAAGGAGATAGAAACTCCTTCAGCACTGCCAGACCTATGTATCACGTGAAATATAACTCGCACATGGTCGAAACCATTTTCTCAGCCAACAATTTTCAAGTGTCGAACGCTTGACTCGAAGTGTTCGACTGGCGTAGAAAGAAATATTCGCTGTTGCGACCTCACAAATTTTCGAGTAACCGTGACAGCGGGTGGCACGTTACGAGCGGACACGCATTTCATTAAGATCTTTCTTCTTTCCATTCCTGGAGTGCACCTCGAACTCGAGGAGGCTGGAATAGTTCGCTTTTCAATGTTTCCTTGACCGTCTCAAATTCGACCATGCTTGCTCGACTGTTTTTAGCCATGGTCATTATTCTCTCTCTCCCTCAACATTCCGTTTGAGACATTCGAACGTTTGATACTCGAAGGGCCATAATTAAGATAAAATTTTTAAGAGAACGCACGTGCAGATATCAATGTTAGTTATCGTTAAGATAAATAATCGCGCTACGTCTAGCAATTAGAGCTGTCAATGTTATTTATTTGGAGGGGTGACAAGTGAAATGTTGTAATCGTATACGTCTAGCAATTAGATGTGTCAATGCGGTCAAAATGATTCAAAGTGTCATCATTAAGATATGACGGTCCCCGCATCACTGGTCCTGCGCACCCACCCCCTCTAAAACCAATCATCGAAGAGGACAGACCCTTCCCCGCGCACCTCCTCATCAACAAGATGACCCCCCCCCGCATACCCCCTCGCCTACGAGCCCCCCCCCCCCCCCCCCGAGATCCCGCAGTCCCAGAAAGCCCCTTATCTATCTACTGTCCTCGAACTCTATACAGGTAGCTGTAACGTTTTTCTTAATTCCTTTGATTTTTTTGTCACATTCTTTCCTACCCTGTACCCGGCTGACATACATTTTTGCCCTCGGCCCTACGAATTCGGTCTTAACCGTTCCATGATTCTCGTCTTTCATTAGGCCCGGCACCTTTTTATTGACACGAGGAATATTGTATGGATTATCGTCGGAGTAGTGACTGGTTTCGAATCTGTCCAAGTTACGGTTCATATGATCATACACATCGTGACACTATTTCATAAATAAGACTGTCGGTATCTGTGTACATTACCCTACACCTGTCAACACAGCACGGAAGCATGTGATCGTAATGAAATTCGTATAGACGTGTTTTTGCAATGTTCAAGATGCACATACCGATGTATAATGGCTTGAAAAACTTGACGATAACATTACGTAGTTCAACGGCCATCAGGTCTTCCGAAAATATCGTACGACTATGAAAATTAGGCTTTACGATTGTTGTCTCGGCACCGTACCGACCCTCCCATTCCGTAAACAATTTCACGTTTGTGTGATTCCGTACGTTTTCCATTGTTTTTCCAAAGACGGCATTATTCAGTAATTTAAATAAATTTTTACTGAACTCACTGGTCGCCTTCGTATGGAACCCGGTGTTCAATGCGATATATTCGCCTAACCACGGTGACTGTTTGAATTCTAGAACACGGTGCACCTTGGACATTTTTAAGCCATGCTTCAATGCCTGTTGCAGATACCGGTAGTGTATCACGTAACGCGTCTTACTTATAAATGTCGCAAGCATTTTTTTTTGATTTTCTTGTTTTTTCGTGGTCAGAACAGAACAGAAGATTGGCGTGCGAATCGTGAAGTTCGCGCAGATACTCTAAATCCACTTCTAGAATGTACCCCCGTGGGCCATCCAGTGGAATGGAATTCACGTCAATCTTATGCACCTCGTCGACCCAGCGAAAACCTTCATGTGGTAGAGGTTACGACATTGCCCAACCGTTCAGATTATTAATATCGAAGTACATCAAGTATGTGGAGGGTTTTGCTGGATCGTACGAGGGTAGGCACTTGTTCTTCGCGCGCGCGTATCTGTGCGAGCATTGACTCAGCCCGCCGCGTATCCCCCGCTCAACGAATAATAACATATCGACGTTCGTGAGAAATTCAAATTCGATACCAGTGTGTTTTAACATGGCATCCCACGTGAAACCGGGAAGCGTATAATAATGTGCTGGATCTAAATTATAGCTTGCCATACAATCCTTACGAAAGTTTTCAAATAGATCGGCTAACAACAGTACATCTGTCTTCATGTACAGGTCGCTGTATTCGCCCAGCGTTCCGATGTTAAAGCGTGACCAAACATTCATAGCATGCCAATATTCAGTGTCGGTTACCGCTTTATCGTTTAGACGATTGTAGAACGCGTCGGGAGCTGGTAATCGCTCCTCGCCCAGTTTATCGTAACATGTCATGTAATCGTACGGAAAGATGCCCTTCCTCGTCAAAAGATCGAAATCGTTTTGATCCAGATGCGCGAATTCTTTACGCACGATACGCAACTGTTCTTTCCCCAGGTATGATGATAATGTCACGTCCGGGGTCCTGATAGCGGAGACTCAAACCCCTATCCCTGACCGAGGATAATTGGTCGTCGTATTTGTCGAAATTTTCGGGGCCCGTAGACACTTACCTTATGCTGCTAAGGTGGATTCATACGAAGTCGGCCAGGTCGTTGCCGAATAACCTGATGAATCTTCTTTTGAGCTTGGTAGGCCAGAGTATGACCCTTCGAGGGTCGTCAAAATGACACTTGCAGGTATGGGTCTGGATTCCAAACTTGAGTGTGTGTTTTCAGTGTCAATCTCATTTTGCTCAGTATGTCAGAAACTGGTCTGCTAGGCAAGAACCAAGCCCTGGCAACTGGGTCTTTTTTAAGCCTATTCTCTAATTCACCACTCTTAACAGGCTTATTTTCTTTGCCAGTTAGTACTAGATCGTATCTATGGCTACAAAACTCCATATCATCAAATTTGGAAACGAACTTGACCCCGCTTTTTCCCCCTGATCTAACCTTTTTCATTTGCCGTCGAAGCGGCTCTTCTATTCCGTCAACTATTTGTTTAATCAGTCGTTCGTCTGCTATTATTATCGTATCGTCACTGTCGGATAGCTGACCGATAGGCATTAATTCAATGACCTTACTATCAACTTCTGATCTTTTGCAGGTGGTCCTAAATTCCATCTCACCTGTAGTTCTAGTTAGATCTTCTATTGGTATCCCTGTTGCATCTGAAATTGCGATCAAAGTATTACATTCAACCAACTTAGTGTTGCCTATTGAAGTCATGAGCTCGCCCGCACTTTCATCCGCACTTTAATCCTCACCTAAATATCAGAGCAAACGAACTCTCTTCAAGCACGTGTGATACTTTGTGTAGCGGTGGCCATATTGCACTGTGCTCAACTCCTGACATTATCGTATCCGGTCTGAGGAGTTATGGCAGATTAAGCTACCTTCGCACGCACACTTTGCATTACAAGCACTACATGAAGCTTTCCTATTAATCTTGCATCATAAGTTAGGTGGCGATATCTATACTGTCCCTCCTTATCTTGAGGAGGACGAGCCTTAGTACCTGCCGATATGGCATGGATGTTTTCTCCCCTTGCAAGTGGGGACGTCGAGGGATTGGGCACCCGAACCAGGACCGAGGAAATGGCTCAGTCAAATAGGACTGGAAGTCATCCCGGCTGGATTAGGGTAAGCCACAGGCGCGGACAAGAGCCTGGCCATGCACATCGATGAGATACCCAATAGGGTGGCTTGGTTGTTGGGTGGTAGGAGGGAAGAAGAAGAAAAAAAAAGGTATGGGTCTGGATTGGGGCTTCGAGCGGCTCCAACTTCCAGGCTGGATCGGCTGTGTCGGCCTGATCCCGCGGTATTTCCTCCCGGGAAGGAGGCAGATCAGGGGGATCAATCTGCTGTAATGCCCAGGTCGAGCAAGTTGGTTCCGCAGGTGTCGGGACTGCTAGGTTGAGCGGTGGAACCACCGTTTCGTCTTCGGACGCGAACGGTAGGTACGGGATCCCGAGGCACTCTTGGGGTTAAGCGGGTAGGTAAAGTGACTTGATAAGTTGCTGGAGGTGGTATTTTTGACCAGCCCTCCTAGTCTTTTGTCTTTCGTTTGCTATCCATTAAAGGGTTATTCAAATAAGGTCGACCAAATTCTACTGATTCGGGTTCAGTGCAGTGGCTCTTGCGCTGATACCCGACGGGGGATGATCCAGAGTGCAGTGGTTCTTGCGCGTCTGGATCTTATAGTTAGTAGGATCTGGTGTACGTTTTTACTTAGAAATTGGTAACGCGAGAACTAGGAGAGTTGGAAGATAGAAATGGAAGTCGTTTTTTCGGTAAAATATGGTATATTGAAAGTTTGGTATGTGGTACAGATACAAGAGTTTAGCTTAGAGTAAGTAGATGAAGGATATAGTAAGACTGGAGTGGTTGGATTGAAGGGAGAGCACCTTTTCACGCACTTGACCGAATTTATGAGGAGACTTGGTCTCGAGACTGAGTTGGCCAGACGTGAATATAAGCCTTTAAGTTCTTTCCGTCACTGAACTTGAACTATGCTTCGAACTAGGAGAACTTTGGAAATTGAACGAGAAGTGCCCTCCAAGGGCTTGTGCACCCTCTTATATAGGTCACTGGTGCATGGGAGATGCAGTGGGAGAGGTGTCATGGTGGAAAAAATTAGTGGGAGTGATTACTCATTATGGTCCTCAGTGCGGCCCGCTGGTCGCCTGAAGGTGGGGATGGAGCGTCTTTGGGCGCAAGGATTCGGACTTAGAATTAATCAGCGCGCCTTGCTGATCGCCTTAATATCTCTACGCAATGCCTCCTGTCCATACGAATGACCGGCTGGCGTTTTTCGCCTAGACGAGTGCCTGTACAGCTGCAGCCAGTGACTCGCATGTACCCTGGTTGGCGGTTTACGGGCGCTTTTCCGTATATATTTATATATATCTATATTTGTATAGGAACATGGGTTATGCACTGCAGTGGTTGGATTGCAACCGCGGAAGTGCATACTCATTAGAGAGATATGCGAATGGTATCTGCTCTATATATCTGCGTAAGGAAGTTTACATAATTTAAACTTTATAAGAATTTCTGCGAGTCCCAAGGGGTCTCAGTTAGAGATCCCGAGCAATGGTAACCTAGGAATCGCAGATACCAAGCGCACATGGTAATGATGTAGGTCGCATGGTCGGCCTTGAGCGTCGGTCGGGCAGACGGCGCGTTTGAGTTTGGGTGGTGGCGCGTGGCGCGTGAACCGCGTGGTCCAGGCGGCACGCGACACTGTACTTGCTCCGCTGTGTCCGTTGATACAATTACTGCATGCGGTACGCTTTGGTTGTATGCCGTTGTCAGGTTGAACCTTATACGGTGTCCTACTTAGACGGTATTAATATTAATATGACTGACGACAGTGAATATAGCTTATGGAATATGCATCTATGCGCATATATGTGTGTGTGTGTGTTTGTCTGTACATTGAGCATGTACATACACACGAGTTCCTTAAAGTTACGCGGAACGTAAGGAGGGTTTGTTTTTAGGCGAACAAAGCTTCTGAGAGGAAAAATTAACGGGCAACGTCACAATAACTTATCGAGGCTTGCACTGAGAAATTTAAATGAATCTATAAATCGAAACTTTACATGCATATTTTTTTTGTTCACATTTTTCCCGTACCATCGATATTCTTCTTTTGCGCTAGCTGTATGTTTAGTGAAGGAGATATATTTCTCCTTCGTCAATGGAAGAAGATCGATCCGACCCTCGAAAGCATTGGCGAGCGCGGTGATTACAAAATGTGCGTCATATCCGGATAGATTGTGGAACACTACTGGTACGGTATATGGTATTTGATAAGCTAAATTGCAATTGGAATGTGCAGCGCCTCTATAAGTTCCGGTGAGATGGCAATGGTCGCGCACCTTCTTCTCCCCATAAGCAAAAATTTTCGAACATATATGACAGTGTGTCGCTCGTTGAAATGACTGCTGCTCCTCGTCGGTGAGGCGATTCATTGGAACTACTTTATCTAGTACGGTTTTAATATTACGACTCAAATCATATAACTCCTGCGCGAACCGCTGCATGCACCCCGTCGCAGCGCGATGAGAGTGATACCGGGACAAAGAGTTGTCGTACGTACAATGGACGTAATAACCGACACTGAACGGCTTATGCTGTTGGTATATGTTTAGTCTACCTGATTCTTGTGGTTGTTGCACCACCGTCGCCTCTGATTGCGGTTCTTGGCACCACAGTCGCTGTCGTCGTCGTCTTATCGATGCTTTCCAGCAGGCACTCCAAATCCGCATAGATGATGAATGGTGTTCTCTGCTGATTGTGATGATTATTGAATTTTAACCACTTCTCGTCCTCGGTTGGAAGCACCACTTTACATTCAGGCATCAGTCTGAATGTTGAAAAATAATGTAAGCATCTGAAAACAAACAAACATGTATTGTTATTAGTTTTCATTACTACAAGCCCACCAATTACAAAAGAATATTTTTTGTATTTTTGTATTTTTGTATTTTTTGGAAATATTACTTACCGGTTGCATACGTGTTTTGTATCCTTATGTTTTGATAACTGCATCGACACCAGCCTCGACATGTTCTTGATACATGTATAATGATGATCCTTCGCTGATTTGGAGTTCTCAATGAGGAGCAGATTCGTATGGCGTTTCTGCATATGTGTTGTTATCCGTAGTGGTACACATATCTTCCTCCCATCCGAATACATTTATCGAGATCGCATTCTTCTCTTCAAACGACGTGATCTGCTTCAAATGCACTGGCAGCTGAATCCCGGCAATATCGAGATGATCCTCATACGATGGATAAGAGCTTGTCCTGCTCACGTTTTGCCTGTCGGTGGGTGGATAGAGACTCGCCATAATTGACCAGAAGAAGCATATGCCCCATCGTCACACTGGATATTTATGACAGCCTTCTTCTTTTGTACCAAATCTGGCAGACGGGTGTGACAGCCTGCACTTAACGGCTTATGTTTGTTAATATTTACCATTAAGTGCAATATTTTGTGTAAGGCCCATCCACTGTCACGCTCCTCGAATTCAGACATTGCTGCGAGAATCGGACGCTCCACTTGATCCGAGTACCATTGCTGTATGTCACTCGCGGGATAAAGTTCACTGTTACGTGTATTAAATCCTTTCACGCTGACTATCCCATCGTGCAGTTCGAATTCGGCTTCCAGCCTCACGTTTACCTTCACACTTTTATGCGTGACGATAGCACTATTTATTCGGCTCTGCACCATTGTATGAGCATCGCGAAGGAAATTTTTTGGATCGATATGCTTTGTGTTTATCACCGCGCCCGTGATGATGCGGTTTTTGATGGCCGATTCGATTGGCTCCCAAACAAGGGTGGAAGGTCCTGCTGCTGCAGTCTGAGATTTACTCATACCACTACCCGTGTGCAAAAGTTGGCTGGCCATATACACTTTCAAGTGTTGTATTCTGCATAGAATCGACACTATATGCTGTTTGGAACCAATAGATGCAGTATCTTTGGTGTTCCGAACATATTGGCTTATTAGTGTCACACATTGCGAGCACTCTTCCAACCACCCGCGATACTCGTTCTCACTCCGCACTAAGGCCGCGGAAGACGTTAAAGTCTGGAGCATCTTCTTGGCAACATTCATGTTGTTGCTGTTTGTTGTTGTTACTGTTTTACTACTCCACTGTTTTACTACTCCATACCCCGATCCTGCTCAATGTGAACAATGAGCTCGTCCCGTTCCTTAATGATGTCGAACGCAGTGGTAACTGTTATCGAGATCGGATATTTCCGCACAATTTGGCTGAACCGCTTGGTACAATAAACCAGCACCGTGCTAGTTGAATCGAGACGCATCAACCGTTCGATATGTTCTTTGTTGATCTCCGAGTACTCGTTGTTCAGGTACCTTGTGATCACGATCGGCCATGCAATCTTGCTCAGCGTTATGGTCATGGGTGACGGTGGTGATTCTGCGATCTCGGAGAGATGTCCAGAAGACAAATTTTTCGTTGCACAATGTTCAACCACAAGTCCAACGGTGTGTATAAAAACGCCTTCGCATATGGTACACCACTGCCCGAAAGTCGAATAAATTCGCACTTCAATTTCAACCGCGGTCGTCGAGATTCGCAAACATTAGTCACTAAGTGGAATATAATATTACGATCGTTGGAAGAAAATTGTGCGATACCGCGACGAAAAACAGCGGCAAGAGCGTACTCTTGAAGAGTGTTCGGTGAGAATGTCAAACTCTTTTCTATCGGACGGACGTGAACCTTAGGCATGGTCAAAATACTAATGAGACGGAGCCATCGAATGTGATCCATTTTTATGCTGTCACGAAAAGATGGTGTTGGTCATAGTAGAGCAGTGTTCTCGCTCGGATAGACGGAGATAGAAACTGATAAACCCTCACACACACACACTCACACATGCACCAGCCGAATACTATGAGTGCAGTCAGGAAAAAGCAAAATGGTGCTGGAGCAGTGTTCTCGCTCTGATAGAAGGACATAGAAAACTCCTTGAGCACTGCAATGTTTGATAGATCTGTACACAATTACGATTGTGCATTGCAATGCTCGATAGACCTATATGCAATTACGAAAAAAAATAATATGGTATTGGCCATAGTAGAGCAGCAGGGCCCTCAGAGGGCGATTCGCGGGACGGCGTTTCGCGGGCCGTCGTCTCGCGAGTTGCTGCCACGGTCGAGGCCCATCTCCTGTTGCCCTGCAAGCGTTCGGCGACCCTGGCGGTTGCTTCGGAGTCTGCCGGCTCGATGAGAAGGAGAGAGCGTCTGGTGTCCTCTGGTAGCGACTGGAGGAGGAGAGTCTGGATGAGGTGATCGGGGGTCGAGGGTCCGATCACGGAACGGAGTGTCCGGAGGATCTGGGCCGGCCGTTGCCCTTCCATGCAGCCGGGTTGGAGTGCCCGCTGCAGCTTCAGGTCCTCGCTCTCGTCGTATGCGGCAATGAGCCGGCGTCGGGCCTCGTCGTAACGGCCGGGGCGGTTGCCGCCGTCGACGAGGTCGGCGATATGTAGAAACGCCTCCTTGTCAAGCCGCGTCGCGAGGTATGTGAGCTTGGAGGCGTCTGCGGTCACCCTGCTGGTGCTGAAAAAGAGCGCGGCCTGCTGGAACCAGGAACTGGCCGCGTCTTTCCAGAAGTCTGCCAGCTGGAGTTTGGGGCAGGCGCTAGCGGCCTGGATCCCCAGAGACGGAGCTGTTGCCGGTCCGGGCGTGTCGGACGCGGCGGCCCCGTCGGAGATGTTGATCGATGGATCCACCTCGGCGTGAGAGCGGTCCTCGTCGGCCATGGCAAAACCGTGTCTCTCCGGTGTTCGGTCCAGCGGCATTTCTCAGCCCACGGCTCGGTCCCTTGGTCCCGGGCCTCCGTTCGCGCGCGCTACCGAATTTCGTTAGCGAAACGGTTTCGGTTCGACGGAGGGCGGTTAACCGGCGAGGGTGGCGAACCAAGATGGCGGGCGTGAGCCGTTAATCGCGTACGTGGCCGATTTTTCGCGGAAATTCGCGGCCGTGGGCGGATTATCGCGCGACTCCCGATTTTCGCCTGCGGTGCCTCTGATCACGTCGGGGTCACCATTTGTGGCTCCGGTCTCGAGCACGGCTTGTACTTAGCCGGAAACGTTCGCGGTTCCGGCCGCGACGTGCGAGAGACGTTGGCAGAGCGGAGTTCGCTCTGGCCACTCGAACGAACGTCTCTTGGAGGCGGACGCCAGGATCGGGAGAGTAATGGCGACGGTCGGCCGAATTAACACACTTTATTTGTACAACGAGCGGGTCGCGTGTACAGGAGTACGTTTACGTCGTGTCCCTCGGTACCTCGAGGCCGCCACATATATATATATATATATATATATATATATATATATATATATACATATTGATACGGCGTGGATCTATATATATATATATACATATTGATACGGCGTGGATCTATTAGTTGCCACGTGAATCATTAGTGTAGGCGATTGAACATACCTTTTCAAATTTTGCTGTCGTACTCCTTGAGCCTTCTTCCGGATACTGATGTTTAGCCTAGGTTGAAACCGACCGTCTTCGTCCGATTCTTCGCTTCGGCAATTTCCGCTGGAGGGACGGGGAAGCGGAGGTCCCCGAAGTCCTCTACGACCCTTTGGATCATTCTGGATCATCGACGGAATCTGCTATTTACAATATCCCACCATTCTCTTACTCTCAATCTTTTCATGGACCATGATATTCCTTGCATTTACATAACAATCGCAATCGCTTTAGCTTCGTAGACGCGTACTGTCGCATATAATCGTATCTTGAAATGTTTTCCTTTCCTTTAAAAATATCACCGCTATGGCGAAACATTTCGTACATACATCTTCGATATGCGTAGGTAAACATTTTCCTCGACGAAGGTTCTCCGACGACGATTTGATAACTATGTGAAATTTTTGTTAGAAAATTCAGGAAGATGTCAATGCATGCGTACAGCAGGCTGAGCAGGCAACGTGGCAGTTGACCGCGTACCCCTCTTGATCAGGGAAAACCCTGCACAAAACACAGGAATCATAAATCGCCGGCACTTCACTACGCTGGCAAAGATGACCTGACGACGTGCTGTCTTCATGCACAATGTTCTCATTCATGCATACTCAGTCTAGAATTTATTTATCTGTTCGCGCGCAACCGTCGCTCGGATATTCTTAAACTTCTATCATAACTAACCAACTTTGAAAAGAAGAATGTCTCGATTACAGTAAATATCGGAATATGTATTTACACCCCAAGTATTTTAATATCAATCGCTGGGATTATCGGTATTTTCGCGGACTTGTGTAATGAGAATAACAAAAGAATCGCCTACTCGAAATTGAACTGCAGTTTTAGTTCAGATGTTAGCTCGAGAAATTCCTAAGACGAGAGGCTGGCTTCATGCACCCCAAGGAAACATTCGGTACTTGTAAGCCGAGTATAAAGTTAATCGATTTTTCCAAAGGGAAAAGTTTTTCTACTGTACCAGTCTCAACCGAGCTTGAGGATGTGGTCTCTTTTTCTGAAAAAATTGTGTTTAAGACATACTAGTTTGTAAAGAAGTCCCCCCATCCGTATAGTTCGTTAGGACTGAAATTTTCAAGAGATCGACAGGTATTCAGTTATATACACGCTGTACTTGTCAGTACGCCTGCACACCGGATATATTTTACAATTGATCCCAAGTCTTGAAAGCGGTACTTTCTCCGGCATAGGCATTTCTTGAAGGTCTAGCAATAAAACATCTGATGTGCAGGTAGCATGGCCCGCCTGACGCAAAGGGGTGTTTATCCTGGTCCGGCTCATCGGACTCTGTTGTTTCTATTAACTCAAGGGTCTTTTCGTTGCCTTTAATTATCTTTAGCAGATACGGGCGGGCTTCTTCTCCCGCAGTAAAATTACCGTCTTCAGTGCGTCCGCATGTTTCTACGCTGGACAAAATAAGCACGCATCGAAGAAAAATGTGAAATTCAGCAAAATCAGTCTGTTTTGTTAGTGAGCCCATGACTAATAAATAAAATTGCTTCACCCAGGGATGAAGTGATTTTAATGATCGCCATCTCGACATAAACGACATGTAATGGCAAATATCTAACCTAATGAATGTTGACGGCAATGTGTTCGAATTACCGATAATTCGTTGAACACGTGTCAACAAATAATCTTTAAGCGATTTACATTCTACAAAGACGCGTGCCACAGCACCTAACAGTGCTCTATCAAAATCGCACACTACCTCTCGCGGTGAAGGGAAATTCGACTTAAACAACATCCCTAAACGCATCATTTCAAAAAGCCAATGCTGAATGGCATTTGTATTTTGTACCGAACTTAACATTTGAAAGACGGGCATCTTTGCTGTCGGCGTTTCAGTTACAATCTGATATAAGTATATATGAGAACATAGTTCCCCGTTAGGCTTTTGCAATTTTTTTACAAGTGATCCCGTGGCATCTATATATATTTTATTAAAATATGTTGAATATACGGCTACTTGCTCTGTAGTCCAGTAGTGGACGAAAAATGGGTCCATTCCTATCGAGTGGATCGATCCTTGACATCCTTGGTACTTCATCAAGTTTAAACTCTCCACTGGGTTGGTGACAGTGACTCCCAAATTCTTACTGAATAATTGTTCCTTGGCTTTGCGCAAGGTGGTTGAGTTGGGTAAATGCGGCGGCTCGGGATCTCCTAACTCCATAAGGTCGTCTGCCTCTTCCCTTCTCCATGTACTTGGCAACGTTTTTCCATCGACTAATTTTCTGGAAACTTCAATTCTCCTACTACCTTTTAACTGCCGTTTTTTCATGTTTTATGCTCGAATCGAAATCTTTGATTTCGCATTCGAGGATGACGTCCGATTGATTTTCGGGTTTATTAACAATGCAGCCTACAAGGTTGGCTCCACATTCTAAACAAGATGCTACAATTTGCAGATATAATCCACTTTCGGTCAGCTTGCATCTTTTAAATATAAACGCGCATAGAAGTTTCACTTCTTTATAAATTTTCGCAAATAATACATTTGTCCACATTTTTCTCTGTAATGTATTATATGCTCTAGAAGTGGATTGTTTATCTTTATATATAACTTCTTCCGGTTTGATCTGTACTCATTCTTTGTGAGATAGAGTAACGTTAAACCGAATGACGTTATCTACAAAGCTATCCGAAATATTTAAATCTTGTATGGATGTGTTTTGTTGGATATTATGGAAATCTAAAATCTTGTCCCAAACGTAGTTTCGATTTTGTTTGCAAATTATATATATGTATTTTTTGCTCATATTATTCTCAAGCTTAGCGGACAATCGTTTATAAACATCTGAGCTAGGTACAGCTGGATTTCCATAATCGTCAATCCAGTCTCGAATGCGCTCGTTCGAGCATGCAAATGCTAGCTCGTGCATGATGCTATCAAATGCACACGTATTGTTGACCACAATTTTACTTCTCTGTGTGGTTAAGAATGGGCACAAATTACCATTCATCAAAAAATGCCAATCCATTTGGCACTTATGTTTTTAATATCCCATTCAAGTCGTGGCTCAAGATATGTTCGTTTAATTTTTTCCCCGTCATTTTTGTTTCGCCAATTTTGTTCATACAACAGATCGTCTCTCTCAGATTCAGCAGTGTTTGAATGCGCCGGAATGTTGAATGCAATGGTCCGGACTTGAAATATGTCGTGTGTTTGGCTTCAGCGAATTTGGTTCTTCGTGGTATTTGCTCTCAGTGCTAGAACTATTGCAAACCAAATCTATTGTGTTTATTTCGTCTACTCTAGACTTCTCAGTGGAGACGATCCCGTTCTCGGTATTATCATTTCTTAGTTCTTCGGATGAACTTGATTTTCTTAGAGAGCCTTCTGCCAATTCTTCCATAGTCTGGATATTAACATTGATTGAAATGGTGTCTTGCAATGTGACATTGCCAATTTTGCTCGACCAGAAAACGATTTTATATGAATCGCTACAAATTTATCAACTCTCAGCGGCCTCCATACACTTTGGAGTAAACGGTGTTTGATGTCGTTCATTTCGGATTCGACTGCACTTGACGAGGCATTTATTTGCCCGTATCCGAACTCCGATATCATGACTCCGGTGTATAACGGAAAGAACGGAAATAAATCTTTAATGTTCTTCCCGACATCGGGTGCATAATAGGGATTTATATCCTCCCCGCTATTTGTTTTTAATACGTCATTATTACACCTTGTAATGAATTGGCGATGCCACGATATCGTATTTGTCTCATCAACAATATCTTGATATATTTGTTTGCACTCTGACTCTTTTTCCGGGTCCGATCCATCGGACTCCGTCGTTTTCATAAATTCAAGGGTCTTTTCGTTCCCTTTAATTATCTTTAACAGATATTGGCGAGCTTTTCCTCTCCCAAAGTCAAGTTTCCATCTTTAGTGCGCCCACGTGTCTCTACGTTTGACAAAATATGTACATATGGCGGTAACGCCAATGCGTTGTCACACGGGATCTGCGACTTGGTGTTACTCTGCCACTCACGGAATGCAGTACAACTAACGCTTACGCGTTGTCGATTATGATAATGATTTTTTTTAATCCGTGGTGACTTTGAGAGAACTGAAGCCGTGGACATCTAGTGCCACTCTATGGCATACCGATACAAAGGCAATATGCAAGGGCACAGGTGGGTAGTTTACAAGACCGTGTAGACACGGTGTCTTGTACAGACAAATGTCTTCTAGAGACAGTATTATTGTCTTGAATACAGGTTTTCTTCCACCCAAATGTGTTTTGATTGACCTCTTCATGCGTCTTTTTTAATGTACAAGATCAACGACACGTATTTTTTAGAGAGTAAATCCGTTGCTGTTGTGAAATTTCCCACTTCCCTCTGACTGAGGTCATTATAAGTTTCCCATTTTCCCGACTGCCTTACGTATATGAAGTTAACGGAGCCATTTTGGAAAAACAAAAAAGTAATTGGTGTGCTAAATTGTGCCCGATGTGTGCTGGCTTGTGCCGTAACATAAATGATATTATTTTCATAAATGGAAAATTTATGGGGGCAAGCAAATTTTCGCCTGAATATTGGTGACAGCATTTTTCCAATTTGTGAATCATATTCGGTATATGTGGATTAAATGCTTATACTGTAAGCCAAATTTCTATACGTTAGATATAAAGTGCTTCAGGATTGATTCCTTCTAACCAGAACACAGTACGCTTAACTGTCGTTTTCTAAGACTGCTAGTCTAATCCTATTATACTTAGACGTACCATGATGTCACGGTGTAGATCGGTGTTGGAGTAGCTAGCAGGCATGATCTTGTTGCAATTAACTAGAAGGTCATCTAGATAGACCGGTCCAGGCAGAGGGTTTTCAGCTATAAACTACCGGCGAAGTGCAAAAGGTGTGCGAGGATCAGACAATGACTCCACAGTGGATCGTAAGTTGTTAAGAACAACCTTCCCGGGATCCGGGCAAAACTTTCCAGCTGAGTTTCGGGTATCCTCAGGCATAATTGGGACGTAGAAGACGTCGCCCAATGTACCAGCTCCCACGCTATTGACCAAAACGGTCAAAGCTTTCGGAAGAACTGATAAAGTTGATAATACGGATCTACGATCTGATGATCCAAGAAAAGGACGTAGGCTGGGAGTGTTAGACACTCCGATAAGATGGTCTGTCATGACCTTGCTCATCTTCTCATGCAGAAGAGAATGTGTGACACGGAATAATGGTTGAAGCGGGAAGTCGCCTAGCTGGAATTGGGTAGTTCATGTACGTACGAACATCTTTATCATTGACGATGTCGCTGTCTTTAGTTACATTTTGTTTATAATCAATCATGGTTGCTGCAGCTAATGTCGTACAGTAATGCTGAGACATGCAACGCGGTAAAGTCCTCGCGATGCGGTTGTCAGCATAGGCTAGGTCTTGCCACGTACGGTCGACCAGCAATGGAAACGTCGACATATCCATGTTGATTCCAACGTTTGAAAACATTTTTATACCACCTGAAACAGAGGTTGGGCTATGTAGAGAGGGTCCCTCACTTCTGGGGTCTCTACTTTTGCGCGCGGAACTTCTGGTAACGGTTCTTCGTCCCGTTTTGATTTCTCCTTCTTTATACTGCGCTGTTGTTTCCAGTTTTGCGCTCGACTTGAGTTATGCTGGATGCGCGAAGGAGTAATACGGCGGCCGGATCGCACAGCCTGCTCCTATGCGGCGTCTATGAACACATCCTCGTTCCATGAACGGATGGTACCATTTTCTCGCCGATTACGCTGATCGTTATAATTGCGCATGCGTTTAGTAAAAACGACGTATGTTTAGTGAAGGAGATATATTTCTCCTTCGTCAATGGAAGAAGATCAATCTGACTCTCGAAAGCATTGGCGAGCGCGGTAATTACAAAATGTGCGTCATATCCGGATAGATTACGGAACACTACCGGTACGGTGTACGGTATTTGATAAACTAAATTGCAATTGGAATGTGCAGCGCCTCTATAAGTTCCGGTGAGATGGCAATAGTCGTCCACCTTCTTCTTCCCATAAGCAAAAATTTTCGAACATATATGACAGTGTGTCGCTCGTTGAAATGTCTGCTGCTCCTCGTCGGTGAGGCGATTCGTTGAAACTACTTTATCCAGTATGGTTTTAATATTACGACTCAAATCATATAACTCATGCGCGCACCACATAATAACCGACACTGAACGGCTTATGCTGTTGGTATATGTTTAGTCTACCTGATTCTTGTGGTTGTTGCACCACCGTCGCCTCTGATGGTGGTTCTTGGCACCACAGTCGCTGTCGTCGTCGTCTTATCGATGCTTTCCAGCAGGCACTCCAAATCCGCATAGATGATGAATGGTGTTCTCTGCTGATTGTGATGATTATTGAATTTTAACCACTTCTCGTTCTCGGTTGGAAGTACCACTTTACATTCAGGCATCAGTCTGCAGTCGCGTCCATATGCGCTGTCAACTTTTCAGACGTTGAAAAATAATGTAAGCATCTGAAAACAAACAAACATGTATTGTTATTAGTTTTCATTACTACAAGCCCACCAATTACAAAAGAATATACGTTTTTATTTTTTTATTTTTTTATTTTTTGGAAGTATTACTTACCGGTTGCATACGTGTTTTGTATCCTTATGTTTTGATAACTGCATCGACACCAGCCTCGACATGTTCTTGATACATGTATAATGATGATCCTTCGCTGATTTGGAGTTCTCAATGAGGAGCAGATTCGCATGGCGTTTCTGCATACGTGTTGTTATCCGTAGTGGTACACACATATCTTCCTCCCATCCGAATACATTTATCGAGATCGCATTCTTCTCTTCAAACGACGTGATCTGCTTCAAATGCACTGGCAACTGAATCCCGGCGATATTGAGATGATCCTCATACAATGGATAAGAGCTTGTCCTGCTCACGTTTTGCCCGTCGGTGGGTGGATAGAGACTCGCCATAATTGACCAGAAGAAGCATATGCCCCATCGTCGCACTGGATATTTATGATGGCCTTCTTCTTTTACACCAAATCTGGCAGACGGGTGTGACAGCCTGCACTTAACGGCTTGTGTTTGTTAATATTTACCATTAAGTGCAATATTTTGTGCAAGGCCCATCCACTGTCACGATCCTCGAATTCGGACGTTGTTGCAAGAACCGGACGCTCCACTTGTTCCGAGTACCATTGCTGTATGTCACTCGCGGGATAAAGTTCGCTGTTACGTGTATTAAATCCTTTCACACTGACTGTCCCATCGTGCAACTCGAATTCGGCTTCCAGCCTCACGTTTACCTTCACACTTTTATACGCGATAATAGCATTATTTATTCGACTCCGCACCATTGCATGAGCATCGCGAAGCAAATTTTTTGGCTCTATATGCTTCGTATTTATTACCGTACCCGTGATGATGCGGTTTTTGAAGGCCGATTCGATCTGCTCCCAAACAAGGGTGAAGGTCCTGCTGCTGCCCGAGATTTACTCATACCACTACCTGTGTGTGAAAGTCGGTCGGCCATATACACTTTCAAGTGCTTTATTCTGCACAGATCGACACAATATACTGTTTTGAACCAATGGATGCAGTGTCTTTGGTGTCCCGAATGTATTGTCTTATGACTGTTACACATTACGAGCACTCTTCCAACCACTCACGATTATTGCTCTCATGTCGCACTAAAGCTGCTGTACTCGTCAATGCGTGGAGCATCTTATCGGCGACATTCATGTTGTTTACTACTCGTATTTTCGTATTTGTTGCTGAACTAGCTACAAGCTCGTCGCGATTGTCTAGTAAATATTTAGACAACAACTCGTTGCGCATTTTCGACACTGTCTTGTCGGGTTCTTTCTCACGTTTTCGTTCCATACGTTCGTTGTCTCGCTTTCACGTGTTCTTGGATTTTGGAAATTTTGTCTTCGCCTTGATACGCTTAGACTCCTCCGTCTCCGGTACACTAGTATACACCTTGCTAACTTTATCTATTACTGATAACGCTTGCCTTCTTCGGAAATCCAGAAGAAAATCGTATGTTGTTTACTACTTCAGACCTGGATTCTGCTAAACGTGGACAATGAGCTCCTCGTGTTTCTTGATTAGGATCAACATAGTGGTAACTGCTACCGAGATCGGATATTTTCGCACAATTTGGCTGAATCTCTTTGTACAAAAAATCAGCACCGTGCTGGTCGAATCATGAGGCATCAACCGTTCAATGTGCTGTTTATAGATCTCTGAGTACTCGTTCTTTAAGTACTATGCAGTCATGATTGGCCATGCAATCTTGTTCAATGTTATTATCATGGGTGGTGATAATGGCGGCGATGGGGGGCGGAATGTGGTAATTGCTCCTGTCCGAGTATACCTCCCTGCAAATTTTTTGCTGCACAATGTCCAACCACAAGGCCAACGGTGTGTATAACGGAACTGTCACTTATGGTACGCCACCTGTCAGATAATTGCATAAATGCACGCTTCAATTTAAACTGCGGTCGTCGAGATTCGTAAATATTGGCCACTAAGTGGAATATAATGTTACGATCATTGGAAGAAAATTGCGCGATTCAGCGGCGAAAAGCAGCGGCAAGAACGTTCTCCTGAAGAGTGCACGGTAAGAATGTCAAAATTTTGTCTAACGGACGTACGTGAACTTCACGCATGGCCGAAATACTAATGACGCGGAGACTTCCAATGTGGTTCATTTACGCAGTCACGAAAAGATTGTGTTGGTCATAGTAGAGCAGTGTTCTCGCTATTTCTTGAGTACTGCAATTGCTAATAAACCTATATACTGCATGTAATGTAAATCATAAGCGCTCGGTCGAAACCGTGAGATTTTCTCGCAGTTTGACCGACGTAGAAAAAAATATTCAACGCTGAACCTCACGCATTTCGAGTACCATGGATCCCTAAAGATATTACCGTAATTAGGATTCTGATGGTCCTAGATCTTGTCGCTAGTGTGTTAATTCTTAGTCGCAGCATAATCAAACTCCGAGAGGAAGTTTGTTTCCTCTTTTACTTTTCATTGTTCAGAGGGAGCGGTAAAGATTTACCCTTGTGGGATCTTTTATTACTCTTTTTCTTATTGTGAATATTTCAAACGTGGTTGACCAAACAGGAATTTTGTAATAACGAGAGAATTGATTTTCTGAATGAAAACTAGAATAATGTTCAATATAATCTGAATGAACAAATAATACAAACACAAAAATATACAATGAGAGTTTCTGTGGTTTCGAGATGTTGTTACAAAATAATATGAGTTCGTTTTACGTTACGATTTGAACGGGGGAGAAACTAACGAAAGAACTGTGACTTGCCTAACGATCGCGATGAGACACAATGTACGTACGGTAATTGTATCTGCTTCGAAGGAGACTAGTGCTCGATCTACTACGGTGTTCTTCGCTGGTCCGATTGACGGAGCTTCGCTGTCGATGAGAGTTCGGAACTGATTCCCCCTTTGCTCCAGAAATTAAGGGTTTATATACCCGAAAAAATCCAGTGAAAAGGGGCAAAGGTGGGGACAGAGACGCCGGGAGTCTGAGACTACGCTGGAGTTCTAAGAATTTATGAGATGCACTAAGTGCACGGCTGCAGAGTTCGCTAAGGGCGCGCTGTGATGATCCCTTACTAGGAATGTGTTTTTAAGGGCTTGAGATAAGACGGAACGAAAGAGTCGAAGTCACAGCTTTAAGTCTCGAAAAATACGCATGGGAAAGCTATGTGGGAGACTAGCGAGTTTAAAATTATTGGATCCACGTGTAAAAAAGGCTAAGAAAAGTAGTCCGATGAGGATGAATATGTAACACCTCCCCCCTTAGATTGAACATCGCGCAAATCGTGATGCTTCATAAAAGAAGTCGGACGAATTTTCTTTTGACAAAATCACGACACTTATTAACAAAACAAAAGTGTAGTGTGCGGTGGGGTGTAACAAAAGACTAGCTTACAGGCTGATGGATGAATGTTGGGTGGTAATGATGCAATCTGGTCTGATGAAGATGAATATAGTGTTGGGTGGTTTCTTAAATTCCTGATGGATGCCAGGATGCGATGTCCAGTGGCAGCTCACATAACGGCCAGTCGACCGCGGCATTACGTAGGACCATGCGTCGAGGGTGGAAGTACGCCGGGATGCTGGTTCCTTCCCTGTTCAGGCGGAAATAAAGTTTTCTGATGCTGTCCCTGCAGAGACTGCATTGTTGCGCGGGCCGGGTGTCCAGAAACGAGTATAAACCGCAACTATGGCAGTCGAAGAAATCTCTTTCGCAGTAGTACCAATAATGGCCTTCCGCTTCAACATAGTTTGTTGGGTGGTTTCGTTCCATGAAACAATGTCGACACAGACAGTCATCATCTTCATTAATGAAGATGACGCCACTCACGCACGTCGATGTCAGATGGAATAATTCCAAATTCCGACGGTCCTCAACAGAAAGACGAGGGTATGCCATTTTCACTATGTTCACAGAGTTGGAGAGGTTGGTGGAAACTGACAGAGTCTGGCGAGAAAGTGTAGTCTCGCATTCAATGTGCTGGTATATGATAACTTGGGAAAATGAGTTTTTGAGAGAGGGAGGCTGCAACAGTGGAGAGGACCAATTAACGGCACCTCCGCTTTTTCCATCCCTCTCCAGGCGTAAACTCCTTGATGGTGGTGTCACTAAGATGCACCAGGTCCAACCTTGGTGGTGGGGGTGGAGTGCATCTTGTTGGTGTAGAAGTCGAGGTCGCCTTTGGGAAGACACGCTCCCTTCGGGTTTCCGTGCCCCTTCCTTTTGCTGGGTGCCCTTGACCGGGGAGAAAACGGGATGCTGAGGGAGGGATTGTCCTCCATTGCTCTGGCTGGTCGTCCCATTTTCCTTTTCCTCCGGTCTGCATGGAGAAATCCCTTGACCCCATCTTTGAATCGTGTTGTGTAGACTGATCTCGCTTGGTTTTATCCATGATGTGACTGTTGTAAGGTGGTGAGAATGCAGGATATATATATGTCTTGATCCCTTCTTCTAGACGATACTGATTGAAGGTTTGATTGAAACGCCTTCCTTGGAGCGTGTAGCCAAAGGTTCTGCTTCATCTTTCGTGAATGCTACTGTTAAGTTGGTGGTTGGAGTAGCAATGTTGTTCCTACGTCTCAGTTTAAAATAAATGTAGAGACTATAAACAATTATGGATGACAGGATGATGAGTCCAATCACCGACCATGAAGAATAGATATGGTAGCTTAGTCGATGATCTCCTTGTAGAATTTTCGCTTGATGCTCAATTTCTCGCAGTGGTATGGAAAATGTATCCATTTTCCAGGATGTTAAATTTACTTTTGTCGCATTTAAAATGTCTAACGCAGTCTCATGATGTGTATTAATCTTAGGACTAAGTAACGTTAAATTTAAGGAAGATGAAGGTTTATAAGAGTGACTTATCTCGGAATCGAAAGTTCGAGTAGATATTAACTGTGTAGAATCAGTTATTATGGAGCAACCTTTTGCTAATTGAATAATTCCAGTACCGAGGATATAGTCCATATCGGTGGCATGTCCTTGACAAAGGATTCTAATTCTTTCTTTGCTTTGTGAGTAATATAACCAGGTTGCTGGTTTTAAAAGAGGTTGCCAGAAAATACCAGGTGAAGAAAGTAGTTTGATATTACAATGATTCCAGGCTTCAGTTGTTGGCTCCACTAACAATTGAATTACACAGATAGGTTGTGATTCAACGCGAATTAATGGTAAATTAGCTTCGGCTATTAACAGATTATGTAAATGATAGGCCTTTCGGAAGTAGTCTTCGTTCGGGATAAAATAATTCCTACGATCTAAAGATATTGCTATGTAGTTGCTCTCGGGTTCAACATAAGCTGCAACATGCCTATTGCCGAACGCTTGAAGAGAAGGAGCTGGATAAATCCTGAAAAGGTTGTACGTGGTACGATCTAATAATGGAAAACTAATTTCAAGAATAATTCTTTCATTCAAGAAACTTAAATTGAGGGTAGAAATCTTTTCTATATGCTGAGCTAATAATTCTTGATTTGATAAAGGGAATTCAAAAGACGTCGAATCCCGTAAGTCTTGAGCTGCTTTGACTAACTGTTTTGGTGCTAGGAAAACGGGATGAAGCATTCCCTGTTTCGCAAAAAGGATAGCATCAGTGATTAAAATGAGATCGCGTTGGTATTCTTCAAAAGAATTATAGAGACGATAGGCCCATTGACTCATGGAAAACTGGAACGAATCTTGAATATCCTTATTTTTCTGCTTTTTATATTCTTTTGAGAATTTAATAGTAAAATTAACTGCTTGTTCAATTTGTTTTTCAATTTCAAGAAATTGTTGATGGTTGTTTTTGAATTCTGAACGCATGACAAAGGTCTGTTTCTCTAATAGCTTAGCCATCTCCTTCTGATCTGCGTACATTTTATCTATTTTGCCATTGTAATAATCTGCATCTTCGTCGGTTAAAACGCCAAATAATGATTTTTGAATGCTGCCTATAATACCTAACGGGGCATTTCGCCTGGTGCGATTTCTCTTAAAAGTAGTAGCTTTTAAAGTAGCTTCAATCATGTCGCTATAACGCATAGTGGTATCAAGACGATTGTACCATTCTTCTCCTCACATATATACTTGACAGTCTTTACTGCTGACGCCTGCTTCGTCGCATAGATTTTGTGCGAGACTCATATGGCTCCTTACAT
Source organism: Ectemnius cavifrons (assembly GCA_964023945.1). NCBI lineage: Eukaryota > Metazoa > Arthropoda > Insecta > Hymenoptera > Crabronidae > Ectemnius > Ectemnius cavifrons. The sequence goes on along the minus strand of OZ030383.1, from coordinate 3,459,873 downwards.
TAGGCCGATGTGAAAGAAAATCTTCTAAATCGATTGAAGTTACTAATTTCCATTGCAAGGAAAAGATTTTTATATCTTGCATTTGTTCGTAGAATAAACCCGTGTTGTGTTTGAACTGGGTAATACTATACTCAGTGTTTGCGCTTGACTGGAAAGGTGCGGGTAAGAGTACACACAATAGTACTATGGAACTCATGGCGAGAACCTATAATAAAAATATACTGTTATAAGTTTCTTGTTGTGTGAGCTATTTTTAATTTATCCGCGTGTTTGGTCAAAATTTTATTTTCAGACGTTTGCAAAACTATATTGTTTAAATCTGTTACGTTAATTATTGTATAAGGTCCCACATAGTGTGGATCAAATTTACTAAGACGAGGTTCTTTGAGTACATATATAGAATCACCGGGTTTGAAAGTGACAGGATTTGCATGTCTATCGTAGTATTGTTTGGAACGACGTTTGGCTTCAATTAGTTTGTTTGCTGCTATGAATCTCATATCCTCTAGTCGGGTAACTAGATCTATCATATATGAGCTGCAGGTTTTTAATTTCTCTTCTGATGGAAAAGCTGATGGTAATCTTGCGAGTTTTCCGAATATTAATTCGTATGGAGTGAAACCAGTTGCTTCATGAACTGATGTGTTGTAGGACAACATTGCAAATGGTAAAAAATGATCCCAATCTTGGTAAGATTCCATGTAATGCTTTAAATATTCTGTGAGTATGATATGACTTCTCTCGAGGGCTCCATTCGTTTGTGGGCGGTAACCAGAAGTGGTCACTTGCTTGATTTTGAAGGTCTCTGCTAACTGGCTCAGAACCTATCCAATGAAACTACTTTCTCTGTCTGTAAGAATTGCTTTAGGCGCTCCATATATGACGATGAAATTACGAGCAAAGGCATCTGCTATTGTTGTTGCACGGATATCAGGAATTGGTACCGCCAGGCAATATTTAGTTAAATTATCTTGCATGGTAAGAATATGTCTATTTCCATTGTGTGATATCGGCAAAGGCCCAACTGTATCTAAAGAAATCTTTTGAAAGGGTTCAGATGGTGTGTCAGTAATAAGCATTGGTTGGCAGGTTTTCAATCTAACTAACTTCTGTTCTTGGCAACTAGTACAAGTACGAATAAAATTTTGTATATCAGTTTTCATTTCAGGCCAAGAATAATGTGGTCGCAAACGATTATAAGTTTTAGTGACACCTTTGTGTCCTCCTAACAAACTACTATGAGCTTCCTCAATTATTAATTGTCTATTTTCAGTGGGTGGAACAATAACATTAGACGTACAAATAACGATGTTAACATTGGAGTGTTGGAACACTTTCCTCACAAGCTCTCCAAATTCTTTATGTGGAATATGATCATGACCATGTCCTACTGCGGAGATTCTAAACGAATAAATCTTTGACTTTTTAAGAGTACTACGTAAAACTTCTAAACCTTTCAGTAATTTCTCTTTACTTAATTGATCATAAAAATGTTTGGTGGCGATCACACTCACAATCCTCCTATTATTCCTGTCAGAGATCAAGACCTGATTCTTAGAAGGGGACTGACTCCTAATGAATTCGATATCTAAATAGTCCATTTCTTCTAAGGATTTAGTGATTGGAGTGTTTGAATTACAGTCGGCTGAGATAAAGTGAACAAAGTTTGCTTTGCGGGACAAAAGAGGAGTTGGGGAAAAGGTCATCTGGAAACCTTTCGTCTCTTCATTATCGCTATTTCTATCGGTTGAGAGGGTATGTTCTTTAAAGTCAAGGAGAGTATCCGAAATTCTAGGGGATGCAATTTCAGGGTTTAAGTTATGTGAGGCAGCCTGCATGGGTACAAGGGGTTCAGGTAAAAGAACAGTCTGGTGTGTGTCATCTAAGGGTAAAGAAGTGGATCGTGAAGTGTTGGCGGAACGATTGTAAATCTCTGAAATATTTCATAAATTTCTTGAGGTGGTAATTCAAATCGAACATCTTGGTCACTTGTGTTAGTTGCCATTACGTGACAAGTGCCATTGTTGTTGGAAACTGCTGCTTCTCCGATATAAACGTCGTCTTGAGTTTTGATTCACGGTAAATAACCTTCGCGGAGAGTTGTATTCGCTAACCGAACTGTAATGCACTGACTGCTTCGTGCCGGTATCAAATGTTGCTTCTTCGTAGATTGATTTTCTTCTTCCTCTGGGCTTCGATAATTTATGAACCCTATGGGTTTTGTCGGTCTATCTCTAATTACGAGGGTTTTATGGAAATACGAAATTTCAGCCTCTTCTTGTAATAGATAAGCGGTACCGAGTAAACCACTGGCTGGGAATTGAAGATTCTTTATCACATAGAATAGACAAGGTGTCTCATTGACGTGAAGAGTTACGGTTCCCGTTGTGAGAATTGGAATAGATGCAACTCCAGTTACTTCAATTTCTTCTTTATGAATCCTTACTTCTTGTAAATTCAAAGCTTCGAACATTATTAAATTTACGGATGCTCCTCCGTCTACTAAAAATTCTCCAAGCCCTCCTTTTAATTCCGGTACTTTTACACGAATTTTTGGAATCGGGGCTTCCTTAATTACTGCTTTCTTTGGGGATTCTCTTGGAATCGTACATGTTGCTGGCGAGTTTGTTCGCTTCTGTTCACCTGATCGCCAACACGGTGAAATTTAAATGCTGCGCATTTTTGGACTTAATATCGTTGCTCGGCTGAGCGTACGAACTACCAGGCTGAGCATAGTTATTACTCATCTGGGCAAAATTTGGTTGATTCTTAAAATTATGATAATTGCCATCGCAGCTTTTGTGCATGCAATTGCAGCACTTACAGCTCTCGTGGTTCTGATACCTTTCGACCCTTTCTGGTTGCCTTGGATGCTGTTGTTGAAACTGCTGATGGGGGAAATTTATGACACCCGGGGTCCTTGGTCTGCCACGCTCTACAGCGAAGGCGGTCGGTTTGCCGTAACTCCGTGGGTTTTCCTCCACACCAGATGTAGTCTCCGTTTGGGATCCATGGTGTCGGCTCCAGTTCGGATTGAATGGTCGCTGGTTGTTAAAGTGTCGGGGCCCGTCGTTATTTCGATAACGATAACCATTCGAGCTCCGATTATGCTCACTCCATCCTCGAGTGATCTCCATGACCTCTTCAAACGCTTCTTCTATCTTCTTATAATTCTTCGGGTTCACTCGCGACAAATACCGTTCCGGTAACCCGTATATAAATTTATCAATTACGCCGCGTTCCAAAAACTTTAATGCAGCTGCTCTATGTTCCTCTTCATACTCTTGATTCACTGCCGCGCGAGCGTTATGCGTTACGTGACGCGTTCTGTCTATGTAATCTTGTACACTTTCATCCCGGTAGATCCGTAATCGCGTAATTTCGTCTTGAAAAGACCACAGACTTCTACCCGGGGCAAAACATTTCTTTAAATGGTGTAACAAAGCATTCATGCTTGTGAATGTCTCACCATCCACGCTCTCTCTAGCGGTACCTTTTAACTTTTTAATTACAGCGCTTAAATATTTTGTTTCTAAAGCCGACGGCAAACTATCTGCACGGTCCTCAACACATTGAACAACATATTTAAGTTCATTTCTTTTTCCATCGAAATTAGGAATATCTTGAACAAATTTCTGAATAGTTGACTTGAGTTTCAACTCCTGCATAAGAACATTAATATCAGACTCCTGTTTAGCCATTGTAATAATGTAATTCAACTAAGCGCAAGGAGAAAAATAACTTTACTCGACAGTTTGTGAACTGATAAAATCTGAGTATCCCACCGCTGTCACCAATTTGTTACGAGCCAGGCTTCGCAAGTACTAAAATATGCTCTAAGATCGTGCTGAGGGCTATTTCACCTTAACCAGACTCGAGTCTTCTAGTTCCCAATCGGCCCTACGTCAATCCTGGGATGTTGCTGAGTGCTATTTCAACTCAACCGCACTAAGGTCCCTAAACTCCTTTCAACCCCTTTATACTAGTTACTTTCAATAACTCAGAACAGAACTTGGGATCGTGCTAAGGGCTATTTCACCTTAACCAGACTCAAGACTGCTCATTGATCGTGGAAGAATGCCCTAAGCTAGAGTTAAACCTTACTATGGCTCGCCGGATACACCTCGAGCGGTAAAGATGTATCCTCGTGCGATCTTTTATTATTCTTTTCCTCATTATGCTTAATTGAAACAGGGTTGACCAAACAGGAATTTAATAATGATGACACAAATGATTTCTTAATGAAAACTAGAATAATGTTCAATATATTCTGAATGAACAAATAATACAAACACAAAAATATACAATGAGAGTTTCTGTGGTTTTGAGATGTTGTTACAAAATTATAGGAGTTCGTTTTACGATACGATTTGAACGGGGGAGAAACTAACGAAAGAACTGTGACTTCCCTAACGATCGCGATGAGACACGATGTACGTACGGTAATTGTATCTGCTTCGAAGGAGACTAGTGCTCGATCTACTACGGTGTTCTTCGCTGGTCCGATTGACGGAGCTTCGCTGTCGATGAGAGTTCGGAACTGATTCCCCCTTTGCTCCAGAAATTAAGGGTTTATATACCCGAAAAAATCCAGTGAAAAGGGGCAAAGGTGGGGACAGAGACGCCGGGAGTCTGAGACTACGCTGGAGTTCTAAGAATTTATGAGATGCACTAAGTGCACGGCTGCAGAGTTCGCTAAGGGCACGCTGTGATGATCCCTTACTAGGAATGTGTTTTTAAGGGCTTGAGATAAGACGGAACGAAAGAGTCGAAGTCACAGCTTTAAGTCTCGAAAAATACGCATGGGAAAGCTATGTGGGAGACTAGCGAGTTTAAAATTATTGGATCCACGTGTAAAAAAGGCTAAGAAAAGTAGTCCGATGAGGATGAATATGTAACAACCTCTTGTACACTAGAATTGATTTTGCTAGCTTTATCCATGTTTGAAAGTGCTGGCCTTTTTCGGATATCCAGAAGTAAATCGCTTATCTGATATTTATAATCAATTGGAATATTTTACAAAGGCTTAAGCAGATTAAATATCCAAGACATAATGTTTTAATTATACGTAAGAGAAGTGAAGGTTTGGAAAAGTAAAGAATCTTCTACGCTTCGAACGATGTGAAGCCATTCGGAAAAACAAGTGACGAGAATTCAATTACACAACTTAAATATTCTTTCTATTTTCCAGACGATCCATTGGGTTACATAAACGTTATAGATCGTGCGATAATTATTACTGATAATGCTGTATTTGACACAAAGCAATATCGTTTTCCGGAAGTTTATAAGGATGAAGTAACAAGACAAGTCTCAGAATTGCTACAATCAGAAATCGCGTTATTTACACTTGTTTTGTTATTCTTGTGGATTGTATTCACTACAGATTGGATTCACTACAATTGCTACCTATTGTATATTTCACTAGGGTAAAAGTAGCATTTATGGATACTGCGTTGCACATGCCTGATATATGAACTGCTCCTGGCTTCATTTTATTACAATGAAAATTTGTCTAAGGCTGGGTTCTATTGGCACCATTGCGTATACTTTCTACTTGTTTATTGCGTATTGTTTAATGTAAGAATCTTATGCGATAGGGTATGTTTAAAGCATACCCTAATTATTCCCGATTTTACCTGTATGGGCGATAACTCTGTATAAATCTGTCTCATCGACCATTGCTTTGGCTTCAACGTACAAGATCACCGATCGGAACTACCAGGATGACGACTAAAATGAACGGAGTATGGATACAAAACCCGATGCCGACCTGGCAAAACTACATCGTTCCTGATGCTCTGTCTCGTAGCACTTTTGTACTACAAATATCGAGCAGACGCTCCATTTGAAGTTATTCAATGGTTTTGAAACGAAGTATTGGCACTATTTACGGCAGCAAATAGAAAAACACTCCTTTGTTTGCTTTTCTATGTATGAAAGGTTTTCCATACAATCTGGTTATAGAATATGTATGAACTGTATACTGTATGAACGAATACGGGCAAATGAACGAACGGGATTCACTTTGACGCATTGATACATCTATAAACCTACGAGCTCATTCCTAACATGAAGCAACACACTGCGGTGAAACGGATGGACGTGACGCAATCAAAATCTGCGTGTTCATCTTCAAATGAAGTGCACGTCCCGTAAGATGCAAGCAAACAAGATAAAGCTTCTTTAGAAGCTTTCAACAAGGAACTCTCATCGGATGACATCGCATAATTGGATCATGAGGAACGTTTTTAGTTTCTGCAAAATCCACAGTGATCCATTCAGTCTCTGGAAATGAAAGAAAGATCAGACGTGCTGTTAATAAGAAAGGAGAATATAGCTTTCTTTACTTCATAGGATGATACGTACAAGATGGTTGATCAAGTGCGCATGACTTACTTAAATATAAGAAATTGCCTGAATTGGAAGGCCTTACACTCCGGTGAGTGATAGCTTGAAGGGAATCCAGACGATATTTCATTGGATTACCCGGCAAAAAACTTCAAATGGTTGTGTTGATCAAATATTCTAACCGAGACACTGCCTTATTTTGAAGACTGAAGCTTTTTCACGCCGCATCTCGAATAGAGAAAGAATCGATTCCATAGCTGCCTAATGGTGCTCAGAGTTTTAAAGTCGCAGCCTAGTCAATCGCCTGTTATTTTAACAGTTTGCCGATACCTGGATACTAAATTGTTGAAGGACTCAATATGTACGAACATTAACCCGAGATTCTAAAACTGTTCTATGACAGGATACAAGGAGGTAACGAAGATTTACATGGATTCCATCTCTACTATTGGGATTATCACAGAATTGAAGTTGAACTACATATCCAACAATATCTTCAATAGCACAAGGATCAGTAAAAACCAAACAGCTAATGGTCCTTACGAACAGATCAGGATTAAATTGCGATAAGTTGGTGTTAGATGTCCTTGTCCTCTTTCAATCACAGAAGATGGTCATCCAGGACGTACGCAGAAAGTTTTCACTAGCCACATCAGATCACTTCATCTGCAGCAAATTGTCTGAAGAATTTTATCTATTCAGGACTCCAACAACGATAATTACCAATATGGGGACATATTTTATGAGCCCACTTAGGAGAATAATTTCGGATCAACAAGTTCAAACCGTTGCCTTTTATTCTCAATCGGATGGCGCTTTATTGCTGCATATAAAACATCAAAATGACGCGATAAGTGGGTTTTTATCGCAATGTTCTCTTACAACACATCGGTTCACGAACCCAAAGGAACCAAGTTATGACTATGAACTCGCATTTCAAAAAATTCGAAACGGATGAACCTTTTCTTGTCGATGCTTGCTCGTCAGAACATCAAATGACCAAAATTGCCAACAATTCTATGAATATAAACTCAATATGAGTGAATTTCAGGGTGGTTCTTCTCCCTTGTTAAACAAAGAAGAACAAATATGAAAGAGCAGGCTAAGCTTGATAATGGAAATGGTTGTATCTTTGCTGAGGGCGCTCGAGAGTTGTGTATCCCAACAAACTGATGAAATCAAGAGGATTAAGAGCAGGAACGTCCAGGATTACCGATCACCGATCAATCTCCGTAGCAATGACGATGATAGCAATGATAACAATGCCCTCACCCTAAAACCCCTTGCGAAAATACTGTACTGAATTGTCTATTTTGATAAAATGGAGGGTGTTACATACTGGTCTGCTGTAAATAAGTTTCATATCGTAAGTTTCATTAAAAATGACTCAGGAGTTTGGAGTACGACCGCTTCATTTTGGAAAAAACGTCGAAAAATGAGATGTGAATTGAGGCTATCTTTCAAGATTGCCTGACACATGGAACGCGAGAAATTGCTGTTTGAAATCGAATCAGCGTAAACGATACTAAGTTTCAAAAGCAACTGCACACTGTTTAAACTGTTTGTATATTAACTTGTTAATTTTTTGTTATCAGCCAAAGATAGCTAGAATTCAATCTATTTGAAAATTGGAACATAATTTTATTAATACCAGCGATCTAACAAAACTGAGCGTTGATAGAATGCATGTGTTTCAGGGAGATAATGCTATACGTACACGCAAGCAGAACTGTACATATTGTACACGTTTAATGCTGATCAAATACTCAATCCAGTTGTTTTTCAATGGCGATGCAGATACATAATAAAAGTATTCGCATCCCTTTTTTTGGACTAAATTTTTATATAGAAGAAAGTTTCTTTAAAACAACATCTGTTTTTAAGGAAGAAAGCTTGTTTTTAAGAGAAAACGAATGCTTTCAAACAGGAATGTTTTCCCGTTTAGGAAAAATTATTTTTAAAGATCTGAGTATGCGAATACTTTTTTTTACCTGCTGTATATATTACTTTACTACGTATGTCGTAAGATATTTTTGAGTTAGTTGCATGCCACTGTTCTGTTTTCAAAATTATTATGTTTTTATTAGACTGCGAAAATTTATACGCAATAATATATTTAAATAGGTAAGTTATTAATAATTTTCTACTGGATTGTCTAAGGTGTGCTTGAGAGCACATCGTCATCAATTATATATCCCATTATATAAATCAAATAAATTAAAATCTATATTTGTATAAGCATCCGCAGTCTAATTGCTTCGCCTTTTATCTTCTTGATGTACTATTCGGCTCTCCGGTTTGTATTTCTGTTACGTGTTACGTTCTTGTTTCGGCAACACCTCTAACAGGAAAATGCGTATTAAGACAATTAAAATTATTCTCCGATTAATAATTTGGTGAAAACTATTATAAGTACTCGATCTGCAAACCTGCGAAAGCCAATCTGACATCATGAAATATAAAATAAGTTGTATGATGCGTGGATTATTAATCATAATAAATTGGATGTCGTTTTGTCACATAGTTGTATAGAGTGATGCGTTTGCCTCGAAATTAGCGATGTTGGTAGTTGTGATGAATAATTATCTAGTAGCTCCAACAAACAATAATGCAAACAACAGCTAATACTAAATGTTAATTAAACTGCCATATTTCGTAAAGTTGGACGCCGATTAATACATTCGCAGACACCAACGCAAGAACGCATTACCTTGTATTTTCGGAATCATAGAATCAGAGAAGCTTACTTGTTACCTTAGAAATAAGTATTAAGACTTAGGACGAATCATTCAAAACATTCAAAGTTTGAGTCAGGAACAAATCGGATGAATTATCTATACAAGAAAATATAAACCATTCAAGGAAGAGTACTGTACTGGGTAATAATTTAAGCGATCTTTTTTTTGTAAAACAAGTCGCGGAAGTACAATATATTTTATATATTTTTTTAAAATGGTTTCAAGTTTATTGAATGTTAACCCTGACATAACACCTGATCCAGAGTCCCATGTTTAAGTGAATCCCTCGATCAAAATTTCAGCTGACTAGAAAACGCATTTCTTCAAATCCAAATTCGTAGGAATATCGCCGAGTTAAAAATTAATATTTTTTGTTCACAAATATTTCTGATGCGTTTTATTGTTATTTATTTTTGTAATTTTTTCAATTTATGTTTAAATATTTATATTTATGATTATATTCTTATATATATATTTATTTTATAGTAAAAGAGTAGACTCTTATAAATTTGTGGGTTTGAATGTAACAAATGAAACCCTATTATAGGTTGTAATATTGTGAAAGAAACGCAATGGAATATTATGTATTGTGTTCAAAGTTTTTTTGATCGATTGCGACGACCAAATTTTTTAAAGAGAACGCTCATAAAGAAAGTAAAAAGGCATACACTACTTCCCTGCATTCTTGAATTCTTGAATTTTATGTGAAAAAAACGGGTCGGCCACCACAAGGTCTCTACAACTGGAATCAGACATCAACTATACAAGGTCGCATCTTTCGGATCACTCAGTTCAACGAAATGGAACCTTAAGAAGGTTAGCAGTCCCCGGCGGAGGTTTCACCTATAGGATAAGTTACTCATAGACGACCTCCTGGTGATGGGTGTCAATCTTTTTATCGTAAACAGAGTACATCGTTCGTGTCATTTTATCGTAAATATGGATTGAAATGAGGTGAAATAATGTGAAAGGAATCAAATGGTTAGAACTTAAAGTTAAAGAATTTATTAGGACTTGCTTCCAAAGCACTCCATGTTCTGAAAGTGGTGGCTATGCTTGCAAGAGGCAAGGAGGTGATTATAAGAGTTATGACCAAACGTGGCGAGCGAACCCACCAATTCTAAATTCCACATTTTTACTGTTAGTCACAGATGACTGATACATAGAAATAGATTGCTCATACGATAAATTGTTAGATAGTAAATTGTTCTTACGAGCAGCTGTGTACAATAAATCGTCCGTAAACCCCTGGTGATGGGTCTGGCGGATCGAATAACATCTGTTGCAGTCAGTATTTGCCTACATGCACGGTTCAACTGCCCAGTTATCTTCGTGTAAAAAGGCCGGTTTCCACTACAACATTGCGCCGAATATTTCGCCGAACACCGACCATCCGAACATTTTGCCGAACCTTCTATGCTTCTCTATAGGAAAAAAAGATTGCCCATATCGTATTACCGTCTCCGACCCTTGCGAGGAGGCTATCGGCCCGGCGTTAAGTGGAACGCATAGCAAATTTTGTTCGGAAACCATTTGACGGGCCGATCGCTCAGTTGGCGGTTTTTCCACGACGCATCAAAGGAAACGGGAGAAAGCCCAGTAGCAGCCCAGTAGGAACTACCGTGCAGAGGGTTGGGTTTGAATTTCTTGAAAGGATGTGCCCTCGCAATCGCAACTCGACAACAAGACGGACGATAAACTCTCATTGATTAGGCTCTGCAATAAGTAGCGGTCCCTTTCGGTCCTTCCAAATGGGCGACACTGGAAGCAGCCTACTTAATCCACGATCAGCAATAGGAAAATTAAATTCGATAATTTTTATCGCCGGCCACTGCCGGTCATTCTACTTGCAACGCCGTTTCCGCTGGCTTGCCTATGAGCCGCTAGACCTGGGGTTTGGAGCAGGAGGTACTGCATACCTGCCAGAACGCAATATGTGCTGTGACGTTGCAGTTCGCTGCACGTCACAAAAATTAGCGTATTGCACGTCCTCGGACACGCTCGGGGCTCGGGGTGGGGATGGGCAGCTCACAAGCTGAGTTGAGCGCACGATCAAATGTTCCTAACGTCACCTATGGGGAACCATTGACACCTTTCAGTTTCAGGCACGACAAAAACGCCGCATAGCAGAGTCGGATCACCGCCCATTGGCGCCGACAATCTACGCACCCCTGCGTAGAGCAGCGGATTCAGGACCGCATCACGCGGCGACATTTACTTTATTTTGAATTTATTAGGATAGGAACTTCTGGATCTATGCAACAGTTAGTTGTCGAAACCCTCCGATTTCTCGGTCGGAAGGGACAGAGAGACACCCACTTGCCTGTTCCGGACTGGGCTTGGGGGTGCGGAAGAGCCGGCTCCAATATCTCTCTGCCCTCGCCGTTGAGCCACCGTTGGTGCAACGTGCGGGCAGCTTCGACTTTTTGGTGTCTTCCACTCGCGAGGTACCCTTTCGTACCCACTGTGAAAGTGGACTTTTGTGTGAAGAGTTGGTAGAGGAATTACCAGCCCTGAAGGATTCCTCCCTTCACTTTAGGGCAGGGTGTCATTATAGACTACCTGCGTCCCTGCCAGAGTTCTAGCGCGAGCCCGGACTCTGTTTTGCTTCCGTTCAGAAAAGCGGCGGTTTTTGGCCAAGCCGCCGAATTTCCGTGGAAATACGCTGTGCGGATTATAGAGTACGTAGAAGTTCCTAATAAAGTAAGTGATGAAGCCTGGAACGAATCAGGGGGTGGTTGAACGTAGTCAGGAGCCAATCCTCGCGCCTGTAGAACTCGGCCGGCGTGTATAAAATAAGCTAGTTTTCGGCAAGAATTCACTCATTCATCTCAGTGACATCCGTGCTAAGTGAACTGTTCCAAATCGTCCAAACGATACGAGGATCTTCACTCCAGCTACGAGCTACTCCGAGGGCAATACAGCCACCTCTCCTGTTGGTGATCGGTGAGCTGATTATCCTGTGCCACTTTTCATTTCGTTTTTCGTGCTAATAGGCACTTTCGGGTATACTTCTGAGGCTGCGGGTAGGTTAACCTACCCTTGGCTATGTTAATTATTTAATTATTATGTAATACGCCTTCACCAACTACTAAATATTGTGTTTGACTATCGCGGCGGCTAACGTCCGCCTTTTCGCGAAACGCTTGGCGGCAGCCAGAGCAGCGGCGACTTCACTTTGTCATTAGAGTTACTGGGGATAATCTGGGATTTATAGTGAGTCTATCGAGATTCTCCAGGAATCTATATTGAGTCTAGAGAGATTCCTTTGGGAGTCTACTGCGAGTCTATCGAGATTCCTTCGGGAGTCTACTGTGAGTCTAGCGAGATTCCTTCGGGAGTTTACTGTGAGTCTATCGAGATTCCGTCAGGAGTCTACTGTGAGTCTATCGTGATCCCTCGGGAATCTAAAATGAGTCTATCATGATTCTATCTGGAGTCTGTCTGGAATCTTTTTTGACGATATCCCGAGCTGATAGCAAGTACGCCTAGAGCGTATCCACCCCAGTAACTTATATTGGTGAAGACTAGTTAAGATTTTAATTTCTCTGTTCTGAGTCGCGAAGCTCCCCCTCTCCCTCTGCGCCTAGCTAGCTGTTCGACTGACAATATCTTGAAGTAATTACGAAGTCACCCGCGGCGGCGAACAATTAAGAGTTTATCGCTCGCGATCTGCGAAACTACCGAATTGAGGGGCTATCGATCGAGTCCCCAAACTGCATAGTTCGCCCTTCCGGAAGACCAATAGAATTCGAGCCCGGGGCCTGAACCGATGGAACCCTTGACTGTGCGCCTCTGCCGGGTCCTCACAGTACGTTGGCGGCGAGCACACGTCCGAATTCAAATCATCCGCCGCGGAATTATCGTCCGGCTGAACGGGACTCGATTTGAGTTCGGTCGCCTTCGATTGAACTAAGTGGCGACCATCCACCATCGCCGATTCCGTCTTAACGCAATCCGAACCCAATACGGGAGACTTCTAGCAGTGTGTACCAACAACTTCCGGATCAGGCTGAGTTGCGTGGGCCAAGGTCGCCGACTGATCATCAAACGACCACGCCTTGACGCGGGCATGGCCTGGACGGCGTAAAATAGTTTTAACCATCGTCCGTCGCCGGAAACAATAGTTTTGTTTTGCAAAGCCGCTCACGCGGTTTCATTCCCGTTTTTTTTTATATTTCCGTTTTCTATGCCCACGAAATTTAACCACCCAAAAGGAACCTCCATCCTACCCCGAGCCCTTCGCTAGTCGCGGGGCATAAAGAATTTCGTGGCAGTGCCTACGCTGGTACGGATCTGCATGCAATCAAGAGACGCCATAAAGCACTAAACAAAGTTTCTCTAGCTTTAGGCCTGTAATCTAGTATGTTAAAACTGTGCTTTGCAGCATCCAAACGAAGTCAGACTGTTATTAAATACTCTTTACAACGTCAATTTAAAAGCCTCGTTGCCCTTATTTTCCCAGTTTGAATAATGTTCGATTGGAACTCCAAAGAAGATTGCCGGGATTGCATAGCCTACTTTCCTTGATAACAGATTCAATCAAATATAGTATAAAAACGAATAAAAATCAAGGAATAAAAATACGCTGTTCAGAGAATCGAATCCGTCCAAAAACATTAAAATGTAAGAAAATGCGCCAAGTAGCAGTTGGATTTCCCCCAAAATTGAAATATAACAAAAAAGATAATAGATATCATACAAGAAAGCCAAGTTTTCATTCAAAGATACCTCGATTTAATTCGCATTAGCAATTAATAATAAATTAACAATAATTTAGCGATTAACAATAAAAAAACTTGGCGTGTGCGCGCTTCATTGCGAGGTAAAAAGACAATGGGAAACTGATTCAAACCCAAAACTGACTTTACTAGAATTTAATTTCTTTAAAAGTTTTTTTAGCAATATTACCAGAGCAAGTGCCTCGAAAAGCAAATAATAAAAATAAAATCGGAATAATCGGACTGTGTCACATAACCAGCCATGGCATAACCGGCTTAACCAACGTGTCGGTAACGTAAACACAACACAGCCATATTATCTCCGCAGCCCGCAGCATTTCTGATTGCTGCCATCTCGTATGAAAAAAGTGAAAGTTACATTTTTAGGAATTCTGCATGAATCCCATGACTCTTAATCCGCCTTGCCTTTACTACGAGAATAATAACGAGGTGAAATTCATATCTCCTGAATGACTGAACCGATTCGCTTGATTCTTGGCTCATTCGATTCAGAAAAATCAACGAAAAAATACAAAATTCAGAAATAAATCCTTGGAGCTGTAACTTTGACATAAATCGAGGTGAAAGTTTTATAGCAGACGATAAGCACTACACTTCGGGAGAAGTATCCTCGGTAGTCGCGCACTGTACTATATATATAACTACTACTTGGCGCGAGACTCTACCGAGTCTCCTGATGTAACTCGTGTTCCTCCTACCAATGCCAGCATTAGAACCCGGGCTTGCTACCCACTAGACCAATTAAATGGTTATCAAATGGTTAATCGTTCGATCGATACGTTAATCTATGGGGAGAACTGAATTTCCCAACGCTTATAAGTTTCTCTGGACGATACTTTTCCCGATACTTCGGCCCGGGAGATTCGAAGCCAACTATTCCCTAGTACCACAAAAATGGGCGCCAGGCATCGAAGATGCCACACAAAATCTCACAAAAATCGCAAAGAGAACGGCAACATTGAATCTCCCGAGACGGCCAAATAGGTGCTTCGGCTAGATCAGACAACAAGGAGAGCACGTGGGTTCGACACGAGTGAACGAGCCAGGATTGAGCTAGTATGATGATTTTATTTCGACAATGAGGCACAGAAAGAGTCCTTCGCTCGAGGTGTTCATTGGCAACCTCGGACGAAGCACGTGGCTGCGAGTTAGAATAGTCGAAGTTACATTCAGATGTTCGCTACATAGTCACAGGTCACACATGGTCACAGTACATAGTTACAGGTGTGATGTACAACTGGCGGAGAAATAACTTAAAAGCGTCAAGCGAGTTAGGGTCGGAAGGTGATAGGAAAAAAGTACTGGGCTACAGAGTAGCTCTCGAACTTAGTCTGGTATTTGTTTGCGTGTAATGTGCAGTGCTGCGTACAACAGAAAAAAGAAAAAAGGGGGGGATTGGTTCAGGAGTAGAGGAACAGCTTAAGAACTTGGCGCTGTAGACTGGCTAGCGGGGGATTAATTACTACAGAAAAATTATATTGCATTAGATAATAAAAAACAGTACAGACAATAACAAGAGGGGGAATATTTACAATGGGGGAGCGTGTTTTCGGCTTACAGACTATAAGGGACTAGGTGAAAACTTAAACTATAGAATATTGACTCTTGTGAGGCTGTGAGTCAACAGCTATGTGTGTCTGCTAGCTTATTTGCGTTTAAGCTTTTGCCTTCGGCGGAGTTCGTCGAGATGCTTTGCATCGTTAGTTAGCCACCAATATTTGGTTTTAAGCCGGTGGAAATCGGTTTTGTCGCAGGGGGGTAGGGATTTGGAGTAAGCAAGCTTGGCTGGGTATCGGGCTGGGTCTTCGGCATTGAACGATATTAACTTATTTGTACAATGTCTCTTCCAATGATATAATATTGGGACATTGTTGGCATCTTGGATGCATCCCATCGCGTCGAAGTATGCGAACGCTTGGGGGGGGGATATAGTTTGTATGCGATAGCTCAGGAGTGGAGATATTCGCATGTTGGACCAGATCCTTGACGGTGTTGTTATCGCTTTTAAGTAGAGCGCTAAGGTAATCTCTTGTGAGACGGATTGTAAAGGAGTCGATTCTGGGAATATTGGCGTTTAAATATAATTCTGTGTTGCTGATTCGTTTGAGGTAGTTGGTTTCTGGGGAGCGACATAGCCTGAGGCAGGCACGGAGACATTGTCTTTCAAAGATGCGGATTTTCTCTATAAGTGAGGCGCTAGAGTTCCACCAGATGGGTGCGACGTATGTTAAGATGGGTCGGATAAGGAGCATATAACATATCACTTTGGCTCTGCGACTGAGGTGTTTGTTATGGAAGAGTATTCCATTGGCTTTAAACGCCGCCTTGGCTTTTAGCAATCGAGTAGTGGGGTGGACAGTGAACCTCATTAAGTGGTCGATGTGGAAGCCTAGATATTTGACTGCATTCGTATGAGGGATGTTTGTTATTTCGTTGGTATCTGGCTTAATGGTGGTGATTGTAAAATCCTTATATACGGTTTTGTTGATTTTTGACATGAAATGAACGGGTTTGCGAAATAGAATTGTCTCACATTTAGAGGGGTTGATTCTAAGATTCCATTGTAAATAATAGTTATTGATTTTGTTGAAGATACTGTTAAGTTTACGTTGCATGTCCGTGATATTTTTACCGGCTACACATATTATGAGGTCGTCCGCGAACGCAATGGAGTACGTATTATTGCCGGAATTGAGGTCAAATAGGTTAAGAATATAGCTATTGTATATATTGAAGAGAATGGGGGAGTTAACAGTTCCTTGTTGGAGACCTTCAGTGATTGAAAATATCTTAGTGCTTAGTATATTGCCGTCATATGTGACGAATGTCTTATTGTTGATCATGTCGAGTATGATGAGCATAAGCCATTCAGGAATGCTTTTTTTGTAAGCTTAAATATGAGACCGGTGATCCAAACGGAATCAAAAGCTTTGTCGAGGTCGATGAGTGCAGCGGCTACCATGTTAGAATTGTAGAGGTGTTGATATACGTCGGAAGCAATCTTATTGATGGCGTGTAACGTTGAATGGTTATGTCGGAATGCGAATTGGTTGTCCGGGATCATCTTGAGTTTTGTACAATAGTTGGTGATGGAGACATTAATTATAGCTTCGTACACTTTACTTATTGCCGGTGTGAGGCTGATGGGTCTGTGGCTCGCCGGGTCCTCAAGTGGTTTGCCCTTCTTGTAGATGGGGATAACTTTCGCTCGTTTCCAGGGTTTGGGGAAGTAGTAATTATTAATTGAGTTATTGAATATGGTGGTGTATGCTCTGATTATACTTGCTGGGAGGTTCTTGAGGAGTAGCGGAGGAATGTTGTCCAGGCCTTTAGACGTCTTATTCGGCAGCTTAGAGAAAGTCTTGGTGACTTGCTGTATGCTACAAAAGGGGCTGTCTGCTCTATTATTACTGCTGAATTCACAGATTGTTAAGTGATTCGTCTGGTTGTTCGTCAGTCGGGATTTGATAGGTATTGCTGTTGTGTCCGCAAGGCTTTTGATTCTGGTGCCGATGTTTGTGAATCTGGGAGAGTCAATACGCTCATAGTGGGCGCCGATGACGTTGACAATATCTTCCTGGTCGGTGATTAAGTAGTGGTTGTCGGAGATACTAGCCTTGCCTAGGTTGCATCCGCTACGGTCAAGTAGGTCAGTATCGTCCGATTTAACTCGTATGACTTTAGGGATCTGTGATTGCTTGCTCCTGAATATCCGGTTAATGGTGAGGAAGAAGCAGTCTGATTTGCGATGATTGATTTGCTTCGTCAGTGTTGACCAGTAGGCGTCTGAGGTTTTGTTAAATTCTTGCTGTGGTTTGGTTTTTGTGTCTTTGACGAGTGATTTGATTAGTGTGGTAGTTGGATTTCTAGCTGTCGGGTCGTGTTTAAGGAGTTTGTGTAGAGTTGATATTAAATAAGATTTGCTTTTCTGGAGTTTTTTGCAACGGTGATTAAGGTATTTGTGTATGTCAGTTTCTGATTTGTGCCTGGGAATGGTTGATTCGGCTATTGCAGAGATGATCCGCGCTATGTTCTCGATGTGATTATCGATCTCAGGAATAGTGAGGTCATGGTCATCTGGGATAGTAGTGTTAAAGCGTTGTTCGAGACGTTTGGTAAATTTTTTTCAGTTTGTCAATTTATATTTTAGTGAGGCTTGTGGGGGGAGGGTGAGTAAAGAAGTGGCTAAGCTATGTGCAATGGAGATGGTGAAAGAGATGGCTTTATGGTCGCTGTCATAGGGTAAGGTTGTGATTTTATCATTAGTGCTGTGGAGTATGGATAAGCGGGAGTCTATGAGACCAATATCTAAGTAGGTGTGGGCTGGTATGAAGGTAGGTTCTATAGTTGATAAGACTTGGATTCTGAATAGGACTTCATTATTACTTAGCCATCTTTGGAAATATAGACCTCGTTGGTTATTACCTCGGTCACCCCAGGATTTGCACCTGGTGTTTAAGTCACCTGCTATAATATAGTAGTTGTGAGGCTCCTGTAGTTTGAGGGTGCTGAATAGGTGGTTGAGTTCCGTGATAAAGAGGTAACGGTTATCGTTTGTGGCATAAGGGCTGATAATATATAGGCTGTTATTGTCCCTGAGGGGGATTCTTATTATAGTGAATTCTAAGATCTGGTTGTTACATGAGCTAGGAAAAGTGATGGTTTGGAATTTTAAGTTATTTTTAATAAGGATTGCAGTACCACCACCTTGGAAAGAGCAGGGGCGATCATTTCTGATCAAAAGGTAACCTTTAAAGGAGGTTAATTTGGTCTCAGATAGTAGGACAATATCATGTTTATGTAGAGCTAAAAATGAGTCCAGTTCAAGACGTTTGGGTCTGGAGATCAGGGAATTTACATTGATAGAGGCTATTCTTAGAATGTTTGGTGGAGGCGTTGGGCTGGTAGGCGGTGTTCTAGTATGTAGTGGGGGTGTATGGGTATTAGGCATCTTAGTTAAAGAGACTGTAGATGCGTTTTATTTTTGCTGCATTTTCAGCGATTTGTGAAGCTAAGAAATTAAATTGTTCTTTAATTGAGCAGATGAGTTCTGCTTTAAGTTCATCTAGCCAATGTGGTGAGTGGGCTGAGGTGGCGGGTGGGAACGAGGGGTGTTGATGGGTAAGTGGGCTTGGGATTGGGATAGGATGGAGAGGCGTAGAAGGTGAGGTGTAGGAGATGTGGTAAGGGGTCACTTGTTGGGGTTGATGGGGTTGTGTGTGGTTAGGCCCCTTTACAGTATGGGCATACGAGATGCTGGGATTAACTAGTGTGGAGTTGATTATCCTATTTCTGGTGGAGGTGACGTCCTTGGTAGTGTTGATTTTGTGCATTTGCTGGGAAAAGGGCATAGCCAGATAAGAACGGCAAAAGTGCCCCCGGCCCAAAAATAATTCTCTCTTGCTCCACAGTTTCCCCTTCAAAACAAACAATTTTTCTCAAAATACCAGCCTTGTAACCCTTCCCGTTTAAAAGTTCTAAGCAAAAATGTGTTTTTCTGTTTTTATTTGATTTCCTTAATAATATCGCATGTAGAATTTTTTCAATTTTTTTTACGATCTTACTAATAAAATGTATCACATGTAATTTTTCTTGATTTTTTCATTAATCCGTAAAAAGTTGCGATTTTTTAAAAACAAAATTCGGGTGGAAATTCGGGTTTTTGGTGTGATTCTTTCGGGTGTCAATCACGAAAAAATTACACAATGTGTCTTTTTTGCATACAATTACACTCTATTTTTTTCCGATTTTTCGATTTGGTGCTTCAATGTTAAAAAAAATAAAAACTATTTTTAGTTGTAATTTTAGTATATTTGCTCGATCAACTGAAAAAGTAACTAACTTAAGAGTAAGGAATAAATAGTAAAGAAGTAAAGAATAGACGGAACAGTATAAAGCGCAAAGCAGTTTCATGGTGAGCGCGCTGAAAATGCTCACGCCTGTGCCGATTTATGTGGGTCCCATATTAGCCATATCGAACGGTTTGAACATCAGTCATGAGCATTTACGAGCGATATTCACACCGTCGGAAAACAAAACACGTGCCAGCGAAAGATCGAATTCGTGATTGCGCTGCCAAAGTGCGGTCACTCACCGTAGCTCATCGCTGAGCGCCAAGAGCTGTGTTCAGCCCGGTTATTTGTGAGGCTTATTGTATTCACTGCACTTGTGGTTCACTAACTGGTGTGCTATATTTATTAGAAGTCACTGTTAAGCCGTGTGCTAAGCGACACAAAACAGTGGTGACATTACACGGCTAATAAAACAATTATGCAAGGTCGTTATTATCAATAATTTGATGGTAAAATGCTGATTCCCCGACTCGCGCATCACCCTGTATTTAAACTAACAGCATACTAAAATGTTGAAAATAAGAAATTACAGTCCGGGGTCAAGTTATGTAATTGTAATTCATAAAAGCTCAAACGCTTTTATGCATTACAATTGCGCTGATCCTCAAAAGCATCCAAGCAAAAACCTTGTCTAATATATAATATAAGAACGGTGGAACTTATCAGTACCTACATTGCCGAGTTGGGATCGAAAGAAGGTTTACACATACTTTGGCAGATAGTCAATGCAGAATACTTCTCCACGGGTCATCATGGTCTCCATCCATCTCGATCTCCATCTTCTTTAGGCATTAACTCATATTTTTGTTGCTCTTTCTGGATTCACCAGTATTCTTTTCAAACAACTTATATACATAGTCGTACAACTTCCGGTCCTTGTCACCTCCTATTGAAAATAAATTACATTAAAAAGTATTTTCGAATGAAACATTAATATAAATGTAGGTGATACCATAATCATACGTACTCCAATCCATTGAGGTCAAAACAGCGGATACTCCATTTTGATAAGTAGAGGAGGCTTCCACCACCTTCTAGTTCTGTGGAAAATAAAATACGGCTGACCCTTTTGTTAGCGATCCTACATGTGAGAGATACCTCAAGCAAATTTCCATATCATTATGGTCATATTAATACACAAATCGCATGATTTTTGTTGGTGCAGCTCAAGAACCATGGCCCCAGCCAATTACATTGTACCAGCCGGACGACGTACTGCAGATACTCTTACACGACAATGCCAACTGCTTGGCAGTTCGAGCACTCCTAAGGATGTGCGGTTTGGAATTTCAAGTCGAAATACGAAATAACGCCGAGTTTATGTCTCCAACGGGCAAAGTTCCCTTTATAAAATGTGGGACGTCCGTGGTCGCGGAGTTCGATAGAATCTATTCGTTCTTGGAACTGAAAGGCATAAGCTTGACACGGAATTGTGATGAAATGCTTAAGCAAGACATCAAAGCTTACATATCACTAGTGAACAATATCTTTGGGAATGCCGAGCTGTATATCTGCTGGATTGACGGCACGACTTTGCAAAATGTGACTAAAGGACGATATGGATGTGTGTATCCATGGCCGCTGAATCACATTTTGAACTGGCAGAAGAAAAGAGAGGTCACTAAGCGGCTCAATGCGCTGGGATGGTACAGTAAAACCTTGGAAGATGTATGCGATGAAGTTGAAAGGTGCTGCGGCGCACTTTCCGCAAAACTGGATAACAAAGAATATTTTTCCGGCAAAAAGTAAGTATATGTTAAAGTAATAATTGGATATCCTTTTTCCTGTGGTTCGAAACCACTAATATATCCTATATCCCTTTGGCAGAAATATACTTTCCAATGGTGAAAAAATTATCCGAATCAGTCGAGTATTTTCTGAGACTAAAAAACTAAGAAAGGTCAAATATAGATTGCAATTACAGCGTAATTTCTTTTATTTGGAATTTAGCGTTTAAATACTTATTTAGTTTTATGTGTTGAATATTCCTGCTCCAGGTCTTTTTTTTCGTTTCTTTAAAGGCCTGCAGAAATTGATGCTTTAATTTATGGGCATGTGAATGCTCTTGTAAGCGCCAATCTTCCCTCACCCGTTCGAAGAATACCTGATATCATTCGCCAAAACTCCATAATTATGAAGCATTTTAAAAAAGTTCACCGCCTCATTGAGAGTCCATCCTTAACATGCGACAACGACTTCGAATTCGTTTCAAAAGATACATTGTTGGAAGATATATATGAATCGATGTGACTAATTCAAGAACATATTTTAATATCTAATATATGTGTGTATATTGTTAATTGTCACATCATTTATGTATCAAAAATCCAAAAGCACAGCATGCATTTTACGACCTTAAAGCTAGTTGAGTAATTAATGTCGTGAACTCTTGTGTCATTAACTCGCCATGGAACACTATAAACATTGGGAATAAGATAATCTTTTGGACCCTATTTCACAGCAATGTTTTTATCAAGTAAATGCTGGCGATGATTTGTTATCACAACGAGGTATCCATGTTTTTTTCTGTATTATTATTATTGTTAATAATAATTTCTCTGTTGTACATTGTACTTTAATTAATGTTTATTTGATTTCACCTTGATTTCACTTGTACCTATCTACATAGATACAAGTCCTTTAGAAAAATTAACTGAAATAATTTCTTTGTTTGTAAGTGTGTCAGACAGTTAGTTAGTCAGTGTTGCATGGTGATATTTACACAATTTGTGTAACTGTCTCCTAATTCTCATTTCATAGTGAACCCTGTGAACTTGATGCGTTGGTCTTCGGGCATGTCTTCACTATAATTACGACATGGCTTCCTGAGGACATGTTGGCAAATATAGTCAACAAATATCCAAACCTTATACAGCACTGCAGGAGAGTCGAGAGCCATTACTTTCAGCTCCGAGAGCTAGAAACTTTATTCACTGTAGGCCAGCGTAGGAAAGGTACGTCGATAATTATTAAACTCATAAATTACCAATTAGGAATACTTAAGGTGTTACATACAGCGAACGGGTAAGCGCAACTCTAGTTTTTACGCTTTTAAAAATTCTAGAAATTCTAGAATTATATCCTGAAAATTTGAAGTGGATATGTAAAGTTTTAATAAAGTTACACTTAATTTACAAAACTTGGCTTAAAAAATGGGGGGATATCCGAAATGTCAAAGCAGTTTTTCTTGAAAAATGATAATCGAAATCGCTGGATAATGTAGTTCAAAAACTAATTGACAGATTGACTTGAAATTTATATAAAAGCTTATTCGAATTACGATCTCTTAATTCCCGTTCCATTTTTTTTTAAATTTCGTTCTCAATCGTTCACAATTGTAAAAAATAGAATACATTTTTATCTGAAATGTCAGTGTAAAATTTCAAATGGCTGCCACTTCGTAATAAAGTGGGATATCCAAAATTGGCTACACTAAGTACTAGATAATCTCTTTAACTTTCAAAACTCGTTCAACTTTTTTGGTTTGAATAAGCTCCTTGACTCGTACATTGTCTATTGACAGATGCTTTCCTGAATCTCAAATTGAAACGGTTGTCATATTTACTTATCAATAATTTTCTAATAAAGATTTATGAAGATAGAGCAAATTGAATGTGCCTTTTCTGTTTTCTGTCGGACGCTGTACGTATATAACTTTATTATTCCCTTTAGGGTTATAATTCTTTACACCGTGTCTCGCTTTTACACTTACATATGGGCGATTCCACGCAAAGTGATCACACCTTTTGACACTTTGTCTTCGATTTTGATGAAATTTGGTGAACATGTAGTCCTTAACATACAACCACATTATCTGCATTTCGTTGGTAAAAATGTCAATTACTATGCAAGTTATGTGCATTGCAAAATTAGTGCAACTTTTTTTTTAAAAAATCATAACTCTGGAACGGTATGAGATATCGAGGAGCGCGAAACGCGGTTTTACGCAGACAAGATTGAATTTTAATTAAAAAAATATTTGAGGAACGTAGCAACCTTCTTAATTTATTTAAAAATTGTTCAAAAATTTTAATTGTTTATAATTCCGAAAACGCACTTTTGTCCGTTTTGAAAAAAATCATGGAGGTGCATTGAAGTCCCCTCTAAAATCCCTGTAAATTTCAAGATGGTCAATTTAAAACTTTGAGATAAAATTCTTCATGCGATACCGGAACACGAGTTCGGCGTTCAAAGACCAGCGCGCGCCCGTGCGCCACGGATGCTTGCTCATGGACCGCCGCTACCGATCACGGCCAACTGTCCTTTTCACCTAAATAAAGGGCTAATTCTCTGGTACATGGTTGAATTATTCAATCTTTGCCTGAGTAGATGACTCCCGGTTAATACTGAACCATAAAGTACTGAACACTGTTTCCTCTCCGTGTTATTCGGGCTTGAGACCGACCAGAGGCCACATTAAAAACTGTGATTGTGTACTCGTAGTACACAATATATGTAGATTGTTTACATCAAGGAGAAAAAAGGTAGACAGATAGAAAAAAAATTATTTACTCACGTAGGATTAACAAAAAAAATTAACACGACTCGATATTGAAACTTTGGTACTTGTCAGTCAATGAGAAGCGTTTCGCGTTTATTCTATTTTTATTAACTGGAATAAGTGCGTGAAATTTAAGAGTATCGGACAATGTTTTGGCTTTTGCATATCTTTTGGAAAGCATTTCCTCGTGATTATTATAATCCACATTAGTGGAATAGCTAAACGAAACATTAAGAAAGTGAATTCTGGTCCAATCATACAATTGTAAGGGTGTTATTATTTGACCTTCTGTTACTCATTGCAAGCTAGCTCGTGCTGCTATTCTTTTTAACGATCCCCCTAATCCATCACATGGACCTTTTCCATGAGATGTCGCGAAAAAGTGCCATTCTGCTGGACAGTTGAAGTCCTTAGAATGCAAACATAAATTAAGAAAGTTCTTTTTATTTTTATACTGAGCAGCAGCGCCATCAGAAAAATAATATACTTTATTAATCGCGGGATTGATATTTCTGAAAGTATCATAAAATTTACTATGATACAAATGGACTGCGGTAGTGTTGTGGTGTAATATGTCCGAAATTGCAATGTAATTAAAATGTTTTAACGCTTCTCCTACTCTGTAGTATGCAACGAAGGGGTGAATAGTCGCTTGATTATTATTTCAATGGAACCGCATCTTGAATGACGAACGCGCAATTTTCGGAAGAATCGCAAATAACTAATACTTCACCTTCCTTTAGGCTGTTTTTCAAGATTTGATAATACGCGCTGTGTTGTTTTGCTATGAAATCGTGTGGTAGAAACTGTTTTAATCCGCAGAGAAAATTTTCAATAAATGAATCGGGAGAACATTTTTATAACTTCGGAAACCTAGGAGTGACCTAGGAAAAATTTCAAAAACAGACTCACGACCCTTTGATGCACCTACACAATTATTTTCAGTTCGGTATACGATGGGGTCCGTTGGATAATTGTAATCTGTCGATACTTCGTTCTGTAATTTAGACCGTAAACACAGAGAGGAAACAGTGTTCAGTACTTTATGGTTAAGTATTAACCGGGAGTCATCCACTCAGGCAAAGATTGAATAATTCAACCATGTACCCGAGGATTAGCCCTTTATTTAGGTGAAAAGAACGGTTGGCCGTGATCGGTAGCGGCGGTCCATGAGCAACCATCCGTGGCACACGGGCGCGCGCTGGTCTTTGAACGCCGAACTCGTGTTCCGGTATCGCATGAAGAATTTTATCTCAAAGAGTTTTAAATTGACCATCTTGAAATTTACAGGGCTTTTAGAGGGGACTTCAATGCACCTCCATGATTTTTTTCAAAACGGACAAAAGTGCGTTTTCGGAATTATAAACAATTAAAATTTTTGAACAATTTTTAAATAAATTAAGAAGGTTGCTACGTTCCTCAAATATTTTTTTAATTAAAATTCAATCTTGTCTGCGTAAAACCGCGTTTCGCGCTCCTCGATATCTCATACCGTTCCAGAGTTATGATTTTTTAAAAAAAAAGTTGCACTAATTTTGCAATGCACATAACTTGCATAGTAATTGACATTTTTACCAACGAAATGCAGATAATGTGGTTGTATGTTAAGGACTACATGTTCACCAAATTTCATCAAAATCGAAGACAAAGTGTCAAAAGGTGTGATCACTTTGCGTGGAATCGCCCATATACCTTCCACAACTTATTCCCTACAGTTCTACACCTTCGTTTCTCTCCTCTCTTTCCTATTCCCCACTCCTCCAGCCTCTCTCCTCATTTATTTACGCGTTTTTTCCCCTCTGTTTTTGCCGCTTTCTCGTCCCCGCTTTACTGTGAGTTCTGTTTCCTAACCTTAATGCACACGTTCGCTCTTCTCACTCTCTCTCATCCCTCCATTCATATCCACTCACACTCCGTGGGCCTCCATTTCCCGTGCTCGTCCATTGATTCCTCCCATACATTCCCGTACTTTCCTCGGCAGTGCCTTCTCCTCTCAATTCCTCCAGCCTGCGTAACCGTTCCTCCCTCTCTTCCTCCTCTCCCTGCACTTCTTTTACCGCTTTCCGCCAACCCCTTTCCTTACCCCATCATGTACAAATTTCCCACACATGCTCCCAGGTTTCCGTTGCTCTCTCACGTATCCTGCACTCCCTGTCCCTTTCTTCCATCCAGTACCTCCCCCTCTTGTTTCATTTCCCAACCTGTACCTTGCTACCCTCTGCCATCTTTTTTTTTTACATGGGGAAATCCTTATGAATTCCCGTGAGGAAGGGGTGGGTATATACCAGACTCTTACCGAAACCCCCATGGTGGCAGGCCGCTGGGGCCATCCAGAGCGGGCTCTGAGAACAACATCCAGAGCCTGCCCTGCTCGACCCCTCAGCGCAAAGCGCTATCTCTCGGAGGGCCCTACGTTTGGCTCCATGGTGACTTGCACTTTGGTGACCACTCTCCCTCCTCTCTTCCTGCTTTTCCACATCCTCCCTATACCCTTTTATATCCTCCCTCAGTTGTCAGAACATCACCCTTACCTCTCTTCCTATCAGTTCCTTCTCTTCTGCTTCTTCTTCTATTTCTCCCTTTCTTGCTCTTCGTCCCTATTACCTACTGTAACCCCACCCCCCTCTGGTGATCTTCTTACCTTAGCACTCTTTTTGAAAATCTGCTCCGCTTCCTCCCCCTCCCCCTCTCTATCCCTTACCTTCCTCTTTGGCCCCCATAGATTTTCCAGAGTCGCCCCTATGCTCCCTATGCTGCTCGCGCTATCCCTCCTTATTTCTCAGGATTTGTGAGCCTACCTTTCTTTTCTTTTCCTCCCCTAACTTCCGTCCTACTCTTTTCCTCCCTCTTCCGCTTTGTGTCACTCTCACCATTTCTACTCCTCCGTTCCTTTCCGACACTCCTCTATTTAAATATCCCGCTCCCGTACACTGCACGATTCTAGCTCTCGCTTCCAAATGTCGCCATATGTTGCTTCTCCTTCGACCCGTTATCGACCCTCTCTATTCCCATCACCTTGTGTTCTACCTCTCCTATCCTAGCTCCTTCACCACCGTTGACTACCTTCCCTCCACGCCCTATACCGTTCTCTCCCCTTTACTTTCCCTTCACCGCCAGTCCTCGCCCTACACCGTCCTGCTCTTTGCTCCTGCTCAGCCTATTCGTTCCTCACGAAACCGTTTCGCACTCTCAAACTTTTGTCTCACTCAGCACGTACCACCTATCACCAGAAACGGAAGTCCCTGACTAAAAAATATTTTAATTAATGACGTTTTTCAAAATGTCATTTTTCAGTAAATCTAATAAGACGCCATCCGAAACCAGATGCGCTTCAACAATCCACAGTGGAAGATAGCGAAATATTGTCACCAGATGGGATGCCATAGATTAATTAAATAGAGGGTCTGTTCGGAGTGGCAGTTTGCTCAGTTGCCAACCAGTTTCCAATCGTCAAACGCAGCAGCACCTTACGAGAATGCAAATCGCAAACTGGTTGGAAACCGAGCAAACCGGCACTCTGAACAAACTCAGAGTATGGTTCGTATTTGTTATCAAGATGTATCGGCTCTTCAGGAAAAATATTTATAGCAAGCTATTTTCGATGAATTTTAGGTGGCTTCGGCCTTTTTATTCACTATTGATACTTTGTATAAATGTATATGTATGTATATTGTACTGCACGTGCAGGGAAAGTCCGTGTAAGGTAAATAAATGGATAAAGTGTATGGAGATTAATTCCATAACACGACACTGGATATCGCAATATAGTGGCATCTTATAAATAACAACCTTTATTCCCGACGGCACACAGTGGGCTCAAACGCTAAAAAGGCGGACATTGGAAGTAAATTGTATTTTATCGTAACAAGAACGTATTTATCGGTGTTCTTTGGATAATTTATCACATATGTTGTATGATTTTGATGCTGTGCTTTCAATTCGATACTATAACTGTAGTCTCTAGCCTATGACTTACCATATAACGGCATTATTATCTGATGTATAAAATGAATGATTTTTTGTCCCAAAAACTTCGCCAGGTTTCATATATCACACATAGGTCAAAATATTCGTCAAACCTTCTACTTCGCCCTGAAACCAGATCGTGCGTTTTTTTAGCGATTTTGGAAATGCCAGCACATTTTGTCGACCATTACATTAATGGGATAATCCATATAGGATATCGATGTTGGAAATAAGCATGAACGTCTGTTAAAACGTAACAAAACGCAACTTCCGCTTTCAGAATATCAAAGCTCGAGTTCTAAAAAGTGTTTCTATATAAGTCCAATCCGGAAACTGTCGTGATAACTTTAGCAAAATTGCTCATGAATAAGTGTAGTGGTCGACAAAATGTGCTAGCATTTCCAAAATCACAAAAAAATGCACCATCTGGTTTCAGAGCGTCAAAGTAGAAGGTTTGACGAATTTTTTGACCTATGTCAAAAAAAGAACACCGATAAATACGTTCTTGTTACGATAAAATACAGTTTAGTTCCAATGTCCGCGTTTTCAGGATTTGACCCCACTGTGCGCCATGTCACTTTCATCTACATATTTGTAGTAAAAACTCGGTCTTAACAAGGAAGTTCGAGTGTTTCAGTATTTAGCTTTATTCTAACAAGGTGAATGTCTCAATTTATTGTTACTCGTTCTTCACTAATTCCGAGTCATCTTTCTTTTTGCTTACATAATAAAACGTAATATTTCCTTTTCTGCATTTGACATGTTTTTATCGATGCATAATTATTCAAGGTGTAAAAATATAATAAGTGTGATTCATGACTAATATTTTGTTCCTTTTTTTCTGTATTTCGTTAATCTATCCACCTGTTTGGACTTCTCCTGCGTGCACGCATAGCGCGCAGCATTTTTTGAAATAGAATCGTACTATTAGAATTTAGAATGGACCGACGTTTGAAATGTTGCAAAGTTATTTAGATGCTTTCACTTCGTGGCCAAACCAGCATCACGAAACTTCTATATGCAGCGTACTACTAATTTAGTTAGTTTCTCCACTCGGGGCTAGACTTCTATCGTTCGCGGTATTGCCCAGTTGCCCGCGTTACCGACAAAATTGGGTCGAAACATGAGTATCGGAGTAGTGATCCTGTTCGTTTATATGGGATGATTTTAACCTGCGGAATCGAAAAAAGACAGTTCAATAGAGGCCGCTTTGCTATCAGCTTCGTCAGAATATGTTGGTTTTAATAATGCTAGTGGTCTAAAGTGCGGCCCAGATCTGCACATTTTCCAAGACGGCCGCGAAATACACTTAGTTTTTATTTGCATATATTTATGTCACTTCACCTCGCTTGTTAACTGAGGATACGCCAGCCTATACTTTTCCCCCAAACTGTAAGAACTAGAGTCATGAAATCGTTACTCAGCTACCATAGGTTTGTGTCGGATTTAGATTTACTGTCGATCATCCAAGGCGATATATTTGAGTATTTTAGATCGAGTGGTGGAAACGAGGTGACGTCTAATTGTGAACATTTGCACATGGTCGGAATCCGCGACGACGCATATTCCGACTGTTGTATCCTCGATCTCTCCACAACCTGCAATTGGCATCGACGCCATCTTGCTAACTAGAAACGTGTAATGACGACAGTAGGAAGAGGTTAAATAGAAACCACTTTACCGACACATCGATCTTATTGATTTGCTATGTCATAGCAACTGACACTTGAACGATAAAATATGATATATTCAATTGTTCTTGACGTCCCTCAATGAGGAAAGCTTCTTGCTTATGCTTTTTCTCCGAAACCTTCCCGAGGACGGACGTGTATCGGACTGCTTCAAATAAGTTAGCCATTTCCATTTTGAAGACCTGAAAGAAATCAGACTACATTTCAAATTTACTCCACTTTTATCATTTCGAAAATCCGGCGGTTAATCAACAGTTACTTTTCACGTGGGTCGTCTTGAGCAGAGCGCTTTAGTGCTCCAAAGGCGCGATCCCACCGCCGCAACTTCAAGCGTCTTTCAAATCATGTCGTTCACCGTTCGGAACGCAACACTGACCAAAGAACGTCGAGGCAACGCCAATGTGGCGGGCACGCTGTATCTGCTCAGCCCCTACCTTACGAGCCAGAGTGTAATATCATTGGATTTTCGTCACAGTCATCGCTTTTCGTCTAGTCATAGCACGTTGAGTTTAAGTTCAAGGTCATTCGCAAGCTCCACCCGGCCACATAACTTCTACATCCAAGAACGCGAAGAAATCTCCTAATATGATGTTTATTGTTTAGTGAGAGCACGCAGGGGAAATACGGCATAGTCTCCGATTTATTTATATTTTCTCCGCTCCGTCAGCGTCAGCTGTAGATCAGGAAAATGTTTATTTTCCTCCTGAATCTGTGTAACCGTGTTCCCTATCTCCCAGTCTGGTCGATTCTTACGAACTGTTTCGTAGGAATACTTCTTACCAGTAATGGATAGGTGTTTTTAGGATAAACTACCAACAACATTTTCGGATTAGTTGTTACATAGACAAAATTGATTTATTGTGTATTAACGGTACACTGTATTCGCCCCGGTATTTGAACCAGTCGTCAATATACCTTCTAAACTGGCGATGGTTTACAACGCTGACAATTTGTTATAATGCGATTAAACTTTCCAGCTTAATGTTCACTAATACTTCGTTGAATATTCACGAAGGGCTCTCTAGTCTTGCTAGTTTGCGGTTAAAATCCAAACTAAACTCTGTGGGCTCTGCAATCCGTATTTATACTTCATGAATAGTTTATTCCCTCTCAAATAACGACTTTGTTAATTAGTTTACGTTAAGCTGAAAAATTGTTTGTCTTATATTATACCTCGTGTAGGCTCGCTGATAACGTAAATCGCAATCCTTATTGCATATTTTTACTGAGCATTCTTTCAAACTTAAGAATTATTTGTACTGTATCCAACATTCAAGATTATAATCATGAGATCACATGCCTTTATATATATCACATTGGTTTATTTTAGTTAAAGTATTTAACGTATGTAAATTGTTTATTAAATATTTAATAACTGTTTTGCTGTTAATGGCAAGTTCGTTAACTGTCTTTCATATAGGTAATTTGTGGTAACACATCTACTGTATTTATTGCCCGCTGAAAGAAAGCTGCCGGTGGGGGAGGGTAGCCAGGCAGATGCATAAAAGTTGCCGAAACATCGCACTGGCGGAAGCCATTTTCACAGAGGTTTTTATAACTCTGCAAAAACATTGTTCAAAAAACGAAAGAAACAGCCGCTTCGATTGAACTTTCGTCTTACGATTGAGAACTTTTCCGAACCAAAATCACTTTATACGAGAGAGCTGAAAGTACACCCCCATCAGCATTACTTTTTGCAGGATTTCGTTATGTTGGCACTATTACAGAGCGGTATTAGAGTACTTTAGGTCGAGCGCTCGTGGTCCGAGGTGGCGCCTAATTGAAAGGACTGTTGACATACCACTCCTTGCAAAGAACCGAAAGCTTTGTGACAGCAGACAGCAAGTTGTAGGGTTATGCATGGATGCTGCATGACAATATGAGTCTAGAGTTTAGAGAGATACCCTATTATTTTGATGTACAATTTTGCTTATGAAATATATCAATGGAAAGGAGAAAATGAAAAGAGCTTATTATGATTTTATGAAACTGTAGTTCCGTAGTAAATAGTAGTATAAGAATCTTTCAATATATTTATCAAATGCAGTGCCTCGTCACTGAAATACTGTTAGACCACTATAATAATTATCTTGGTACAACGTATAATAAATAAGTCTTTCTTATTATGCCACAAGCTCCGTAAAGCTATTCTTTTTTACCGATTTCGAAAAGGAGGAGGTACTTAATTCGACCGTTATATATTGTTACGAGCCTGGCTCCCCTGCTACCCCATTTGTACCATACGATCGACATCACTGACTTGAACCTGTGAAGAGTGTCCTTAACGACTGACGCTCTTCATCTGTATAATAGCGAACTACTTCTGTCAGTCTAACGCTGGATCCTGCCTCTAATAGACGTCCTGTATAAAGCTCCGAAATATACGCTTCTTCCCAACTCGATAATCAGTTTCTCTATTTATCAATGCCTCGTACGCGTTCCGCGACCGCGACGCGTAACACTGGTGTCAGAAGTGGGATTGCTTCCACTTCCTCCGAAATCAACAACCCGAGAAGAAGCGACATGGACACACGAATGTCTGAAGAAGAGACCCAGCGATCCGTCGTGACTACAGCAGAGGGACAGTCCAGGGACCAACAGCCTTCGCTACCACCAGCGGAGTCAACCTTGCTGCAGGAGATGCGGGGACTATTCGGCGAACTCCAACGGGAACTCCGACAATCCGAAGGACGAAACAGCGCTGCCATTGAACTGTTGCGCCATGACGTTTCAGCTCAAGTTTCGACTGAGCTACAAGGATTGGAGGCTCGCTACGAGGCGCGTTTTCAAGCCCTCGAACAACGTTTAAGTACCCCGCAGATATCCCAAATACCTATCAATACCGCTCCCACTAACCCCTCTGTTCCTACACTTCCCCTAGCCCCGACCCTGGTTTCAGTACCCTCCACTTCCGCAATTATTTCAAACTCCAATGTACATTTACCCAAATTTAATGGTTCGTATTGGCCAGAATTTAAAGCGCGGTTTACGACTATCGCCCAAATTAATAATTGGGACAATACCACGAAAGTTACCAGTCTCTTAAATTCATTGGACGGCCCAGCTATTTCGGTTCTTACTACGTTGAACGAAACACAGAGAGCCGACTTCAATTCTTTGTTTTCAGCGCTGGAATTCCGGTTTGGACAATTCCAATCTGCCAATTCGAATGGTGTTAAATTTTATAATTGTCGTCAGAAATTCGGACAAAGTATACAATCACTTGCCGCAGAGATCGGAGACCTCGTTCATTTCGCGTTCCCGGACACACCAGCCGAAGCTAAAGATCGTTTGGCCATGACTCGGTTTATTAACGCGCTCCACGATATCGAATTACAAAAACAATTATATCGCTCGAGTCTAAATTCATTCCAAGAAACCGTAATGAAGGCTATCGAATTTGAATACATCGAACGAAATTTTAGGGGCGAAAATACGGCGCTCCCTTCAGATCGTTCAAACAATGGCTCTTTCCGTCGCGACAACTCTGAAATACGAGATCACAACCCAACACGAAATTTTACCCCATATAAAAACTCCCGGAATAATGTCGGCCAGAACGCCCCACCATCGCGCGGTCCTATTACCTGTTTTAAGTGTGGAAAGACAGGACACATCCAACGCGACTGTAGATCCGGTCAAACGCCCCGGACGGCGGGAAATCAAAATCCAAATTTTCAAACCCAGAGGCCGGGAAACACAAACGGCTCGAATTAAGGGTGGCGAATTCGAAGCCACCGATCACAGCCCCCACTGTAGATAAAACCTGTGTTCGTACGGTTAGCCGTACACCATCTGCTTCGTTGAATAATTTAATATTCCAGAATATTTCTTCAGTTATTATTCATGACTTTGTTGTTGTGCAGTTAGCCACCTTACTTAGTATTGAAATGTTTAATGTTTTGGGACCACACTTAGTCTCACTTGTTGATGTTGAGAAAACTCACAATGCTAATACACTGTGTAAGATCGGTTGCGAATCGGAAAACTTGGAAAAATCGGGAAGATTGAGAATTTCAGAATTATATGTCAGTGGTTCCGTGGACCACAAGCCGACGAAAATGTTAATAGATACCGGTTCTGCTGTATCTCTATTGCGGTATGATCAGTCGCTTCATGGTCGTCCAGATCGCGTATCTGGAGCCCTTGATGCCAATTTACACTCGGTGGATGGATCAAGTCTGGCGAATTCGATTGTGGGGAGAAAGACTTGCCTTTTTGAGATAAACAATTTAAGCATAGAACATGACGTGTTCTTAACGAGGATGCCAGACCCGTGTATTGTCGGGTTAGATTTATTATCTAAATTCGTTGTGTCGTTGAACTTACCTCGTCGAGTATTAGAACTCACGAATAACACTGAAATCGTTATGACACCAGAACCAACGTCGGTTTCTGAAGAATTTTTTACTGACCCAAAAATGGTTTGTTCGGAACGAGTCGTACGCGTTCTACCAGAATTTCTATCAGACTTATTTAACCGAAGCACTTCTCATTTGAACGATAAAGAACGAGAACGATTTAAGAATTTAATGATTGAATATGAAGACGTGTTCGCCAGAAATTCGGAACAGATCGGTGCGTGCGACATTATCCAACACAAGATTGATACGGGAGAACACCCTCCTTTTAAATTAACGCCGCGTCGTTTACCGTTGCACCGTAGAGAAGAAGTAGAAAAATTGATCGAGTCCATGTTAAGACAAGGGGTTATTGAGGAATCATCAGGCCCTTGGTCGTCTCCTGTAGTTTTGGTCACCAAGAAAGATGGTTCAACACGTTTCTGCGTCGACTATCGACGGTTGAACAACATAACGAAAAAGGATTCATACCCTTTACCACGCATTGAGGACACATTAGACGCTGTTGCAGGGTCACGTTGGTTTTCGACAGTTGATTTACAAAGTGGGTACTGGCAAGTTTTAGTAGCCGAAGAGGACCGCGAAAAGACTGCGTTTTCAGTCGGTGGAGGACTGTGGCAGTTTCGGGTCATGCCTTTTGGACTTTGCAATGCGCCAGCCACTTTCGAGCGTCTAATGGAAACAGTTTTGCGTGGCCTGCTGTGGAAGAACTGTCTGGTGTACTTGGACGACGTGATTATTTATGGGAGAACATTCGATGAAGAATTACAAAATTTACAATTGGTATTTGACCGTCTCAGGAAGGCTAAATTATTAATGAGTCCGAAGAAATGCACGTTCTTCGGCAAAGAAGTTTTATATTTGGGACACATCGTGTCAGAAGCAGGAATCAAGACCAACCCTGCTAAAGTTTCATCCATTCGAGATTGTCCGGTCCCAAAGAATATCACCGAACTAAAGAGCTTCTTGGGTTTATGCTCTTACTATAGAAGATTTGTACGGAATTTTTCAGAAATCGCCCAACCGTTAAATCAGCTTCAATCACATTCCGCTACCTTCGTTTGGACCGAGGCTTGCCAAACTGCTTTTGAAGAACTTAAAAAGAGACTTATAAGTCCCCCCATCCTCGCCCTACCTCTACCAAATTTCCCTTTTATTCTGGATACCGATGCTTCAGGTGTAGGCTTAGGTGCTGTTCTTTCGCAAGAGCAGAACGGAGTCGAGAGGGCTATAGCTTACTTCAGCAAAACTCTTTCAAATACCGAACGAAATTATTGTGTCACCAGACGGGAACTATTAGCTATTGTTAAAGCGGCCCAACATTTTCATCATTATCTTTATGGTGCAAAATTCCTCATTCGAACAGATCATTCAGCATTAAGATGGCTTCTTTCATTTAAGGCCCCGGAAGGTCAGATTGCGCGTTGGATTGAGTTTCTCCAACAATATGATTTTGTCATTGTACATCGCAGTGGTCGATCCCACGCGAATGCTGATGGGTTATCTAGAATCCCTTGTCTAGATTGTAAATTTTGTGACAAAATTCCGAATAACGTTAGAAGAATTGACTTTTCAAATGACTATCAACTTTGGCGCGATTTCCAACTCGCGGATCCGGAAATAAACCCTATTCTGAATGCCAAAACTACCGATAGACGTCTCTCAAAAGAAGAAATTTCTGCGCTAGGCCCTCGCTCCAGATTTTATTGCTCAATTTGGGACTCACTCCTAGTCGAAAACGGTGTATTGTTCAAGAAATGGGAATCTGTCGAGAAAACCAAAAATGTACACCAGTTAATTGTACCCGAAAAAAAGATCGAAGAAATTCTACGTTTATCTCACGATTCACCTTCTTCTGGACACTTCGGAATCAACAAAACCCTATCCCGATTACGAAGATCGTTTTACTGGGCAAAATGTAAACAAGATGTCGAGGAATGGTGCCGCTCCTGCGATACGTGTATAGCAAAGAAAGGCCCCACGGAGAAGAATAGAGGCGGTCTGCAAATCTTCAATTCTGGAGCACCATTCGATAGAATCGGAATTGATATTCTCGGTCCTCTTCCCAAGACTTACTCCGGAAACAGATTTTTGTTAGTTGTCGCGGACTATTTTACAAAATGGCCAGAGGTTATTCCCTTACCCGATTGCAAGTCTGACAGAATCGCCAAAACCCTTATTTCTCATGTTTTTAGTAAACACTGTTTACTCATTGAAATTCATTCCGATCAAGGCCGCTCTTTTGAATCGGGATTGTTTAAGGAAGTTTTAAAGATTTTAGGCATTGAGAAAACCAGAACCACACCTCTTCACCCCCAGTCGGATGGCTTGGTAGAGAGACTAAATCGAACTATTGCTCAATATTTGTCTTTATTTGTTGCCTCAAATCAGAAAGATTGGGATGATTGGGTCCCGTTATTTTTGTTAGCTTATAGATCATCAGAACACGAAATTACTAAACAAACTCCCGCAAAATTACTTTTTGGAAGAGAACTGAGAGTACCTTTGGATTTATGTAGAGGCACCGCCCCCGGAATCGAAAACTTTTCAATTTCTGGTTATAGTAAAATTTTACAAGATAAACTTAAAGTCATCCACCGGATTACTAGGGAAAGAATGACTAAGGCCTCGCAATCTCTGAAAATTAAATACGACAGTTTAGGATCCTCGGTTAAATTTGCCGCTGGCGACGCGGTCTGGTTATTCCAACCCAGACGAGTGAAAGGAAAATGCCCAAAACTACAATGTAACTGGGAAGGTCCGTACATTGTAGCGAATAAAATTAATGATGTAATTTATAGAATTCGGCGCTCGCCAAAGAATAAATTTCGCGTGGTACATATAAGCCGGTTAGCCAAGTACCACGGTCGTACTCATGGGAATGAATGTTAAATCTGTATAAATGTCACTCCTGTACAATCTCCGTGGTGAGAGAAAGAGGTGGGTGTGGGAATGCACAGGAGTTGTTCAACTGCTCCATCCGTCAACTCATAGTTGTTCAGTCCTCTTAAGAATATTCTTGGAGGGCTGGCCTATGGGGATGAGCGGTCAAAATGGAGAAAGAGGGGAACAGCCTAGGCGTGGCCGGGCTAAGTCTCGTCGGTGTTGAGCAGAATGTTTGAGATTCATGTGTGCGTGATTCTGATCTTTGGATTAGTCGGTCTCATTTCATAGATTTGTCGATCAAGTCTAAATAATTTTTCACACTTTTCTCCGTGAACTATTTATTGGCACAACTTATCCCATTTCGAGGTATCCAAGTCATTTGGAACGAGACCCTTCGGAGAAGCTCCCACCTACCCTTCCCCCTTTTTTTGATGTCTCCATTGGCCAAAGTCGGGACCTTCAACTGCAGCCACACCAGCCTCAAGTTCGAACACTGATGCAACACCGTGATTCCGAAAGAAACAACTACCCATCTTCTTCCTGAACCATGACCGTCTCGTCCAAGGTTTTTGAAGCGGTTTTTCCTGGACCACGAGCAAATGCTGAGACGATGTCTGGTTGGATTAGGCCGCTACTCCCATCTAATTCCTAATCCACCAGAGATACACAAAGAAGGGACCATGCGTGTTCGAGGACGAACGCTCTTTTTTTTCACGGAGGGGGGTAGTGTTACGAGCCTGGCTCCCCTGCTACCCCATTTGTACCATACGATCGACATCACTGACTTGAACCTGTGAAGAGTGTCCTTAACGACTGACGCTCTTCATCTGTATAATAGCGAACTACTTCTGTCAGTCTAACGCTGGATCCTGCCTCTAATAGACGTCCTGTATAAAGCTCCGAAATATACGCTTCTTCCCAACTCGATAATCAGTTTCTCTATTTATCAATGCCTCGTACGCGTTCCGCGACCGCGACGCGTAACAATATATATAATAATACCCAGACTCAGTATAGCTCAGTCTTCATGCTGTCAACAGCTCAATATACTACAGTACAGTGCCTTTATGACAGCATTTCAAACAAGGCGATCTAACTATGAAATTGGAAGAAATTCTATATATTTGCCGCAGCCTGGGTTGGTTAGGTCTGGGTTTTAAGTCTGTGTTACATCTGTATTAGGTATCTACCAGGTATAAGGAAAAAAGCTGTCACAAGACCACAGACATATTTACGTTAAGATTTATGTTGACTGTTTGACTATTTGGTATGCTCACTGGTTACTCTACTTGGATCATAGAAAATTCAAACACGAAACACATTTTTGTGAATAACTTGAAAACTGAAGCCGTGCGACTGTTACTTGTATAGGGAAACGTTACTCAGAATGATGTCCTCTACATACAACATACATCAAGGGCATTGAAATCGGTGAGGAGTACCTTGTTCTATATTATTACCAAAATGTCAACTACGGATTCAACACATTGCCCAACGAGCCGCGGGCATTATATAAAATACTCGGGCAATTTGTGAAATACCTGCCCATTATATACATTGCCCAAAAAATTGTGCATTCTACAGAATGCCCGGTCATTGTACAAAATGCCCATGTTATGCACATTGCCCGTAACATATATATATATTGTTGCAAACTGTGTTGCGAGTGTTGCGCGTCGCGGTTGAGGAACGTGTGAAGGTGGGTATAGATCTGCCGAACCGAGCGTGAGCACGAACAGCTAGACAATAGAAACCGACACATGGGCACGGTTTCGAAACAGTTTTCGAGTGCATTCGATGCACCATGAAAGTCGAACGCCGGTATACACTTGACGAGCCACTCACGAACATGCACATTAACATTTTCTTAAGAGGCTCAGGATGGGTTCGCCAGGAGAATTTCCCGATCCACTGAAGTCGGATCCTGCTCCGAGCAGCAAGGAGAATCCTCAAAGCAGTTGACGTATTCTTGCCCCGAACACGGGTCATTCCATGCCGTATCGGTCACTTTTGCCCTACACTTCCCAAGATTGACGTATAATTTCGAATTGTATTAATTTAAACTAACAAGCGTTCATCCTAATAATCATAGTCCGTTTCCCGGAGATTTAGGTCACAGAAGTTTGATATATCATAAGACTTAATATGGTTATTATATAATTCAGAATTTAAAATAAAACAGTTTCATTGAAGTGCATAAGTAACAAGTTCCTTGAGATTTTGTATTTCTCAATTAATCGATAGGCCGTCGGTATCTGTCACGATTCACTTCGTGTAGTGCTCAGCGATACACGACACAGGTGATATTACACGGATAACAAAACAATTACGCAAATGTCGGTATTTCTGATAATTTGATGGTAAAAAGCTAATTCCAATGAGCTCTACCTTCGTTGCCCCTGTATATTTCCTTCCACCCTCGACCCTCGTACCACTGCCTCGCCACACTATTCTTCCCTTACTTTTTTCCCCAAGCGGTTGTGTTTGGCTGCCCGGTAGCATTACCGAAAGCTAGATGACCGTGTTACGTCCCGCAACGACAAATCCTGGAATTTTACAGTCACAAGTCACTCCCACGGTTAAAGCGCATTTCGCCACCCGAAGCCGAGTAGCCGAATTCCAAATCATTGCCAAACCATCGAACGGCCGAGGAATTCGAACTCGATATCCGGTACAAAATGCGAAGTTAGTGCATTCCTAAGTTAAGAAATCATGAGAACGACTTGGAAGACAAATACTTACCCGACAATTAGACTAATAATAAAACTATATCAATTGAACCAAGTCCGAACAGACTGCGCTCGGGCTATGACACGCGTAGGTGTGAATGAACAGAATGGAGCGAATGAAAACAGTAAAGTAAAAACTCAGTCAAAGGTGAATGCACGCAACGAATCCGTCAGCGAATTCCGGCCGGTCACTCACCAACGATAGCAACGACAGCAAAAGACGCTAGCCGGGCCAATGCACCCGAGCACGGTGGCACACGTAAAACTGCAAGAACTGCAATTGTGTAGGCCACTCGGGTGGGAAGCCGAACCGTTATTAACCCGAGACCCAACGAAATCAAACACTCTTCGTTGTCAAATCGCATTGAGTGTTTCGAAAAAGTCCGCAATTCGTTTAGAGCCGGAGTTACACTCGCGAGTACAATCGGGAAAGTGAGTGCAAGGACTCGAATTGTGCATTATCATCTGATTGAAAGTACTAGCAAGATCTTAGAATCTTTAAACATATAAGCATAGTGCTGTGCCCGTTGTTTCACCAATCTCTCTACGAAGGAAGCGAGAGCGAGAAAGGGAAAGAGCGAGCGATACCCGATAAACTTACACGAAAGCGAACATTCAAGGGTGAGTCCAACCATATTCTCCTGTCTTCCGTTATACTGACTATGGATGTTTAATTGCGTGAATCGCCGTCAACCTGCGTCCTCATGTTAACTCCATTTTGATCTGTATTTACTAACAGCTCGGACTTATGTACATTTTCACTCTAATTTCTATCTCTTTGTTTTGAATATATTGACCTTACGTTATAACTCGATCATTGAAAGATTTCTTGTTTACCAATTCCTTCCCGTATAGAGTCAAGTGGGTCCTGTATAGGATCAGACGGACATTAACCCATTACCGGGTCATTTTACTGTTGAACTAGTGATCCTTTTTATTTTATTATTCCTATCTGCCACGTGCGCGCGGGCCTTCCGCTCATACGCACTGCCTCATTACCACTCGGCCGCATTTCGCGCGTACGTAACAGAAAGAATTGGTGGCAGCGGTGGGATCTTTGTCCGGCGACACTTGATTCTATAGTCAGGATGTTGGAGAACCATAACTTTCATTAACCAGGTTGACAGTTGAATTATATTGCTTTAGGAATTCAATTGTGTGTGCTGTCCATGATGTTCTTGTGATACTATTGTATTTTGCATATTTATTTTTATATTGCCATTTTTATTCTTGAATTTTCCCTGAAAATCTGAATCTTCACACACACATACAATGGCACGTCATAACGATACCGCAGCTCATAGCGCGAATCGTACTATCTCCGGAGACATATTATCCACATCCATGGTGGAAAACTTCGCAATACAACAGACCGTTACACAGATTCCGAAATTTGACGGTTCCAATATACCATTAAAAGATTTCCTTTTGGACGTGCAAAACGCCGCTTCTTGCTTACCTCAGTCATCGGAACAATTTTTTATAAAATCTGTCTTGGGGAAATTAAGAGGAGAAGCGCGCGACAGTATTTATGACGTTAACATTCATAATATCAATGATCTAATTAAACACCTAAAGAAAAGGTTTGCACCCGAAAGAAGTTATGATTATTACCAACGTGAGATGTCGAATATACGAATGCGCAGGGACGAAAGCGTCTACTCGTACCACGATCGCCTAAAAATTTTACTCAGCGGGCTTAAAAATTGTCTAACTGATAAGCACGGTCCGGATGCCGAAAGAATGATGGCCCCTTTTAGAAGTAGCTCAGTAAATGCTTTTATTAAAGGCCTG
Organism: Ectemnius cavifrons; assembly: GCA_964023945.1. NCBI lineage: Eukaryota > Metazoa > Arthropoda > Insecta > Hymenoptera > Crabronidae > Ectemnius > Ectemnius cavifrons. The sequence goes on along the minus strand of OZ030383.1, from coordinate 3,418,262 downwards.
CCAGATGAGTTGGTCAGAGCAATAGAAGCACGAGACCCGGACAGTCTGGAAGCCGCGTTAGAAATCGCATTGAAAGTACAATCACGAATGAAACAAGGAATAATCCCTTCCTACGAAAGACCAAAAGTAGATTTCGCCAGCTCACAGAACTTTAGGCAAGATTACCCGACTCGAGACTATCATAATGACTATCGGCGATACGAGGGCGAACGCCAACAGGAATTCCGTAACTATCCAATAATAGAGAACCGGGATACTAGACCCACCAGTCCAGTACCATCGAGAGTACCAGGCGGGATTTTGAAACAGCCTGATTATAATACAAGGTCTCCCAGCCCATCAAGGAATTTCACGGAGAGGCGTTCGGAACATCCTTATTTTGAAAGACGATCGAGTAGTCCTAATAATTATCCCATGAGGCGTTCTAATTCACCGCAATTCTATCAAAATCGACCAGCCTCACCCCAATATCAATACGACGCGAGATTCAATAATCATCATTTCCCGTACTATGCATCAAGAAGCTGTTGCCAATGCCGTTGTCATCCTTGTTGCGGATGGCCAAACTCTGGCATGAATAATGACAGAGGGCCGCAACTGCTCAAACCCCGGGAACAATCACCATCACGATCGGAACCGCCCAACTTAACTAACAAAACCTCTAATGATTTAAACATGTATCGTGCTCGCCACAACGACGCGACGGCGAGCCGGGAAAATTCAGAGCGTCAGAAGGTCAGATTCCTAGAGAACCAGAAGTAAGGCTACTCACCATAACACTGAAAAGGGAAACTCCAATAATTCAAATGAACGCTGAAGAATTTAGATCTGGTCCTTGCAAATTTCTGATTGATACCGGTGCGGAAATCAATGTAATTAAATTGAACGCGTTACATGAAGACATCTATGTTACATTAACGGAGTCAATATTCATCTCCGGAATAACCTCCGAAAGATCCAAGACTATCGGCACCACGATAGTGCACCTGAATAAACAACCGGTAAAGTTCCACGTTGTAGAGTCAAACCTTCCTCTCGTTCCTGAGGGAATACTAGGGCAGGAATATCTTCGACAGGAGAAAGCGGAAATCTCGTTTGCCCATAACACCTTAGTAACTATAAGCGACCCTATCAAACCTATTCCGTTCATTGGAAATCGTCTGCATAAGGAAAGAGAACTTAGCCGCAAGCGAACCTCACGGTTGTATCACATTAAGGCCCGTACACGACAATCAATAGGAATACCAGTAACAAATTCAGAACTGCAAACCGGATATTTACCACAAGTTTTAATAAAGGACGGCCTGTACATGGGAGAGGCTGCAGTGTCGATAAACGACCGAGGAGTCTGTCACGTTTTGGCCATCAATACCTTGGACGAGGACATAGAAGTGGAGATACCACCACAGGAGATCATCCCATTCGAATTCCACACCTTCACGGGAGAATCTGACTCGGGAATAGAAACAGTTCCAGAACACTTGAATAGAGTAGACCAAATCATCTCCACCCTGAGATTAGACCATTTAAATACAGAAGAAAAGGACCATGTCGTTGAAATTATCGAGAACTTCGCCGATAGATTTCATTTACCTGGAGATAAATTACAACCTACTCCGTTAGTCAAACATAAAATTCCGACTGCCGACGATGTCCCAATAAACACACGACAGTATAGATTTCCACCCATCCACAAAGTAGAAATACAAAAACAAATTGCCTCAAAACTAGAATCTAGTATCATAGCACCTTCAACTTCGCCTTATAATTCCCCGCTTTGGATCGTCCCGAAGAAACCTGACTCCAAGGGAAATCCAAGGTGGAGAATGGTAATAGATTTTCGGAAATTGAATGAGAAAACCATAGGTGATGCATACCCCTTGCCAAATATCACTGACATTTTGGATCACCTCGGGGAGGCCCAATATTTTTCAGTATTTGATTTAGCCAGCGGGTTCCAGCAAATAGAAATGGACCCTGCTGATAGAGTAAAAACAGCATTCTCTACATTAAACGGCCATTACGAGTATATATTGTTACGCGTCGCGGTCGCGGAACGCGTACGAGGCATTGATGAATAGAGAAACTGATTATCGAGTTGGGAAGAAGCGTATATTTCGGAGCTTTATACAGGACGTCTATTAGAGGCAGGATCCAGCGTTAGACTGACAGAAGTAGTTCGCTATTATACAGATGAAGAGCGTCAGTCGTTAAGGACACTCTTCACAGGTTCAAGTCAGTGATGTCGATCGTATGGTACAAATGGGGTAGCAGGGGAGCCAGGCTCGTAACACTACCCCCCTCCGTGAAAAAAGAGTGTTCGTCCTCGAACGCGCATGGTCCCTTCTTTGTGTATCTCTGGTGGATTAGGAATTAGATGGGAGTAGCGGTCTAATCCAACCAGACATCGTCTCAGCATTTGCTCGTGGTCCAGGAAAAACCGCTTCAAAAACCTTGGACGAGACGGTCATGGTTCAGGAAGAAGATGGGTAGTTGTTTCTTTCGGAATCACGGAGTTGCATCAGTGTTCGAACTTGAGGCTGGTGTGGCTGCAGTTGAAGGTCCCGACTTTGGCCAATGGAGACATCAAAAAAAGGGGGAAGGGTAGGTGGGAGCTTCTCCGAAGGGTCTCGTTCCAAATGACTTGGATACCTCGAAATGGGACAAATTGTGCCAATAAATAGTTCACGGAGAAAAGTGTGAAAAATTATTTAGACTTGATCGACAAATCTATGAGATGAGACCGACTAATCCAAAGATCAGAATCACGCACACATGAATCTCAAACATTCTGCTCAACACCGACGAGACTTAGCCCGGCCACGCCTAGGCTGTTCCCCTCTTTCTCCATTTTGACCGCTCATCCCCATAGGCCAGCCCTCCAAGAATATTCTTAAGAGGACTGAACAACTATGAGTTGACGGATGGAGCAGTTGAACAACTCCTGTGCATTCCCACACCCACCTCTTTCTCTCACCACGGAGATTGTACAGGAGTGACATTTATACAGATTTAAGATTCATTCCCATGAGTACGACCGTGGTACTTGGCTAACCGGCTTATATGTACCACGCGAAATTTGTTCTTTGGCGAGCGCCGAATTCTATAAATTACATCATTAATTTTATTCGCTACAATGTACGGACCTTCCCAGTTACATTGTAGTTTTGGGCATTTTCCTTTCACTCGTCTGGGTTGGAATAACCAGACCGCGTCGCCAGCGGCAAATTTAACCGAGGATCCTAAACTGTCGTATTTAATTTTCAGAGATTGCGAGGCCTTAGTCATTCTTTCCCTAGTAATCCGGTGGATGACTTTAAGTTTATCTTGTAAAATTTTACTATAACTAGAAATTGAAAAGTTTTCGATTCCGGGGGCGGTGCCTCTACATAAATCCAAAGGTACTCTCAGTTCTCTTCCAAAAAGTAATTTTGCGGGAGTTTGTTTAGTAATTTCGTGTTCTGATGATCTATAAGCTAACAAAAATAACGGGACCCAATCATCCCAATCTTTCTGATTTGAGGCAACAAATAAAGACAAATATTGAGCAATAGTTCGATTTAGTCTCTCTACCAAGCCATCCGACTGGGGGTGAAGAGGTGTGGTTCTGGTTTTCTCAATGCCTAAAATCTTTAAAACTTCCTTAAACAATCTCGATTCAAAAGAGCGGCCTTGATCGGAATGAATTTCAATGGGTAAACCGTGTTTACTAAAAACATGAGAAATAAGGGCTTTGGCGATTCTGTCAGACTTGCAATCGGGTAAGGGAATAACCTCTGGCCATTTTGTAAAATAGTCCGCGACAACTAACAAAAATCTGTTTCCGGAGTAAGTCTTGGGAAGAGGACCGAGAATATCAATTCCGATTCTATCGAATGGTGCTCCAGAATTGAAGATTTGCAGACCGCCTCTATTTTTCTCCGTGGGGCCTTTCTTTGCTATACACGTATCGCAGGAGCGGCACCATTCCTCGACATCTTGTTTACATTTTGCCCAGTAAAACGATCTTCGTAATCGGGATAGGGTTTTGTTGATTCCGAAGTGTCCAGAAGAAGGTGAATCGTGAGATAAACGTAGAATTTCTTCGATCTTTTTTTCGGGTACAATTAACTGGTGTACATTTTTGGTTTTGTCGACAGATTCCCATTTCTTGAACAATACACCGTTTTCGACTAGGAGTGAGTCCCAAATTGAGCAATAAAATCTGGAGCGAGGGCCTAGCGCAGAAATTTCTTCTTTTGAGAGACGTCTATCGGTAGTTTTGGCATTCAGAATAGGGTTTATTTCCGGATCCGCGAGTTGGAAATCGCGCCAAAGTTGATAGTCATTTGAAAAGTCAATTCTTCTAACGTTATTCGGAATTTTGTCACAAAATTTACAATCTAGACAAGGGATTCTAGATAACCCATCAGCATTCGCGTGGGATCGACCACTGCGATGTACAATGACAAAATCATATTGTTGGAGAAACTCAATCCAACGCGCAATCTGACCTTCCGGGGCCTTAAATGAAAGAAGCCATCTTAATGCTGAATGATCTGTTCGAATGAGGAATTTTGCACCATAAAGATAATGATGAAAATGTTGGGCCGCTTTAACAATAGCTAATAGTTCCCGTCTGGTGACACAATAATTTCGTTCGGTATTTGAAAGAGTTTTGCTGAAGTAAGCTATAGCCCTCTCGACTCCGTTCTGCTCTTGCGAAAGAACAGCACCTAAGCCTACACCTGAAGCATCGGTATCCAGAATAAAAGGGAAATTTGGTAGAGGTAGGGCGAGGATGGGGGGACTTATAAGTCTCTTTTTAAGTTCTTCAAAAGCAGTTTGGCAAGCCTCGGTCCAAACGAAGGTAGCGGAATGTGATTGAAGCTGATTTAACGGTTGGGCGATTTCTGAAAAATTCCGTACAAATCTTCTATAGTAAGAGCACAAACCCAAGAAGCTCTTTAGTTCGGTGATATTCTTTGGGACCGGACAATCTCGAATGGATGAAACTTTAGCAGGGTTGGTCTTGATTCCTGCTTCTGACACGATGTGTCCCAAATATAAAACTTCTTTGCCGAAGAACGTGCATTTCTTCGGACTCATTAATAATTTAGCCTTCCTGAGACGGTCAAATACCAATTGTAAATTTTGTAATTCTTCGTCGAATGTTCTCCCATAAATAATCACGTCGTCCAAGTACACCAGACAGTTCTTCCACAGCAGGCCACGCAAAACTGTTTCCATTAGACGCTCGAAAGTGGCTGGCGCATTGCAAAGTCCAAAAGGCATGACCCGAAACTGCCACAGTCCTCCACCGACTGAAAACGCAGTCTTTTCGCGGTCCTCTTCGGCTACTAAAACTTGCCAGTACCCACTTTGTAAATCAACTGTCGAAAACCAACGTGACCCTGCAACAGCGTCTAATGTGTCCTCAATGCGTGGTAAAGGGTATGAATCCTTTTTCGTTATGTTGTTCAACCGTCGATAGTCGACGCAGAAACGTGTTGAACCATCTTTCTTGGTGACCAAAACTACAGGAGACGACCAAGGGCCTGATGATTCCTCAATAACCCCTTGTCTTAACATGGACTCGATCAATTTTTCTACTTCTTCTCTACGGTGCAACGGTAAACGACGCGGCGTTAATTTAAAAGGAGGGTGTTCTCCCGTATCAATCTTGTGTTGGATAATGTCGCACGCACCGATCTGTTCCGAATTTGTGGCGAACACGTCTTCATATTCAATCATTAAATTCTTAAATCGTTCTCGTTCTTTATCGTTCAAATGAGAAGTGCTTCGGTTAAATAAGTCTGATAGAAATTCTGGTAGAACGCGTACGACTCGTTCCGAACAAACCATTTTTGGGTCAGTAAAAAATTCTTCAGAAACCGACGTTGGTTCTGGTGTCATAACGATTTCAGTGTTATTCGTGAGTTCTAATACTCGACGAGGTAAGTTCAACGACACAACGAATTTAGATAATAAATCTAACCCGACAATACACGGGTCTGGCATCCTCGTTAAGAACACGTCATGTTCTATGCTTAAATTGTTTATCTCAAAAAGGCAAGTCTTTCTCCCCGCAATCGAATTCGCCAGACTTGATCCATCTACCGAGTGTAAATTGGCATCAAGGGCTCCAGATACGCGATCTGGACGACCATGAAGCGACTGATCATACCGCAATAGAGATACAGCAGAACCGGTATCTATTAACATTTTCGTCGGCTTGTGGTCCACGGAACCACTGACATATAATCCTGAAATTCTCAATCTTCCCGAGTTTTCCGAGTTTTCCGATTCGCAACAGATCTTACACAGTATATTAGCATTATGAGTTTTCTCAACATCAACAAGTGAAACTAAGTGTGGTCCCAAAACATTAAACATTTCAATACTAAGTAAGGTGGCTAACTGCACAACAACAAAGTCATGAATAATAACTGAAGAAATATTCTGGAATATTAAATTATTCAACGAAGCAGATGGTGTACGGCTAACCGTACGAACACAGGTTTTATCTACAGTGGGGGCTGTGATCGGTGGCTTCGAATCCGCCACCCTTAATTCGAGCCGTTTGTGTTTCCCGGCCTCTGGGTTTGAAAATTTGGATTTTGATTTCCCGCCGTCCGGGGCGTTTGACCGGATCTACAGTCGCGTTGGATGTGTCCTGTCTTTCCACACTTAAAACAGGTAATAGGACCGCGCGATGGTGGGACGTTCTGGCCGACATTATTCCGGGAGTTTTTATACGGGGTAAAATTTCGTGTTGGGTTGTGACCTCGTACTTCAGTGTTGTCGCGACGGAAAGAGCCATTGTTTGAACGATCTGAAGGGAGCGCCGTATTTTCGCCCCTAAAATTTCGTTCGATGTATTCAAATTCGATAGCCTTCATTACGGTTTCTTGGAATGAATTTAGACTCGAGCGATATAATTGTTTTTGTAATTCGATATCGTGGAGCGCGTTAATAAACCGAGTCATGGCCAAACGATCTTTAGCTTCGGCTGGTGTGTCCGGGAACGCGAAATGAACGAGGTCTCCGATCTCCGCGGCAAGTGATTGTATACTTTGTCCGAATTTCTGACGACAATTATAAAATTTAACACCATTCGAATTGGCAGATTGGAATTGTCCAAACCGGAATTCCAGCGCTGAAAACAAAGAATTGAAGTCGGCTCTCTGTGTTTCGTTCAACGTAGTAAGAACCGAAATAGCTGGGCCGTCCAATGAATTTAAGAGACTGGTAACTTTCGTGGTATTGTCCCAATTATTAATTTGGGCGATAGTCGTAAACCGCGCTTTAAATTCTGGCCAATACGAACCATTAAATTTGGGTAAATGTACATTGGAGTTTGAAATAATTGCGGAAGTGGAGGGTACTGAAACCAGGGTCGGGGCTAGGGGAAGTGTAGGAACAGAGGGGTTAGTGGGAGCGGTATTAATAGGTATTTGGGATATTTGCGGGGTACTTAAACGTTGTTCGAGGGCTTGAAAACGCGCCTCGTAGCGAGCCTCCAATCCTTGTAGCTCAGTCGAAACTTGAGCTGAAACGTCATGGCGCAGCAGTTCAATGGCAGCGCTGTTTCGTCCTTCGGATTGTCGGAGTTCCCGTTGGAGTTCGCCGAATAGTCCCCGCATCTCCTGCAGCAAGGTTGACTCCGCTGGTGGTAGCGAAGGCTGTTGGTCCCTGGACTGTCCCTCTGCTGTAGTCACGACGGATCGCTGGGTCTCTTCTTCAGACATTCGTGTGTCCATGTCGCTTCTTCTCGGGTTGTTGATTTCGGAGGAAGTGGAAGCGATCCCACTTCTGACACCAGTGTTACGCGTCGCGGTCGCGGAACGCGTACGAGGCATTGATGAATAGAGAAACTGATTATCGAGTTGGGAAGAAGCGTATATTTCGGAGCTTTATACAGGACGTCTATTAGAGGCAGGATCCAGCGTTAGACTGACAGAAGTAGTTCGCTATTATACAGATGAAGAGCGTCAGTCGTTAAGGACACTCTTCACAGGTTCAAGTCAGTGATGTCGATCGTATGGTACAAATGGGGTAGCAGGGGAGCCAGGCTCGTAACAATATGAATGCCCGAGGGGTTAAAGAATGCTTCTGCAACTTTCCAGAGATTAATGGATCAAGTATTAAGGGGTTTGCAAGGCACCGAAGTTTTTGTATATTTAGACGACATTGTAGTTTTTGCAAAAAGTTTAGAGGAACACGGTAAAAAGATTCGCAGACTATTCACAAAATTAGAACAAGCAAATTTAACCTTACAGCCAGATAAATGCGAATTCCTAAGACCCGAAGTAACGTATTTAGGACACATAATCAGCAAAGATGGTCTAAGACCTGACTTACGGAAAATAGAAGCAGTAAGACATTTTCCCAGGCCAAAAACTCAGAAAAATATTAGAGAATTCCTAGGGCTAGCCGGATATTATCGCAGGTTCATTAAAAATTTTGCAGAAATTTCGAAACCCCTTACAGAACTTCTGAAAAAGGACACAAAATTCATCTGGGGCAAAGATCAAAAACAAAGTTTCCTAAAACTTCGCAAAGCCTTATGCAAACGCCCGATACTCCAATACCCAGATTTCAATAAAATCTTTACGTTAACTACGGACGCATCAGATAAAGCAATCGGAGCTATTCTCAGCCAAGAAAATAACGGACATGATTTGCCAATCGCGTACCTGTCTAGGACTCTAACCAAAGCAGAAAGTAATTACAGTACAACCGAAAAAGAATGCTTAGCAATCCTATATGCCGTAATCCATTTTAGACCCTATCTCTACGGGAGAAAATTTACGTTGGTTAGTGACCATGAACCCTTAAGATGGATAAACTCTATAAAAGATCCAGGGCAGAGGCTAATCAGATGGCGACTAAAACTCCGTGATTATGAGTATGAGTTCGTACACAAAGCCGGAAAACTGAACGTGAACGCCGATGCATTGTCAAGGAATCCAGCCGACTGCTGTAGCACGGATAAAACCGATTCATCATCCTCTGATACATCCGATTCAGAAATTGCGGAAAGCGTTACGGATTATCAGACTCAATCTATATTATCGGTAGAATCTAGGCTATATCCAGTGGAGCCAAATCCTTCCAATTCCAAACAAGCGACAAGGACCAGACGCGTAACGACGCCAACTACACGAACCACCTCCGAACAACCAACTATCCCTAAACCCTTAACCACTAGATTAGGGAGACCACCAGGATCCAAAAGCAAACCCAAAACCCCCACCATCACTGGAAAGAAGTGTAATAGCCCAAAGAACCAGATCGAAAGCTGGAATTATACCTACACCTTTTCCATCTCAGTATTCTGCTCCTACTATACCATCGCAGGAAAATCCAACCCCTCCAATCGAGGCCCAGACCAGTTCTGACACCGAAAGATTAGAGGAACACGACATCCCCATATTCCGTGAACGACACAGTGCATTCTCGAACATCTTACCTCAATCGGAAATTTCCACAAACCCAACAACCTCTAACACAAAACAAACTGCGGATCATACACCACAGGTAGAGCCTACCGTTAGCTCCCCAGCTGTGGCGAGCGCAGTTGCAATAGAATTGCCCGAGACCAGAGAGGAGGATAGCGACTTACCAGAACAACCTCAAACATTACCCCCAGTTAACTTGCAGGAATTACAATCATCGTTCTCTCGATTCGACGAAATAGAGAAAAGTAGGACGGTTGAAGGCGAGGAGGATTTAGAAACTAGCGACGGGAGCGATGATGAGCGTATACCCGGGGCAATCGAAGAACTTTATAAGCAATTGGCGGAAATCAGAGAGCAGATCAGCCGGCCAACCGCTGACGAAACATTAAATAGACCGTTAGAAAGACCGATTATGAGGCCGACCTTGCAATACATTCCTGAGGAAGTAGAATCCGGGACTCTTATTGAACCAAGACAAACCCATACCAGATCGGTAACTTCCACGTCAATGCCAGCACACAGACCTCTGGCTCTGTCTACGCCCTATCCTTCTTCTAAGGAGGGAGGAAAACTTAGTTACAAAACCGAGAACGCCGATAAGTCAAGGAAAATATCCATACCCGTACCAGTATCAAATCCGTTATTAACATCAGGCACTCTAGATACGCGTATTACAGAATCAATACCATTAGAAGTACCAGAAGAACCAACCAAAATAGAATACAGTAGAGAAAACCTAACTTACTATCGATCAAATTATGTTCACTTCCTTTCAGCCGACTGCGAACTAGTAACCCCCATCACTAAATTATTATTCGATGTAGGCATTATCGACCTCACCGATATGAAAATAGAGAAACCGAAGGTGGGCCAAATTCTTATTACAAAGAACGGCAGTCACACAACTTTTAGCGTCGTGATTAAACAACACCATTATGATGAAATCGCCTATAATAACTTAGAGATAGCACTACAAAACCTAAAAGCTGTTCTGCTGGAGGCAGGTATTAAAGCTTTTAGAATTTCACAGAATGGCGATCTCTCAGACACACTGCCCCAGAGCACCTTAGCAAGCCTGTTAATGCATACTTTTAGGGACACAGATGTGAAAATCACCATATGCACAGGAACAGTTCAGATACCCCCAGAACCTCTGCGTACCAGGATAATCTCGGAACTGCACGAAGGTTTAATTGGAGGTCACAAGGGAGTTACTAAGACATATCGCAGAATAAGGGAAAGATTTTACTGGCCTAAGATGAAGAACGACATTCAAAATTTTATACGTACTGGCAATAGCTGCCAGAATAGGAAACTTGTTAGAATCAAGACCAGAGAACCTATGTTAATAACGGATACCCCAATAGAACCATTCGAGAAAATAGCAATAGACAGTGTAGGCCCATTACCCATAACACCAAGTGGCAATAGACACATTCTAACCATGCAGGACCAATTATCAAAATACTGCATAGCAGTACCGGTACCCAACATCAAAGCCGAAACCATAGCTCACGCCCTAGTCACAAATCTAATTTTAAAATATGGAGCACCCAGAATCATACTATCCGACAAAGGTACGAGTTTCATCAACAAAATTTTCCAACATATCGCAAAAATATTTCGTATCAGACACGTAACTACGTCTGGTTACCGGCCACAGACAAATGGATCATTAGAAAGAAGCCACATAGTCTTAACGGAATACATCTCCCACTATGTAGATAAATTCGATGACTGGGACAGATTAGTACCTTTCGCTATATTCTCCTGCAATACATCAGTGCATGAAGCCACAAATTTTACCTCACACGAGATAATATTCGGAAAATTGGCACGCATACCCTCTGAATTTCCGATCGAAAAAGACTATCCCACTTACAATTCATATTTAACCGATCTAATTGGTCGATTATCCGAGATGCAAGTAGTAGCTGGAGAGAATTCAATTCAGGCAAAGGAAAAATCCAAGATTTATTATGATCGAAACGTAAACCCTTTTCCCGGAAAAATAGGTGACCAAGCTCGAGTCTTAGTAGAACCAAAGAAAGGAAAATTCAGTCAACGATATCATGGGCCGTATGACATAGTTGGTTTCACAGATAAAAGCAACATAATATTGAGGGACGAAGACGGGAGAAGATTCACCAAACATTTAGACAAAGTCAAAATGTCAGGATAATACCAATAAATTACAGGGCCGAGATGAGCCTTGCACTCGCTTGGATATTTCTCGGACTGTGGACAGCAGGAGCCACAACCGAATCATACAGAATAACGCCCATCAACGCCAACCCTGGATTGTGCTACGAAAAATTGTATAACGTATTTCTCCGAAGAGCCGACTGGCGTGTCATAGTATACCTAGACCCCCTCTAAGATATATCACAAGTTCGAAAAGGAAGCAAAAAGTTTACACAGCGTACACCAACAGTGCAGAAACCTACCCGATTCCATCGATTGTGAAAGAATACTACAAGCGGACGCACTACAGCGGAAAATCCGAGACTGCCTCGAACAACAGCAGCGAGTGGAAGATCTCCTAACCAACATCCCAGGGAAACCCGGCAGTGAAGACTCAGGGCGATTTCCAGCAAGTCTGAAATGACGAAGAACACCTTTCGGATTCGTGGGTTCCGTCAGCAAGACACTCTTCGGTACCCTCGACGAGGAAGACGCAGCGTACTTCAACAGTGAAATCGACAAACTCTACCAAGGGCAGCATGACATGGCTAACGTCATGCAAAACTACACTCATATTGTAGGTACAGACCTTCACCAGATCCATCAAAGCATCAACGGGGCAATCCAATCGATAGCAAGAAACCGTGAAAGAATAAACAGAATTCTCAATTTTGCTAACGCGGAAAGAATCCTAAACTATACTGTATCCCTGATGCAGTACAATGACAATTTGAATCGAATATTGGACCAATATATCACCAGCTCCAAAGACTTGGTAGAGATAGTAAGACTAGCTGAAAGGGGCAATTTACATCCAGCGTTATTGAGTATACCCAAGTTCCGCAGCATCAGCTTAGAAATTCAGCAAGTTGCAACACAGTATCGGCTGCCCTACAGGGAGGACCAGATTTCCGAGATAATGAAACTGGCTCGAGTAGCAATATACAGACCAAATAAAATTGTATTCAGTATCTACATACCTCTTACGGACAGACTGAACTACCATATTTATAGACTGGACAGCTTACCCATATCTCAGGGCATTAGCCTAGACCAGGGGAACTTGTCAGCCTACATCAAACCAAATTCAAAATACATGGGCTTCTCGGATGACCACACCAAGTACTTTGAAGCCAACGAAGAATACATACAACGGTGCCTCCCTGCTGGACAAAATAGTCATCTGTGTCATGCAGGACTACCGATAATTGACACCGCTGATGTCCGATCATGCGAAGCGAGTCTCCTAATACGACCATCAATCTCAACACTGAAAGAATGCAACATACAGATTCGTGGCCAACAATGGACCGAACACTGGACGCAACTTGAGACTCTAGGAGGGTGGTTATACTCAACAACGGGACTAGTACCACTACGCCTGATTTGCGAAAACCAAGATTCGATCACCATCCAAATAAAAGGAACCGGAATACTGGAGATACAAGAAAAATGCATAGCCAGAACGCAACACACCACCTTGGCAGGCGCACGGACGTACAACTACCCGAAGCAGTTCTACTACGACCCCGACCTGCTGCTCAACCTCACCCAGGTGTCACCGATACTCCAAACCATTCCACGACTTTTGGAAACTGGGGAGGATGCTCAGCCCGCCATAACTACGGATGGGGAGGACCAATCCTTATCCGGAATAGAGCAGAAGCTGAGCGAAATTGGAAACCGACACCGGGACAAGAATCACCACTTGCGTCTGGCATACGGATCTATATCGGTGGAAATTCTCATCGCAATAGGACTGGCCATACTGTTTTTCAAGAAAATCCTACCAACACTACGCCGAAAGACTTTGAACCCCTCATTAACAAAAATCCCGAAACAAATAGTCGAAACTCCGCTAACGCGAATTGATTGCGCGACTCAATCAAATCCTCAACCTACGATTAAATCAGTGATGCAGAGAGTCATGGTACACTGACACCACCCGACGATCACATTGTAACCACATATACTCACATCTCTATCCTGTGAACTTCTACTTCACTTCAGACCACTTCTCCTCCGAAATCTAGTGACCTTATTGTCCAAAAACTAATTCCAACATATACTCTACAGGGTGAATAACAAAATTCGAGAGGAGCCCACAGTTAGAATGCCAGGAAACATGGGAAGCATGTATTCATGGCAGGATTGCCAGAATATGTAAACAACCACCACCTGGGGAGATTCATCCAGGAAGAATTCGGACTCGGCCCAGCCATCGGGAAAATAACAACAATAAAGAAAGGAAGGCGCCGACATGGATTCATCCAGTTCGACACGGACGAGACGGCGAAAACCGTACTGGAGATCGCCCAAAGAAAGACGACCACCTATAGGAACCGCGCGTTAGTAGTAAGACCCGCGCATTGTTGGCATCAAAATAGACTAATTAGGAATAAGAGTCAAACTTGTGCTGAGGCTTGCCCGGGATCGTCCCAGGGAGCACGGAAGAACGGGCGCGCGGACACCCCAGTGCTGATAGAATGCCTCGAGATCATCGCGAGCCATCTCCCCTTCCGGGCACGCGCCACGATGGAAAAGGTTTGCAACAACTGGCGAATCGCATCCATAAGCTCACTACGTGACGTAACTGAACTAAATACGCGTGACTGGAGATGGGGCGGAATAGACTGGGAAGACTGGGGAGAGTACACGGGCCCGAGTAAATTTCTGACACCCGAATGTCTGTACTGGTTCCTCAGCAGATGTGGCCAACGCATCACAACTATAAACCTAGCAAACCTAAACCACATCAAGCACCTCAGTCCCGAATCTCTATCCCTAGTACCCAAATACTGCCCAAACCTGAAAACCCTCCACAACCCGCATATCCTTACACGAAATACAGTACTACACAACCTCGCCACAAACAATCACCAACTAGAGAGCATTACGCTCGGAACACTAGAGGCCTCACCAGACCGAGCCTTGCAAGAGATCATGATCGCCAACCCCGCATTGGAAAGCATAACACTCTCCGGCGCGTCGTTGACTGGCCAGGGTCTCTGCAACAAGGTCCGCACGCTTGCCCTGCACAAATGCAAGATCACCAACAATGACACACTCGCCCGAACATTCTCACAACTCGATTCCATACAAGACCTCAACCTGACCCTCACCGAGATAACCCAACCTCAACCCTTAGAAGCCTTAATTGCAAATCCCAACATCTCGCCCATACGCAAATTAACCATCCGCGGCACACCTTTCGCTCCCTCCCTATACATAGACGACGAGAGTCCAGAACTTAACCCCGGTCCAATGAACCTTGCTCCCACATTACTCCCTAGACTCACGAACCTGACCCACCTCACCGTCACCTATTGCGGCTGGGTCGGGAACGACTTCGTAACAGCAATCGGCCAACATCTGCGGAATCTCAGACACCTAGACCTAACGGCGTGCGGCAATATACGCGGGACCGAGAGCCTCGACCCACTAGAGAATCTAACGAGACTGGAGACACTCTTCATAAGTGAACTACACGATACAGTAACGGGGACATTCTTACAAAGACTACGAAATCTGAGACAGTTAGAATGCAGGGACAATTACGGACTGACAGATGACGACTTAACACCCCTACTATTAAACGCACATCACCTAACTGAAGTGAGCTTAGAGGGATGCGAGAATATCGGCAGGGGGGTGGTCGAGGCTGCCTACTTAGCAATAAGAGATCGGCCCAGCACAACGCGACACTTGTTCCTGGGAGGCACTGGCGCTAGACGGAACAGACACGACAGGACGAACTTATACCTACGAATCTACTACGACAGAAAGACTACGCCGCCATAGATGTAACCCCACTCAGACACCCTTTACTGAAGGCTTGGTATTACGATTAAGCTTACGCAAATTGGGTTACCCGTCATCGAAATGCCAAGCCGAAGGTAGAAATAACCGACTTGACTGACCGTGACGTACATAACGAGGACATCATCGAGGACGATAATGATTCTAAGGAGGGAGGGGTGTTACGTCCCGCAACGACAAATCCTGGAATTTTACAGTCACAAGTCACTCCCACGGTTAAAGCGCATTTCGCCACCCGAAGCCGAGTAGCCGAATTCCAAATCATTGCCAAACCATCGAACGGCCGAGGAATTCGAACTCGATATCCGGTACAAAATGCGAAGTTAGGGCATTCCTACGTTAAGAAATCATGAGAACGACTTGGAAGACAAATACTTACCCGCCAATTAGACTAATAATAAAACTATATCAATTGAACCAAATCCGAACAGACTGCGCTCGGGCTATGACACGCGTAGGTGTGAATGAACAGAACGGAGCGAATGAAAACAGTAAAGTAAAAACTCAGTCAAAGGTGAATGCACGCAACGAATCCGTCAGCGAATTCCGGCCGGTCACTCACCAACGATAGCAACGACAGCAAAAGACGCTAGCCGGGCCAATGCACCCGAACAGGTGGCACACGTAAAACTGCAAGAACTGCAATTATGTAGGCCACTCGGGTGGGAAGCCGAACCGTTATTAACCCGAGACCCAACGAAATCAAACACTCTTCGTTGTCAAATCGCATTGAGCGTTTCGAAAAAGTCCGCAATTCGTTTAGAGCCGGAGTTACACTCGCGAGTACAATCGGGAAAGTGAGTGCAAGGACTCGAATTGTGCATTATCATCTGATTGAAAGTACTAGCAAGATCTTAGAATCTTTAAACATATAAGCATAGTGCTGTGCCCGTTGTTTCACCAATCTCTCTACGAAGGAAGCGAGAGCGAGAAAGGGAAAGAGCGAGCGATACCCGATAAACTTACACGAAAGCGAACATTCAAGGGTGAGTCCAACCATATTCTCCTGTCTTCCGTTATACTGACTACGGATGTTTAATTGCGTGAATCGCCGTCAACCTGCGTCCTCATGTTAACTCCATTTTGATCTGTACTTAGTAACAGCTCGGACTTATGTACATTTTCACTCTAATTTCTATCTCTTTGCTTTGAATATATTGACCTTACGTTATAACTCGATCATTGAAAGATTTCTTGTTTACCAATTCCTTCCCGTATAGAGTCAAGTGGGTCCTGTATAGGATCAGACGGACATTAACCCATTACCGGGTCATTTTACTGTTGAACTATTGATCCTTTTTATTTTATTATTCCTATCTGCCACGTGCGCGCGGGCCTTCCGCTCATACGCACTGCCTCATTACCACTCGGCCGCATTTCGCGCGTACGTAACAACCGTCTTCAAGGACCTACATGTGTTGAGGGATTCGACTTGAGGGTCGCGGGAGGATCCGCAGACGATCCAGAGGAACCTTTCTATTGTTCCGCTGACGAAAACTCTGGCCCGGCAAGCATTCGCCGAGCGTTCGCGCTCGTGCTCGCTTCGGCAGATGTATACCCATCTTAAGAGGCATGAAAACACACAAAAGGGAAGGGAACGTTTGTATATTCGGACCAATGTAGGATATGTGCGCACGATACAGGATCCGGAGTAAGACTGATTAGAAGCCGGTGTTATTCAAAGGACTCGCGATGTCGTCAAGGACACTCTTCAGAGCTTCATGTCAGGGATGTCGGATGTTCGGTTGCCTTGGTGAGTCGGGGGGGGACCAGGACCGTAACAATATATATATATATTTTTTAAATGTTTGTCCGGCGAGAATTCTGAGATGGATGGACCGATCTTGATGAAATCTTGCCTATTGTATAGAGGATGCTCACAGCTTGGTCCTAATATACATTTTTCCAAAATTGTTTAGCACTAACCATTGTTATTGCATAAAAACTGTATATTTCGCGGATTTTACGTTTCTACTATACAATTTCGTTTGTCCGGCGATAACTTTACAACGAATGGACCGATCGGGATGAAACCTTTTCTATTTTATGGAGGATGGTCGCAGTTTGGCCCCAACATAAATATTGTTGTGCCCTCACAGACACCCAACATACAAGCGGCTTACACATAATCATCTCTCGAAGGACAGCGCCCAGCTGATTCTTTCCTCCTCGGCGGCGGCGGAGATAGCGGCGTGTAAGTTATCAAAGGTACGGGACCGTATTATAATGCGGAGGCTTTCTTTTAGTCCTGCCGAAAAATTGTTAAGTTCCTGCTGGTTTAGGGATTCCTCAAGGGCTGAGTTTCCTTGGGCCCCGTATTTATCGGATAGTGTAAGGGATTTCACTTCGGCTAGCAAGACCTCCACTCGTGCGCCATAGCTGGGCGCGTCTTCCCCCTCCTGTTGTCGGCAGTAGTTAAATTCTCTTTGGGCTGCGTTCAAGGAGTGGGCCTCGGCGAAACGCGATCTCAACTCGTGCGTTAATTCGTCAAAATTAGTGATAGTCTTATATTGTAATTCGCTTAGGGCTCGGCCCGTTAGTTTTGTGTCGAGTACGGCTCCCAGCAACTGGGCTTGGTCGCCTTCTGCTACGAGCGTCTGGGCAAACCGACAGGGTCTTAAAAAGGCGAGTAGGTCAGTACCTGGATTTCCGTTATAGTCCCTAATGTAGCCTAAGCTCCTAACAGCCTCTCTACCAGCGTAGGAGGGCCCGGGATTTGGATTCGTCATAACGGCGATAGGTTGGTCTAATAGACTGAAATCCAGACGTTTGATGGGGTATTCTCTTTGCGTTTCCACGCGAGTGGGTGACGGCGAGGCCTCGGTGGAGTTCAGACCGCTATGAAATGAGTCGGAGTCGAGGTCTAACTCCGGCGCACGTAACCGTCTTTTACCGCTGTCAGTGCCGAAGAGGTCTTGTTGGGTGTCGCGGATATATCAAATACGAAGTCGAGGGACCTTGAGAGTACTCTACGGCCCGGAAGCTGGTATCTAAGGGCGCGCTCGCTTTCTTCGGTCATGCAGTCGCGGGGCCTTCGGGTAGGCTATCGTTCTTAATCTTTGGTCGTGTTCCTACAGTGTCTGGTGCGTGTAGAACAGCTTTTACACACACTAGAGCGATGGGAGCCATAGCTCGTGACTGGCGTGTTGTCGTATCAGGTGCGTGTTGCGCCTCAGCGCGGTTCCTCCTCCTGTGGCTGGACGGCTCGTCGTGTGGCCGGTCGGCAGGGTCGTCGATTCCTCGGAAGCGACGGGTCGTCTGGCGAAACGGCTCGTGTCGGCGGTGCCGCAGCGGGTTGGGTGCGTCGGAGGAATGGCAAGTTCAGTATCGTCCTTCTCGCAGGTAGTCCGTTAGCTCGGCATGCGCCTCGGTCCTTCGTCGACGACGGGCTCGTGAGGGTCAGTCCTCGGACTGGGCCCAATTTTCCGAATGGAAGGGAGCAGTCGCGACTTGGCAGTGGTTGAACACCTTGACGATTTCTTGGTCCGGGCAAGTGGCGACTAAGTCACCACGAACTCCGCACTATCCCACCGCTGCCACCAAATTATGTTGTGCCCTGGCGCGGTTAAGCGTAGGGCGGTAGCGGGATAGGCGATCAGGAGTTCATGAGCGGTTAAAGAATTGGGATTCACCGGATGGTCCAGCGATCAGGTTTATTGATGATTACTGAGTTGCGAAGATACAGGCACGTTGATAGCACATACGTGTTAACAGAGTTATCTCTAATGCTTATCTGAGAGGCGCTCGGATGTCGGCGGTAGTTCTTATACTAGGTCGGCAGCTCAGGGTTTCCCTGAGCTTGCAGTTTTGGGACGGGTCGCGCCCTGTTGATCGGGCGAGGCTGCCTGATTCATTTGGACTTTGTCCTTATGCTACGTTAGCGTAAGTTCAGCTGGGCGCTGTCCTTCGAGAGATGGTTATGTGTAAGGCGCTTGTGTGTTGGGTGTCTGTGAGGGCACAACACCACTAAAACGGAATGCAGCTGTGATATCGATACTTTCAGCGTAATAAATAGTACAAAGTCTCCCCATAGCAATTTATGGAATATTGGAAAATGTAAAAAAAAGCGCCAAGTAGTCTTGTTCCTCACTCCAAAAAAGATCTTGCTTCACAAAAAAAAATGTGCCGCATTCCACAAAAATAACAGTGTGGTGAAAAATTATTATTTATTCTGTACCAAATTGACCAAAAACGTAATCGATATCATGTAGGAAATAATTCTGAATTGGATGCTAATCCTTCCTCGCTTCTCAGGATACGCAATGTTTTATTAATGAAGATATATAAATATGTTCAGCACTACACTTTCTAACTACGCCCATCCACGCTTTGCTCGACGCTACAACGCTATCCTCTCGCAATCTTCGCTGCTCAACGCTTCGCTCGACTCTGCCCCGTTCAAATGCACTGCGCTTCATACTTCCACCCTCTCTCCCCCTCTCTCTCTATGTCGCCTCGAGACAAAAGAGCGGCGCTATCGTCACCAACCGTCCATGGCTCAACCGCTCGACCACACTCATACGCATGCACACAATACTGTAATATACACATATGCATATATAAACGCACCCTACATATCATTGGAAAGCCAAGTCTTCATTCAAACACTCTAATTGAATATTCCAGAAAATGAATGTCATACAGAACTAAATATTCTACAAACTGTCAGGAAATTTTCCCTGATTCTTCGCAAACGAGTCCGGGAAGTGGGAATGCCAGTGCGTCAGGTACCCCGTGGTACCACTCCAATACTGACCTCGACACGCGAAAATTAACTATTGGACGGAGGGGAGATTCGTTACGGGCGGGAGCCCTCCAGGAAGGTCGCTGACGGGAATCTGACTAAACCGAGAGCCTTGCAGGACGGTTAGCTACTTGGAGAACATAGGGCGACGCTTACACAACCGGAACGGGACAATCCCCTGTCCGGTTCCTACATACTCGAGATATCCCACAGGCTTACCAAATAGCAGGTCGGAAGATCGCCTCAGGAGCTGCACGGAAGTCGCTTGAAGGTCGCACTAATCACGCCTAATTCCTCGAAACGAATGCCCGCTCCTTCCGCGTACGGGACTTTATTAGTTTCGCGTTTAACCTCCCCGTGCCTCTGACGGTGGCCGAATATGCCCCCCCTACGCAGTCCGATCGCCAAGGCTCGGGGAGCCCCGCAACAGGGCCGTACCCCTGTGCTGTGGGAGACCCGAGTGACCGCCGCCGTTGGGGATTCTCCCTCCTGGACGCGCTTTACTTACCGCCGGGAGTTCCAGTGGTGCGACCGATCCCCTGGGTAACTCCGTCGAGGGCTGCTGTCGTCCGTAAGGGCCTCCACGTCGAGCCGGAGTTCGTGGCTGCAGATGGCGACTTGGAAGATGTTCGCAGGGTGCAGGTGGTGTTGGAGTCGTCCCTGGCCTTGGTGTAGGTCAGCTCACGCGAAATTCAAACAATACGTTAGGAGCAGAATCTTTCGTACGTTAACGGAATCGGAATGACCTTTCCTGGAGGCGGTATTTGTTTTCCCTATCGGTCGGTAGTGCGCAACCTTCCGGTCTTATGCTGGCTCGGGAAGGACACTTCGTTACAAAACAAACAAGAACAGAATAGGAATGTGAAAACCAACCCTTCAGTTACTAATATAAAGCATTAAACAATCGTGAAAATTAAATTAAAAAATATATCTCTTCTGTTCGTTCAATTTATCAAAGAAAACTTACATTGGAGGTAGTTTTTGTAGCATATAAACGCATGTCACTGAAGTTAGCCCCGCCACTTTTCGAAATGCAAAAAACAATTGTTGTGCTGTATTGTGGTCCGTTTGTGCTATTTTGTGCCGTAATCCAAATTTGTTAAGTTCTGAATATTGCACAAGTTTTGATTGGATATCAATTTTCGGTTGAGAGTTAGCCCCGCCTTTCTTTCGGAAGAAATAAACAATTGTTGTGCTGTATTGTGCTGTACTTGTGCTACATTGAGTCATTCCACGCCAACTGAGAAGCTGGATTTTTGTGATGTCAGGGATTTTGCTGAAAATTCAGTATGTTGTTCCTGAGATGACATAAGGGGGGCGGGATGGGGGGGTCCACCTCATCGTTTCTCCAGATTCGTCTTTGGTTGGAAAATACAGGCCGCCAAAGTCGACGTTTTCGTGCACCGGCGAAAATAGACCATTGCGCGAAAATTTTGGTCGTAAACTATTGGTCGTATCGATATGATTCAAATTTTGTTTTACTTGGGAAAGGCCGCTCTATGTAACTATATTTTTCGAATGGTTCGTAGATTAATTATTCAATGCAAGAAACTTGCATAAACTTTTGACTTTTAAATAAAATATCGAAGGCAACACTCGCCGAATCTGAAATGTATTTCAATATGTACCTCGGACGTTTGTCTATCGAAAACTGTTTTCTTTGGAATGGCAAAAATAGTCCAGGTATCGGATAAAGACAATTAATCAGGACTCCCCCCCCCTTATGTCATCTCAGGAACAACATACTGAATTTTCAGCAAAATCCCTGACATCACCAAAATCCAGCTTCTCAGTTGGCGTGGAATGACCCATTGTGCCGCAAACCAAAATTTCATAAGTCGAATAATAAACATTTTATTCAATAATTACAGTTGGCCGCCAAGAGTAAAGTCTGCCATTTTTACGAATATGAAAAATCTAACGGTTGTGCTGCATTGTGCCGTAAATCAAATTTTTATTCGGCGAATAATAAACATTTTATTCAACAATTACAGTTGGCCGCCAAGAGTAAAGTCCGCCATTTTTACGAATATGAGAAATCTAACGCTTGTGCTGCATTGTGCTCTATTTGTGCTGCCTTGAGCGTAATCCAAATTTGTTAAGTAATGAAGTACACAAGTTTTACCTGGACATCAATTTTCAGTCGAGAGTTAGCCGCGCTTTTTTGGAATTAAAAAATTAAATGCCGTGTTGGATTGTACTCGGTATGTGCTGGCTTATGCAGCAAATCAAATTTCGACATTGCAAGTTACAACCATTTTTATCTATTAAATACAAATGTATAAATACGAAAACAGAAACAAGTACAATAGAAAATACAAAAGTACAATAGTAAGTATAATAGTAACACAAAACCATAAATATATTCAAAAGCAATACTACAATATTGTAAGAGGAGAACGATGAGAATCCCGATATTGCGTGATGAGATTTATTGATATCCCTTAATGTGATCTGACCGATCTCAACTGACCGCTGAGTCGGGGGGGGGGGGGGGGCATATATGTATGTATATATCATTCGCGCGGATAAAAGACTAGTCATCGAATAATTAAGAGTATTCCAGAAGGCCGGACGTTCTCGAAGCGTCGCGTCGGTCCGCGGATATTCGAGCCTCCATGCTTACTAGCCGTAATTCGGCTGCAGTAGAAGTATTTACTTTTTACAGTAGAGTATATTAGCAGAGTATATTATATATAAATGTAGATACGTACATGAATTTTTGTGCTGCCAGCAATTAAACTATAGTGGCCTTTTCTCCCTAGGTCATCGAAATGCTCCCACTGATAATCGATGGATTTAGAGTATGCCGTGTAATGACCCATTTTGTCAATCTTAACTGGCCCCGCGTACCTTATTACGCCTACCAGCTTCATCTGACGCATAGCAGACCCTTCCAACAGAGAAATCTGTAGTGGAATTTCTTCCAATGCTGTCCATATCTCCTCGCCGGAATCGGTCTCCACAAGAATATGTGGTTCATAAGATCGAATAGACGCTGGTAAATGGCCACAAAATGTCTTGACACTAGGAAAATTTGATTCAATTGCCTCGGCTAAGTATTGGAATCCTTTTAATTTCAATGTGTCAAGATTGGCTCCAATAATTGGTAACTTGCGCTTATTGGTATCACATTTCTCGCACGTGGTACTGTATAAACAACTTCCTATTTCCTGAAATAGCGCCATCGCTAAATTGCCTATGTTAATGCAAGTGTTTAATTTCACTATTGACGTTCGTTGTTCTTCTTGTTCGATGAGCATTAAATCGTGAAGAGTTGTTGCTCTTTTCTGGTAGAATTGTGTTGTCAGGCCGGTCATGATTAATGTTATTGCACAGTCATACAGTGATAAGGTTGGTCGAAGTTTTTCCGCAATTTCTTTAAATTCGGGATTATTTTGAATTGCCAGTGCAAAAATTTGACATATACTGTCAAACGCGCAGGTATTTGTCACAATAAAAATTTGTGATTGGTAATGGACATTACGGCAGAAATTCCCATTTATTATAACTGGCAACTTTATTATATCTTTACCTATTGCTAGCGTGCCATCAAATCCTGGAAGAGGTTCTATATATTTTATGCGCTGCTTCTTTACATTTTTTTTACGCCAGTTGTGTTCTTCTTGGAGTTCTTGAACATTAGCGTGTTCCTCTTCTCGGCCTCGTTTTCCATTCCTATCAATGTATGTCTTGATGCCCGGCTGATTAAGATTGTACTCCACAGTGGCCAATGCTAATTTAAGTTTCCCATCAAAAGATCTAATGTGGCGGCTTATAAATTTGTCAGCCCGCATTGGGCGTGATTCGTTTTTCAAAACTCTGTGTTTTAAATCATTAAATTCTGATTCCACAGAAGCTGAAGTGGCTCTTGTCGTACCGTACCCAAAGATCGGTACCATGACTTCCGAGAAAAGGGGGAAGTAGGGAAGCAGCCTTTTAAATTTCTTCGCCACTTCAGGACAATAAAATCCGTTCACGTCTTCTGTATCAGCTTCCGCTGATATTTCACTTTCGCAGGACTTATATAAATTTGTTGCCCATTGAAAAATATTTCGTTCAATCCGATTTTCCTCTTCTTCCAAATCATATTCCTTGTCCTCTATATCAGAATTATAATCTTCCGTCATTCCCCTTATCGCAGCGGTTAAAAATGCCCGGGCTGTTGTTGCAGATTGCCCCGGTCCATGATTGGGGTTCATGCAGGCAAAGAATATGGCTCGTGCATGTTCTTCAATTTTTTTGAAATCGTTCTGCTGTTGCAAAACAGCAATACTACGAATATAAAAAATTCGTACTCTGTTCGTCACCCCTGCAATTTGTAAGTGCGTTTCCCGGGATCTGCGTCCGCGTCAGCCTAGGTGGACGCGCTCCAACTTCGCCGATGTCCGCCTAGAGTCTTCTGGAAGGGGGAGGGGAAAATAGTGGGCGCCAGGCCCTGATAAGGGCCGAATTTCTCGTAGTGCTTCCGCTCTTCCTCGCTGGCTCCTCCCGCTTGACCCCTGACTGGACTCGGCGGCACTCACCGGTGTCGACCAGGCTAGCTCGTACTCGGTGGAGTGGCGGAGTTATTCGGGTTGGGAGAAAGGAGGCTTAATAAACCCACGTGGATGGGTGGCAACGATGTTTTATTTTAGGCCGGGAACTGGCCAGAAACCCTACCGTCCGATCGCTCGCGTCCGAACGTCGGCTTTCCCGTAGCCGCTTTACAATTTACTCTCCCGGCCGGTTGCGTTTGCCGGACGCTCGCCGGATGGAAGGCTCGGGCACGCCAGAGAATCGGTTGAAAAGTCTCGGTATACCGCAGTCGAACTAAACATGCAAATTACAATGTTTGATGGTGGCGGCCGGGCCGCTCCTGGTGTTTGTACGCCTTCCAATCTAGGCTCTAAAGGTCCGTTTCCACTAGATCAGCTCGCCGTAACAGAACACCGAACATCCGAACATCCGAACATCCGAACCGAATTCCGAACGCCAAACCGATCATCCGAACGGCCACCCGCTGTGGTGGACAATGCTTACCAGAGAAAATCTCGGCCTTCGTCAGTTCACAAGTTGCCCCGACCCTTCCTTCCAGCACCGTCTCCTACCATATTTACATACCCTTTTTTCCTCGCGGTGATATACCTACTCTGAAATAGTAAAATTTGATCGCAAGGTACAAGGAATAAAACTATCGGTACGAATCTTTGCAATAGCTATTACTTTTCAGTTCTTGAAATTTTTAATAGACTTTGAATAATTTGCCAAAACTAAGGAACAAAAGTGCGCTGCGCACAGAATCGAACTTAACTCTTGTCGCTACCAGTGCCAGAATCAGAACCTGGTACCTGGGTGCTACCTGCTCACCCCAACTATAAGTTGGTTTAGCTCAGTCCCAAGGACGTATTTGCTCTCCCTGAGCTCCCCTTCTCCATCCCTAAAGCCTCTCCCTCTCTTTTTCCTGCGATGTCCACCCCAAGTTATTTTTTCTCATTCGACTCGTCGACTTAGTAGTGAGTGTATCGGAGTGATTTTGAAAACCAGCGTTATGAGCCTGGAGCAACAGCAAGTTGCAGCGGCATATATATATCCGTCCAAAAACATTAAAATGTAAGAAAATGCGCCAAGTAGCAGTTGGATTTCCCCCAAAATTGAAATATAACAAAAAAGATAATAGATATCATACAAGAAAGCCAAGTTTTCATTCTAAGATACCTTGATTTAATTCGCATTAGCAATTAATAATAAATTAACAATAATTTAGCGATTAACAATAAAAAAACTTGGCGTGTGCGCGCTTCATTGCGAGGTAAAAAGACAATGGGAAACTGATTCAAACGCAAAACTGACTTTACTAGAATTTAATTTCTTTAAAAGTTTTTTTAGCAATATTACCAGAGCAAGTGCCTCGAATGAAGGGCGCACACGCCAAGTTTTTTTTATTGTTAATCGCTAAATTATTGTTAATTTATTATTAATTGCTAATGCGAATTAAATCGAGGTATCTTTGAATGAAAACTTGGCTTTCTTGTATGATATCTATTATCTTTTTTGTTATATTTCAATTTTGGGGGAAATCCAACTGCTACTTGGCGCATTTTCTTACATTTTAATGTTTTTGGACGGATTTCATGTCTTTTTGTTAGTTAATGCTTAACAATAAAGACAATAAAAATTCAAAGTATTTATCAATGGTTTAATTAATACATTTAAAAGTAAACTTTTATTAAAATGTTCAAATATGCACCATCACCTATGTGCATGTTTATGTTATAATGTAAGTTTAATGTTACAATGTATTTATAATTTAATCATGCACATAGGAGGAGATCTAAGAAATTGAGCTGAATGTGAGAATATAGATTCCCTACATAATATATAGCTTGCACTTAACAAATTCAATATTCCGAAGTTAAACAATATGAGATTTACAGCTTGCCTAATATAATTTAAAATTTTAACTTTAGTCTGTTGGAAGTTAGAAGCATGCTAGTAATTGGTAATAATTAGCACCTGTTTACTGATTCTCAATAGCTAGGGTGCATTTAAATTGCAGATTAGATAAGCTACACCCTCATACACACTTTAACTTTGGTATATCTGTATATACCAAATATCAGTACCAAATGCATAGGTCACAGGGCACACAATCTAAAGTAATGAAATTTACTAAACAAGTACTGATTACCAATAGCTATTATATCCCTAAACGACATGTGATTGGTTATTAGTACTTGCTTACATCATTTTAGTTCTTTAGCTGAAGTGTTCCTTGAACAATGAACTTGACAGTCAAGATACAAATTAGACTGCGTATGAGCATTTGGCTTGGTTTATATATTTTAATTGTAAAGCATTAAATCAAACAATGATTCAGATTTGCAAAAGAGAGATTCCTAATAGCTAGAATGTAATGAAATTAGAAATAATTTGATTTAATACTTTACAAGTTATTCCTGACTGTCAAGTGCCTAGCTGATGGAGCGCAAACCTAAAGTGCTGAAATTAGTTTGATTTAAAGGTCTGAAAATTGTTCAGTGCGTAGCACAACAATCACTTAATCATTTTAGCTCTTTAGCTGAAGCGTGCCTTGAGCAACAAACTTGACAGTCTCAATACAACCACACTAAATTAGGCTGCGTATGAGCATATCGCTTAGTTAATAGTATAACACTAAAACATAAAATCAAACAATGATTCAGATTAGGAAAGGAGCGATTATCAATAGCCAGAATCTACTGAAATTGTAAATGATTTGACTTAATACTTTACAAGTTATATTTGATAAGCTATATATGCAAGCTCTCTCATTCTCAGTCTAGTTTTTTTATGTATCCTGACTATCAAGTGCCTAGCTGACAGAGTGCAAACCTAAAGTGCTGAAATTAGTCTACGTAAGCAACTACTGATTACCAATAGCTAGCATTCCCTTAAATTGTAAATCATTGCTAACTAATTATTGGTTAAAAGATTCATATGCTAGACACTTGAGAATTTTAGCTATTGATAATGAGCACTTATTTACCAAATACAGTGAACAGTCATTTGTGAATTACGCACTTAACACTTTTGACATTTCATAATTCTCAATAGTCACAAGATAACAGGAACAGGGGCAAGGATAGTATGCTCTTTTATTAACTAAATAAAGAATTGAACCTGAAAAGCAAATAATAAAAATAAAATCGGAATAATCGGACTGTGTCACATAACCAGCCATGGCATAACCGGCTTAACCAATGTGTCGGTAACGTAAACACAACACAGCCATATTATCTCCGCAGCCCGCAGCATTTCTGATTGCTGCCATCTCATATGAAAAAAGTGAAAGTTACATTTTTAGGAATTCTGCATGAATCCCATGACTCTTAATCCGCCTTGCCTTTACTACGAGAGTAATAACGAGGTGAAATTCATATCTCCTGAATGACTGAACCGATTCGCTTGATTCTTGGCTCATTCGATTCAGAAAAATCAACGAAAAAATACAACATTCAGAAATAAATCCTTGGAGCTGTAACTTTTACATAAATCGAGGTGAAAGTTTTATAGCAGACGATAACCGCTACACTTCGGGAGAAGTATCCTCGGTAGTCGCGCGCTGTACTATATATATAACTACTACTTGGCGCGAGACTCTACCGAGTCTCCTGATATGTCGTACATGAAGAAGCGGAAGAGGAGAAACCCGCCACGTTGGTGGCAGTTCGAATTATTTGCAAGCCGCAACACTTACAGTGCCACCGCTTTGTTGCGCGATCTGCGCTTTCAACCTATAAGTGGCATGTACAAAAACTTTACACGCATGCACCCCACAGATTTCGAATTTCTGCTAAATCGAATTGGTGCAAGAATATCGAGAAGCGACACAACATTCCGAAAAGCGATTACAGCGCAAGAAAGGCTGGCCTTAACGCTCCGATTTTTGGCCACTGGAGACGCATACGCCAGTTTCCAATATCTTTTCCGGATCTCCAAGCCAAGCATCAGCAGAATTATTCCTGAGGTCTGCGATGCCATCGCGGATGTGTTGAAGGATTTCATTCAGGTAAGTTAAAAAACATTTATTTATATTATATTTCTATTTATTTTATGTGATTACAACAAATCAGTCGCTCTCTATATTGGGGTGCAAGTCTGGCGACCATGATGGTTGTGTTGTAATCCAGCAGCTGACTTCCCTATTGCCCAATAACAATGACCGGGATACGTCAGCAAATTCCAACGTATTGCTGACTCGAAGAGTCCAAAGACCCGAATCGTCGACCAAAAAAAAACGAATAATCCAATACTGGGAATGCACAATAAGCACCTCCTTGGAAGACAGGTATAAAAACCCTGATTGTGCGACAATCAGAGAGCACTGCAAGGAGTCATATGCCCGAGGGCACTCCATCGCGTCTCCATAATACAGTACCGGGACAGCCGAACGCTGT
Organism: Ectemnius cavifrons; assembly: GCA_964023945.1. Taxonomy (NCBI): domain Eukaryota; kingdom Metazoa; phylum Arthropoda; class Insecta; order Hymenoptera; family Crabronidae; genus Ectemnius; species Ectemnius cavifrons. The sequence continues at coordinate 3,389,154 of OZ030383.1, read as the reverse complement.
CCACGAATAGTCTCGCGCTACCATACCGATTCGACCGCGGAGTCATATGCCCGAGGGCGCTCAGCTGCGACTTCAACAAACAGAGTATATCGGAGTGAGTGTACTTGTGACGATTAATAAATCTTACTGGACTATTCCGTATCCAAAGTGAGTTCCAACTCTTGAGCGATTCGATCCCCTACCCGAATAAAGTTATTTTGTTTCGAACCACGACGCGGGAATCCTACGTTCCCGGCTCCGCGCGCAACAGTTGGGGTGTTCGTAAATTATAGTCTTCGATGGGTGGGGTACTGGGAACCGTGGGACGCGGAGGTGGGTGGTTGTATGTGGGTGGGATGTGGGGAGACTGGGAGGAAAGAGGTTGGTGAGTATACTGGGAGGGTTGGGAATAATGGGTCGGGGGGGAGGTGTAAAGAAGAGGTTGGTGAGCATACTGGGTCGGGCGGGAGGTGTAGGGAAGATCGTGGGGATATTGGGAGGGTTGGGGATGGTGGATTTGGGAGGATGTGTGGGGAATGTTGTGGTGGGTGGGTTGGGGATGGTGGATTTGGGAGGGGGTGTGGGGAACGTTCTGGTGGGTGGTACTTGTAACTGGTGGTGGGGGGAAATTTACAATTACTGTTAATATTTGGTGCTGCACGACTCCACGCGTTGCTACGTCCAGCATGCGGAGCCGTGCAGCAATAAATTTGCCAAAGTGATGGCAATCGTCCTCCTCTGTTGTGGCTGCTGGCCTGTCCAAAAGATTTCTTGCTTTCGTCAAATATGTGTCGTCCACCCGGCCACTATTGTCTTTCCTCCTTTTCCGAAATTCATTTGCGGCTGTGGGTGGGACTGTGGGTGGCGTGTGGTCTTCCGCATCAATATTTGCATTGCCGGCCGGTGTATCTCCTATCTGCAACAAAACACAATATTAGGGTTTTTTTGATGAGAATAGGTTACAGTAGAGTGTGAAGGAAATGGCATTAATTGTTGTTACAGGTGCCAACTACTGAAGAGGGATGGATGGGAGTGGCCGAGGGCTTCAACGAAATGTGGCAATTCCCACATTGCATCGGTGCCCTGGACGGCAAACACATTGCTATCCAGTGCCCGACGAATAGTGGGAGCGAATATTTCAATTACAAGGGATACTTCAGCATCGTGCTCCTGGCACTTGTCGATGCGAAATATAATTTTTTGTACGCCAACGTCGGATGCCAGGGGCGCATATCTGATGGCGGCGTTTTTAGCAACACCTCGCTTCACCGGAGGATGGAGCAAGGAACTTTGAATCTTCCCGGGCCACGACCGCTGGAAGGACGATACGAGGACGTGCCCTTCTTTTTTGTCGGTGACGAAGCATTTGGCCTCCGGAAGACCTTAATGAGGGTTTACGCGGGATACCACCAGAAAGGAAGTTTAGAACGAGTATTCAACTATCGGCTCTGTCGAGCCCGGAGAGTAGTCGAAAATGTATTCGGCATTTTGTCTTCCGTTTTTCGAATTTTGCGAGCCCCTATTTTATTAGAACCCGAAAAAGCTGCAAGACTGGCACTAACTATTTGTTATTTGCACAATTTTTTACGAAGAGGCGAGCCACAATCTTTCTACAGTCCACCGGGGACTTTTGATTTGGAAAGGGAGGGTACAATTGCGGGTGGGAGTTGGCGTGACTGTGTTCAACCGCCGATGGCTCCGCTGGAGAGAGTTGCTCGAAGGGCGCGGTCAGATGCCCTTGGAATACGAAAAGAACTCTCCGAGTACTTCATGAATGAAGGACGGGTAGAATGGCAACATCAATGTGCTGAAGTAATGTGATTATTGTAGGAGCGAAATGTTACATGGAAAGCGAGCGGGAAGGATGAGTGAGTGCGAGCGATTGAGCGTGTGTGTATGCATGATGCGAAAAGATTTGAACGTCGCGACGAGCGCGGAAGAGTCTGGACGGGCGACAAAGGGCGGACTGCGACGGGATTTGTGGGTCGTTCGCGAGAGAACATAGATAGATATCTTTATCCAATGAAGAAACTATTTTTTATCTACCAAGAACTTCCCCATACTTAATATCCCACATTATAAGGCAACAGAAACATGTACATACGCGCCTAATTAAATGAATGTATCATGCCGTATCGGTTGTCGCCTCCGGTTTATTTTTATCCCATAAGAATTGCAAACTGTTGAATGCGTACCAACTGCTATGGTAGATTTCGTCCGCACCTATGAACATACAAGAAATATTTTTAAAGAAACTCGCACTCAAGTAACGCATGCGATAATGCAGTCGAACCGCGACTCATGTAAGGTAGTTGGGCCGCAAAATCATTTTCTCAAGATTTTCTTTAAACTTTGATAGAGCATCCTTTATAAGGTCTTGCAAATACTAGTGAAATTTTACTTGACTTGACCATGCCGCTTTCGAGATAATGGACTTTTGAATTCAGACTTTGAACCCGGCGGACATGAGGAAAACTCGTCAGACATTCAAATGATTATATGCTATTTGATGGCCTGTTTGAATTGCAAGAAATAGAAAAAAGTACTGGCTATTCGGAATCGAACTGGAACCACAAGATTGTAAATTCATTACCACCACGACTACTTTTGTTCTTGAAATTATATTAATATGAACTAACAAGCATTCAGTATTCATCAAGATTCAGTATTTGTCAATTTCATTCACTCCGCGTAGTGTTGAGCGACACACGACACAGGTGACATCATGCGGCTAACAAAACAATAACGCACTGTCGATATTACCGATAATTCGGTGGTAAAAAGCTGGTTCCATTCTATCTGTTACACCCCTACAGGCTATGATTGTTACGATGAACGCTCGTTAGTTTAAATGAATACAATTCCAATAATAATAGTAGTCGTCGTGGTAAGACGCCGAATTTGCAATCTTATGGCTTCACTTCTATTCCAACTATCTGAGATTTTGTTGTAACTCCTTGCTATTCAACCAGGTGAAGAAACGATATATTTTGATAATATACTATTATATATATAATTTAGAATTGAAAATTGTCGCGACCCAACTACCTTAAGGTGGACTGTTAGAAATTGGAAAATAATTTCAGCTATTATACTTGTTAAAAGTTACTCACCCTTGCCAGTGCCCATACTCTTCTTCATTCTGATTTTCTCCCGCCTGACTCCTGCCAGTAGCGAGTCCACCTTTTTCCGGCACTCCTCCACTGTTTTTCCGCACTGTGCGGCCACCTCCTGCCACGCATCACATTTCAGTAATCTATTATAGTGGTTGGGGTTCTTGGCGTCCCACAGCACGGGGTGACTCCGATAAATTTCTATAAATCTTAACGATTCTTGTTGGACCTCAAGACTCTCCATATTTTTGTCGTGCTTGCACTCTCAACTCAATAACTATATTAATGACCTTGAGTCGATTTGGAAGTACTTATACCTCTCCTCAGAATGCGACGTAAAAGGTTGGAGTGGGGTGGGGTGTCGGAGGGTTGCAGACAGGTAGAAAATCTCTTCATGAGGCGATAAGCCAACAAGTCACTAACTCGGCCGTTTTCACATTAATGTATTTGTTTAATATATTGGGCGAATTAATTTCGGAGACATAATGTTCGTAACGAAGAAAGGATCCGATAAATGGTCGCCATCATTTTCTGTTTTCCACAACGATACTTACAGTACGATGTGGTAAGAGACATTTCGCTTGGAACGAAATTGCCGGGTTTTGCAATACAACAAATTCGTAGTGGTTTATTATGAATAAAATTAACTACTCTTTTGCACACTTGATTTGGAGTGTTGGCCCATTCATGAAGGTTGCACCATTCTCGGCGCAAAGCAAGAAGACGAACGGAATGAGGAATCGTGGTATATTAAAGTAGAAAGAATCACTACTTCCAGTTTGTCGAATTATATCTACACGTATTTTTTATTCTTTCGTTTATCAATTCCAAGTAGGTTTCAATCTCCAGTCGCACTCCTCTCACAAACACAAACTCTCTGTTTCTCTTCCATACTCAACCACTAGTTTTCACGCGCCTTGCAAAATCCAAATACATGTATCACAACATTAGGTAGCTTAGATTTTCTTGCACGTTTTAACATTGATGTACAACTGTAACTGCCACAGATATACTGCATGCACACACTGCATTTTGACGTATGGCGCCGCATGCTTTCTTTGGAGGAATATTGACAAAACTGATTTCTAGTTTAGTATTAATACATTACTGGAATCCAGTGCTATCTTACCGAGCGTCGCACTGCAGTATCACTGACGACTGTTTCTGATGCAATTTCCAAATGAAGTTTGCTGTACTCTAGTAATGGTTTGCTGTAGTATAAGTGACTAATCCTTTCGACACTGCTGCAAAGTATTGAATTCCAGCAGTACATTTCTGCACCACCGATAGTGCTAGTCTGCGATAACTCTACAATATTACGTACCGAATATTACCATACGGTCTTCTTCAATATAATATTTTTGCTGTACAGGATAAGTAATTTTCCTTTTAATCATTCCCTTCACACTCGAGTTCCAATTATTTCCATTAGTGGTACAATTTGATATTATAAATAAATGCCAGTGCGTGGAAAAGACTCGGTAAATACTCCTTTATATTAAAATTACTCAAAATCGTATAAGTATACCATTTTCAACGGTCTATATCCACCATTGGCGATGCAAAGGCAAGTGAATCACCCTGTACTTCTCAAGTACTATTCTTCGCTAGGAGTTACAAGCAAATGCTTGCTATTTCAGCGAACAAGGCGCAATTGTGGTAGGAAGAGATTAATAATATCAGTTTCTGCAAATCTCTTTGAAATTGTCTCGAGAGGTTTTTAGAGACACGGCCTCGACAGCGAGCATTCGAATTTTATTGATGGGCCAGAGTGACTCGCGGTCGTTTGTCCCTAAACTTGGGACACGTACATTGAGAATGGTCATTACTTCTTTACTTTCTTGACTCTTACCTGCCAAATCACAATCAGTGCCTTCGGCGGTACGCAGCTGTATACAGTCAGAACCCGCTGTAAAGCCATAAACTGTATTTTCTGTGCGTGTTTCCCCGGCTTAAGACAGGTAATAACTGCTAGCTAGACGCTTTTATTCTCCAAGTTTGAATAGCGAGTACTTCCAACTCGACAAACTGTCCTTTGCTCCTTTCGAAAGGGACGCATGACAAAATCGGGTTTGCTGACCATTGATTTTATCACCTCCCCTTGGAAAAAACCTAATTACACCAGCCTCAAGGCCGGGAAACACGGAAGGGAAAAGGTCATTATTGCTTTACGGCCGGTCTTGAATGCATGCGGATGTGTCCCACCGTGCGCTCAGATTGTGTTCTGGCAGGTATACAGCAACAAACTGAAGAGGTATGTCCATTGTCAATATACGTGTCCCTAGTAGCGAGTACTATTGGCCGCGAATCAGTCAAGCGAGGAACGCGTCATATTCGGATTAACCGAGCGTATTCGGCAATAAAACTTTGTATCTGATTCTTGAAAGCGCTAGCATCACAGAGCATACTTGCAGGGGTTGTAGAACCCCACGAGTGCTGTTCACGAATAGGTCGAACCAGTCAGCGACCTATTGTCTTCGCATATTTATAAATCCTAGAAGGGAGGATATTGGGAGGGAAAAAACAGCGAAAACAGGAGACAGAGTGACACACTACATGTGTGGGTCATTCGGAATTTCGTCTCTTTCACTCTCTATGTCGCACATTAATCCTCTCCCTTCCTTTTTCGATCAATCCATAAGCAACTATTCTTGAAATTGGTGTCCACCAATTTAATAACTGACTTCTTTTATCACGCATTGCGTATCTATTTTATTCGTTTTATGCTACATTTGATTGCATCTGTTATCAAGGAGTAGTAGCCTGTGCAATCCCGGCAACCTTCTGTGGAGTTTCAATCAAACATTATTCCAACTGGGAAAATAAGGACAGCGGGATTCTTAAATCCACGTTGTAAGGAGTATTTAATAACAGTCTGACTTCGTCCGGGTGTTGGAGAAACATTGTTTATTGCTTTATAGCGCCTCTTGATTGCATGCAGGTGCGTACCAGCGTAGGCACATATTGTGTTCTGGCAGGTATGCGATACCTGGTCCGAACTCCGGATCTAGCAGCTCACAGGCAAGCCAGCGTAAACAACGTTGCAGGTAGAATGACCGGCAGTGTCCGATGATAAAACTTATCGAATTTAATTTTCGTATTGCTGATTGCGGATTAAGTAGGCTGCTTCCAGTGTCGCCCATTTTGTAGGGTCGAAATGGAGCGCTACTTATTGCAGAGCCTAATCACTGAGAGTTTATCGTCCGTCTTGTTGTCGAGTTGCGATTGCGAGGGTGCGTCCTTTCAAGAAATTCAAACCCAAACCTCTGCACGGTAGTTCGTACCGGGCTGCTACTGGGCTTTCTCCCGTTTCCCTTGATGCGTCGGGGAAAAACCGTCAACGGAGCGATCGGTCCGTCGAGTGGTTTCCGAACAAAATTTGCTATGCATTCCACTTAACGCCGGGCCGATAGCCTCCTCGCAAGGGTCGGAGACGGTAATACGATATGGGCAACCTTTTTTTTCCTATAGAGAAGCATATGAGGTTCGGCAAAATGTTCGGATGTTCGGGATCGCTGTTCTGTTACGGCGAACTGATCTAGTGAAAACGAGCCTTAACGATGTTCTACATGAGCCCGGGACTTTGCGGCGACTTGAAGAGTCGCGCCAAGGGGTAGCCGTCTAGTGACCGGTGGTCACTCGCGCCAGGGTAGCGTCTTGCTGGAGCGTGAACGGCCGGCACCGAGATCTACAATGATTTTAGGGAGGCAGGTAATGCCGCTGGGCTTACCGAAGTCGCTCTTTAACTCCTCTAATCCTCGCTCTTTGCTCGCAGGTATTCCTCGCACACACGCTCGCACTGGAAGTCGCTCACAAAGTGAGGAGCTTCCGGTCCTACACAAATTTTGCTCAGCGTTACGTTGCCGCCTTACGTTATCGATTTCTCGGTGCCGCCGCGCCGATCGGTCTCGATCGGTTATCGAGGGCTCGGGTATCGATCGTTCCGCTACGCTACGCTTTCCGCCGCTGCCTTCAGCCGGCGAAAGCTGGGAGCCCCTGGTACGTCCGTCGGTCTGTCGCCGTTGCGCCGTCCCTCGTTGGTCCAGGGTCAGAATGGCCTGATCGGCACGTCAATCGGCGTATCTGCACCCTCTGTGTGGCTCGCAGGCAGGACTCGTCGGGTCCTTCCTCCTCGAGCTTAACTCCCGCTCCTCGATCGACTCGTTCGTATCGTCGCTAGATAAGGTTCGAAGCAAGATAGAGGCGTATTGAATTATATTCGTTTGTCTGAGCGGTCCCCCTTGGAGAATCGGTTGTTAGGTTAAGCGGCGAGTGCGAGGCGGCATCGCGTGAGAGCGGGAGTTTTGAGACGGGCTACTCTGCCCCGTCACAACTCCCCCCTCCTTAGCATCAGCCCACCGGGCGAATCACCTCGCCTCCTCACTGCAGGATCTCGGTGCATCATTAACGCGACACGCGGCCGTGGCTCCAAAAGTTCCCGTGAAATGAAAGAAATGATAGGCCTACCCTGGTCTCGGAGTTCGTCTGAAGTTCGAACTTCACGTCATTGTGGCTACTCCCTAAAACTAGCATTCGCTGTTTAAATGGTCGTGCATAGGTCACGTGCGATAAGGATTAGGTAGGGGTGTGCTGGGTGCTTGGCTCTTGGATGTAGAATTCTGGAACCAGGCTCGGGTACGGTGGCCTCTTGACAGGAGCAGGTTATGTGTCGTTGGTGACACGCGGTGGGCTTCTGGCGCGCTCGGCTCCTGTCGTCGTCGTCAGCTGTCGGCGTTGGCGCCCGGCTTCGGTGGTCCTCGGCGCTCTTCGGGCGCTCGGGCTTTGTCGTGCTTCTTCGCCGGTGTTCGGGCGCTTGCACCGGTCCACGTGCAATTGGCACGGCTGCTATGCGCTCGGCGCTGCGCTGACTTCTTTACTTCGTCCCTTTGCGCCAGACCGACGTTGTAAGAGCTCCTAGAAAAACTTTCGAGCCAATGATAATTTGTCGGGCATCATTTAAGAAGATGCTACGTGAACACGCGAATGGATCCAGCCGTTCCTAATACTTGTTAGTTTTTATCAGACCAATATATTCTTTATAATCCCACGGGATTGCCGGCCTGCCTGGACACAGTGGGCTTGCAAGCCGCTCGGCCCGTTGATCATTCTGCCGGCCGGCTGACCTGCTGGCTTGCTACGGCCCGGCTCCCATGCAGTAAAGGCTTCCTCGATAGGACTCGGCAGATCCTCAATTTTCGGTACCTAAAGGGAGCGAGGATGGGTAAATTATATTAATTAACGGCGATTTGCTGTTATCGGTAACAATAATGATTATATGAAATTGCCGTTTTCACACTTTTCGCACGCTCGGTTTCTCAAAATTCTATATTTCACGCGCTCCGTTTCACTCACGTCTCGCTGTGTGCCGAGTCGCCAATTTCTACCCGACCGCTCGAGATGCGGCTATAGTTAGCGGAATTAACGTGTATCAAAAACAAACTTGATCCAAAACATCGATATTTCTTGTGAGTTTGTGCACTGTGACGGGGCAGCGTAGCCCGTCCCAAAACTCTCGCCCTCACGCGAAGCCGCCTCGCACTCGCCGCTTAACCTAAACAACCGTTGCCCCAAGGGGGGCCGCCCAAACCACCGAATATATTCTAATGCGACTCTATCTTGTTTCGAGCCCGATATAGCGACAATACCAGCGAGTCGATCGAGGAGCGGGAGTTAAGCTCGAGGAGAATGGACCCGATGAGTCCTACCTGCGAGCCATACAGAGGGTGCAGATACGCCGATTGACGTGCCGATCAGGCCGCTCTGACCCAGGACCGACGACGGACAACGCAACGGCGACAGACCGACGGACGTACCAGGGGCTCCTAGCTTTCGCTGGCTGAAGGCAGCGGCGGAAAGCGTAGCGTAGCGGAACGATCAATCCCAGCGCGCGGGATCGATACGCGAGCCCTCGATACCGATCGAGACCGATCGGCGCGGCGGCACCGAGAGATCGATAGCGTAAGGCGGCAACGTAACGCTGAAGAATTTTGAGTAGGACGAGAAGCTCCTCACTTTGTGAGTGACCTTTGTAGCGAGCAGTGTACGAGTGCGAGTGCAAAGAATCCGACGAGCAAAGACGAGTAGAGGAGAGCGAGAGGATTTAGAGAGCTATTAGATCACGGTAAGCCCAGCGAATTGCCTGCCTGTCTGAAGTAATTGTAGATCTCGGTGTCGGCCGTTCATGCTCCGACAAGAGGCTATCCTGGCGCGAGTGACCACCGGTCACTAGGCGGCTACCCCCTTGACGCGACTCTTCAAGTCGCCGCAAAGTCCCCGGTTCGAGAAGAGCATCGCCAGCCCCGTAGATTGGAAGGCGTACGAATGCCAGGGGCGGCCCGGCCGCCACCATCAAGCTGTGTAACTTGCATGTAACGGTTTTGGGTTTTTCCGGCTTCGAGGCTAGTAGATCGGCCGCCTATCATTTGTCCGTGCAGTCCGACTGCAAGAGCTTGAGAGTTTCCATCCGATTCTCTGGCGTGTCCGAGCCTTCCAGCAGGCGAGCGTCCGGCAAGCGCGATCGGCCGGGATATTAAATTGTATAGCGGCTACGGGAAAGCCGAGGGTTCGAACGCCGACGTTCGGACGCGAGCGCTTGGACGTTAGGGTTTCCGGCCAGTTTCCCGGCCAAGAATAAACACCGTTGCCACCCATCCGCGTGGGTTTATTAAGCCTCCTTTTTCCCAACCCGAACAACTCCGCCACTCCACCGAGAACGAGCTAGCCCGGCCGACATCGGCGAGTGCCGCCGAGGCCAGCCAGGGGTCAAGCGGGAGACACCACCGAGGACGAGGGGAAATCACGAAGAAATTCGGCCCTTATCGGGGCCTGGCGCCCAGTCTTTTCCCCTCCCCCTTCCAGGGAACCCCAGACGGACCTCGGCGAGGTTGGAGCGACGCGGACCGGAGTCCGGGGAGGCGCGCTTACAGCACATTTTTAAAAGTGTTGTGGAAGGGTGAGTATTCCTACTACCTGAGAAAGAAGGTAAGTATACAGTCTAAGAACAGCTTGCCGGAGTTGTCGTCGTCGCACGTGTTTTAAATTGCATGCAATTACTTCCGAGTACGAAGCTGTCTGGGGAACGATTTTTCGCAGGATGAACGCAGGAGTCATTTCCAGTGTAGACGTTACAAGAGACGGAGCAGAGTTTAAAGAAAAATTTGTGAAATGGGCGCCAGCAAGCAGTGAGTTCAGCGAGGAGGCGTTAATTTTGTGTGTGCAGCCCTACCGGGAACTGTACGACTGCAGAGACAAAAACTACTCCAATTCGCTGCGGAGGACTAACATTTGGCAGGAGATCGGCAGGAAGCTCGGAGTCCCATGTAAGTACATACAATTTATCCGTTTTCACCTACTCGTCTACTCACTCCCGTGAGTGCCAGCGGTGACGGCATCGTACTGCCAGGGCACGCTCCCGGCCGGACTGCTGAAATAGTTCATGAACTCGTGTCTGACGCGTGCACCTTTCGTACAGGAAACACCACCCACCGGGGGTAGATGATTGACCTCAATGTTTCTCATACCCGCTCTCTCTGCCCCCTACGGAATGGGCTGCACTCCTTCGTACTACTGTCGCAGAAAATTGTGTAAAATTGTTGCCGCCAAGACAACAGTCCGCACATTCCGCGGTTCCATATGTATACGGCGCTGGAAAATTCGGAATTTTTGAGCCAAAATTCCGAAAGCATTCTCCAAAACGCGCCGAGCCCTACTTAGCCGATAATTAAAACTTTTCCCCGCATTGCCATCTTCTGCGGCTATGGCACGGCCTGTGAATGGTCGCATCAACTGACGTTGCAGGGGGAACGTCTCATCTCCTACAATAACAGGCGGCACGATTATATCTGTGCCAGGGAGAGCTTTGTCTATCGGAAACTCTAAATCGTTATTAAGTAGTGTTTGGTAAAACATCGAGTTTTCCAAAATCCCCCCATCACTATTCCTCCCGTACGCGCCAACATCAACTATTAAAAAATTGTAACTTGCGTCCACCACCGCCATGAGGACAACACTACAAGTTTTCTTGTAATTGAAATACAAGGATCCAGATTGCCTCGGCTTTTGGATCTCAATGTGCTTTCCGTCGATGGCGCCGACGCAATTCGGGAATTGCCAGCTTCTCTCGTACTCCTCGGCGCTCTTCGCCCACACTCTTGCGTTAGGCTGGGGCATATATTACCACCGTATTCCCAGCTGGAAACCGATCGCCTGTCGCGGAGGCGATCCAGTGGGCCCCAGGCCTCCGTAGGGAGGCCAATCTTATGTCCTAATTCGCGATGTTCGGGAGGAGCGGGGCTCGCCGGGGGAGTATAATGATCTGGACCCGGCAAGCCCTCTTGAATTCGGGGAGGGCGGGACACTAAGGAATCCAGGACACAGTTGCGAGGCAGGAAACACGCGACACGAGCTCGAATTAAACAGCCCTTTATTCACCCGTATACGGCCGGCGAGATGGCCTTAAATCTAATTATCCCTAGTTACACCTAACCAGCTCGAGGTAGCGCGCGTTCGAACCTAGGCCACCAAGGCCCCTGTACAATCTATCCACGGCGATATAGAAAGGCAGGTATACTTTCCTTGGCACGCGCGTGCCAAGGTGTCTACGGTAGACGGGGTTCGCCAGACTGAGATATTCACGGATTGAGTGCTCTTTCGAAGAAGAGGGATAAGTGTACAAATCACAATATAGCCTGCTAAGGGCGAAAGCTGATAGTAGCACGTGAATATCCTAAACATACGTTCATGAGATCGAACAATGGAAGGCAAACACTCGCTTTGTCTACCCTCGTGGTAGCCAACAAGTGGCGAGCCCGCAATGGCGGCCGAACCGCGTGCTTGGCGAACGATCGCCCGCAAAACGCCGGACTTAGAGGCGACTAGACGAGTCGCCCCAAGGAAGGCAGAGCTAATACTTGGCTGAAGGCCCTATCATACAACAAAACTATAAGTGGATTCGCGAGAAATCGGCACTGGGGGATAACAAAGATAATGGCGGGCGCCAGAATTGCGTGAGGCGTACCTGAACTCTTTTCCCTCGACCTTCTCCTCCTATCCTCTAACCCTCGTCCTCTCCACTCCTTCAAGCTTTGCCTGCGTAGCGGATGGTCGGCCTGTCGTACTTTTTGGTTTCGAGGCTCTCTCTCGCTTTCCTCGACGTCGCTCGCTCAGACAGATTTTCCACGTTCTGATCGATACCACGGTCGCGCTCTAAGTGACGAGCGCGAGCTCCCTAATTTGCCTAGTCGCCTCACACAGCGCTATGCGCACGGCTGGGTTCCTTGTTCGAAGGCCAGCGCTCTGGCCTTCGTACGGCCCAGGGTAGCAGGTTTACGAACGCTTCCGTATATGCGCACCCGCCTTCGGGGAAGTCCCGGTCCCCCGTCGGTTATCTTCAGGGCTTCTCCGTTCGTCCGGCCGCCCTCATGGCCACTCGGGCTGCCAGATATTTCCCCTCGTCCAGCTTGACCCACGGGCGCCTCTGGTCCTGGTCCGTTATCGGCGGCCGCATCTGCCGATACCTAAATGCCTCTCGGCGTTCGCACCAGAATTACAAATAGCAAGTTTTCGCGGGCCTTCCTTGGAGCGACGGTGTGGCGATCTGGTAGCGTACGGCGGAGAGAGAGAGAGAGAACCGCGAAGTCCGGTGATGCCCGGCCTGCCTCGCGGGGATGGGGGAGTCTTGGGAGGGGCCGCTGCCCCGTCACAATATATAGGCTGGAGAATTTCCCAGATCGCTCCGCATACTTGATACGTGATACTGGTTATAGTCGACCTCCCCATTCTAAACGAATATCCAAGACTGCTAAAAGAGTCGCCGGTTGTTAGGAATCTGAAATTTATAATGTTTCATTTTACAAATGTGTAATACATTTATATTTGTTTTTAGCTCCAGCATGCACCGCGCTGTGGTCCCGCATAAGAGTGAATTATAGGCGGGCCCTGAAAAAGCTAGAGACGAAGAGTGGCCAGGCCGCAACGAAACCCGTGCGGATCCAGTATGGGCAGGAACTGGAATTCCTGCGGCCATATGCGGCGGACGGGGGAGCCGCAATGCGCGAGACCAATTTATTAAATAACACTGAATTGGTCCAGCCTCGGTCACCTCCCCCACCTGAGGAGGCAGTCGGGCCCTCGGAAGAGGCTCCACCACTTCAGGGGGGGTGCAGCGAGGACGAATTGTCTGAAACTTATGAGACTCCACCAACCCACACAGCGGCAAGGTGGGGGGGAGCGACAAAAAAGTCGGAGATCGCGTATACTTTTTTATCAACTATAAGGCGGCGCGGGGACGAGAAAGGGAGGAGAAGAAGAGGGGAGCGCTGGAGAGGGAGGAGAAGGAAAGGGAAGGAAGAACTAGAGCGGTAGGAGCGGCAGAGAGAAGAGAGGCGGGAGGAAGAGTTGGAGCGGGAAGAGAGGCAGAGGCAGGAGAGGGAGAGGAACATGATGGATCCCGTGGGTGGATTTCTGCAAAGTTTGACACGGGATCTGCAAAACCTGAACGATTACCAGCTACTACGCGTCAAGATATTATTCCTTCAAGCGATACAAACCGTTAAAAAAAATCAATAAATATTATTTTTCCCAATAAATGTATTGTCCTTGTTTGTTTCACCATCCCTTTCCCTTTTCCTGAACTATCTTTAACAGTTTAACGTTTCTACCTGCTTGTACTCTCGCGCGCGGTAGGTAAGTTCGATCATCACCGAGCGGACCCCTCACGGGAGCCTCTTAATACCTGGTATGCTTTGTATTAAAACTCTCATTTGCCGTACGATACCAGCAAAAGTCATTAACGCGTAACAGGCAAATTGTCTTAGATACTTTGAATAAACACGTAGTACCTCAGTATCAAATGTAAATCATGAAACAAGCTGAAATAGGTTTTTCCATTAAAAAGATAAGTAGAAATTGTTGCAAATTCGAGTAACAAAATACTTCATTTACAAATTGATAGTACAATCCTTTAGTTTTACGTTGGTAGAAGTCGCGTAATAGATAAAAAGAGGTTCGAGTGCAATGGAAATCCATATGTGATATTTTGACGGTTGAAATTTCGGAGTAAGATATTTAAACAAAACGAGTTTACTTACTTCTCGCTTTTGATTTATAGGGTGCACCCATTCGCTTCGCCTTCTCTTTTCGTTCTCCTCTTCGTCGAGTAAAAGCGCTGCAATCAGGTCATCTCCCTCTCTGCTGTCAGTGGAACTAGAGTCAAACTCACGACTCATAATGATATTTCTGACATAACCTTGCGCAAGCACTGTACGTAGAACACTACTTCCCCGGCAACGGAAAATGCTTTTAAAGGTGTTCTGGACCAAACGGTCGAAATGTTCTGATTGGCTAGAACTGTTGCGACAACAAGACTGTCACCATGCGCAAGGAGACGGAAATTACGGAATGTAGAACATCCTGCCAAGGGCAGAAGAATTTTTGGAACCCTTGAAGAAACTGCATTTCCTGGGTAGCAAGGCGATGCCCGCCGCTTGGATATACACGCCAATCCCCAATATCCACCTTTATTACACTTCGGCGAAAAATCGATTTCCGAAGGGTCGGTTCACCCTCCAGGTAATGCGGTCATCCCCCTCATCCTCATTTTACCCTGTGCGTGAGGTACGACTCATCGAGCGCTGAGGTACCCATCGGAATAAAATGCAAATTATTGAAGACGAAAACAAGTATTGCCTCGGTAGTAGACTAAGCACCGTAGGCCCCAGCACCCCAGCGGGTCAGCCGGCCGGCAGAATGATCAACGGGCCGAGCGGCCTGCAGGCCCACTGTGTCCAGGCAGGCCGGCAGTCCCGTGGGATTATAAAGAATATATTGGTCTGATAAAAACTAACAAGTATTAGGAACGGCTGGATCCATTCGCGTGTTCACGTAGCATCTTCTTAAATGATGCCCGACAAATTATCATTGGCTCGGAAGTTTTTCTAGGAGCTCTTGCAACGTCGGTCTGGCGCACCGCTGGCGTTCTTCATTCAATCGGTTCGCCAAGCATCGATCCGTATCTTATTCGCTCTTATTAAACCGTCTCTGCAATCAACGCGTAAAACGATTCTATGCATTAGGTGTGCCAGTGCGGTCCGCCCCTCATCTGCTCCGAGTGCTTGCAGCATCGAGCAGCCTGCGAGGGCGGGGACCGTCCCAATGTCATGTTAATAGGTTTTCCAAGTGTCAGGCGGAGTCTCCCTACCCGACGTCATTTTTGCCTGGCTCAGATCTGGTCAGGCCAGGCGAGGCCAGGCGAGGCGATGCCCGTCTGCCTAGACCTTAACAATCCGGCTTGACCACGCGCTATTAGATGGCTCGATGAACCCGTCGGCTAATAATTGATCGACTTCCGCGTAAATGGCTTCCTGTACTTTCGGCGAAACCTGGTAATACCGCTGTTTTATCGGTGCGTTATTGCCGACGTCTATCGTATGCGAGATGAGGGAAGTTAGCCCGGTGGCCGGCTTGAGTTGTCTTACCACGTGATCGAGAAATTGTCTGAGTCTCGCGGTTTCCTGTTCGGACAGGCGCGTGATGCCGCAGCAACGGGGATACTCCCTTACGTCCGCACTAAACGCGAATCGCTCGCTCGGTCGATCTCGGAAAAACCATTCATTCACCGCGTAGTCGATCGCGATCCCGAGTTCTCCTATCGCGCGCACGCCTAAGATGACCGGTCCGCTTAGGGACTCTAGCGTGCGGAATTCGAGACGTTTCGTCCGTCCCCTCACCGTAACCCCGGTGTTTCCGGACGCCCTCGAACAGTCGACGAGCCCATTCCCGAGGACGTAGTATTTCGGAGGTGACACCTGCGTTCTCATGCGAGAACCGAGTCGCTTTAACGTTTTCGGACTGATAAAATTGTCGCTGGCGCCGCCGTCCACGAACGCGCGGACGAGGAGCCCTTCGATTTTCACGGGGATATACACGAGGGATGGGCCGGTCTCGCTCTCGGCCGGGGACTCGAATACGAGCGAGTCGTCCGATTCCTCGGATTCGGTGGAGGTGTCTCTATTATTTTCGCCATCCGCTATTCCCCCCTCTAGCGTCGGCCGCTCCGGTTTCCCGAGCACTTCGGGCGGGGGCGTCGCGACCGGTCGCTCGTGGCCCTTCGGCTCGCCCGCCCTCCCCGTGTCGGCGCCGACACCTCGCGGTACTCGGAAGCGGTGTCTTCCGGTGGAGGCGCATAGAACTCGAGTTCCTCGGCACGGTCGGTCAACTCCTCGATCATGTACTCGTGGAAGCGTATTAGTGACCGATAATGCAGCAGCATATTATCGTAGAGGAGTTGAAGGATTTGCTCGTCGCTCATGGGAGGATGTATCCGCCGGTAGATGGATTGGAGCTCTCTTTGGTAGCGGGGGAAGGGTTCGCCCCGCCGTTGTTTCCTTCCCGTCACTGCTGCCAGTTTGTCTGAGGTGGTGGCCCGGTCGAAGTGGCGGAAGATTGCCCTCTCGAATTCCGCCCAGGTGCGGAACTGACGGCGGGTTGACATAAACCAGTCGTAGGCGTCGTCTTGGAGCAGCAGTGGCAGGCACGAAAGCATGGCGCGGTCGTCGATGGCCAGCAGCTCCCTCCCAAGAAACGCTCAAGCTCCCTCACCTCCCCTCCGGCATACCGCATCGGCCACTTTCGGACGGCTTTATAGGGGCAGTCGACCGGACGCGGCCGGGGCGCGAGTCCCGCTGATGTGGACGCGCTGTCGCGGTATGGGGGCGTGTCGCGGGAACCGATCTCGCTCTTCCTTGGCGCGGATAGCGGACGGCAAGTCCCAGCTGGACCGGGGGACAGGGGAGTCTTTACGGCCGGACGCGTCTCCTAGGGGCGCCGCTCTGGGTGCCGCCCTGGAGTCGCGGACGGTCTCCCTGTCGTCCTCTCCCTTCGACTCTATTATTTCGCTCGATCCGGCGAGCGGCTTGCTTGCGGCCATTCCGTGCGTGGCCCTAAGCGCCTCCACGGAGGCTCGCGCCTCTTCCCTCCGCCGGCCCATCTCCTCTAAATACCGCGCGCGTAGCTCCTCTAGGGTTCCGCTATTGTCGCACCCGCATGTTTGTAGTAGGTCTTTTAACCCCTCCTCCCCGAGGTGTCGAACGAGCTGCTCGAGCTCACTATTCCCGACGTAAGCCATATGGCCGAATTTGTGCGAATTCGCTCCGTAAAATGCCGACCTTGACGTCGCGCGCGACCGACAGTCGGTGTTTACCCCGTTCGGTGTTCGTGTCCCCTCGCGGTTTTTCAGTATGGGATCCCCTCAGGCCACTACAGGTGTTTACCTGTTCTCACCTACCTTGCCGTTACGTAACGGCCACATTAGAACGGGCTCCTTTGTGACCTGGAACAAATGCACAAATTCGATCGCGGCTGGCGTGTCCAAGCTCGCGAAAAATGAAATCTTCAAGCCTCTTTCTCCTAACTTTTGTGGGCCCCACGTTGGGCGCCAATTTGTAAGCGCGTTTCTCGGGATCTGCGTCCGCGTCGGCCTAGGTGGCCGCGGTGCAACTTCGCCGATGTCCGTCTGGAGTCTCCTGGAAGGAGGAGGGGAAAATAGTGGGCGCCAGGCCCCGATAAGGGCCGAATTTCTCGTAGTGCTTCCTCTCGTCCTCGCTGGCTCCTCCCGCTTGCCCCCTGACTAGACTCGGCGGCACTCGCCGGTGTCGACCAGGCTAGCTCGTACTCGGTGGAGTGGCGGAGTTAATCGGGTTAGGAGGAAGGAGGCTTAATAAACCCACGCGGATGGGTGGCAACGATGTTTTATTTTAGGTCGGGAACTGGACGGAAACCCTACCGCCTGATGGAAGGCTCGGACACGCTAGAGAATCGGTTGGAAAGTCTCGGTATCCCGCAGTCGAACTGCACGCGTAAGCTTTAGGGCCGATCTACTAGCCTCGAAGCCGGAAAACCCAAATCCGCTAAACATGCAAATTACAATGTTTGATGGTGGCGGCCGGGCAGCTCCTGGCATTCGTACGCCTTGCAATCTAGGCTCTAACAATGTTGTACACGAACCGGGGACTTTGCGGTGACTTGAAGAGTCGCGCCAAGGGGTAGCCGCCTAGTGACCGGTTGTCACTCGCGCCAGGGTAGCCTCTTGCTGGAGCGTGAACGGCCGGCACCGAGATCTAGAAGGATTTTAGGGAAGGAGGTAATGCCGCTGGGCTTACCGACATCGCTCTTTAACTCCTCTAATCCTCGCTCTTTGCTCGCAGGTATTCCTCGCACACACGCTCGCACTGGAAGTCGCACACAAAGTGAGGAGCTTTCGGTCCTACACAAATTTTGCTCAGCGTTACGTCGCCGCCTTACGCAATCGATCTTTCGGTGCCGCTGCGCCGATCAGTTTTGATTGGTATCAAGGGCTCGCGTATCCATCCCGCGCGCAGGGATCAATCGTTCCGCTACGCGACGCTTTCCGCCGCTGCCTTCAGCCGGCGAAAGCTAGGAGCCAATGGTACGTCCGTCGGTCTGTCGCCATTGCGCCGTCCGTCATCGGTCCAGGGTCAGAGCGGCCTGATCGGCACGCCAATCGGTCTATCTGCACCCCCTGTGTGGCTCGCAGGCAGGACTCGTCGGGTCCTTTCTCCTCGAGCTTAACTCCCGCTCCTCGATCAACTCGTTGGTATCGTTGCTAGATAAGGGTCGAAGCAAGATACAGGTGCATTAAGGTGGGTATACATCTGCCGAAGCAAGCACGAGCGCGAACGCTCGGCGAATGCTTGCCGGGCCAGAGTTTTCGTCAGCGGAACAATAGAAAGGTTCCTCTGGATCGTCTGCAGATCCTCCCGCGAGCCTCAAGTCGAATCCCTCAACACATGTAGGTCCTTGAAGACGGTCATCTAGCTTTCGGTAATGCTACCGAAACACAACCGCTTGGGAAAAAAAGTAGGGGAAGAATAGTGTGGCGAGGCAGTGGTACGAGGGTCGAGGGTGGAAGGAAATATACAGGGGCAACGAAGGTAGAGCTCATTGGAATTAGCTTTTTACCATCAAATTATCAGAAATACCGACATTTGCGTAATTGTTTTGTTATCCGTGTAATATTACCTGTGTCGTGTATCGCTGAGCACTACACGGAGTGAATCGTGGCAGATACCGACGACCTATCGATTAATTGAGAAATGCAAAATCTCAAGGAACTTGTTACTTATGCACTGCAATGACACTGTTTTATTTTGAATTCTGAATTATATAGTAACCATATTAAGTCTTATGATATATCAAACTTCTGTGACCTAAATCTCCGGGAAACGGACTATGATTATTAGGATGAACGCTTGTTAGTTTAAATTGATACAATTCGAAATTATACGTCAATCTTGGGAAGTGTAGGGCAAAAGTGACCGATACGGCATGACCCGTGTTCGGGGCAAGAATACGTCAACTGCTTTGAGGATTCTCCTTGCTGCTCGGGGCAGGATCCAACTTCACTGGATCGGGAAATTCTCCTGGCGAACCCATCCTGAGCCTCTTAAGAAAATGCTAATGTGCATGTTCGTGAGCGGCTCGTGAAGTGTATACCGGCGTTCGACGTTCATGGTGCATCGAATGCACTCGAAAACTGTTTCGCAACCGGGCCCATGTGTCGGTTTCTATTGTCTAGCTGTTCGTGCTCGCGCTCGGTTCGGCAAATGTATACCCACCTTTAGATTATATTCGTTTGTTTGGGCGGTCCCCCTTGGAGCAACGGTTGTTAGGTTAAGCGGCGAGTGCGAGGCGGCATCGCGTGAGAGCGGGAGTTTTGGGACGGGCTACTTTACCCCGCCACAAAGCAAAGATGTTGGAACTGGAGAATTCTGTTCTTTGATTAAATTAAAACACGAGGAGAGGTAATCCGGCAGTGATTTGGCATTGGCAAAGACTCGTGTCACAGAACCTAGAAGAGCATTGTCAAAATCAGTTACCACTTCTTTGGGCAGCGGAAATGTTGGTTTATGCGTCGCTCCAATTCTTAAAAACTCTGCCAACCAATAACTGATTGGGTTTGTATTTTGTATAGCCGAAATCATTTGGCAAAATGGCACATGGGTTTGCCCGACAGTTGTGACCCCTTGATATAAATATATCCCCCCAAAACCATTAAAATGAAAAAAGCCAAGTAGTCCGCCCCCCCCCCAACCCGCCATCACGGCTCCCAACCCACCAAGATTGTCAAAATTATTTAAAAAATTACCAAAAATAGAAATGGATATCATTGGTAAACGAAAGCCAAGTTATAATTCAGATATAACTAATAACATACAAGAAAGCCAAGTTTTCATTCAAAGATATCTCGAGTTAACTCGCATTAGCAATTAACAATAAATTCACAATAAATTAGCGATTAACAATAATAAAAAAAAGTTGGCGTGTGAGCGCTACAGACCCATCTTCTAATACGACATCTGCATATGTTTCGAGCTTAAGTAATTCGACCGAGCCTCCTCTCTGAATCCCGAGTCCTCTGGGCGCTTGGAAAGGGCGCCAGGCCCCGTAACCGAGACTAACATTTATAAGAATATGCTACTCAGAGGAGACGAAAAACTCGAGCGAGGGAAAGCTCGGTGGGAAGCGCGAATATTGGCCCGGCTGGCCAGATGTAATAGGGAGGGGCGGGGAGCAAGGGAGGCCAGAGATAACACACTGGGCGAACAGATAGCTAGAAAAATGTTCTCCAGAGATTGAGTTTAACAACAGCGCCCTGTTTATTTATGTCGGGCGAACCGACGGTGTTACAACTAATTAACCTACTGCAAATCGAGCTAACGTGCTCTCGATCCTAGGCCACATGGGCCCCTGTACAATTTAACCACGCGGCAGGGAAACGCGTCGCGAGCGATCGACGGATGGTCGGTCGATTTCCGGACTGCGAGAATTAATTATGCTGACCTTCAGCGGACGGTGTAAGCCGCAAATCTATGAAGGGACGCACGCCCGTTCGAGCGGGCGATCGATCGCAAATCCCGGCAACAAGTGGCAAGATGGCGGCCACTTTGTTCGGCGAACGCAGTCTAATATATTACCGCGCGACTCAGATGCGATGTGCGAAGTTGCACCAAGGAAGGCAAGGCACAAACAGGCTTTTTCAACTCTATTGGCAAATACAACAATTGTTGGAACGTATGAGTAATTGGAAGAAGCGATGCGCTATGAGATTTCGGCGTCTGTGAGCTTCAAGTATCAAATTGCAAAGATCCCTTAAAGGGCAAGTTAAGAAATGATATAAAATAGCCATCTGGACTGTGATCACCCATGCGTGATTACGAGTCACCCGGTCGTGGGCGTTAGAGACGAGCCCAGCGGCAAGCGAGAAACAATTCACTTGTTTCTCGGAAATAGTCGGAATCATCCGAGGAAGCACGAACGATTGATGAAGACCGATGCTCACTCTCTCAAAAGGCGTCCATTAGGCACGAGGTGCATTGATACTAAGATCCCGGGATAGGACAAGGGGCACGCCGGACGATTAAATACGCCAAGGAAGCTGAGATAAGAATGTAAAGTAAGTACTACTGGCGTTAGTAATCAGAGGTGATCGATTTACAACCGATCGCAGAAGGAAAAGATGGCCTATGCCCAATATCGACGTAAGACTTCATGAGAAGCTGTCAGGAAGGTAGTGTGAGCGTGAGTGCAGAACTGATTGAGAAATTATATCACCATCAGACAACAGTCAATGTACAAAGGATGGCGGATGCCCACAAGGCGATAGAATATCGTTGGGTTGCCCAGAAAGACAAGATGGTAAATGCCCACGAAAGAATAAGCGAACTCCGCCGCCGAAGGCAATTCTGAGCATTAGGAACTTAATAATTCGATAAATCCTTGAACAGAACAAAAAATATACACGTCCTTTAAATTTAACCTGTGTCCTAATTCCTTTCTTATGTTCCCTATCCCTGATTCGAAGTTCACTAGCCTGAACAACAATCGCGAGGAACCCGACTACTGGGCTCGGAACTTTACGCAAAGATTCCAAAGGATAGGGGAAGAGGGTGCGAGGTTTACCGCGATCTAATCCGGCCGGTGAAACTGCCGATAGGAAAAAAAAAAAAAAAAAATATAGCGGTCGAATTGAGTACCTCCTCCTTTTCGAAGTCGGTAATTAATTTCTAGGCACGTTAATCTCCAAACGTCTGGCTCTGGATCTATTCAGCGGGGATACCGGTCTTTCAGGTTCTCTCTGCTTCTCTCTCTCGTCACACTAAATTCCACAATTACAGAAACGCTCGGAAGGCTGGTAGTCGCTAGGACGGTCGCAATCTGAGTGACGAGAGAGAGTCCCTAATTCGCTAAGCGGCCTCACACCCTCAGCGCCGTTACCCCCGAATCCTCCCGTGGCTTCATCCGTTAGACGGGGTCGAAATCGATCCCGCGCGTTAGGACCGACTTCGACCTCATGTATCGACCGCCTTGGGCGATCCGTCGAGCTGAGCAGGTCGACCATCAGGAGTGATGGGCATCCAACGTCGTCTCCTCGTCGTCCCTCGGTTGGCTGTCCGTCCTCAGGGGCGCCTCCAGCGTTGGCTGGATGGGCCCCAGCTTATCCGGCCTGCCAGGGTGCGCACTCCTGTGAACCGGACTCTCCTCCTCGCCTAAACGGATAGCCATCCCACTAGGTGGCTCAGTCCGTCGTGCCTACCTACGTGCCTCTCGGCGTTCGAACTCGCATTAATGCCTGTTACTTTTTGCCTTGCCTGCCTTGGAGCGACGATGTTAGGTTAGCCCGCGCGTGTGAGTGTGTGAGAGAGAGAGAGAGAGAGAGAGAGAGAGCTACGGCGGGCGTTCGCCCGGCCTCTCTTGCTGGAGTGAGGAGTAACTTGTGGCGAGGCAAACTAGCCCCGTCACAATCTATAATGTCACTTTGTGTCGTGTGTTGCCGAGCACTACACCAAAGGAATCGTGACAAATACGGGCGGCCTATCAATTAATTCTCAAAGCGCTTAATTTGCAATCTTATGGTTCCAATTCAATTCCAAATATCTCATATTTGTTTAATTCGTCGCTATTTTCAAGCAAATGGAGAAATGACATTTTAGCAAGGATTAAAAAAAATATCAAGAGATTCAAAATTGGCCCCGAATCACAAGATTGTAAATTTACCGTCTTACTACGACGACTAGTATTGTTATCCGAATTGTATTAATTTAAACTAACAAGCGTTCATCTTAATCATCATAGCCCGCAATCCGATGGCTCAGTTCACAGAAATTTTATACGACGCAAGGCTTAATACGATTACTATACTATAATACAGAATTTAAAATAATACAATTTCATCGGAGTGCATAAGTGAAGTTCCTTTGAGATTTTGCAACTGAGAATTAATCGATGTGCTGGCGGTATCTGTTATGATTCACGCCGTGTAATGCTCGACACACGACACAGGTGACATTATACTGCTAATAAAATAATTAGGCTTGTCGATATTACCGATAATTCGATGGTAAAAAGCTAATTCCAACTTTAATGCAACACCTTATATAGTGTGTAAACGTGTTTCGCCGGACCCCTGTCCGCGCCGATCCGGGTGGACGCGCTCCAACCTCGCCGAGGTCCGACCGGGATGTCCTGGAAGGGCGAAGGGGAAAATGCTGGGTGCCAGGCCCCGATAAGGGCCGAATTTCTCTTTGGTCCTCCCTCGTCCTCGGTGGTATCTCCCGTTTGACCCCTGGCTGGACTCGGCGGCACTCGCCGGTGTCGACTGGGCTAGCTCGTTCGCGGTGGAGTTGTTCGGGTTGAGAAAGGAGGCTGAATAAACCCACGCGGATGGGTGGCAACGATGTTTATTCTTGGCCGGGAAACTGGCCGGAAAATCCTACGTCCAAGCGCTAGCGTCCGAACGTCGGCGTTCGGACCCTCGGCTTTCCCGTAGCCGCTATACAATCTAATATCCCGGCCGGTCGCGCTTGCCGGACGCTCGCCTGCTGGAAGGCTCAGACACACCAGAGAATCGGACAGAACTCTCGAAATCCTGCAGTCGCCCTGCAATTGCAAAAGATAGGCGGCCGATCTACGAGCCTCAAAGCCGGAAAACCCAAAACCGTTAAACATGCAAGTTACAACGCTTGATGGTGGCGGCCGGGCCGCTCCTGGCTTTCGTACGCCTCCCAATCTACAGACTCGCGATGTTCTTCTCGAACCAGGGACTTTGCGGCGACTTGAAGAGTCGCGCCAAGGGGGTAGCCGCCTAGTGACCGGGGGTCACTCGCGCCAGGATAGCCTCTTGTCGGAGCGTGAACGGCCGGCACCGAGATCTACGATTACTTTAATGGCAGGCAGACAATTCGCTGGGCTTACCGGACTGAATTCGCTTGAATTGACTCGCTCTCTCTATGCTCCTCACGTCTCGCTCGTCTTTTGCTCACTGGGTTGCTCTCGCACTCGCTCACTTGCTTGCACTCGAACAGTCGCTCACAAAGTGAGGAGCTTCCGGTCCTACTCAAATTTCGTTCAGCGTTACGTTGCCGCCTTACGCTATCGATCTCTCGGTGCCGCCGCGCCGATCGGTCTCGATCGGTATCGAGGGCTCGCGTATCGATCCCGCGCGCTGGGATCGATCGTTCCGTTACGCTACGCCCTCCGCCGCTGCCTTCAGCCAGCGAGAGCTAGGAGCCCCTGGTACGTCCGTCGGTCTGTCGCCGTTGCGTCGTCCGTCGTCGGTCCAAGGTCAGAACGGCCTGATCGGCACGTCAATCGGCGTATCTGCACCCTCTGTATGGCTCGCAGGTAGGACTTTTCGGGTCCATTCTCCTCAAGCTTAACTCCCGCTCCTCGATCGACTCGCTGGTATCGTCGCTATATCGGGCTCGAGACAAGATAAAGGCGCATTAGTAATTATTCGATGTTTTGGGCGGTCCCCCTTGGAGCAACGGTTGTTGAGGTTAAGCGGCGAGTGCGAGGAGGCTTCGCGTGAGAGCGGGAGTTTTGGGACGGGCTACGCTGCCCCGTCACAAGTGGGAGACAAAAATATCAAGAACAAAAATATGTGAAAATGAAAACAACTGAAATACTGCAGTTGAGTTTTTTCTTGTAATAATTACTACTAGTACTATTCAGATTGCCGGAATTGAGAAAATATTAATGAAGAATCACTATTGCAGGGGTTCAGTTCAGATTTTATCTTCTTGTTTTACGAATATTTTTGACGTTCACTGTATAAAACTGCACTCTAATTTGTCAAAAACCTAGACACTGTGTAATTAGTTTGGTAGGCAATAGCTAATATGTTACGCAATATTCATAAGTAAGTAAATACCTTATCTGAGATGCACTTTTGATCTGTCTTAATACACAATACACGGACAAAGCTGTGTTGTAGTATAAGCTATGCTATAGGTATCACTCCAGGAACTGCTGTAGCACCAAAACAACGTTTTGCTCGCTTGTCTCCAACCAAACTTTCGCTATCAATCATACGATGTGACATCCTTCACGGACAAACTCGAGATGATTTTCCTGACTTCTGCCAGAAATTTTCCCCAAAGGCATCGTATGGTGGTTGCCAGATTAGGTAGAGGTTTTGGTGGTGGGGCAATGCTATGCTTATGGAAAGCGTAAGGAAATACTTACGAATCTGGTAAGCTTGCTTCGTATTCACAAGTTAATTGCATGCAATTTAAAACACGTGAAGGGGTCGGAACTTTGTGAAGACCCCGTCCCGGTTGTATGCCCGTTGTGAGCTTGTGCCTTCAAGGCACATGCATACCTGTACCTTCTTTCCCAAGTGGCACAAATACTTCCTGATCACTAACATTTTTAAAAATCTGTGCTAGCTGCTGTCCAATATCAATGATTTCTTTACATAAGAATGCATAACACGAAGAGTACACCAAATAAACTACAATCTACTTATGTTATGGAGTAATGAAATGTTAAGAAATGTCAGCATGAAGATTGCAGGAGTACACCGGGATTCTAGACGTTTATCATTTCACCGATCATTAGCAATTCATATGTCTTGAATACTTGGAGCCCTAGGATTCGGAGTTTGCCGATTTTGATATGAAATTCATGCCGCCTGAAAGGGAGGCAAAAGCAATGCTGACAAGACCGAATGCTCGCTGACTGTTAAAAAACGATTTTAAAAGCTACATGATTCAATCAATTACAATACAATTACATTGTTCAATTCAAACGCACACACGCGCGCGCGTGTATCTTCGTACTGTCGGACCACCCTTACTTTGTGTACACTTATTCTCAAAATCACTCGCGCTCGGACACTTGGTCAGCTCATCCATACTTGATACCACTCGATCGCCCAACGGTTTCCAGTCACACAGTCCAGACATACCAGCTTAAAACTATGCTACCACAATAGAATTTGCACCATTTTCGATACATAATTTCTACATACAGGTAATCGGCGTACAATCCTCCAACATGGAAGAAAATTTAAACACACTAAAATATTCAGGAGACATTGAAGGAGCAATTCATTCGATAGGAGCAGACCCCTGTTCGTGCATTATTGGACCAAAGGTCAAATTGCAGTATACGAAAAGTTTCATCAATCAATTTGCATTGATGCTCGCCATCTCATTAATTAAAAAGCATAAACTGCGGCAATTGTCGGGCAATTCCATGTGCCGTTTTGCCAAATGCTTTCGGCTATACAAAATACAAATGCAATTAGTTATTGGTTGCGAGACTTTTTAAGGATTGGAGCGACGTATAAGTCAACATTTCCGCTGCCCAAGGAAGTGGTGACAGATTTCGACAAAGCGCATCTGGGTTCTGTGGCACGAGTCTTCGCTAACGGCAAATCGTTGCCTGATTACCTTTCCTCGTGCTTTAGTTTAATCAAGCAACAGACTTCTCCAATTCCAAAATCTTTGCTTAAACTCGACATATGCCATTTCATTAATATGGTGCCAAAATGGAAATGTTGGACAGGGGTGACTAATAGAGTACGAATTTTTTATATTCGTAGCATTACTGTTTTAGAACAGAACAATGACTTTAAAAAAATTCAGATATATGCACGAGCTATATTTTTTGCCTCTATAAATCCCAGTCATGGGCCGCGACAATCTTCAACAACAGCCCGAGTATTCTTAACCACTGCGATAAGGGGAATGGCGGAGGATTATAATTTGGATATAGAGAACAAAGAATATGGTTTAGAAGAGGAGGAAGATCGCGATCAGCAAAATATTTTTCAATGGGCGACAAATTTATAGGTGGCGAAACGCATGGCGAAAAGTCGGCAACAGCGTAGGGAGGCAGGGGTTTTCCGCGCCCGGTAACGTGGTCGGCTCCCTGGTTACCACACTACCTGAGGGGTAGGGGAACCTAGTACGAGGGTTCTCGGAATAGGCTGATAGTCCGGGAAGCAGTAGCGCCAAAAATAAAAATCTGGAGATCAGACGAGGTGGACATTTACAAGTAACGGGAAAAATGTGGCCCGGACAATACGTGGAAATAATTAAGCCAAAATATGCTGCTTGGGGCAATAAAAGTAATAAAAGTAAGGGAAGCCGAAAAAGGTCTTCTGCCAGGTCAAAGCTCATGCGCTTCTTTCCCTTCAACTACTGGGTAACTTACCTGGGGAAGTGAGGGATACTAACTACCCTAACTACCTTTTTTTTTTTAACGTGGGGAAATCCTCATGGACACCCCGCCGCCCTGGTGGGGGCGACGGGGTAGTGCCGGACTCTTACCGGCTAAAACCCCACGGTGGCCATCCTCGGCGCTTACTGGGGCGACACCGGGAACTCTGGTAGAACGCTACCGGTGCCGCCCCGCGCCCGCCCCCTAAGGGGGGCTCGTCTCGTGGTGGGGGAGTGGCCGTCCGCTCTCTCGCTTTCACGAGAGAGGGAGGCTTCCCCCACTACTCGCGGGGCGACACGGCTCGCCGCAGTCCTTCGCCAACAGCGAAGGAGGCGGGAACCGTGCCCTCCGCACTACCAATCCCTCCTGGGCGGGTCGTGCGACCACTACACGTCCGCCCCGCCTCGGGGCCGCTTGCGGAGGCGACAGAGCCACCACTCTGCCGCCTCGCGGCCCCTTGGCGCGTGCCCGGCCCACCGGCAAGGAAACCCACCGGCGGGTCCGGGCCACCAAACTTAGTCGGGGGGAGCGGCGTCCCCCCGTGCGGGACGGCGGCGTGGACGGGCCCTCCCCAAATGGAAGGGGTCCGCCCTCTCCCGCCGCCGCTCCGCCTCCTCCTTCTGGGAGAGCACTTCCTCGCAAAATGCGAGGAAGGCTCTTCACGACCTCTCGCTGCCGAGGATCTGTCGGATGACCGTCGGCAGCGACAGGTCCCTTCCGATATACCGGACCAGGACACGGCGCTGTTCCCTCCAGGCCCTGGAATATTGGAGGGTATGTTGCGCCTTGTCCTGGTCCCCATCGCAATGGTGGCACTGGGCCGTCGCCTCCTTCCCGTTGCGACGCAGGTACTCACGGAAGCAGCCGTGCCCGGTAAGCACCTGCGTCGCGCGGTAGGAGAGCTGCCCCCTGCCGCGACTCACCCAAGCCTCAAGGCTCGGGAGAATCGCCCCGACGGCTCTGTGGCGGGAGTTGGCTGGATCTTCCAGCCTTTCCCGCCACATCTCGACAACGAGCCGTCGGGCCTGACGCTTGAGCTCCTCGACCGACCGTTTCGTGGGTATTCCGCCCCTATCGCGGAGTACCCTGAATAACAGGGCACAATTGCGCCGGCTGGCCGCCAAGTCGTCCGCCCAGACTGGTGCTCCGTAGAGCACCATGGAACGGACGATTCCTGCATAAAGGCGTCGGACACCCTCCCACAGTCCCCCGATGTTGGGCAGCAGGCGTCCTAAAGCGCCTGCCGCCTTCTCAACTCGGGGCATAAGCCGGCCGAAGTGCTCGTTAAAGCGCCAGAGGCCGTCCAGGGTGAGTCCGAGATACTTCATCGTATCTCTCACCTGGACGCGGGTCTCTCCTACCGCAATCCACCGCTGGGCAGGCGGCCCCGCAGACCGTCGGCGATCGTAAAACCAGATCGCCTCGGTTTTCTGCGGGGCCACTCGAAGGCCCAGTCGGTGGATTCGGGCGACGACACAGGCCACCGCCATCTCCGCCACGCGGATCGTCCTCATCCCGTCCTCCCCGCTGACTACCACTAAGGTATCGTCTGCGTAGCAGATCAAAGTGGCGTCAGCGGGGAGTGCAGCCCGAAGGACGTAATCGTACCCGAGGTCCCATAGCAGGGGGCCCAAAACGGACCCCGGCGTACGTCTCCCTCTCATACTCCTGCGTCCGGCCCATGAACCTAATGCCCCTGTCGGCGAGGTAGTCCCCGACGACGGCCCGTAACTCAGGGAGCACTCGATGGTACTCGAGTGCCTCCCTGATGACCCACGAGGGCAGGGTGTTGAATGCATTTACTATATCAAGAGATATAGCGATGCATACCCTGTCCCGGCTTGGAGCCGACTCCGTCAAGGACCTTAGACGCTTGATCGCATCTACCGTCGATCGTCCCTGACGGAAGCCGAACTGCCCGTCGTCGAGGTCCGGACCTGTCGCCGACAGGTGCCGGACGAGGCGGTTGGCAATAACTCTTTCGAAGAGTTTGCCCGCCTCGTCCAGCAAGCAAATGGGCCGGTACGCGGAGGGAGAGTCCGCGGGCCGCCCGTTCTTCCGGATGAGGACCATCCGCGCCCGCTTCCAACAGCGGGAGAACCTACCGCGCCTCAGACAGCTGTTAAATAGCTGCCCGAGGCGCGGGACCAGGACGCCCATGGCCATGGCCAAGGCCCTGCCTGGGATGCCGTCCGGGCCCGGCGCTTTGTTCGCGCAGGCCGCGAGACGCGTCACCACCGTACGGAGCTCGTCGCCACTGATCCCCATAGTGGCCTCGTCCCACACAAAGTGTGGGGGAGGCCGACCGGGGGTGGGGTCCTCTGCTCCAGCAGGGAACAGAGTGCCCACCACCCGGTCGAGGACATGGGGGTCCAGAAGCTCCGTCGTGGGGGGCGCCCAGGGACGCAATCGTCCCATGACGATTTTGTATGGGCGCCCCCACGGATCTCCATCCAGAGTGGCGACGAGCTCGTCCCAGGCACGAGCCTTGGCAGCTTTGATGGCCCGCTGTAGGGCGACCACGGACTCGCGGTACGCCGCGTACAGCGGGAACACCTCCGCCGCAGCCTGATTCCGCCGTCTCCGGGCGCGGGTGTACTGGCGTCGGCGGCGCACGCACACCGTGCGTAGCGCCGCAAGATCTTGGGACCACCAGTACACCCCGCCGACGCGGGGCGGCTTGGCCCGGGGCATCGCGACGTCGCAGACCGACGTTATACTACCCCGGAACCACTCCGCTCCCGCGACCGGGTCGGGAAACTCCTCCTCGTCTCCCGACCCGTCCGGCCAGGCCACAGTGATAGCTGCCGCCGCCAGGGCGTCCCGGTCTAGGCGCTTAAGCGCCCATCGCGGTGATGGGGTGTGCCCTCCTCCCCGAGGGTTGCTCGCTGCTGAGCGGCGTGCCGGAGCGGCGGCCACCTCCTTCGTAAGATAGAGGTGGTCCGAAAGCGTTTCAGCCTCTTCCGCGACCCGCCACCCCGACACACGGCGCACGACTGCCGGGGAGCCGAAAGTCAAATCGACGATCGACTCCCCCTGCCACCGCACGCACGTGCTAACGGACCCCCGGTTCACCAACCGGAGGTCGTGCTGCGCCGCCCAGTCTAGCAACATCTCGTCCCTTGCGTCGTCCCGGGGGCTGCCCCACGCTCGGGCGTGAGCGTTGAAATCCCCCAGGACGAGAACCGGGCGCGGCCGTGTGCGGGAAATGCACCCACCGACCGCACCCAGGTACGCCTCGAAGTCATCGAGGCCGCAGTTGGGCGAGATGTAACACCCCACCACCGCGAGGTTGAATCCCCGCCCCTGCTCCAGGGCTGAGCAGAGGGGGGAGTCGGGCCACCTATTTACAATGATCGCGACAGAGCCGCACGCGTCCCCTACCTAATTAGGATTATTGGGAGGGACTACTTACGGCTCCGCCGCGATCGCCAAGCCCACTACTCTCCACTCGCGCAGGGTGGTCCAGGGTGGTTTGGACCAGGAGGTCCTGGGCCCTGCGCGAGTGGTTCAGGTTGGCTTGGAGGAGGCGCTGGGACATTGTTACTCAATGTCCATGGCCCCCTCCAAGCCACCCACTCCTCGGGCTTGTGTTGCCCCGTCCGCCGCCTCCACCGGCTTGGCGGGGGCAACCGCGCCCGGCCCCGTTGTGGGCTTCGGCGCCGAAGGAGCCGCCGCTACTGCCACCTTTAAGGGCGGAACGACAGGTACGTTGGTCACAGCTTTAACGGCCGATATTCCAACTCTGCCGCCCCGCGCCTTCGCAGGTGGCACCTTCCCCGCCCGTTGTTGCGGCGGCTTCGCTGCCACAGTCGCCCTTGCGGCCCTCTGCTTGGCGGCCCGACAGGCCTCTCCACCAAGTCGGTGGTCGGCCGGGCGCCTGAGGTCCCCGCAAAGCGGGCACCGGGGCTTTCCGGCCTTGGAGGCGCCCGCCTTGTGGCCCTCCTCGCCGCACGCGTAGCAGCGGCGGCTGCGGTCGACACTGGACTTGCACTGCCGCCGCACATGCCCCGCCTCAAGACAGCGGTAACACTGCAGCGGCCGTGCAGCCAGTGCCTCCACCTTAACGGAGGTCCACCCCACCACTACGTGGCCCGCCTGCGCCACCTTCCTGGCCGCGGTAACCGGGCACCGCAGCCAGAGGGAGCCAAGCTTGGAGGAGCAGGTCGACCGGATTTCCCCGGCCGTCACCTCCTCCTCCCTGCAGCCTCCGCCCTTGGCGATGGCCGAGACAACCTCGCCGACGGTGACGGACTCAATGAGCCCGGTCACCCTCAGCTCGGCTTTCTTTGAGGGGCGGGCAACCCGTGCCTCCGCCCCATAAAAAATCCCGGCCATCACCGCCGCCAGCTTGTCGGCCTTAGCGGCACCGTCGGCACCGGGGATCTCGAGGATGAGACCCCCGGTGACGGCGCGCTTCGGCCTTACCTCGGCGATGCCCAGGTCGGCGAGCTTGATACGCTCGCGTGCCCGGGACATCGTCTCGGCATACGTCAACGTGAACCCCTCCGAGACCGGGTCTGAGACGTTTCTCCCTGCGTGGGAGATGCGGGCGGCGGTGGTCAAATAAACACCAGCCAGATTCGTGGAGGCACTCGCAATATAGTGCCACGGCGCCTGTATGACAGCAGCCGTACGGAGCGGATCGGGGCGGCGGTGGTTTAGGTGGCCCACCGGCGCTCGGGGAGCTGTTCGGTGGTTGGGCAGCCTCAGCCGCTGCCCCACCCTTCTTCCCCTTCTTCTTCTTCCGGCGGCGGACTGTACCGTCCACCGCCGGAGCCTCCGCGGAAGAAGCGGCGGCTCGGACGGGCTCACACCCATCCGCCCGAGTCGCCGCCTTCACCCCCAATGGAGGCCTCACCGCCCGCCCAGGGAAGAGCTCCTCCCGGAAGCGGGTCAGCTTGGCCTCCACGAGAGCCCCGATCTGCGCCATCGCTCTCTCTTCGAGAGCGAGGCCGACAGGGCCATCGCTAGGGGCACGAGGTGC
Organism: Ectemnius cavifrons; assembly: GCA_964023945.1. Taxonomy (NCBI): domain Eukaryota; kingdom Metazoa; phylum Arthropoda; class Insecta; order Hymenoptera; family Crabronidae; genus Ectemnius; species Ectemnius cavifrons. The sequence continues at coordinate 3,356,553 of OZ030383.1, read as the reverse complement.
CGTCGCCGCGGCGCCTGAGGGTCCTGCCCCCTGGCGGCCCAGGAGTTCAACCTTCCTCCAGAGGGAGAAAATCTCCCCCTCGAGGTCGGCGATCCTGGCCCTCAGACGCCGATTCTCGGCCTTTATGAGGGCCCCTTCCCCGTCGGAGTTGGCCCTGGCTGCCAACTCCGTCGCCGCCACGGTAGCTGCTTGGGCTGCCTCGCGGAACCTACGTTTGTAGGTGCCCTTAAGGTTGGCCGAGGTGGTCGCCAGGTGACGCACCACGTCCATCGCCTCAATGATGTGGGCACCTACATCCGCACACGAGCTCACCCGAAGCTACCGCGCCAGCTCAGCCTCTCTGCTCAGAGCCTGAGCCGCGCTCTCCTCACCACTGGGCGCAGGATTGCCCAGGGTTGGCGGCGGCCCGGACTCCGAGCCGCCAGGGGGCTGCCCCGTTTGGGGCTCGCTCCCTTCGCACGCCGAGCCGACCTGGCGTTTCTTCGCCATGGCCGACTCGGCGCACTCGCCCGTTGACTGGCGCTCCCTCTTCCGGCGCTGCCCAACCGTGCGGGAGGACCCCGATGCCATTGAGGCATCCGAATCCTCGCCGACGGAGGACAGCGAGGCTTGCGAGGCCCGCTGGGACAGGGTTCGCCCTGTAAGCGATGCGGGCAGCCGGTTCAGCACTACTGTGCAGTCCGGGACTGCCCGCTCCGTCACCGACACCACGGAGGCGACGGACGTGTCCGAGGCATCGGACTCGTCGTCGCTCTCCTCCGTGGGTCTCACCACCACCCGCTCCAGCCGTGAGCGACTCGGTCGCGCGTTGGACGACGGCGTCGGCGGCAGCTCCATTCTCCCTCCCTCCTCCTTTGGCACGCTTGGGGCATTCAACGGTGCGTCGGCCAAGTGGCCCACCGGCGCATCGGTACGGTTTCTGGATAACGACGAGGTCGAGCCCGCTTGCCCACTCTCCCCCGCCAGAACTAGAGAATCGCACCCTTGCTCCCTAAACGTTTTTTCTATCGCCGTAACTTCCATCATTGATTTTTGTTTAGAGGTTTCTTCCCCGACCCCCCTTAAGGCGGAGGGAATCCCCGGGGGTATCCGCCCCCGGACGGTGTGTGTGTGTGTGCCCCTCTGCGCACACTACCTCACTTGGCAGTGTACACAGAGGGGAGTGTCAGTGTCTGATATGTGTGTATGTGTGTGCCCCCCACGCTGTACTACCCCGAGAGGTAGGTCGCGTGAGGGGGGTGTAAGTGCGTGTGTGTGTGTGTGTGTGCGCGCGTGTGTGTGTGGTGCAATCTTAGTGAGTCCCTCTTCACAGCGAGCCCGCCCGGCAAGGGAGTCCCTGCCAGGGCCCGAAGGCCCCGCCGGTATGGCCTCGCTGATCATTAGAGGAACCGCAAACCCCTTCACCACGACAAGGTGATGCACCACGAGGGGGAACTACCCTAACTACCTGGTAATCATCTTACCCCTCTCTGCCTCACTCTAGGTGCTAAGCAATACAGCGCGCGAATATTGTAGTTTGAAGCTTAAACGAGGATACCGAGCGCATCTCAATATTTATACGATGCGGGCCTCTTTTTATCTATTACGCGACTTCTACAAATCTAAAACTAAAGGGTTATGCTATAAATTTTATAAATAAAGTATTTTGTTATTCGAATTTGCAACAATTTCTAATTGGCTTTTTAATGAAAAAACCAAATGAGGTACTACGTGCTTATTCATAGTATCCAAGAGAATTTATCTGTCACGCGTTAATAACTTTTGCTGGTATCGTACGGCAAATGGGAATTTTAATACATAGCATAGCAGGTATTAGAAGGTTCTCGTGAGGGGTTGTTGCCCACCGCGCGTGAGGGTACAATCAGGTAGAAACGTTCTCAATATTGACAGACTGGGGGTGCCAGTTTAGCTCGCGAGCCTAACTTGGCAGGTACTGTAGCTTAGAGGTATGGCTACGAAAGCATATGACTAATCCCTTAATAAAAGTGGTGAAAATAAAGTGACTTTCTGGAAGTGTGAGATACAGTAGGACCTCTCTGGCTGCTCATCGTACGGGACCGAATATGAGCGTTTAAGGGAGTCCTGTGGGTTGTAAAGTTGGGTTTCGAAAGTTAGTAAGAGCGAAAGTTTATAAGTTATGAATTCTATGTTATTTCTTCTGTTACTCATTTCTTTTATTTCTTTATTTCTTTTATTTCTATGTTACTCATTCACCTGAGTAAAATGATACGAAACACAATCCAAATTGACTAATTGCAAGATATATGTATGTACATAGAAAGGTCCTACCGTAACAATTTGGTGTGGCATTACCCTTAACACTGCGGGCATCTTGTAATTCTTCGAAGTAGGCCGTGTATGGTACCATTTTACTCAAGAGAATGTAAGCAATTTGTGAAACAAATCATTGCTGTACTATAATGTTAAATTTAATCATTTTTGTTCGTAGAAAATATATATGATTTTTGTAATACTAACAGATCATTAAAACGGTCCCAAGGGGCCGAAAGAGCGGTCCAAAAGTATCATAAAGTTGATATTCACAATTAGTGGTGGGGATACGCACGAGCAGTTAGGGAGGTCCTACTGTAATAGCTTGCAGAGAGAGTCGCCGACGCTGTTTTATGAGCCACATTTACAATAATAAAAATAGAATCGACTCTTGCTAGACAGGAATGATGCGGTCCGCGAGCCCGAACATATCCAGTCAGAACTTGTGTAATATTCAGTACTTAACAAATTTGGATTACGGCACAAGGCAGCACACATGGAGCACAACGCAGCGTAGGATTTTTCATATTCGTAAAAACGGCGGACTTTACTCTTGGCGGCCAACTGTAATTGTTGAATAAAATGTTTATTATTCGACTTATGAAATTTTGGTTTGCGGCACAATGTAGCACAAGTACAGCACAATGCAGCACAACAATTGTTTTTTGCATTTCGAAAAGTGGCAGGGCTAACTTCAGTGACATTATAAACGCACGAATGTAGTAAATGCATCGATAACTAAAAATACATACTTTCTTATGAGACACTTGCAATCGACTGGACCAAAGTGATCAATGTGCAAAGTGTCGAACGGAACATTACCTTTCGGAATAGGATGTAATTCTCCTTCTGCTTTACCCGATTGCGGTGAAAATGAGATACATTTTAAACCATTTTTTATATGTTCGTCAACCTTACTTTTAAGCTTAGGGAACCAATAGTTCTGCAATATAACACTCGCTGTTTTTTCCGTACCCATGTGACCCATTTGGTCATGATATTTGAACAAGATGTTCTTTTCCATGCTAGACGGAACATAAAATAACAATTGTTCTCCCTTTTTTCTAAATACGATACCGTTACGCATTTCATAATAGGAGTCTTCAGTGTTCTCTAATTTCTTTGCAATCAATTGAATTCGTGGATCTTGCGATTGCACTATAGACAAATTAAATTCGAACGAATTATCTTCCACAATGCATACGTTAAATGAACGGCTTAACGCATCCACATCTTTCATGTGTTCGCCGGGTCGGTGTTCTACAATATAATCGTACTCTTGTAGCTCAAGCGCCCATCTCGCTATCCGCGGGTTTAACTCTTTTTTCTGAAGAGTAAGTTTTAAGGAATTACAATCCGTTAATATCTTAAACTTTATGCCATGCAAATATAGACGAAAGCGTCGTAATGAATAAATGATAGAGAAAGTCTCCAATTCAAAACTATGATATTTGCTCTCTGTCTCTGAAGCTCTTTTAGAAAAATAGAAGATAGGATGTAATTTTAAATCTACTTTTCTTTGCATCAATATGGATCCAAAGCCTAAAGCACTTGCGTCACAATGTAATTTGGTAATATCTTTTGGATCATATATGGCCAATACAGGAGAAGCTACCAATTTGTTACGCAACTCCTTGAATGCTTGCAATTCGGCGTCAGTAAACTTAAAGATAGCATCTTTTTTGAATATATCATACAACGGTTTCGCAATTATAGAAAAATGTTTTGTAAATTTACGGAAATAGGAGCATAATCCTCAATAACTATGTACATCTTTAATGCTTTGTGGCACTGGAAACCGTAACACAGCATCGATGCCACTTTTCGTTGGTCTTAGTCATTAGTAATCCCAGCGTATCCCCAGTAACTCTAATGGTAAGGTGAAGTCGCCGCTGCTCTGGCTGCCGCCAAGCGTTTCGCGAAAAGGCAGACGTTAGCCGCCGCGATAAGTACACACAATATGCAGTAGATGGTGAAGGCGTATCACATAGTAATTAAATACTTAGCATAGCCAAGGGTGGGTCAACCCACGCGCAGCCTCAGAAGTGTACCCGCAAGTGCCTATTGGCACGAAGAATGAGACGAATATTGGCACAGGATAATCAGCTCACCGATCACCAACTGGAGATGAGCTGTGTTGTCCTCGGAGTCGCTCGGAGCTGGTGTAGAAATCCTTGGTAGCGTTTTGATGATTTTGGAACCACTTGGCACGAATATCACTGAGATGAATGAGTGAATTCTTGCCGAAACCTAGCTCATTTTATACACGCCGGCCGAGTTCTACGGGCGCGAGGATTGGCTCCTGACTACGTTCAATCATCCCCTGATTGGTTCCAGGGTTCATCACTTACTTTATTAGGAACTTCTAAGTACTCTATAATCCGCACAGCGTATTTCCGCGGAAGTTCGGCGGCTTGGCCAAAAATCACCGCCTTCCTGTACGGAAGCAAAAACAGAGTCCTGGGTCGCGCTAGAACTCTGGCAGGGCCGCAGGTAGTCTGTAATTGACACCGTGCCCTATAGTGAAGGGAGGAATCCTTCAGGGCTGATAATTCCTCTATCAACCCTTTTCACAAAGTCCACTCTTACAGGGGGTACGAAGGTGTACCTCGCGAGTGGAAGACATGAAAAAGTCGAAGCTACCCGCTCGTTGCCACAACGGTGGTTCAACGGCGAGGGCAGAGAGATATTGGAGCCGGCTCTTCCGTACCCCCAAGCCCAGTCCGGAGCAGGCAAGTGGGTGTCCCTCTGTCCCTTCCGACCGAGAAATCAGCGGGCTTCGACCACTAACTGTTGCATAGGTCTAGAAGTTCCTACCCTAGATCGAAAATAAAGTAAATGTCGCCGCATGATGCGGCCCTGAATCCGCTGCTCTACGCAGCGGTGCGTAGATCGTTGGCGCCAATGGGCGGCGATCCGACTCCTATGCGGTGTTTTGGTCGTCCTGAAACTTAGAGGTGTTAATGCTCCCCATAGGTGTCGTTGGGAACCTTTAATCGTGCACTCACTCATCCTGTGAGCTGCCAATCCTTACCCCGAGCCCCGAGCGTGTCCGAGGACGTGCAATACGCTAAATTTGTGATGTGCAGCGAAACTGCAACGTCACAGTACATGAGTATACACAACGCGTCGATACATGCGCCTATCGATCGATGCGATCGATAGGTGAGTCAAAATACAACGGTTTTCTGAGCATGGTCGAGGAATGAACAGAACTGAATTGGTCAATGTGTGCATGGTGATATACTGGAAGTCCCCAAAGGGAACAGGACACACAGGATGAGAAGGACAGAGTAAGGTTCATACGTATCGTAGGAGGGGTTAGCTCCTACATGAGCAGAGTTTTGCGCCTTTGATGCACAAAGGGCCACTTGCGTGGCCCGGCTACAAATCCTCATATGAATTGGACTAATGCAATGAACTGAGCGTGCAAGCGTGGATCATGTGAGTGATCCACATTAGCCAGTAGGCTTGAGAAACAAATATGATCAAGACAGGTGATAAGATCTGAGCTGCTTACTGTTCGACGTCTCCGAGGCGAGAGCGTTATCAGCGCCTAAGAGATGACGAGCAGATAGAACAGTTCGGGAGATGGTCGCCAGAGTGTGCATGTAGCGCACACCTAGGCGGATCAGACATCGAGCAAGATAGAACCCCCTTCGAAACCATTTCGGTATCAATGGTATCCCAATTCCCATTGGATTACATGCACCTCGTTTGCTTAGGGATCAATAAAAAACTTCTGGCACTCTGTATCACTGGGTGTCATACCGTCAATTTTTCGACCGCGGTAAAAAGTCAATTCTCCGCCGATCTAATATCCATAGCGAAATGGATGCCAAGAGAATTTACGCGAAACGTCAGAGGTTTAGACGATTTTCCTGGACGGACAGCAACGGAGCACATAACCTTTCTCCTATATGTTGGTTCCATTATTCTACAGGATTATTTGCCCATCGAAAATCTCAAACACTACAACTCCCTGCATGTTGCAATACGCATCTTGTGCGATGCCAATGATTGCACAACTAATAACCGGTATGCGTATGATTTATTGTTGTATTTTGTACAAATTTTTAAATTACTTTATGGGTCGCACAACGCTTCTTACAACATTCACAACGCGATCCATCTCCCGAGTGACGTCATGCAATACGGTCCATTAGATTCATTTAACTGTTTTCCATTTGAGAATTATTTAAAAGACTTGAAAAATCTCTTGCGAAAAGGAGATAATCTATTAGCTCGGTTAAACAGACGATTACGCGAAATTGGACAAATAAAATCAACTGAATGCCATTTAACTAATATTACATTTCCGTTATTATCGGGTCCTAATCGGGATAAATTGCCCATGAGTGTCTCTGAGTCTCACGACAATTTGAAGTTTAAAGATTTCGCGCTTTCATGTAAGAGACGGTCAGATTCTTCTTGCTATTTAAATGACGGGTCCATTTCTAGTATTGCGCATATCGGGAAAAAAGACAATCATCCTATCATTCTTGCTTCCATTTTGGAAGATCTCCGTCTTCTTCCCAATTATCCGTGTAATTCATGTGTTGTTCCCTGTGTGGTGACTGCACAGAGCGGGTAGCGGGATCGGAGGAAGTGAGGCTCGTAGCTTTTAAAGGATTAGAATCCACCGGGATTAAATCCAAAAACTTGGAGTTTATTGATAGGATATAACCAAAGACTGACAAGAAAGGTACAGAGTAACTCGCTGGTACGCACTGATGTGTTCTGTTCGAAATCTCGAGAGCGAGTCCCCGATTGGGACTTGGAGCAATAGTTTTGTTCGATGCGGGCGTCGCATCAGCCGAGGCACTGATCAGGCGATGTGACTCAGTGCTGATGCGCAAAACGTGATTTAGTCGCTATTCGCTTGCTTATTGCTATACTAGTATCTTATTTCTTTTATACATTGCAACATCCTTTCAAGGATAGGATTTAGTGGTCTGCTTAGTTTGTGCATTTCGGGAGCCAACCTTGGGCTCGGGCGCAACAATCCCTCCTCCCTAAGGGAGAAAAGGGCGAAGGCCTTTTCGGAGATGGTGCAATGTTTACAATAGTCATACAGAGTCATTATGGCTAGTATGCGGTATGTGTAGTATATATATATATATATATATATATATGTGCTAGTATAGACTAATGTATTATAAAATTATATTATATAGTATATGTATAACGCGATTTTGCATTCTGTTGGCAATTGGGTATCGCTGTTACAAGGTTCTGGTAAAAGGTTCTTATGTTTGCATTCGCGTGCATTGGTTATCGCTTCGCGGTTTAGGCTTTGGGGCCTCTTCTGCCGTAGCGCGTGGGTCAGCACTTCTGCGGCGTGTGGTGTATTTATATGCGCCCATTACGCTTAGTGCTAGTATAATAAGTAAAGAGAGAGAGGTGAATGTAAAGAATCCATAGTGATACAATGAGGGTGTGCGAAGAAGTTTTTGTGTAAATGTTTCTTGGAGGTCGCTTAATTTTTGGCTGACTTTGTCTAGTTCTTCTGGATGTTTTATGATTCGTTTGAGTTTAAAGTTTGTGCCATTATATGAATTTAAGAGGTTCGCTTCTACGGGATCAGCAGGTAAGTACTCTATTGTTAAGTTATACTCTGGTAAGTAGTTCCAGGTTTTTTCGATTCCGTAGTATTTTCCGGTTTGGATAGTAAATTCTGTAGCGGTGATTATACATTTTCCTTTTGTAGATAGTATATCAGAATCTTTGATGGTTGCGAAATTCGTCACGGTTTGTTTGTCGCATGTTACTCCTAATTTTATGGGGTTCGGCGCGATATATATCCAGGCGCCAGGTTGTTGTAGTTCGATTAGGATAGTGTGGTTTACAGCCATAATACGTGTTGTACAGCTTGCTACTTGTTCCTGAGTGAGTTTACTATACAGTTGGACTTCGCAGGGGCTATCTGGTGATAATGAGAATATCGGGTGGTGCGAAGCGCATAGGTATGTGCTGTGTATTATCTTGTATGTGGCGAGGTCGTCTTTGCTGAGAGTTACATATTGCGATGTCGCCTGGTCTACTGTTACGTAAGGTTCGTCGGATTCGAGGTATGCGTACAGTGAACCGCTTTTGCGAGTTGGTACTGGATATGCTTTGATTAATTCAAATACGCGTCCGTTTGTGAGCGGAACGTCGATGGTCACAATTACAGATTTTGCTTCGGAGTATGCTGTGATACGCATAATTCTATACAGTAAATGAATGTTTTTAAGACTTATAGTTAAAGGAAAGGTTAGGCCAGTGGTTAGTTCTGTAGCCACTGCTTTCAAGTATTTTACTATTTCTGCGGGCGGAATTACTCGTGGGTTGAGGATGCCTTTTCTAATATCGACCACAAAATCTAGTATGTCTTGTGCGTCTCGTAGTAGGGTTTCTGTTGTAGTTTCTAGTAGAATGGAGTTTTTGTCAATTATTTCTTGGAGTTGGAAATTTAGGCTGTTTTGTTGGAGTGTGTATTGTATACAGGGTGTCCCAAAAATGTAATAAAATATTGCCGCCATCATGTTGGGATGGTGGTAAGGAACAAAATGGCAGGTGTGAAAATTGTTGTTTGGCCCCCAATGTCGAGTTATTCAACAATAACTTATGCTCCGCCCCTCGAGGTCTTAGCGAGTCTTGAGCCGCTATCGCTTGCTCCTAGGAAAAGGGAGGTGACGAAAAACATCTTGCCGGTCGGCCTGCGAGAATTGCGATGGAGGACCAACCGGTGCTCAACCGTTCGGTTTTCCCGAAACGAGGTAATTGCTGTCTTGGTGCGCTCGCACTGATGGCCCAGCCGGCGGCCCGCTCCATGTGGCGTTCTCGGCACCCGAATACGGCACGGCATCGCCCGCTTCTTTGCCTTTCCGCTCGTTTTCCCACTTTTTTAATATGTGCTTGCGATAGCCAATATCCCTGATTAGTTGTTTCGCGACGTCCGATTAGATCCAATTGAATCCGACCAAATCCAGTGAATCAACTTTATCAGGGGCCTGTGATACTGTTTCTTACAAATATCGAAGTGGCGCCGTGGCAAGTCGTTCGAACAGCGACCGTGGTAACCCGAGTTCGGTTCCTCGTTGTCGCAATTGTTTTTTTTGTTGTTCATATACTTCATGTTCAATACCCGGCAGTGGTGATACTTTTTCTTTGACGGTTCCCCGTCTTTCCTCCGATTTCCTCATTTTTGTTGCATGCTTGCGAAAAGTATGATCCCGGACTAGCTTTATCGCGATTCTCGATTAAATCCGTTTACACCCAGTGAAACGACTTTATCAGGGACCTGTGATACTTTTTCTTACAAGTGTACAGCTATCAATATGAAACTTGGTATCATCAAGTTTCATATTGATAGTTCTGATAGGCTTGCTGGACAAAAATCCGGGAGAATGTGTATTGCAGTGGAGGTTGCTTATCGGAAATGAATGCTGCAATAATGAAAAAGTAGGTGGATGTTAAACAGTCGTAAAAATAAAATATTACCGCTACTACTGGGTATTCAAAAGTTAACGAGGAAAATGCTGAGAAACGCAAAAAGGTAATCTCGCGCCGACGGGAAGTAGAACTCGGGTCATCACGATCGCTGTTCTGAAGCTTTAACACGGTGCCATTTGGGTACTTGTAAAAAAAATTTAAAGGACCCTGATAAAGTTGATTCACTGAGTTTGAACGGATTTAATCGGGAATTACGGAACAACTAGTCAGGGGCCATACTTATCCCAAGCGCGTACAACGAAAATGAGGAAGTAGGAGGAAAGGCGAAGAAACGTCATAGAAAACCACTGCCGGGTATTGAACATGACAATGATAGGGGAAGAAAATGCAAAAAAAACAATTGCGACAACGAGGAACCGAACTCGGGTTACCACGGTCGCTGTTCCAACGCCTTGCCACGGCGCCACTTCGATATTTGTAAGAAACAGTATCACAGGCCCCTGATAAAGTTGATTCACTGGATTTGGTCGGATTCAATTGGATCTAATCGGACGTCGCGAAACAACTAATCAGGGATATTGGCTATCGCAAGCACATATTAAAAAAGTGGGAAAACGAGCGAAAAGGCAAAGAAGCGGGCGATGCCGTGCCGTATTCGGGTGCCGAGAACGCCACATGGAGCGGGCCGCCGGCTGGGCCATCAGTGCGAGCGCACCAAGACAGCAATTACCTCGTTTCGGGAAAACCGAACGGTTGAGCACCGGTTGGTCCTCCATCGCAATTCTCGCAGGCCGACCGGCAAGATGTTTTTCGTCACCTCCCTTTTCCTAGGAGCAAGCGATAGCGGCTCAAGACTCGCTAAGACCTCGAGGGAGCACCGGTTGGTCCTCCATCGCAATTCTCGCAGGCCGACCGGCAAGATGTTTTTCGTCACCTCCCTTTTCCTAGGAGTAAGCGATAGCGGCTCAAGACTCGCTAAGACCTCGAGGGGCGGAGCATAAGTTATTGTTGAATAACTCGACATTGGGGGCCAAACAACAATTTTCAAACCTGCCATTTTGTTCCTTACCACCATCCCAACATGACGGCGGCAATATTTTATTACATTTTTGGGACACCCTGTATGGCGTGTGGCGTTAAGTAGTGTCAGTTCGTTTTGTTCTACGTTGTGTATGGTTTTATTAAGTAGTTTTGCGTTTGTGCTAATTACATGGAGTTGTCCTTTTATAATACTTTTGAGAGTTCCTGTTTGCTCTTGTAGAAGTGCAATTTGTTCGTTAATTTCGTTTCTGTCTTCTGTATCCATTATTCCGAATAGTGATTTTCCTATGGTTCCTAGTCCATCGATTAGGCCGCGAGTGTCTCGTGTGTCTGAGCCGATAGTTTGTTCTATGTACGTGAGAAGGTCTGTTACGCGGTCTAATTTTTTCTGAATTCCTGTAGTGAAGGTTTGGCAAAAGTGTGCCGATATGTTCGTAGGAGGATTTTTGCATATCGCGATTGTTTCATAGAGGATGCCTTGGAGGTTTGTTTCGCGTTGGAAGATCGATGATAAGTTGAGATGTAATACCAGTTTCCAGGTGTCTCGATAGGTTTGTAGTGTTCCTATTCTTTCGAAATAGATACCTGGTTGATGCGTGAATTTGCGGATGCTGAAGTATTTATCGGAGATTGTTCCTTTTGTTGGGGTGGCTCTAATAGCGAGGAGGATAATTCTGTAATAAGAGTGAGAACGATTGGTGTTTCTGTCTCTCTAGTGGTGGAGATCAGGTGTGTGTGTGTACGTGTTAGACTGTCCCTGTCGGGAGCATAGGGTTTCCGAAACGGTGAGTGTTCGCGTCTGTTTAGGCGGTAGTTAGAGCTTGCGTTGCTAAAAGTTGTTTTACTTCTTGGGTGGGGATTCAAAGATTTTCTTCGCTGGGCGTTCTCATTCGGATTTTAGTAGTGTATCAAGCTGTTATATTTGGAGCATTCAAAGGAAAGAGTAGTGATGGATCGTTATTATGCGGCTCTTGTAAGTGTTGTTTGGGAATTCCTTTTATTTTGTCGGTTGTTTATTTTCGAGTATGAAGATCCCTTTTTGTGGGTTTTATTGTTAGGGAGCTGAGTATTGGGAGCACGTTCGCCGTGTCCGTGATGCTCGGGGCGATCTGCGGATGGGTTTCCGCGATCTTGAAGATCCATGGGGTGGTCCCGAGTGGGATTTTTGGGGGATTGCTGCCCTTTTTGGTAGGTAATGTTGTATGGTTAATGAAGGGTGGTTTTGAATGTTAGTGTTGTTTTGTGTGTTTATAGAACGTCATGAGTATCGCCGGTTGGTTGTCAAACCGATTTTGGGCGGCGTTTGACATGGTTGAGGCGGTGGTCGCCTATTGGCGTGTGATTGAGGCATTGAGAGGCGAACCCTTTCGCTGGTGGTGCCTTGAGTCGAGGATATTGTGTGCAGGGGATTTGGTGATATTGGATTCGTTCGCGGAGAGAATGGAAGCGGACCGTAGTTTTCGGCTGCTGAGGGTTTTTGAGGGGTCCGACGATGTGGTCCCGGGGGTGGGGAGTACTTATGCTTACTTGAAGCATATTTTAAGTTGTGTGGATCGGCGAATGGAGAATCGTTGTTAGGTCATAAGTCGATGTATTGTTCGTTTCAAGAAATAAATTTGTTATTAAATCTGTATACGTGTGGAGGTACTTGGTTTCCGAGAGGAGATGCACGGGTGTTATCTGTATGGGAGAGTTCGTCGGTCTTAGGTAAAAGAAGCAGAGTTGGCGAATTCCTTCGCGGTGCTGCGGGAGAGCCGCGGGTGCTCGGCGGTCCAAGCCACATTGTCTCGAAGCCATGGAAATAAACAAGAGAGCACGCGGGGAATTGGTGAGTTGAAGCGTTGGTGTGTGTTTGTTGGTTCGTTTTATTATTAAATAAGTTCCGTGTCCTTTTCCTGTCCTTTTCTTGATCTTTAGTTGTACGTTGCGCGTAGTATGTAGTATTTAATATACGTAGGATAACGGTAAGTATGTGTTTATTTATATATACTTCTGTTCTTTTTGTTTTGTTTTCTTCTCTCCTTTTTTGTTGTTTTTTAATTAAATGAATAACTTAGAGTCTTTAGTTTGAGATAGGTTTTTTAGTTAGGATATATATATAGTATGAATATTATTTTTTTTGGTTCTATTCTATAAAATTTTTTAGTCTGTTCGCGTGCACACGTTGGGTTCGGCGTCCCACTTTTATTGTATAGGTTTCGTTATCGTGTGTCGCGTCTTACGATCTCGTCCTTGAGTAGGACTTTATCGTTGACCTTAAACGTCGGGGTTTTAGTTCCTTTGTCATATAACGTCTTAGATTTTAGCTGTTTCTGTTGTAGCGTCTCTCGCGCTACTTCGTGTGACGATCGAATTCGTTCGCGTAGTTCCTCCGCATATTTGTCGTACGTGTATGTTAGGCGTGGAGGGTGTTGTAGGGATGTCGGTAAGGTAGTTGTTTGTCCGAAAGTTAGCTCGTAGGGAGTGTGCCCAGTGGTACTATGTGGTGTTGTGTTATATGTGAACATCGCGTAAGGGAGCCATTCGTCCCAGTCAGTTTGGTCTTCGTCGATGTAATGTTTTAGATAGTCAGCTAGTCTTCGATCGATGACTTCTTTCTAGGGCGCCGTTAGATTCTGGGTGGTACGCGCCGGTCTGAATTTGATTTATCTTGAGAAGTTTACAAACGTCTTTAAATACTTCGCTTAGGAAATTCGCTCGTTGGTCGGTAAGGACTTTTTCAGGTATCCCGAAGATGCAGACTATTTTCGTTGCGAAGGCTTTTGCAATGGTTCCGGCTTCTTGGTCGGGTATGGGTATAGCTATGCTGAATTTAGTTAAAGCATCTTGAAACGTTAGGATGTATTTGTTTCCTTGGTTAGTTATGGTTGGGGGTCCTACTATGTCTAACGCGCATTTCTCGAACGATTTACTGGGGGTATCCGTTATTACCATGGGTGCTTTACTTGGAGACCATGTTTTATTTTTCTGGCATTTTTCGCATTTGGAGATGTATTACTCTACGTCTTTCCTCATGGTTGGCCAGTTATGGTATAATTTAATTCGATTGCGGGTTCTTTTAATGCCTAGATGTCCACCTAAAGGTGTGTCGTGATGTTCGTATAAGATCTTTTTTATTTCATCGATTGTGTATGTATGATTTGGGGGAATGTCTAATGTGTCATCTTGTGGCGGCTGTCTGTCGCCAGCCGTGCTAGCGTCAGCTGTCGCGCGGAGATTCTGAGCTCGGGTTACCGCATTTATGCGCCTAAGGGCGGCAGCGTTATTATTTTGAAAGCCTTTCTTATAATGGATCTCATAGTCGTACTCTGCTAATTTTATTCTCCATCTCATTAATCGCGATCCCGGGTCTTTTACGTTAAAAAGCCATGTGAGGGGTTTATGGTCGGTGACGATAATGAATTTAGTCCCGTATAGGTAGGGTCGAAAATGTTGGGTTCCCCAAACTATAGCTAGGAGTTCTTTTTCCGTTGTGCTATAATTTTGCTCTGCTTTATTAAGAATTCTGCTAGCGTATGCTATTGGTAGGTCTTGATCTATTTTACCTTGGGATAGTATGGCACCGATTGCCTTTCCGGAGGCATCGGTTGTTAGCACGAAGGGTTTGGTGAAGTCCGGGTATTGTAGGAGAGGTGGTGACGTTAGTTTTTCTTTCAGGACTTGGAACGCTTCTTGCTCGAGTGATGTCCATGTAAATGTTTGATTCTTTTTTAGGAGTTTAGTAAGGGGTTTAGCTATTCCCGAGAAATTGTCAATGAACCTTCTATAATATCCAGCTAGTCCTAAGAAGGATTGTATGTCCTTTGGTTTTTGGGGTATTGGGAAATTTTTTACGGCCTCTAGTTGTGAAGGTTCCGGTCGTATTCCTTCTTTGCTAATGATGTGTCCTAGGTATATTGTTTCTTTGCGTAAGAATTGGCATTTAGAGGGTTGTAGTTTTAATTTATTTCCACGCAGTCGTTTGAAAACGGATTCAAGACGTTCCTGGTATTCTTGTAGCGAGCATCCGTATACTACTATGTCGTCTAGGTAAACGAAGCACTGGATTCCCTGTAGTCCCGTTAGTACTGAGTTCATAAGTCTTTGAAATGTGGCGGGGGCATTGTTTAGCCCGAAGGGCATTCTGTTGTATTCGTAGTGTCCGTATGGGATTGAGAATGCTGTTCTTTCGCGGTCCTCTGCCTTCATAGGGATTTGGTGAAAACCTGATGCTAAGTCTAGGGTAGAAAAGTATCTGGCTCCTCCTAATTGGTCTAAGATATCTGTAATATTTGGTAGGGGATACGAGTCTCCTGCAGTAACGCAGTTTAGTTTGCGGAAATCCACAACGACTCTAAATCTGGGTCTGCCTGTGGCGTCTGGTTTTTTAGGGACGACGAGCAGTGGTGAGTTCCACGGGCTGGAAATGGGACTAATTATTTCTTCCTTGGCCATTTCTTTCACTTGTCTTTCTACTTCAATTTTCTGGGTTTGTGGAAGTCTGTAGGGCCTAGTGTTGATAGGGTTTGTGTTGTCTAGCAAGGACATGGCGTGTTCTGTCTTATTGGTACACCCTAGTTTATCGCCTTCTAAGAAGAATATATCGTTATATCGTTCGCATAGGTCGGTCAAATGTCTTTTTTCCTCAGCGTGTAAGTTGTCGAGCGTTATCTCCCTGTGCAATGCTTGCATTCTATCTGTACCGCTGACGGTCTCTACTGTGTAAGCGTTTTTGCTATCTACGGTGTCGTGGGGTAGGTCGGTGACCTCGTGTAGCTCGATTGGGTTCAGTTTCACAACCGGTGTCTTGATTTTAGAGTCTTCGAGGTTCGTGTTCATTATACTGATAAGGCATTTGTTTTTGGTCCCCGTGGTGAGGACGCTGCCTATGAATACTCCGGGTTTGATTGTTACTTGGTCTACTATTCCTTCACCTTGAGTAGCAGTGTGTGCTAGTATTAATGTTTCGGTACGTGCTTTTAAAGTTACGTGGTCTCCACTGGTGAGCGGGAGATGTGTTCCGAGAATGTTTAGGGATTGGCCAGGTCGGATTTCGGCGATGTACTTTGAAAGAAAATCATGTCCTAAGAGTCCGTGTTGTTCCCCGAGTGAGTCGTCTCGTACCAATCGGCAAAGATGTCTGATCTGTTTGTCTCCTACGCGGATGGTGAGGTATGCACTACATAGTGTTCGAGCTACGTTCGATCCGACGGTATATAGGGTTACGACTTCTTTCACGGCGCGAATGTCACCTAGGACTTGTCCGACTTTTAGCAAGGTGACTTCGGCGCCAGTGTCCACTAGTATGACGGCCTTTCCGCTAACCAATTCGGGTGCTTCAATTTCTATTAGGCTACGTAATGACTCGGACTCAGCTGCGATCGTGTTAACCTGATATGAACTGATTCTCGTGTCATCGTCCGGTCTCCTGCCGGAGTCGGGTTGGCGGGGCGCGGCACGTGTCGGATCATGTGTTTCTGATTGTTGGCGAGGCTCTCGTGAGTAGTGTTGTGTTTGCGGGGGTCGTTGTGGTCGGTTTCACTCGTTTGCGCGCTGGCGTGCGCGACATTCCTCGAGTGTGTGCCCGGTTTTTTTACAATATCTGCATGTCACGGTTACGTGTCGAACTGCCCTATTATTGGTAGGGATACGAGGGTTGTAGGGATGGGATGGGGTTTGGTCCGGGGAGGGACGAGGCGTACTTAGGCGCGTGTAGCAATTATTGGCGGTGTGACCTGTTTTGTGGCACCTCCCGCATTTTGGCGTGTCTCGCGCTGGTCCGTTGCGGTTGTTCTCGCGATAACGCGAGTTGTTATTGGTACGCGGAGTATCCGATCCTAGAACCCTTTCTTCCTCAACAGCGGCTACTATTGCCGACTGCAGGTTGTCGAAAGTGCGCGATCGGATTATTGTTCTGAGTGGTCCCCTCAATCCTCGAGTAAAATAGCGTAAGGCTTGTTTGTCTAAGATTTCTACGATTCCTGGAATATTCGACGGGTCGGTGGCGTCCTCGATGGACAGCTCTTTCATTTCGGCTAATAGCCTCTCTAACCTGGAACCGAATTGTTGGGCGCTGTCTCCTTCTCTCTGTCTACAGCTACTGAATTCGGCTTGTGCGGTATCGGATGATCGTTTAACCGCGAATCGCGTTCTCAGTACGCGTTTCAGTTCTTCGAAGCTATTGATCGTCTTATCCCGCAACTCTCTTAAGGCTCTGCCTTTTATTTTGTTTAGTAAGACGAGCGGCAGGAGTCGCGATCGTTCGTCCGCGGGCGCGCATGCTAAGGCGCATTTGACGTCGTTGAGGAATGAAGATAAGTCGGAGTTTCTGTCTCCGTCATATATCCCGATTAGTCCGAGTGCGGCTACTATTTCTCAGGCCGACGGGTTATTTGAGCCACTAGGACCTTGCTCTGTGTGCGACATATCGGATTCGCTTCCTACAAGACTGAAATCGTGTATCCTGACAGGGTACCGGCGCTGTGACGGTACGACGACACTCTCGGGCGTCGTATGGGTGCTCGATTCGGCGGCGTGATAAGTGTCTGTACTAGTGTCTAGTTTGGGTGCTCGCACACGGCGTCGCAAGGGGCCGGTGTTGTCTAGGGAAGCACGCACTTTGACTTTTGTAGGGTCTACTGGACTGAAAACGAGTTTCTTATCAAAGAAAGATTCTAATGATCTACTGAATGACCTTCGGTTAGGTAGAAGGTATCTGAGAGCGGGTGCGTCTTCCGTAGGCATACAAGGGCCGTGTGAAGATTCTGGTTTACAATGTTTTTCTATCGGATATCGCTACAGCGGTTCGGACTTTTCTGTTTACTCACAGGACGGTTGACAGGCGCATGTTGCTGGTTGATGTCCGCAGGTAACCCGTGGGGTGTCGGTAGACGTAACTGGAGTCGGCAGGGTGGCGATATCTCCTTATCGCCGGTGTCGTACAAGGTGTTGTCGGCGTGTTGGGTTCTGGAGCTCCTTATCGCTCGTACAGGGGACCAGGTGTCCTCGGTCCGTGGGTGGATGGTGCGTTCCTTCTCCGTGCCTTGGTGTTCGTCTCCGTTCGGCCAAAGGTCCTCGGATCAGCAATGGCTCGTCGGCGACGTCCGTTCAGATTTGGTTATTCCTTTCCCGTTTGCTGGGCCGTCTGGCCGTCTCTAACGAGAGAGAGCGGCGGTTTTTGGTGGAGTGCGGACGTCTCCTAAGAGCTCGTTCGCGCCCCTGGTTTGGTTGGCCTTGCCGGTCTCTACCTCGGCAGAGATTCAACGTCTAGGTCGAGTTGGAGTAACACTGGCGATCACACCACGTTACACTTTTCGGCAGGCTCACGATTTGACTTCGACGGTGCAGATCCCACCGCTGCCACCATTTAATGTTGTGCCCTGTGTGGTGACTGCACAGAGCGGGTAGCGGGATCAGAAGAAGTCAGGCTCGTAGCGTTTAAAGGATTAGAATCCACCGGGATTAAACCCAAAACTTGGAGTTTATTGATAGGATATAACCAAAGACTGATAAGAAGGTACAGAGTAACTCGCTGGTACGCACTGATGTGTTCTGTTCGAAATCTGGAGAGCGAGTCCCCGATTGGGACTTGGAGCAATAGTTTTGTTCGATGCGGGCGTCGCATCAGCACGAGGCACTGATCAGGCGATGTGACTCAGTGCTGATGTGCAAAACGTGATTTAGTCGCTATTCGCTTGCTTATTGCTATACTAGTATCTTATTTCTTTTATACACTGCAACATCCTTTCAAGGATAGGATTTAGTGGTCTGCTTAGTTTGTGCATTTCGGGAGCCAACCTTGGGCTCGGGCGCAACACATGTGACATGTATATATATTATGGCAGCAATTGGTCGGAACTTAGAGAATTTAAAGCCACCGAAGTAAAAAACAAAGCCGTCAGAATACTTTTTAAAGGTTCTAATTATTTTTTTCCGTTACTCCATACATATTAAGAAAATAATATCTTTTGGCAAATTCCGCTGTCGGACAAAAACAACTTTACCTTAAACTCTATTTAATAAATCTTCCGAACTACTTCTGCAAATATATGTATAAAGCCCCTAAACACAGAGAAAAAGTGCAGTTTATTATATTTAGAAGCTTAAGAATGTTATTTGTATTTGTTTAGAGGTCGGCTCATCGGTAATTGCGTTCATAATTCCCGGTCAGCCGATCCATGCGACAGGTGAGCTGACAGGTGTCGCGTAGAGCCGATCATAAGGTCATCGACTCTGGGCGCTTCGGTCAGTTACCGAAAACAATCTCTAAGCTTCTGGAACCTCCAAATTCTGCAAGTCATGTCCTCTAACGTACAGGAAGGTTCCAGAAGCTTAGATCTTATAAATAGGTGTGCAAAACGGAAATCGATCTCTTTGCCTCGTGTCTTTTGCCGTGCATTTGATCTCTGTGAAACCTAAACCACCTAAGTAACTCGCTTATGCTCGTTTGCTTGACTATTGTGCCTGCTTGACGCAATTATTGCACCATTGTATCACCGTGTATATAATTATTTATTGAATAATTACTACAATTCTAAGCACACTCTGCTTCCTTAATTCTAATCTAGCCTATCTTATACCTAAGTCCTAGTTTACACTCTAACCTAAACTAAATATAAGTGTCCAAATTCACTCCAAGAATCTCTTCCATCGATACGTCTACTCCGCAACAGTATTTTCATTTTTGTTTATTTTCTATCTGTTTTTTTGCTGTATGCTCCAACATATAAGAGCCAAACATTTGGTTCTTATATTCTGTATTTCTATACTATGTTATTTCCACATGTTTTTCGTCGCATTTTGCCACGACTGGTGTGCTACGGTGCCAGCGCGCTGGCTCCAGTTAAGGACGAAACCCTTAAAGAGGCCCCTTAAGGGGCTAGGGAACCTACGTGACTTTTAGTGAGTTGGCCGTTCGCTGTGTTACCTACAGAATTTGTGTGGCGCGATGGAGCTGCTCGCGATGTTTATCGCATGATCCAGCCTACAAATGTGTGTGTGTCAGCTCTCAACACATGCATATGTTCATCTGTTTCGATTCTCCTTTTTTGCGGCATTCGCTTATCGCTTTTACGATCTTGAACTGGGGAGCTCCCAGTTCCCGAAGTTCTGAGACCGAGTCCAAGCCGACTCCCAAGTACGCATACTATACGTATAGTATGTACATATGCGTACTATAGCATATTATATTATATATGGGGATCGGTGTGTTTCTGTTTCCTTTCGACTGTAATAGACTGTTTCACATTATACGCATGTTACGTATGCCAACTTACTTTTCTTTTAACTTTACTTTTGGTCTATTGCCAAAAGTATAGCGATACATAGAATTCATTGAATGTCGATTTTATAAAAACATAACGTAAAAGAAAAAGCAGGAAATATAAAAAGAGACGCGAATTGCGATTCTGCTCTATGTCTGTAATTACATTTTGGACAATCAAATATTTATATGAAACGCCGCAACTATCCTGTTTCATATTATACAATTGTGTCCAAAACGTGGCATCATTACTATTTAAACTGTGTTTAGTATGGCATGAACATATTTATGAGTTTGATGGCAAACGAATATGACCAGACAAAATCTTATAGATTATGATTTGAATGATTCGTATGACGTATATAATTTTCTACAAAATCAAAAACTTTTTTTATGAAATATTACTCTACGTGTAGAGATCGAAACTGTAGCCGACTAGCCGTAGCTGTTACATTTTTTCTAATAAATGGTGTTTGCAGTCTGGAGAATAAAGGATGAGTAAGGTGGAAATGGTCATCAAATGAAAGTGGACTGTATGGTTAAAATAAATAGATGTTCTGGTTTTATTCATGTGGGGATGCCCGGTGACATCCGCGTTGCCGTGTGCTATTTACAAGTATATACATGGGTATTACAAAAGTTGAAACATGCGCCTATCGATCGATGCGATCGATAGGTGAGTCAAAACTACAACGCTTCCCTGACCATGGTCAAGGAATGAACAGAACTGAACTGGTCAATGTGTGTTTGGTGATGTACTGGAAGTCCCCTAGGGGAGCAGGACACACAGGATGAAAAGGACTGAGTAAGGTTCATAGATATCGTAGGAGGGGTTAGCTCCTACATGAGCAGAGTTTTGCGCCGTTGATGCACAAAGGGCCACTTGCGTGGCCTGGCTACAAATCCTCATATGAATTGGACTAATGCAATGAACAGAGCATGCAAGCGTGGATCAGGTGAGTGATCCACATGAGCCAATAGGCTTGAGAAAATGATATGATCAGGACGAGTGATTAGATCTGAGCTGCTTACTGTTCGACATCTCCGTGGCGAGAGAGTTATCAGCGCCTGAGAGATGACGAGCAGATAGAACACTTCGTGAGATGGTCGCCAGGGTGTACATGTAGCGCACACCTAGGCTGAGCAGACATCGATCTGTATCGATTCCACCATCAGGTGAGGTTGGGACACTGTGAACTGGGCTTGGATTGACAGGTGGGGTTATGTCAAAGGAGAGGATGAGCAGATTCCCAGTGATGGCTCACTGGATACAAATAATGAATAAAATGATTATTCAACACAGTCTTTTTTCGGAAAGAAAACACGTAATGAGGACAGTTGAAGTAGTGCCTCAGTGTGGCAAAGAGATTCGAATAATAAGTCATGAGTTCGATTCCCAGTGTGCGATGTGTTACGACAGTTTCTATAGATTGCCGGACAAATAATATACATCTATGCGCTGGCAATGCATAGTAATTCTGTTGAGGAGGAATGTTATCATACGTCTGTGCTAGGAATATTAGGATGTATGTATGCATTTGAGCTATGGGAAATGTTTCTATTTTGCAAAAATAAATACAGTATTGCATTTTTAAAATTCCAGAAAATAAAGTATTATGCTTTGAATCCTTTGTTAGCATGCCCTTTTACAGTAGGTATACTGGACTGGGCTTACTAGGAATAACAGTCATGTCATTGTTTAGTACCATTGTTTATGAGTATGTAAGACAGTTTCTAACTATAGAACTGTTAGTCTTCTAATTAATGAAATTTTAAAAAAAATGCAGTAACTAAACAAAAAACCTGATAAAAGGCAGCCACTTCAACTTAAGTCAATACATATTTGCACAGTAATTTGAGGCCTATAAACCTTAAAAACTGTAAAGGTATTGTTGCAAACTGTGTTGTGAGTGTTGCGCGTCGCGGTTGAGGAACGCGTAAGAGGCATGAAGACACACAAAAGGGAAGGGAACGTTTGTATATTAGGACCAATGTAGGATATGTGCGCACGATACAGGATCCGGAGTAAGACTGATTAGAAGCCGGTGTTGTTCAAAGGACTCGCGATGTCGTCAAGGACACTCTTCAGAGCTTCATGTCAGGGATGTCGGATGTTCGGTTACCGTGGGGAGTCAGGACGGGGGACCAGGACCGTAACAGTATTTACCAGTGCTTATACGTATCTTTGTATTGAAATATTAGTTCTGCGTAATAGTCCTCTGATTCTCATATCAGATATACCAGAAATGAGAATGGTTGATATATTAGCTCCTTTCATATATTTTTGACAGTCAAGCATTCAAGACAATGAAGAGTATTTTGGCAAAAAGTATACACAACTGCACTTCCTTCCAGTTTATACTATAAAAATAAAAGTAACTATGAAATAGCAGATCTCGATTAGACAATCCATTTCACAAAAATTATTTGCAAAGAATTGTTACGCAGGTTTAAATGTTTCAGTTCAAAGATATGTTTGCAGACCTGTAATTTCCTTTTGGTTACTAAGATTCAAAAGCCTCACGTTATTGAATAAATGTCTATTGAATCAAACTGAAACAACTGTATTCATCAGGCGTTTGGTTATTGAGTCCAACTTTTTTCAAACATACAAAAACTGGAAGATCAACTCTGTTCAGCATCATTTTACAGTATCCAAAACAATAGTTATGTAGGCTCTCATTCATAATAAGAAAGGCCCTAATTATTACATACAACAGCATAAGAATATGTAAATAACAAGACACTGTATTTGTTAAAGACTTTGGAATATTGTTGCACTTGTAATGATTCAAAACAAGTCATTACTATTTGCTAAGGAACTAAGGGACTATTTACTACAATCTGATAAATCCCACAGCTAAAAAACATAGGTAAGGGTAGGGCATTGTTGTAAAATCATATTGTTGTGAAATATATCTGCATCACGTGTCTGCCTAACCCCAGAACTTGCTGTCAAAGCTGGCAAACAGTGCAGAATATGGTCCAATGGTCCACCTAAAGTACCCAGCTATACCGCTCTGCATATCAACAACATGGCTACAATGCAGCGAAAATCATGCTTCCGCATTCCCGCTCCTGTGGGCTTATAAGAAATGATATTGGGTTGGGAAAGGTCCCAATCGAAAGACGAAGGATCAGTACAGACCCGATAATACCTGATTTTGCACGATTTCGGTGCTTTTATAGTGATATTAATGGGCTAAAAGTTGTCAAAACTACGCTGAGTTTACAACTTTTAACTAATTAAAAAAAATAATAATAATTTGTTGTTGTCATGGATACAGGAATTTGCATTAAGCCTAAATATTCTGCAACTTTTCGGAGGCGGCGCAAATATAAGTAAAATATTACTGGCAATCATGTGTCTTACCCGCGCCTATCCGTATTTTCTTTCTTACCCGTGCTTTCTCAGTCTTGCTTTCGAACTCTCCCTCCCGCCTCTCAATCTCTCTCTCTTGATGTGTCTCTATCCCTATATATGGGTGATTTTAATGATTAATGATTGATGAAAACAAAATGATACACACGAAAGTAACGATTATTCTATTGCCTCCAGTCTGTTATATGTATATGTGTGTTTGCTAGATTAAGGGGCTAGACTCCGGTCGTCGCGGTACTGCAGAGTCGCTGTGTTACCGGCAAAATTCGGCCGAAATATGGGTTGAAATCTCCGCGAGTTTCTCACTTATATGAAATGATTTTGGGTTGTGAGAGGTGTCAATCGAAAGAAGAAAGTTCAATAAATGTCTCCCTGGTTCTGTTTTTATGAGACTATGCTTTCTTTTAGTAATAATAATGTGCCAAATGTGGCCGAAACGACAACGATCGACCCCATTTTACTCGCGAGTTTTTATGGCAGTATAACAGTTTTGTCTCAAAAACTAACACCAGGGAGACATGAATGGTACTTTTTTCTGCCGATTGACACCTGTCACAACACAAAATCATTTCATATAAGCGAGAAACTCGCAGAGATTTTGGAGCATTGCTTCTGATGCTCCATTGCCATATTGTCGGTATACAGAGCGGTATAGCTGGGTACTTTAGGTGGACCATTGGGTCCGAGATGGCGCCTAATTGAGAGGGCTGCTCTGAACTGTTTGACAGCTTTGACAGCAGGTTCTGGGGTTAGGCATACACGCGATGCAGATACACTACACAACAATATGACTTGGGAAAAATGTTCTGTTCTCACTTATGATTTTTAGCTACAAAATATATACGCGGAAAGAAGAAAGTTCAGCGACGCGAACTTGAACTTTTTGGGATAAGCATTATTTCCTAGAGTTTCAATGTGTTTGCCGGCTGCAGTACTTTATTATTGAAATATTGTTGTGCCGTGGTAATAGTATTACTATTAGTAGTAATTGAGTCCTCAATTATAGGCCTTGAGTAAACTGGAAAAAGTTTATGCAGTCAAAATATATAGTTTTGGGGTATTATAAATCTTTTCCAGTACTGTCAAGTTTACCTGATGAAGCTTAGTTTTTACTACAGTGGAGCATTCGTTCACTACAATGCATAGGTTTACTACAATGGAGCATTCGTTTAATACTGACAGTACGTGTACGAACGCAGCATAGATACAATGAAAATAAACATTTCTTGGTCAGCGTTCAGATATATGCTGCCAGTACTAATTCAATGCTTGATTGTAGGCCTCTGGTAAAGTTTGACAGTACAGGAAACGATGTATGCCGCTGAATTATAAAAATTTATGGTGTTCTAAACCATTTTGAATACTGCCAAAGTTCACCAAAGGTCTGCAACCGAGCATGCAATTCTAGTATGTCAGACAACCTACACAGCTATGTTCTGCTTTATAACATCTCATTGAACAAAACACTTGGCAAAGATAGCTATTTTATCTGTAATCAATAGAGGTTTGCAAGAGGATTAGAGAGTTACAAATGTTGAAAACTGTAGTGGAATTACAAGTCGTCAAATACATATACCTTTCAATTCAAATACTACATAACTTTTCTGTACAGATGACTTTTCTGAAATGGACAATGTTATCGTATTCTGTTATTCAATTCTTACTCCTCAAGGTATTGACTATAATAAATCTAGAACCAAGTGCATTTGACTACCATTTTCTTATATATTCTCTGCCAAAAATTCATGCAACAATTTCATGTATGATCCATCCTAGTATCCACAATATGTGAGACAAAAAATCAAGAGCTATACAAAAAAATGACTTTTTAGATTCATTTGGAGAACTTCTTTGTTGAGTACTGTTACAGGGAAGTTTTGTCTCAAAACCACGTTTGAGGACCACGTTGTAACATTTTGGGCAAGAGTCCTTTATGAATGATTATTCTGGAACAAGAATCTTATTATGGTCTACTCTTGAACAGTTGCTTTTCAAGATATTAGCTGGTAATCAATATCTTGAGAAACATGTCATAATAAAATTCTTTGTTTCAGAAAAATTATCCATAAAAGAGAAAAAAATTATCCATTTACAGAGAAGCTGTCTGAAATAATGATCTCTATAGAGGAATTTGCAATCTTTTATAGTGGGATTAAGCAGGGGGGGGTGAGCTTAAAATTATAAAGAAAAGTATGACTTTTTTCTATATTTAACTTTAAATAGTTTATTATAAAAATGCAATATTTATGTCCTTATTTGTAAATATAATACGTAGTGTTGCCATATGCATTCACATGCCCGGCTCCCTCGTGTGGCCCATCGCCGTGCTGAAATTGGCCACCGCGGCCCCAGCCGCGGCGTCCGCCACGGCCTCTGCCGCGACCTCCCCCACGTCCCCTCCACCCACCGCTTCCGAAACCGCGGCCACCACCCCTGCCGCGGTTGGAAAATAAATTGGCACGGAGCAGTCGCTGCAACTGCCGCACCTGAAATATTCGAAAGAAATCAGCATTATATTTTGAACTATACGTTTGGAAGGCAATGAAACAATCCAATTCATTATCATTCAGTATGTATACTTACTTGGCTACGCGTCAGCCCAGCCTCCGGAGCTTCGGCCGGTTCAGCCGCCCGCCATTCGGCATGATGTGCCCGAGGTTCATATGGGACCACATTTCCCTGCGCGGGCACAGGGCGCTGGGGTGAGCGCGAACGGCGCCGGGGTGAGCGCGAACGGCGCCGCGGCGAGCGTTCCCGTGGGCGCTGCTGCTCCCCCTCTCTTTCCCCGCGTTCGCCCACTTCTGCCGCAACATTTCTGCGATCCATCTGAAATATAAAAAGAGAAAATAATATGTTGAATGATGAAACGTGCATTTTATACGCGTGGATATGCCTACTGCAGTTTTATATCTTTGTTCCTAACAACGAAAGAAGGTGTGATGTCAAATCGAAGAAAGAAGACAGAATAATAGCACCCAAACAACTGAAATCTACGACTGCACTGACAAGTCCCTTAGGGCCACTGCTATGATACCGAAGCAAGACTTTCTACCGCACTAATTACAAGACAGACTAGATTTCTGTCACTTATTTCTTTGTTACATTGTGTCGTGCTAAGATTGGGAATTTTTAGTACGCGACAAAACCGAAAACCGTGCATGAATATCAATGGCATGACTAAAAATCGCATGGTGTAAGAGACCATTGTTCCCGATGTATTCTTCAACAATGTAACAAGGAAAAGTACAACAGAAATCGTACATACAGTGCGAAAACGAGACTAGGCCGACGAAAAAACTGTGCAGATTTGGCAGACGTTTATTTAGGTGCAGCGAGAGATATTGAAGGGAAACTGGAAGTTGCGTGTCTGTAGACGTAAAGAAAAACTGGTAAGGGTACTTACGATTCTTACGATGTTCCCAGTTACCCGGTTGAAAATCGTCTGAAGCTCGGGTCTCACTTACACAAAGGGCCTGCCCGAAGTCGAACGTCACGCCACGAATTGGCCGCACGTGTCAACTGAACGGGGCACGGCGCGCGAAGCATCGAGACAAATTTTTTGCCCTGAGATGCTACGTCAAGAATCGCAAGGAAAATCACACAAAAATCAATGGTATACAAACACTTGTCCACTGAATAACCCAATTGTCAGTTGTGCACGGTTTTCCGCAGTCAAACGATTCCACATCTATGCAATTTTAGGCATAAAACATCGCGCTTTCGGTTCCGCCCTCGTCCCGCTACCCGCGAACCGAACGATCTCGCTGCTTCGGTTCATCAGTTCATTGTTTTGTGCGTTACGCTGAATACGTGCAATACACTTGAACTTGATAAATACGGAAGTGATTTACTAGTGACAACGTTGCACTAAACTTTCGTGTTTATTTTGCGACACGTTCCGCATCTCGCAAAGTTTTGCGGTACGTTTCGCGAGTGGTAGTGATAATTCACTAGTGAAGCTCAGCAAGTTCTGCGAGATGGAAGAAGATGAAGAAGAAAATAGTACCAATGTTCCGAAGAACAATCGGAACATGAGAGAAAATACGAAAGGCCGCCTCCGACTGAGTACAAAACGCAGGTCCATGAGTAAAGGCTGGCGACGAAGGTAAGTTTCATCGTTCCCTGTAATATACATTGAAATTCTCCTTGAAAATGATATCATTTCTTGTGCACTATCCAAAAGGCATATTTCTTTCTGTATCCACAGAATTTGCAACGACAGATTGTACATATACTATACTGTTTCATGACTAGTATTTGCCAAGTCTTCGTTGATTTTTCAGACTTTGGTTTTGCCTTATTCGCACTTTCCTCTGTCATAATTTCTGAACTTGAAAAATGCTTGTTCATATCGATAGTATTGTTGATGATAATTATTTTCTCAAACTTACATTGTTGCATTTTGAAGAAAGGACTCGACGTCATTACGCTTCTCTCGCTTACGCACCCATCCAATTTCTTTATGCTTGTCTCTTGTCTCTCGCGTCGGTTCTTTCACCCTTTCTTTCTTTCTTTTCCCTAATAGCGCGTTGCCCCTTGAGCCGTTGGCTATCTCTTTATAAGTTGACGTAAAATAATCTGTGGACAATTGTTTGCTCAAGTATCGTTGGTGGTACCGCGGTGGTACTATAAGTAGTTTTCTTTTTCTTCCGGCCCAATATACAGTCCGAAGCACCACAATACTTTGTTGTATTATAGGACTTCATTCTATGCCAAATCCATGACGCATTTCCGATTGTTTTGTACATTCTCATTTTTAGAGAAAACACGAGGCAGCAAAGTTTCCCGGTTCCGTGACAGCAAGATTGACCTAAAAATTAATTTCTTGGCAAATACTATCTATACGAATGAACTTTATTGCCACTTCCTTCGTAAATCTTTATAACACATGGGGATGCAATATATCCTAATCCGTAACTGTGCCCTGTCGGTAGTATTGCCTTGTCTTCTGTATACATACATGAGATTTCAAGAGACCGGGATTGTGCTAGAAGGCTCGAATGACAACTCGCTCGCTGCCCCTCATCTATAGTTTTATTTTCAATCTTTTTGGCACGATGAGGCGCTCTTTGTGTGACAATTTTTATTAACTTGTGAATAACACACGATCTCTTCAACTTTATTATGGAAATATTTAGTGTGTTCTCGCCGGAAAAGTTGCCCACATTTTTCATCTTGAGACAGCATGAAGAGGAAAGCAGGAAATCTCTCCCCCAGACGCAAGCATGTGTCCCAGCGTGTTCGCAACCTTGCCAGTCTGTTTGTTTGTCTGTAGAGCTGCATCAGTAAAAGTGGCATGCATACCTCTTGCAGCATCGACATCCCGCGATGCCTCAAAAAGTTGTATTCCAATTGTATTTACTACGATTGTCCGAATTTTTCTGTAGAAGCAACTATGGAGAAGCATTTTTTCACAGTTTTCAATGGATGGTCTCATTATTATTCGTGTACAGTTGTCATGGATATCGGATACGCCGTTCATTATATGAAATGAAGATTTCTTGTAATTTCCGGTTTCATAAAGTCTTATCTTTCATGAATAATATATTGCGATTTACGTGGAATAGTCCGCACACGAATTTCGTCTTTTTTTATGGTCGCGGGAATGATTACATTGTTCCAATAACTGTTTCGAAATAGTAACTTGGCTTTGAATTGTTAGAAAAGAAAATCCGATTCTTGGGGCAAATGCCGCCCTTATCCGTCTTATTAGCGAGGTTTTATGGAAAGGGAGAGGTATGCGCGATAGTGGCACACCATTTCTCGCTCCCGGCCAATTACACTCTATCCGATATAGGAATCTCGATGAGTCTGAAATCTTACAAAGTGAATCGGTAAAGGATTCAGAATTATGAACATTGCTTTGCCAAACAATCTCAGCAAATTTTGTAGGACACTTGCTCTCACACTTGGAAAAAAAGAAGCTAGTCAAATTGGATAACAAGGGTCCGTATTGTTAGGATCATGACGTATCTGCAGTGACGACGAAACTTTGCGTTCGTTGCACCATATACCGTATACCTTTCGGCAACAGTCTTCCCGTTCCTTCGCTTACTCGCTTGCTCGCCCGCTTCGCCTCACTCTCTCTTTCTTGCTCTCTCTCACTCTCTCTCACACTCACTCTGGCAGACAGGCACTTTTCCATGATACGGTCTTTAGCCCGCTCCTCTCGGTCCGTTCTCGCTCAGCTAGTATAACATATACATGCATACGAATTACCAATACGAGACAGGGAAATTGTCGGCGTGGAATGCGATGATATTAGATATACATATAGAAAGCTAATCATTTGCTATTCGGTACCGAATCGGTAAAGATTCCCTCACGATTTCAGGGAAGGAAAAGCTTCTTGCAAAGCTGTGCAATAATAATAGGATCTTTCGATGGCAAGTGCATGACTTTCTGCCGGTTATATGGTAGATGTATATGAACATAAACTATTATATTCATGATGTTGGGTTATAGCAAATGATTAGCTTTGTAAGATTTCAGACTCATCGAGATTCCTATATCGGATAGAGTGTAATTGGCCGGGAGCGAGAAATGGTGTGCCACTATCGCGCATACCTCTCCCTTCCCGGGTAATTCCTCCCCTTTATAAAGAGGAACTTGCAAGCATCTCTGTATTTTGCAACGCACCGTTTTCTTACTTCTGTTCCCTCATTACTTGCACGAACAGAATGCGCAGGAAAATCGGTATGTTTCCGAATCGGGTAATCACACCGACATACGAATTCCGTTGTCTCTCTCCGTTCGACTACCGAGATTTCTGAATATTTCCTATAATCGTTTTTCAATAAACCGCTCAAGGATCGGTGGATGCGAGAAGCAATAATGCTAGCGGCAATATACTTTAGAGAGGCTCGTACTTGACTAAGCAACAATCAGAAAGTCGGTCCGGTGATAGATTTATGACGGGGGATGGGGCCTGGTCGCGGCTGAGGGATCCGAGCGTCGAGTGCACACTTGGTGCCCAGACGTTAGCTTTTTTTCACCGATGGTCGGCGATTGTCAATAGGGTCGGGTACTGATTGACTTTTGACAATCTCAAATCTTACAGTGTTCCTTTGTATTTCCTTGCATGTAATTTATTTTTTTCCGTTGTTCAGTTTCGAATATTTATTTATTTGTATTGTATCTATGTTCACAGGCGACAGCTGAAGGAGGCAGCGCGCCGGCAGGTAAGCGATAATAATAATACTAGTAATACGGCAGCAGACACGCAGTCTGACAGCGGTGCATGTAGCTCGATGGAAGTGGTAAGTCCATCTGCTATAGAAATGGACCCGTGCACCTCTGCTGCTGGTGCAATAGCCTTCCCTTTACAGGATTTACAGGTAGAGAACGAAGAGCTCCTTGAAAATATATCAACGAGATATGAAGAGGAAGAGGAAATAATCGTCGTTGAAGAAATCGTCGAAGAAATCGTCGAAGAAATGGACGAGACTTCAGACGACCAGGAAATTCGGAATACGATGGAACGTGACAATATTGAGATAATGGACAAATTGCAACACGAGTCCACACAAGCAATTCCCCCAGAAATTGTAGATGCTCCTGCTGTAGAGGAAAGCAGTCAAATGGAAATTGATGATGATGACTGGATGAATAATCTTCTCGATGATTGTTTAGAAGAGAGACCAGAAATAGTACCAGAAGAAGTCGATGTGGGGAATGTGGATCCAGAACCACCCATTGAAGAGGAAATAGGCGAAAATGATAGCGGTGACGATGGCGATGAGTACTGGGTGGTAGAAAGAGCACAAACACCACAGCCGGAAGAGCCATGTTCGAAAGGCATAGACTTCGTCGACTTTGGCTACTTGTTTCAAAAAATAATAAATCTTGGCGCTCATTCCAAAATCGACTGCGGTGTCCAATATTTCAAAATAATTGGATGTCGAAAAATTGGATTACACAAGATTTATACGGCCAAGTGTCAAATGTGCGGATATGAAGAGCGAATACCATGCTTGCCAGAAAATGAGGACAAGATGGATCTCAATCACAGCGCTGTCTCTGGAACAATGGTGACAGGTGGCGGATATAACCAACTGGAAGAAATGATGTCTGCCATGAACGTAGAATGCATGTCGAAAAAAATGTATGAGAAGTGCCAGGAAAACATCATCGATGGATTTGAAGTGGCTGCACTGCGAGAAATGGAGGAAGCTGCGAAAGAGGAGAGAGAGATAGCAATCGCAAAAGGTGACGTTCATCCTGAGACCAATACCCCCATCATCTCAGTTGTTGCTGATGGAAGTTGGTTGAAAAGGGTTTACCGTGGCGGGGAGTATAACTCTACTTCCGGCGTAGGAGCCATCGTAGGATACGCCACGAGGAAGGCCCTTTACTACAATGTAAAGAACAAGTTCTGCATGATCTGTCTCACAGCAGCTAAAAAGAAGCAAGCACCGCGTGAGCATCGCTGCTACAAGAATTGGGGTCGTGATGCGACTTCCACAAGTATGGAATCCGCTGCAATTGTAGAAGGCTTCAAGTGCAGCGTCGAAATGCATGGCCTGATATACGGCATATTAGTTGGCGATGGTGACAGCAGCGTTACCAAAAAGATAACGGACAATGATCCATATAAAGACTACGGGATTCGTTTGAAAAAGATTGAATGTCGCAACCACGTCTTGCGATCTTTCTGTAGGAAGCTACGTGAATTAGTGTCAAAAGGACCTTTTAAAAATTCACGAGATATCATCAAAGGAAATATTCTTCGCCTGCGCATTGGCATACAAAAAGCTGCAGAATACCGATACACAGAACAGCTGCCGCTTACCGAACGAATGCGCAACTTCAAGAACGATTTAAAAAATGTACCGAGCCATGTTTTCGGTGAACACAAAGAGTGTAAAAAATTGGGATATTTCTGTAAGAAATACTCGGACCCGAAGAACATCAACCACGTACCGGAATTGAAGAAAACAGGATTATACCAGCATATAGAGGATGTTATGAGACCGATTTATGCAAACGCTGAAAGTATGTTATATGGGCTCAATAATAATACCGTGGAGAGTTTGAACAGCGTTATTGCCAAAAACATTGGAGGAAAACGAATAAATTTTGGACGAAAAGGATCTTACCAAGGCAGAGTTTCTGCCGCAGTTGTTGGATTCAACGTAAAAGCAACATTGAGCCGGCTGGCTACAGCGATGGATAAGGAACCAACAGTTATTTTGACGAAAATGGAACAACGTCGTAAACACGCATTAGAAATGGCGAAGAAATACAAGAAAGAAGCAAAAGCATCGTCATCAAAATACCAGAAGCAATCTTGTGATAAGGATTACGGCCCCGATGCTGACAAACCGGACATGGAGGAAGCAGTGTACTCTTCTGAGTTGGAGAGACACATGGCAATGTTGTATGAATGGCAGACGTCACGATGGAAAATTGAAGCAGAAACACGCGATCAAGCAAATGATGCAAGATGGAAGTCATATCGAAGACAACTATTGACTGCATCTAACTTCGGTTCAGTATGCCGCGCACGAAAGGACACGCCACGCGCAAATAAAGTGAAGAGCATACTGTACCGCCAGGAACTCAGTCTAGTGGCACTGGATTATGGAAAAGAAAACGAAGCAAATGCGTTGAGGCAATTGGAAGAACAATTAGGAACTACCGTACAATCTTGCGGCCTTTTCATTGATAGCGTCGTACCATACTTAGGTGCGACACCTGATGGCCTCATTGATGATGATACACTTGTAGAAGTAAAATGCCCGTATTCTGCTAAGGACTTGACACCTGAAGAAGCAATTGAGCAGCTTGACGGCATACGAAAGCTCTACGAAGGCGATGGATTGAGGAAGACCCATGATTACTTTTATCAAGTGCAAGGGCAGTTGCACATTACAGAAAGGCAGCATGCCTTATTCTGTTTGTGGACACCAAAGGGAATGAAGATCACAAAAATCGAGAAAGATGACGATTTTTGGAAAACAAAGATGGAAGCACAGTTGAAAACTTTTCATGAGGATTGCTTGCTTCCTGAACTCGTAGATAGTCGGTACAACAGAGGTCAGCCGATTAGAGAACCCGCGTATGTGAAGGTCACAGAACGGAAGAAAAAACCTCCTCCCACCGCCAGGGAGGAAGCAATGTCGGAAAATGATGA
The DNA here is from genome assembly GCA_964023945.1 of Ectemnius cavifrons. Lineage (NCBI taxonomy): Eukaryota > Metazoa > Arthropoda > Insecta > Hymenoptera > Crabronidae > Ectemnius > Ectemnius cavifrons. Next base: position 3,323,046 of record OZ030383.1, on the reverse strand, counting down.
TATGTAGATGTAATACTGTACCAGGGGGGGAAGGTCAGCTGATATTGAAAAGCTGCCCAATGACACCGGGTCATTGGAGATTGTAATAATTGTAAAGACACTACACTGCACCAGAGGATGCAGGTCAGCTGATTTTGAAAAGCTGCCCAATGACACCGGGTCATTGGAGATTGTAATAATTGTAAAGACACTATACTGCACCAGAGGATGCAGGTCAGCTGATTTTGAAAAGCTGCCCAATGACACCGGGTCATTGGAGATTGTAATAATTGGAAAGACACTATACTGCACCAGAGGATGCAGGTCAGCTGATTTTGAAAAGCTGCCCAATGACACCGGGTCATTGGAGACTATACACTCTGAAACAATACATTCTGAAAATTTACTGGTAACTTGTAATTTTCAATATAAGAATTTGTTCAGAAATAATGAAGAGGACCGTCTCAGACGGGGGTGGTGGAGGGCCTCTTCATATAATTCTACTAATTTTTATTTTTAGCTACCCCTTATTTGTCTTGAAATGGTCAATATCATCACAGAATATGAAAATGGTACGTATTACTATTGTAGTTTCAAAAGATCAATGTATGCAATTTACTGGAAGAAAGTAACGTTACTTGTGTTTTGTAGGCGCTTGCAAGGACTAATCATGCTGCAGGAAATAGAGAAAAGGAAATGTTGCCAGAATATTTCAAAAGATAAGTAGATTGCACGTGAACTGATCCAGATTATGTAAACCCATTCAAAATCTATGTGGATATGTATACATTTATTTCGCAGGTCCTGATGTCACAGCAACACCACTCATAAAAGAGTAACTTGTAATCACTGGAAAGTAACTTTGAGGAAGAACATACAGACCAATCCAAGGGAGGATTTAGCGGAGCCTCATGCAAAGTAACTCAGAAAAAGAATAGGAAAGTTTGAATGTTGGCAATTTGGCAAGAAATGCCCAGTATGTAATCACCCACGGTAAACAAACTTATTGCCATTGTGTTCCAATCATTTCCAGAGCTCGAGATTCATCCATCTAAGATCGGAGTAGACTTCGTACGAGGAAGAGTATATACGTTACACAACATAATATTTATACATTAGTATCAATAAGTGTATATTGGCCATAGTTCTTGTAACCAAATGTTTAATAAATGATATAAATAAAATGCTTATAAATTCCTTAGCCTTCACTCCATATTCTTCCTCTATCTCTTTTCTAATAAATAGTATCTTTCATTTGATAACCTTTTTGCTAATTCACATTTTACTAATAATGGTGGTAAAATCTTTAGTAAATAGTATAATTATATGGTTCTATCGTTTCCTGAAATACAATTTTTTTCCTGAAAAAAAGAAATTTTTGATATCACAGCATGAGTATTCCCAGAGTAACCTCATTCTGTTCTATAAATTCTTTTCTTCGCTCAATTATATTCTCGGTGGAAAACGCCAATAACTCCATCTCGCGTTATTCTTGGTGCTCAAAGCCGGTAAGTAACATGTTCGAGAGACCGAAATACCGGCGGTAATGGTCGGTATTCGATGGTGAGCCAACTCGCTAAAAGTCACGTGGGTACCCTAGCCCCTTAACCTACACCTATGAGATCTCGAAATTGTATGGAATTGTCGTATACCAGAGCAGTTAATGTTAACAATATTAGTATATTAGATTGGGGATACTTCGCCCGTTCAAATTGTAGAGATATCTGTACATAGAGACCACGAGTATTCCCGAATTTCAGTGTGAGGGCTTCATGACTTTTGTAATATTTTACTTATATTTGCGCCGCCTCCGAAAAGTTGCAGAATATTTAGGCTTAATGGGGAAGGTTGCCAAAATCGCATATTATGACTGAAAATTTCTGTATCCATGAAAACAACAAATTATTTTTTACTTTTCAGAGCATTTTTTGTGCTGCTTGTTTTACCGACTTCGAAAAGGAGGAGTACTCAATTCGACCGCTATATATATATTTTTTTTTTTTTTTTAATGTTTGTCCGGCGAGAACTCTGAGATGGGTGGACCCATCGGAATGAAACTTTGGGTATCTTATAGAGGATGCTCACAGTTTGGTCCCATTATAAATTTTATCGAAATTGTTTAACGCTAACCATTGTTATTGCATAAAAACCCAATTTTTCGCTGATTTCGCGTTTCTACTACAAATTTCGTTTGTCCGGCGATATTTCCGAGATGGATGGACCGATCTTGATGAAACCATACCTATCTTATAGAGGATGCTCACAGCTTGGTCCCAATATAAATTTTGTCGAAATTGTTCAACATTAACCATTGTTATTGCTTAAAAACCAAATTTCGCGCTGATTTCACGTTTCTACTACAAATTTCGTTTGTCCGGCGATATTTTCGAGATGGATGGACCGATCTTAATGAAACCTTGCCTATCTTATAGAGGATGCTCACAACTTGGTCCCAATATAAACGTGTCCTAAATTCTTTAACATTAACAACTGTTATTGCATAAACACCGAGCTTTCGATTGTCGATTGGTAACTTATAAGGTAACTGTAAGTTCTCGCGGTACACCCTCTTGCATAAATTTCGGAATGTACAAGCTTTTCTTTCTTCAACAAATTCGGCTACATTTCTTCGTCTATAACTGTTACACCAGTGCAACGATGAAATTCAAAATGAAATCGACCACGAACCATCAATTTATTGATTTCCTATACTAAAAAGCATTAAATAAAAAAAAAATATTCTTAACAAAAATGTGACCGACTTCGAAAACTGACAGAGTTCCAGAGAGCTGAAAAGTAAAAAACAAGAAACACAAAAAATGCCCGGAAAGTAAAAAATAATTTCTTGTTGTCATGGATACAGAAATTTGCATTAAGCCTAAATTTTCTGCAACTTTTCGGAGGCGGCGCAAATATAAGTAAAATATTACTGGCAAATGCTGGTGTGTCTTACCCGCGCTTATCCGTATTTTCTTTCTTACCCGTGCTTTCTCACTCTTGCTTTCGTACTCTTCCTCCCGCCTCTCAATCTCTCTTTCTCTTTCGATCTATCTCTATCCCTATATATCTACCTGTCCAACCACAGGATGACTTTAAGGATTGACGAAAACAAAATGGTACACAGGGGAGTAACGATAGTTCTATTGCTTGCAGTCTGTTATATGTATATGGGTATTTGCTAGATTAACCTACACCTATGAGATGTCGGAATTCTTCGGAATTGTCGAATACCAGACCAGTTAATGTTAACAATATTAGCATATTCGATAGGGTATACTTCGCCCCTTCAATCTGTACATAGAGACCACCACTATTTCCAGATTTGAGTGTGAGGATTTCGTGACTTTTGTAATATTTTACTTATATTTGCGCCGCCTCCGAAAAGTTGCAGAATATTTAGGCTTAATGCAAATTTCTGTATCCATGACAACAAGAAATTATTTTTTACTTTTCAGGGCATTCTTTGTGTTGCTTGTTTTTTACTTTTCAGCTCTCTGGAACTCTGTCAGTTTTCGAAGTTGGTCACATTTTTTTTAAACATTTTTTTTTTCTTTTTGCATAACGATTATTATCTGCTACTGTAGCCATCCGTTGCATACATTGAAATGCTTTGGCGCAATGAATTAAGATTTTTTCGTAATCATTTAATGTCAGCAGTATATCAGGTTTGGCTTCTACACACAGATTGTTTAATACGCACAAGGGCGGTAAGGCATTTTTGTGAAAATACCCAATGCAGTAATGGCACATGTAATCCATTGTTATTCGCTGTTTCTTTAAGTAAGTCACCAAATCTTTCCAATGTTTCCCAGATACGTCTTTTCTCATCTTAGTGATATCAGTAATGTCTTTGCGGCATTGTAATTTTTTGCATGACACACATACGTTTAGAGGAGTGTCCATAGATTTTTTCGTGAATAATCTAAATGCCTTGGAGTATTTTGATATTATGGCACCCTCATTCAAGTTTATTTCGTCCTTGTGCAACATCAAAATGTCCTTTGCTTCCTTCTCAACGTTTTTAATGATTTCTCTGAGTGCTACAATATCTCCTGCTTCCAAAGCCCGATCTAATCTTGTTAATTTTTTATAATTGTTAGTTAATCGATTGATCAGTCTACCAATGTGTTGGATACGTGAAAAGTATGGGGACAAGAAATGAATGAAAAGAACTGGAGCTTTTGCTTGTGCATTTTCCAAAACGTTTTGTTAGCTTTCGTACATTTCGTAGTGATCTACACTCCGATAAAATTTGAAGCAATCGCTGATACCGTTTAAGCATCGCAAAATTTTTACTTTTGCAATATATACCACAAACCCATGACTTTATACTCTTACACTTATTGTGGAGCTTGGGTTCCTTTAATGTTAAAATATTTGCTATCTGTCCGTGTTCGTTTATCATAAGAGACTTGTCCTTTAGTTCTTTTATAAATGTAACAAAATCGTATGCGGTTTCTAAAAAATATGCTTCCGATGTAGGAGTATGTTTTGAAGAACCACATAAAGACATCGAGACGACCAGCGATATCATCGGAAGCAACGGTGGACAACTGCACTAAATACAATTCGGCTTTTTCTCTCAAAGATTGGAATGTTTTTCTCATTTCCGACATATAACTTTACCTAACGGAAAGACACCACCGGAATATTCGTTCGGCTTCGATTCTACCGCCCACAGGTGTTGCATCTGTAATATGTTTCGATATCTTACGAATATAAATTTCGGCACACCCTTTCAAAACTAAAGTGTTGTCACGAATGCGAAATAATTTATATTTTTTACATATTTTTCGTGCAATATTCATTTTTCCGATTTTTCTGATTTGTTCGAGTGATTTGTTTTTATAATACTGTTTATGACGCATAAAGATTTCATATGTATGTTCTTTATAATATTGTTTACGACGCATAAGGATTTCATGCATATGTTCTTTATGATATTCTTTGCGATTACGAATAATTTCATTCCTACTTTTTGTATAATGTGTTTGGAAGTATTGTTTAAAATCATCCTTGTGTTGTACGTAATATTTTTTTAAGCGTTTTCTAATATTGTCTTTGTTATTTTCGTAATATTTTTTGAAGTATTTCTTAGTATCATCTTTTTTGTCTACATAATTATTGCGTTTTGGTTTTCGTAAATTGTCACTTTCTGTCGGAGACAAGGCTTTAAAATCTTTTATTACTTTATCTATCACTTCTTGTATATCGCCGCTTAGGGAAACAGATATATAATCTTCAGATTCCTTTGGAGACAATGCTTTAAATTTTTCTGTCACTTCTTCCACAGAAATTGTTAAAGAAGTAGGAACAGATATTTCTTTCTCCTTATTATTGTAAATGTCATTGCTTAAATTGTTCTTCGATGCAAAATAGGGCTGTTTCTTTGTAAAATGATTACTACATGCAAGGGCGCCTTGTTTGTTCTTACAGTTATTACTAAGATTCCTTTCATTCGAAATACTATTTGTAGTACTGTCTATTGATAAACGTAGTTGGCTTGCATTGTCATTGGACTCGTAATGGACTCGTAAATGCGTTTGGCTTACGTCATTCTTTGATATAGGCAAAGATCGTTTTTCGGCAAAGGTGCTGCTAAATGCAGGAGAAGCCTGTTTGTCCACAGAAGTATCAGTAGGGGAACACATTTTTTTCTTGTTTATAACACTACCAGTTGATAAAAGCATTTGATCTTGTGGTACAAAATGTCGTTTCTGTCGATTTTCTTGTGCTTTGTAACGCCTTGCCTGTATCACTTGCAACGGCAAAATTTGAATTGGTTTTCCCTTCATTAGATCTTGCGGAAAGTGCTCCAAGGTATGAGTTCTTAATAGGAGTAATAAATGACTCCGCATTTTCGTGTGATCATATGTAACTTTATCCGGCCGTATATTAAACAACAATGAAGTTGCAAATGCTATAGCAAATACACCACAATCACTCCCATTTGGCGGTTGCTGTACTTTGGGAAATTGTACTGTTTTTTCATTGATGTCATAAAATGGAAACAATTTTTGTAAAAATATTTTATGGTCCGCATGCAATCTTTTTGTATTCATGGAATCATAAATAAATATTGACTTTCTGTTGTAATATGAGCACACCCAGTGTCCATCTATATCTGATAAAGCACTGAATAATATTTGTATATATTCTACGTTTTGTGGTACAGAATTTATTGTATCTGGGCGTTGCAATCTCCATGTTTCTTGTGGTGTAGAGACATAATAATTTCCCAACAGTCGATTAAAAATATCTATGTGGGTGTCTTCTAACCACTGGCCCGTACTAATAACGCTTTCCAATCTTTGAGTCAATTGTGGAATTCTTATTTTCTTCATCATGCAGTAATAAAGCGTTAAAACGTGCAATACGAAAGAAAGTAAAGTAATGCTTATCAATATGGTATTCTGATTGTGATGAACGTCTCGATCAGGTTGACTGAACATCAGCTATTCAGAGAGTGAGCGGGAAGACGCGTAGAAGCAGTACATGAAACCAACGAACTTGTAACATTCATTGTATCTGAGTTAGTGAAGAAGAATGTTTTCATACAGGAACGGCAATGTCGGTAACGCTGAAAATCTGTATCGACATCGACTTAGGTTTCGTATGATATTTGATGTGTCGAAAAGTCGAATGTTGATAATCGATGTTGTCGGTTACCGGCACAGCTCATTCAAAGACAAGTAACTGAATCTATGTATGGGAGGTGCCTGGTACCCAGGCAATCATAGAACACGCAACCATGTAAACGAAGAAGCAATTCCATAGTTCCATAGATGACGTATTTACAGAGTAAGTTCTGATACGCATTGAGACGCATTATTGACATAAAATGTAACATGTATATACACATTCCACTTTCCTAGACGCTCCGTACATGCAGTCATGGATATACGAAACAGTTATTATAGAAATGGCAAGTCCATGGTACGAAAATATAAAACGTTTGTAAGAGCAAAAAGAGGATATACGAAGAATCGTATGTAAAGAAAAACAGTCGTACGGCGTTAGTTTGCTCGAAACGAGCATTACACAACACAGTACTGTAATACCAATACAAACCCGGGCACTTTTAGTATTCCGAGAATCTGCTCCACCACTCGTTGTCATTAAAGTGTCACAGAAGGATAGTGGGTCCTGTTCAGTCTCGATCCGAACGTCAACGGAGCCAAAGTAAGTGCGAAAATCAGTACACTTTGATGTTATACATATTACAAATACTATTACTAACTATTTATTTATATATTATTTCTATTCTTTTACAGATGGAAAACATGGCGTAATTGGGAAGGGAATTGAACAATGATATGCACAAGTATGTAATAAGATACGAGATGCTCTTGCGAGCAAATCATCATACAATTAAATATTCCATTCTCATGATTGGATTGATTTCATTGTGTGATGCTTTCCGCGCAACTGGGTTGCAAACAGTGTTGTCCCACATAATAAATTCTTGTGAGATATAAGTAACTTATATTTGTAATATGTTTCAGTGGAAACAAGAAGTGAAATAGCTGCTTTACGCCGCAGCGTAGAGGAATTGACGGCTATAGTAATGCGGCAAGAAGCCACGCCGCCGCCACCACCGCCACCACCGCCACCAGCGTTTGCGGCGCCGCCAGCAGCACCACCAGCGCCACTGCCACCAGCACCACCACCGCCAGCCCCCTCTGCCGCAACCTGGGCACAGGCGGCAGGGCAATATTGCCCAGTACTGCAGTACGGGGTACAGGAACAGTACCCCGTACAGCTGTACCAGGTGCCACCGTATGCAGTATCCCCTCGTGAGTATTCCTCCTCCCCTCTTATCTATCTTTCTCGCACGCTCGCCTTTCCTACGTTTGCCCCTTGTAGGCACCCAAATCACAAGAAAATAATTATAGTTTGTATTGTGCATTTCAGAAGGACGCAATATGATGGCGATGCCCATGCCATTAACAAGGTACGTATACCACCGCGGCGGTCGGGGCGGCAGTCGGGGCGGCAACCGTCGCCGAAATTCGTGGCGCGGGGGCCGCAGGTTTTTTTATTATTAAATAATTATTAAATAATGTAACAGAAAATAAATAACTAAAATGCATATTACTGTGTCATTATTACTTTCAATTTTTATTTACTATTTTTAGTTTCATTCCCCACGTGAGTCCGAACGTATGAATATGAATGCCCATCAGCACAGACGGCAAAACCAAATTATTGAAATTACACGAAATCAATCAGAATTATATGGTAACCGTATCAAGTCTTGTGTCGTATAAAATTTCTGCGAACTGAATCTCCGGAGAGTAGACTAACTATGATTAGTAGGATGAACACTTATTAGTTTAAATGAATACAATTCCAGTAACAAGAGTACATAATAGTCGTGGTATGACGCCGAATTTGCAATCTCATGGTTCCAGTTGTATTGCAAATATGTGATATTTTTTTTCATTCCTTGCTATTCAGGCAGATGAAATTTTCAACCTCCATCCAATTGCGAGGAATAGTGACCACACTATATTCCTATCTATTTTGCTGTCAGTGGTGTCTTTTCACTTCCACGGTATCGGGTCATGACATATAATAAAAAAAATCAGATATTTGGAATAGAACTGGAACCATAAGATTGCAAATTCGGCGTCTTACCACAACAACTACTATAGTTATTGGAATTATACTCATTAAATCCGGAGATTCAGTTCACAGAAATTTTATCACTGCTTGGCGCGGAGACTCTATCGAGTCTCCTGATGACATGAATTAACATATAATTCAGAATTGAAAATAAAACAGTTTCATTGAAGTGCATTATTATCGAATTATGAAAGGTGTTACCGATAATTCGACATTGCAAAACTGTGATTGACTGTAGGTTATATTGTAGAATCCTAAGAACTGGAGTATCAATCTCATATAACAATACACACGATGCCGACAGTATCAAAATCCAATCTCTTGGAACAAGAGTTCATTGATATCTTCTAAGATTCGAATCGCATCAAAGAAAAATACTGAATAATATACTTGACAGAGGAACTCAGCCGGTTGTTATAAACTATTGATTTGAAATTTTGATTTTGATGTTACTTTAGGATTTAGGAGTATATTCAGAAACTAGTTCATAACGTGACAGATACTGGAGTGAAATTTGGGATTGCTCGTCTGTCAATTATTACCCGACCGTATCTGACCCTATTGGGGGATACCTGAGTTGATGATACCTGCGCAGCACGGGTGAGTTTGGACCCCTCGTGCTCCGCGCGCACTTCATTCCCATCATGCGGGTCCCACTCATAAAATAGAGCTACCTGCCTATGGCTTAACAACAAATTGCAAGAATAAGACAAATTCGTTAACGTGGTTATACTATTGAATCTTCGAATCAGCGTTAATTTACCGAATCTCTTATTCGACATTCCAAAAGAAAGAAATCGTAATATTTTCATGCATGTGCATGAAATTGTCGACATTTTGTTTAAGTATACATATTATTAATAATATTCACATAGAACTTGTAAACTGCTTGTCACCGAGAATCCGCCGATTCTTCTAATCAACGCAGTACAACCTTGAGCAAAATAAGACATTTGTTTCACTATATACACCGCAGATGCAATCATTGAAACGTTATTAAGTTTCAAGAAATTTAAGTAAAAATGTCACCGACTTTAATAAGCAAATGAGTCATTCTTATTAAATGTTTATTATTAATAACTGCGTTGACTCTATGCCGTTGGCCGTGGGAAAGACAGTGCTTAGCGCTATGTATCCAGTATAGTATATGGTACCTGGCTGATACTACCTGGTCGGCGGTCCGAGGCATTCTGATGCCGAGCGCCTGCCCAACCGTACACAGGGCGCCGTCAGCCACCTAACGGCGAAAAATGGAAAGCGACATTTTAGGTCTTGATTATGAAGAAGAAGAAAAATTTCAGTAACTTTTCGCTACACAAGAAATATTTCAAAGATTTATATTTCCTGAACTAATGGACCGATTCCATTGCGGCTTAAGTCATACAAATCAGAAAAAATCACAGAAAAATATAAGCCCAAAAAAAAATATTTAAAAAAAAATGTGACCGACTTCGAAAACTGACAGAATTCCAGAGAGCTGAAAACTAAAAGAGCTGAAAAGTAAAAAACAAGCAACACAAAAAATGCCCTGAAAAGTAAAAAATAACTTCTGGTTGTCATGGATACAGAAATTTGCATTAAGCCTAAATATTCTGCAACTTTTCGGAGGCGGCGCAAATATAAGTAAAATATTACTGGCAATCGTGTGTCTTACCGGCACTTATCCGCATTTTCTTTCTTAGAAAATCTATCTTTCGTGCTTACTCACTCTTGCTTTCGTACTCTTCCTCCCGCCTCTCAATCGCTCTCTCTCTCTCTCTCTTTCGATCTATCTCTATCCTTATATATCTACCTGTCCAACCACAGGATGACTTTAATGATTGACGAAGACAAAATGGTACACAGGAGAGTAACGATAGTTCTATTGCTTGCAGTCTGTTATATGTATATGGGTATTTGCTAGATTAACCTACACTTATGAGATGTCGGAATTGTTCGGAATTGTCGAATACCAGACCAGTTAATGTTAACAATATTAGCATATTCGATAGGGTATACTTCGCCCCTTCAATTTGTAGATATATATGTACATAGAGACCACGAGTATTTTCAGATATGAGTGTGAGGATTTCGTGACGTTTGTAATATTTTACTTATATTTGCGCCGCCTCCGAAAAGTTGCAGAATATTTAGGCTTAATGCAAATTTCTGTATCCATGACAACCAGAAGTTATTTTTTACTTTTCAGGGCATTTTTTGTGTTGCTTGTTTTTTACTTTTCAGCTCTTTTAGTTTTCAGCTCTCTGGAATTCTGTCAGTTTTCGAAGTCGGTCACATTTTTTTTAAAATATTTTTTTTTATTTAATGCTTTTTAGTATAGGAAATCAATAAATTGATGGTTCGTGGTCGATTTCATTTTGAATTTCATCGTTGCACTGGTGTAACAGTTATAGACGAAGAAATGTAGCCAAATTTGTTGAAGAAAGAAAAGCTTGTACATTCCGAAATTTATGCAAGAGGGTGTACCGCGAGAACTTCCCTTATAAGTTACTCAAAGTTTCATCCTTATCGCACAAGCGATCCCAAAGCTATCGCCGGACAATCGAAAGTTCGGTTTCTATGCAATAACAATTGTTAGCGTTAAACAATTTAGGGAGAATTTACATTGGGACCAACCCGTGAGCATCCTCTATAAGATAGGCAAGGTTTCATCAAGATGGGTCCACTCATCTCGGAAATATCGCCGGACAAACGAAATTTGTAGTAGAAACGCGAAATCAGCGAAAAATTCGGTCTTTATGCAATAACAATGGTTAGCGTTAAACAATTTCGAAAAAATTTATAATGGGACCAAACTGTGAGCATCCTCTATAAGATAGGTATGGTTTCATCCCGATCGGTCCACCCATCTCAGAGTTCTCGCCGGACAAACATTAAAAAAAAAAAAAAAAAATAGCGGTCGAATTGAGTACCTCCTCCTTTTCGAAGTCGGTAAAAAGAATTACTTCGTGCAGCAAATCTCTGAGAAATTGCAGAAACAAATTCGGGGACTATTTTTCACACGGACTAAATCGTTATGGTTCGGGATAATAGAGCCTCGGGAGTCCCGCTGGGCCGTTCGGCTACGCCTTCACTACTTGGCGCGGAGATTCTATCGAGTCTCCTGATACTGTGGTCCGAGCATTGCGGAGGAAGCGTATTAGAGAATAGTCGGGCGTTTTCAATTCCCACCTACAAAAGTAATGAACAGCAATTGTGTAAATAATGTATTCTAGCGACATAGTCAGCAGGTGCTACAGAATTCGATCGATCGGCTAATGGGAGTTAGTACAGTAGTTGACAGAAAACAACTTCGTCCCCCTACTGTAAGCAATTCATGCCACATAATTTGCAACCCCCACCGGGTAACATCAAATTACCACTCTTCTTCGGGGGTGAGTCGCGCAGGTGGAAGGGTTATTCAGGTGTTCAGACGTACTCTAGCCGCGATACGGTATGGACTTGGATTGGCAACACTACCATCGGTTAAATGTCAACCTGCTATCGGTCATCGGACTTTGGCCCTTTGACAATAAACTGGACCTTCGATTGAAACGCTTAGTCGGGGGCTTCTTCGTGTTGGTCAGTTGTTTCAGTCAGGTACGTGACCCCTCGCTTCAAATAGCTCCTGTGAAGCATATGCTTAGCCAATCGAAGTCGGCCTGAATTTCAGCTGGCTACCTTTTTCACGGTGGATTATACCAAAGAACTGTGGCTGCGAAATGTACCATGTATATTCGTCGGGTGTGGCATTTTGCTCAAGTACATTTCGTTTCTCGCTGCTAGTGACTCTGTACGTGCATACACGTAAATACATGGATATTCAGTGTTTTTTGTTTGTGTATCTTTGGTACTTCTTAGATTGTTTTTATTAAGAAATTCTTTTCCCTCGGTGGATTTACCTATGTTCTATTCGGTATTTTCCAAAACTTGCAAACGGTACAAAAATTAATTTCTAGTTTAAGAACTTTCTTATATAGCATCACTGTTTTGCTTATGGTATCTATATTCAGATTAAAAGAGTTACGGAGACCATAAACGGTGATTGGAAGGATTTGTCAAGTAAAGAGGAGATCGATATTATTGAAAAGTACGTCGTAAGGGGCAAGTTTCACACAAAGGGCTTTGCTAGTAATTACCTATTTTTTTCTAGCCATGTATGGATTTGCAATGCTCCTGAAATGATTGTTCACATATTTGTTACAGTGTTCATTTGCCCAGTGGGAATACCCTTACTTTTTCTCCCATTGTCTTCTGTGTTCCTTGACATAGTGATGCCCCTAAATGAATCTCGAAACCGCAGTTTTCCGATTATGTTCGAGATATTCATCGACCAGAAGAAATACTTTTTCACAGCGACTTTTGTATATGATGGATGTCTTGCTGTCGGTGCACTCGTATTCGTCTCAACTGAAACTCTCTTTATCGTGTATATCCAGCATGCTTGTGCTCTGTTCGATGTGACAAGGTAAGCGATCTCTATTGTTTAATGATGACAGAGAATGAAATTCAACTCTTATTTACAGTTGCAGAATCAGAAAACTCTTTCGCACCACTAGAGCAAGAGGTGCAAAGAAAAGCAGTAATGTGGCGCTAATAGCTCAGGTGGTCGAAATTCACTCTAAGGCCATTAGGTTATTAATTAACTCATAAATGTCATCTTTATTTCTACATTGCTGAATGGACACCCATGAGTCTTTCGAATATCAATTCAATTTTTTTGGTTTCAATGCTTAATTGTAATGAAAACTTGCTGCAAATATTTAATCACAATTCGGAAGAAAATACAAAGGTCTCAGAGGGTGAGATAATTCTGGTGATTCAAAGATAATGATTATCAAACGTATGATCTGAGTCTTCTCGAAAGTCGAAGGACACGCGGGCGGCTTTGTTATTCGAGAAACGTTATTACTGGAAAGCTAGCAAATGTGATTTAAATAGAAATGTATTTACTTTCACAGACAATGTACAACCGTAAGGGAAGACTTTTTACCATCGTACATAATTCTCCTCGCATTCGGTATATTCAGTTTGGCCGCACATTTGTTGCGCGTAAGTAGACTCGAAGTTAATGGCTTCTTGGTAAAAACATGTCAGGAGCATTTTTTTACTGCAGTGCACTCAAACATTAACAACCCATGAATTCAACGAGTTTTTCCCATCGGCTATGTTCTGTCTTGCCATTCTCAGCTACATGTTTTATTTACACTTTGTGTTACAAAGTCTTTTGGATTCCAGTGTTGACATATTTGATGTCTTGTAAGTATTATTAAAACTAATTAGAGAATTTACTTGAAATTTAAAAATTCATAATATTGCAGGTATGACACCGAGTGGTGCGACTTGTCAACATCCACCCGAAAATTAGTACTTTTTTGTATGTTAAAGAGTGTGAAACCTGTCGCAATCGACGTCTGCAACCTATACCACCCGTCATATGAGGGATTCTCCCTGGTACTCGCTATTTCTCTCCCTCAACGGGATGCCTGTTTGTCATTGTGTTCAATCGAGAATTCATGTTTCAGATTATCAGAATGACCATGTCCTACGCTACCACGCTTTATTCATTTCAATAAACATTAAGAATAAGAAGTGCCCAAGTGTAGAATACATTTATCGAAAAATATAACCCATAACTCGTGTGGAGAGTTATTTGATCGCACTTTCACTTGCACGTGCAATTGTACTCATTAATTTGATCGCTAGCACTTTCACTTACACGCTCATTGTACGCATTAATTTCTGTTTTTAAAACTATTGCATCACATGTACCCGAATAGTTAGAAATATTTTAACTTTACGAAATGGTCATGTGTGATTTGAACTTTTATCGGATTTATTTCTCTGTGTACTAACAGTAACTGAACCAACACCCGGTCAACTGACCGATTTGAAACTTCGATTCTACGACGCACTTGCTGCTTTTGTTCTTGTTAAAAATAAAAATGTGAATTTTTAATTCTTTCAGTACTATCTAAATGTTACTTTGTGTATTCATTATTATGTTAAATTAACAATTAGCTGTACCCAAGTCAGGAAAACGTAAGCTTTATTTCATAACCGGACATTTGATCGTTTACGGTTGAAATATGTATGATTCAACCGTTCAAAGACTCAGGGGAAAAAAAATTAGCTATTATACAAAACGGTGGTGTGTTGGTGAAAAAAATAGTAAAACCAAAAATGTTTCTTTGGTCATTGATTCCGGGGCGGAGAAAAATCAGAACGTTTTTTCTTTTATTCCGCTGTAAACTCTCTAAATTTTCGTATTTTTCAATCGGCATTGCATATTCCAATCTCAGAGTATGATTTTTTTTATATATTTTCAATTACCATTTTTCTACTCGAATACCCTTCCATAAAAGAGACTGTAACTTGACAATAAATTAAGTCTTTATGGATCAAACATCCCCTAAATTGTCGTCAAGAAAAGCGCTGGAGCAATTTTGGGCTGCTTACCCAGTTGTGGGTTTTACTAACTTGTAGGGAAGACTCTCTATCGTTAGAATATCATTGTTTAGATTCGTGGTGGAATAATTCTAAGACGGTCTTTGGTTTCTTTATCGTTATACTTTTGTTCAGAAGAACGTTGATGTGTAACTCCTTTACGAAATCGCTCAATGATTGTATTTTAACCTAATTCTGAACCTAGTAGAAAAAGCTATAGCCGACCCATATTTTTCCCTGTCGGTTCGGCATCGTCTTCGAAAATCTGCTGGTTGTTGCCTGGCGAGAACCTTATCGGTCACCTCCGTTTAGGAGTTCTCACTTTCGCATTTTCGCACACATCTTATTGTTAGTTTCTACAAGCTCACCTTATTACTCACTTTTTTTATATATCTGTCCTGTTGCATTGACTTTTCCATTGTGCCTTCTCCCATTCACAACTCCATATAACCATTCTTCTTAACCCTTTAACTGCTGCCATCGTCTATTGGCGATCTGCGTAGTAGACTGCTCCCATCGTCTATTGGCGATTGGCCCCATAAATATTTTTCTGGTAACTGCAGCTGCTTGTAACTTTATAAATGGTCTTTTACGTTTGTAACAAACCGTGAAATTAAGCCAGTGACCTCTTGCTCAGCAATACTACACATATTTATACATAATAGTCAGTATAATAGTTTGTAACAAATTATTAGACGTACTACAATAAATATCTAATTATAATATTTTAATATTTTTGATTAATATTTTAAATCCGTATATTTTATAATAATAACAAACATTTTCTTACACATTACAATGTTTTTCAATGTTTACAATGATTAAAAAAAAAATTGAATCCAAAAGTTTTGTGCGTGGGTGTAAAAGTTTGTGCCAAGATAATAATCTGTAATTTTGTCAAATGATGTGCCGGCCAGCGACAATGTTAGCGGGTGCTATAGGATTCGATCGATCGAATAATGGCAGTTAGTACCATAACTCGTAGAAAACGATTTTCCCGTCCTGTAATAAGTAATGCATGCCACCTAATTCGCAACCTCCGCTGGGTGTCTATTACAACTCTTCTTCGGGGGCGGGTCGCCCAGGTGGGTTATTCAGATGTTCAGACGTGTTCGACTCGCGATACGGTATGGACGCATTGTTAGATTGGTAACATTACCATCGGTTTAATATCAGCCTACTCTCCCTGATTGGACTCTGGCCTTATATAACAAATTCATTCTACGACAGAAACAAATCATCAGCAGCTTCTTTACGGTCAGCTCTTGCGTCGCTCAGGTACACGGTGAGTCGCATTTAAGAATTCTAATGAAGATTGCGATCAACCAATCAAAGTGAACTTGATTTTCAGGTGGCCACTTTTTTCACAGTGGATTATACCACAAAGTTACTGCTGAAAAACGCACCGTGCATATTCGTCGGGTGTAGCGCTTTGCTTATGACTGCTCAGCCGCTACTTTACGAGGCAGTGGGTTAGTACTGGACTTTCGTCTCAGTCACCGCTCTTCGTCTAGTAGCACATTGAGTTCGGGTTCGCGGTCATTCGCAAGCTTGATTCGGTCGCCACTTGGTTTGTACGTCCAAGAACGTTAAAAGAATTTCCAGAAAGGAGTTTGTAGATTGCTGACGGTATGCCGGGGAAATGCGACACAGAATTTATTTTATTTTTATTTTCTTTGGTCCGTGATCGTCAGCTGCAGATCAGGAAAATCAGGAGACTCGGTAGAGTCTCGCGCCAAGTAGTAGTTATATATATAGTACAGCGCGCGACTACCGAGGATACTTATCCCGAAGTGTAGCGGTTTTCGTCCGCTATAAAACTTTCACCTCGATTTATGGAAAAGTTACAGCTCCAAGGATTTATTTCTGAATTTTGTATTTTTTCGTTGATTTTTCTGAATCGAATGAGCCAAGAATCAAGCGAATCGGTTCAGTCGTTCAAGAGATATGGATTTCTCCTGCTTATTCTTCTCGTGAAAACGGCAAGGCAAATTAAGATTCAGGGGAACATGTTCCTAAAAATGTGACTTTCACTTTTCTCATACGAGATGGCAGCAAACGGAAATATCGTATTTACGTTACCGATCTAGAATCTGTAATCTGTGTCATACCGACACATTGGTTAAGCCGGTTATGCCATGGCTGGTTATGTGTCATAATGGTTATGTGACACAGTCCAATTTTATTATTTTATTTTATTCCAGATTCCATGCTTTTATTTACTTAATAAAAGAGTATAGTGTCCTTGCCCCTGTCCCTGTAATCTTGTCATTATTAAGAATTATGAAGTGTCAAATGTGTTTGGTGAACGAGTGCTGATTACCAATAGTTAAAATTGTCAAGAGTGTAGCATATTTATCTTTAAAGGAATATTAGCAATTATTTATTTACAGTTCAAGGGAATGCTCGGTATTAGTAATCAGTACTTGCTTACGTAGACTAATTTCAGCACTTTAGGTTTGCGCTCCGTCAGCTAGGTATTTGACAGTCAGGAATAATTTGTAAAGTGTTTAGTCCAATCATTTAAAATTTCAATATATTATAGCTATTGGGAATCTCTCTTTTGCTACTCTGAATCATTATTTGATTTAACGCTTTAGAATTATAATATATAAACCAAGCAGAATGCTCATAGGCAATCTAATTTAGTTGTATCATGATCATGACTGTCAAGTTCATCGCTCAAGGAACGCTTCAGCTAAAGAATAAAATGAATTAAGCAAGCAATAATTATCAATCATGTGTCATTTAGCGACATACTAGCTATTGGTAATCAGTACTTATTTAACAAATTTTATTACATTAGATTATGCGCTCCCTGAGCTACGCATTTGGCTGTCAAGATACACCAATGTTAGAGTGCGTATGAGGGTATAGCTTATCTAATTTGCAATTTAAATGTATCCTAGCTATTGGTAATTTTTCTTTTGCTAATGTGAATTTGTCAAGTGCAAAGTATATTATCTGAGGAATCTATGTTCTCACATTCAGCTCAATTTCTTAGATCTCCTCCTATGTGCATGATTAAGTTATAAATACATTGTAACATTAAAGTTACATTATAACATAAACAGGCACATAGGTGATGGTGCATATTTGAACAGAAATGGCACTTGACATTTTAATAAAATTTTACTTTTAAATTTATTAATTAAACCATTGATAAATACTTAGAATTTTTATTGTCTTTATTGTTAAGCATTAACTAACAAAAAGGCATGAAATCCGTCCAAAAACATTAAAATGTAAGAAAATGCGCCAAGTAGTAGTTGGATTTCCCCACAAAAATATAACAAATATAATATATAATGAAATATAACAAAAAAAAATAGATATCATACAAGAAAACCAAGCTTTCATTCAAAGATACTTCGATTTAACTCGCATTAGCAATTAACAATAAGTTAACAATAAATTACCGATTAACAATACAACAAATCTTGGCGTGTGCGCGCTTCATTCCGAGGTAAAAAGGCAATGGAAAACTGATTTAACACTAGAACTACCAACGATTGTTATGCTGTTATAACGAACCACGTCAAAAAAAGTCATTTCAACTCGTTCGGTAGTACTGGTGTTAAACCTAACACTGAATTTACTACAAAATAAGTAAATCCTAATAAATCTTTCATTTTCAATCATATATACTATATACAGCGGCCTTGTTATCCCATTTTTGCCTCCGATATATGAATATTCTCCGATTTCATGAGCATTGTCCAGTGCCTCATAACTGACAAGGAGATCATTTTTCCCGATATTGATAAGAAGGAGGTTCTCAGTTCATCGCGTAAAGGTTTCTTTAAAAGTTTTTTAGTAATATTACCGGAGCAAGTGCTTCGAATGAAGTGCGCACACGCCAAGATTTGTTGTATTGTTAATCGGTAATTTATTGTTAACTTATTGTTAATTGCTAATGCGAGTTAAATCGAAGTATCTTTGAATGAAAGCTTGGCTTTCTTGTATGATATCTATTTTTTTTTGTTATATTTCATTATATATTATATTTGTTATATTTTTGTGGGGAAATCCAACTGCTACTTGGCGCATTTTCTTACATTTTAATGTTTTTGGACGGATCCTTATTTCCCTTCAGATCTGTTTGACCGTGTTTCTATCTTCAATCCTGGCTGATTCGTAGGAATACTTGCTGCCGGTTGATGGATAGGGGTTTTAGGAAAATTGTTCAACAATTATTTCTGTTTATGACTAGATCAACTAGTTTTATTTCCTAGAAACCTTACACTGTCTTCTGTGTAAATGCTGACAAAATGCAAAAAAAATGCTGACACGTTTTACAACGCGACTTCCGCGGAGCTGGATTAGGTTTGTGAATAGTTGCGAAAGACTGTACGCGGAAACCTTCCAACTTAACGTCAACTAAACACCTGTGACTCATGAAGGGTTGTTCTAGCCTTACTAGTTTGTGGTTGAATCCAAACTGGAAAACTCCAAATAATGAATTTGTTTATTAATTGACGTTAAGTTGATACGAGGTTTGTCAGGTGTTGCGCCTGTTGTACTCTTGCGAATGAAATGAGTTTCAATCCTTATTGTACATTATTAATATGTGTTTGTAATGATGTATGAATTGTTTAAACTGTGAAGAACATTAAGGATTGAAATTATATGAAAACCTGCCTTTAGGTATGTTGCATCGGTTGATAATGGTTACAGAACTTAACGGATGGCAATTGTATAATAGATGTTTAACAAGTATTTATTTGTTAATCGCAAATGAGTTAACTATTGCTAGATTGGTTAATTCATAGTAATTTATCCATTGTACTTGTTGGATAACTTTTGAATCACTAATGTCGAATCATAAACCGTTTGTTAATGATTAATGTTTTTCGTTGTTGTTAATTGATCACATATTTTTATTATATGTCAATATTTTCTGGATGATCTGTTAAGGGTATTGCCAATCATTAACTCTGTTAATTTAAGCATATACGTAGCATTGACGGAACGCCTTATTATGGTATGTTTTGCGCTGGTTACATGCTCAAGTACATTTCCTTTCTATGGTTATGGTTGATATCACATGTTCTTACTTACGGGTATGGTTGATATCACATGTTCTATTCCAAATTTCAGGTCTTTCACATGTTCGGTTGTTCCGTATAGTAACCGAGCAATGCTACAACAACCGCTTCCTTTGAACTGTGTAGTGTTCCATTTGGCCCGAAACACAGTGCTCAGCTGTGTAACACAGCGCCTCTTTGTATCTCTCTGTGTCTCTAAATGGAAAACCCACTTTGTCGTCAGTACGAGAATGTATTCTTAGATTAAGACCTTTCTTATGTAGCATCACCCTTTTGTTTATAGCATTCAAATTCAAATTAAGGGAATCACGGAAACCATAAACAGTGACCGGAAGGGTTTGTAAAGTAGAGAGGAGATCCAAATTATTGAGAAGTACGTCCAGAGGGGCAAGATTTACACGAAGGGTTTCACTAGTAATTATAGATTCTTTCTAGCGACATTGAATGTCAAACATTTCTGCAACTGAACCGTGTTATTGTTATACTATTCATTTGTCCGCTGGGGATATGTCCAACTTTTCTCTCAATGTCGTCGATATCCCTCGACGTAGTGAAGCACCTAGACGAATCTCGAAGTCGTGGCTTTCCGATAATGTTTGAAGTATTCGTTGACCAGAAGGAACACTGTTTCTTTGCCGCTTTCCTATATGATAGCTGTCTTATCATCGGATCACTCGTATTTGTGTCCTCGAAAACTCTGTTAATTGTGTATATACAGCATACTTGCACTCTGTTCGAAGTGACAAGGTAACTGATCTCAACTGGTGAATGCTTTTAAAGAATCAAAATCAATTTGTATTCACAGCCATAGCATCAAAAAGCTCATGTCCGCCACTGAAACAAAGAATTCAAGAAGAAGCAGTAATGTGGTGGTAATAGCCCAGCTGGTTGAAATTCACTGTAGGGCCTTCAAGTTATTAGCTCATAAAGGACATCTGTATTTCTAGATTACTGAATGGACGCCCACGAGCCTTTCAAATTCATTCCATTCTTTTAGTTTCAATGTTTAATTAGTATTACAATTTTTTGCAAATGTACAGCCATAAATCGGTAGTAAATAAAAATCTCCAGAGGGAAGAATAATTTCGGCTATTCAAAGGTAGCGACTATCACAATTATGATTTGAGTTTTCTTGAAGGTCGAAGGACACGTCGGTTGGTTTGTTCTTATAGAAGGGGTATTACCAGATAGCTAAGGCATGTGATTTGAACGGGTGACACACTTAATCCCACAGGCATTGTAAAGTACTAAGGGATGACTTCATTGTCACCCTACGCAATCCTCCTTACATTCGGCAGTTTAGGCTTGGGCGCGCATTTATTTCGCGTAAGTGAATATTAAGTGAACCTGATTGTTTCATGGCGAAGACCCGTCAGCAGCATTTCTTCTGCAGTGCACATAAAGCTTCCCAAGTAGTGAGTACCTTGAGTTTTTCACATCAGCCATATTCTGCTTCAGCTTATATTTGCGCCGCCTCCGAAAAGTTGCAGAATGTTTAGGCTTAATGCAAATTTCTGTATCCATGACAACAAGAAGTTATTTTTTACTTTTCAGGGCATTTTTTGTGTTGCTTGTTTTTTACTTTTCAGCTCTTTTAGTTTTCAGCTCTCTGGAATTCTGTCAGTTTTCGAAGTCGGTCACATTTTTTTTATGTAGAATCACCCCACTCACAAAACATGTTCCAGTTGTGGTTATTACTGTTTTTATAGTAAGACCATACAGAGGTACATATATTTTACACACTTACACAGAATTGTCGTTCGTCAAACTGTTTTACTTCTTAGAACCTTTTTAAATTAACTCTCTTACAAATCACCTTTTTATATGACTAGTCTGAAGAGCTATAATAAACTTTCCTTTGTTTTTGTACCTTCTTTTTGAGAAATTGTTTCTCTCTCGTTTTATCGTAGCACTTCGGTTTGATTCGAGCGCCATATTCGAAATTACTTATAAATAAATATTTCCCAACAAATTTAATTAAATTGTATAGATTTGTGCCGTTGTAGGTATGATTCTGCGTGGTGCGACTTTCCACCGTCCACAAGGAAAATAGTACTTTTTTGTATGTTAAGCAGTTTTGAACTTGTTGCAATCAACATCTGCAGCGTATTCACTCCATCGTTTGAAAGTCTCTCCCTGGTATTCACAATTTTTCTACCACAGGAGATGTATATTTGGTAGTATGGTTCCTTTAATCTCGAATTCGTCTTTCAGATCGTCAAAATGACTATATCGTACGCCACCGCGCTTTTCTCCTTTCAATAAGAAGTAGGAGATGCCACAGTAAGAAAGTGTAAGATACATTTAGCAAAAATATAACTCACTCCATAATTGCCACGAGTTTCATAATTTTATAATTATTTAATTCCTTGAACCTTATCTTAAACGCGAATGGCACCCATTAATTACTTTCCCCAAAACTGTCGCACCACACAAATGTTCGAATATTTAGGAATATTTTACCTGCATAAAAAAATTAGGACCGACTTCGAAAACAGCCTGCACGAAAAAAACTGCCAACACGTATTGTTTTGAAAATGGCCGGTAGGTCAGTGAATGAGGAATCTCGTGGTTTGGGATAGTCGGAGTAGGCGAAATTGAAATAACTCGGTGGATTTATTATTAACCTATATATGAGTACTGTGACGAAGTGTCCTCTCCTAGCGAGCATAAGACCGGAAGGTTGATCATAAGCGCCGTTAGGGAACAGAAAAACGTAGCCTCCAGGCAAGGTCGACAGTTAAGCCAATTTAAAACCTTTGTTTCGCTCCTAATGCTATTTGATTTTCGCGTGAGCCGTTTAGGCACCATAGACCAGGGACGTCGCTTCGCCACCTGCATCCTGGCACCTATCTTAAGTTTCGTCACCAGCAGCCACGAGACTTCGGCTCGACGTGGAGACTCCACTGCGGATGGTAGCAGGGTCATTCCGTGTCAACTGTCGAGGTTTATTCACACATGTTCGATGATTTTGACGAAAATTTGTGTATCTATAGTTCGCAAAGAGCCGATCCAAATGCAAAAACCCGTTGCTCGCTAACTCAATTTTTTATTGAGTTACAAGGATTCAAAGTTTTGGGTAAATTTTTTTTCAATAATTTATATCTCGGTAAATATTACAGATAGCCATATCGTTCAGACGCCAAAATGAAGAAAAGGAATTGAAGTTTGATAAAAAAAAATACTCCACCGAGAAATACTCGTTTGGAACAAATGTTAATGATAAAAGTTTATAACAAATGCTTGCCGTTTCCAAAGGGGATCATCGATTTTGATAAAAAAAATTGCTAACCGTTGCTCTAAGTCTCTTGCAGATGTCCTCCAAAGGGTTTTCGGAAATACGACTTGGGGACCAAGTTATAAATTTTTATTGCCGGGCGCACCCGGTCAATCTGCCGGCGGTGCGCGCTACGCTTGACTGGCGCGCGGATGTTAGACTCGGCGCTCGGGGTACGTACATTCAAAATGGCCATACCTGTTCAGTTCCTTACAGCATACCTACCAAAAGAGAATATGTGAACCCGTGGTACGCATCCGCATCCAGATTATGCGATTAGAATGTGCCATAAAGCAATAAACACCGTTTCCTCTTTGTGTTACCCGGGCTTGAGACGGGCAAAGCAGAAAGCATGTCAGAAGTATTTAAGGAATTCACAAACCTTTTAAAATTAAACATTATAACACTTCAATATACCACCCACAGTCAAACGGCATTGCCGAACGAGGTCACCATACCCTCATTGAATTTTTAAAACACTATATTTCCGAAAACTGTAATTGGGACCAATGGCTCTCATACGCATCTCTTTCCTACAACACAAGCGTACACGATAGTACTGGATTCACGCCATATGAATTAGTTTTTGGGAAAACAGCACGTACCCCCTCAGAATTTCCACCTGTAGAAACAATACTTACATACAACACATACTTGCGTATGCTCACAGACCAACTAAAAACCATTCACGAAAAAGCAATAGAGAGACAAATCAAAGCAAAAGAACGAAACAAAAAATACTACGACAAACGAACTACCGAACCAAATTTCTCTCCAGGGCAACTTGTATTCCTAATCCGGGACCACAAAAAACATAAACTCCAGAGCAATTACATAGGCCATTCGAAATACTAAACGTATTAGACAAACACAATGTTCGACTAAAAATCAAAAAAGATGAGACAAAAGTAGTTCACGTCGACAAAATAAAACTGGCACATGTTGCAGATGCCTCGCATCGTATGTAAGCGCCGACCCCCCCCCCCGTATCAGATGACACCACTCACACATAACCCAGGACTCCGATCCGAAACACTCGGCGCACTCAGGTCATACCATACTGAATAGAAACTGATCGCCTACGCGGACACACGAGGACTTACCCTCGAACGCGAACAAATCTGGAGAAACATCAAAGCAACAACAACACTCTGCGAAACCCTGGAACCAACTTGCCTAGCCCATGGACATCTAAAGGTACTAGCAACCCGACTACGAAACACTATGACATCGGAGGCAATCCTACGACAGCTAATACCAAACATCGACACATCCGGAAGACAAAAACGCGCACCATTAGAATTTATAGGCAAAATCAACAAAGCACTTTTCGGAACATTAGACGCAGATGACGCAATAGAAATAAATACACAAATTGACATGTTAAACAATAACACACGAGAAATAGCGGAAATCGTTACAAACCAAACACATATAATGAAATCGCAATTCGAACTCGTTGACAAAAGATTGTCATTAGTAGCCGAAAGAATCTCAAAACAAATAGGGAATATCACTCTGGCAACCAAGCTAATCAGTAACAACGTCCAAACCCTACAATTTAACCAAAAAACAATGGAATACACATCCGAAATAGATGAAACACTAACACAACTCGAAACAGGCATCAACACACTTATAACTGCGATACTCTTTGCGAAAAGCGGACAAATTCACCCACAGATACTAACCGCGCAACAGATACTGTACAGCGCGAGAAACATCAACAAATACCTCGAAAATGTAGAATTTCCGATACCAATAGACAATAGATTCATACCACAACTTCTCGAAATCACAGACGTAACGATATTCCACAACGGAGCGAGCTTAGTCTACATCCTGAGGATACCTCTTTTAGACTATGAACCATATAAATTGTACGAGCACCTACCGGTACTCATTCCACAAATCAACACATACAACACCACATCTAGATTCGTACATAAAACCGTTTATCAAATACACAGCAGTCTCAGCCGACTTCGAATACTACTATAACATGAACAATCTAAAAAACTGCAAGTCCACGAATTCGATGTACATATGTAAGCAGGATAACCCCATACAGAGAATAGACAGCAACGCCGAATGTGAAATCCAACTGCTACTTAACCCAAATTTTCGTAACTTGAACACATGTGACATACGAATCAAAATGCTAACGCGTACATATTGGTCTAAGATCAAAAACACAAATAGTTGGTTATTTGCAGCACCCAAACGAGAAACACTATACATTACATGCACAACCGGAAAATCATTCATAGAAAGCATAGAAAAAACTGGAATACTCCAAATAAACGAATCTTGTACCGCGAAAACACAAACAACAAAGCTGACACTGGCAACTAACATCAAAACATATCGGAACACCAATTTTTCCCATTCTATAACCCTGAATATCAGCAAAATGATAGAAAACTCCGTCGAGTTAGACAATCCAATTAATTTAACAGAAATCTTAAAAGAGACCGAACAATTCACCCGGACGATAGAAGCATCCCCCATAAACAATGACTTCGCAGACAGCGAAATACAACTAAAAACAATAATCGCAAAAGCTAAAACCATGAGAAAACTGCACCACCTACATAACAGATTATCAACCATAGAAAAGCTCGTTAAATACACAGGATTTTCAATCGGACCACTAGCACTGATTTTCGGACTATGCTGGAAGTTCTCCTTATTTAACAAAGCATCATCCATAATCAACATAATTAGATCAATCACACAAAGACGCAATCCACAACAAAACCTACAGAATACGGAACCATCCCAAGCCGCCAGAATCCAAATCCTAGCGAATCTCCCTCCACAAACAAACAATAACCAAATCGAAATGATCCCGGTGCAGATGTTGCAGTGCAACAGACAAAACATTATACCATAAAGTAACTACCATCATATAACCCTTCACTGCATACTCACGCTCTTCTGTTCCATTTTTAGTTAAACTTAGACAAAACACAAACACACACATAAAATGGACGCACAAAATTGGGAATAATGCCCCCTTTGCGGCTGCGAGATCCCTCGCTCACATCAACAGCTGCACATCCAGAGATGCACGAAAAACTATACTACCATCATAATGGAAAAACCTACAAACAGATTCCTGTGTCCGGTGTGCCGAACAGAAATGTGCGGTCAGGCGCTTATAGATCACATACACAATTGCTCCGCAAGGGCAGAAGCCGCGCACCACAGACAAACACACACACTCACACCGACAGTCACACCAACACCAACACCCATACCAACGAACAGAGCCACAACCTCCCAAACACACACAACCACCCAAAAACCCACAACCACCCAAAGACCCGCATACACAAAGACATCCCCACAAATGACAGACCAGAGCAGACAGACCAGCAAAACCTCATACACAAGCATTAGAACACAAACCGACATCACTATAAGAAACATACAATCAAATACAGACGGGGTAGAGGCTGAACCAACGACAACGACAAGAAACCCCAAAACAACAACCCAACTACGTACACAGCAAAAGATAAGGACCAGAAGACAACAGTAAAAGCGGACACACACAAACATGGAACATAAAGACAGAGACACTGAGGACCAACAACCACCACTCTCCAACTGGGGAGTCCCTCTACTACAAACACCTGAAAAACCACCACATCTCCACTGGTACGGACCAGGAGGAATCTACAGACCACGAAGACGCCAACCACCCATAAAAATAGATCCGATACTACGAATACATAAAACACAAAAACAACCAAGGACAACGACACAAGACAGACGATTAAAACGCAACAACGTGACCGACAGGACCAGGACACTACTCAACATACGTACTAGACTGTACACAAACGATACGCACACTCTCCGGAAAGAACTACGACACACACACAGCACCAAACAAAATATCAACGTAAGCACCCAAACATGTATACGACACAGAGACGAGACAACACAGACAGACAAAACAATTTTCAGAGCCATGACCATACAGGAAATTGAACAGATAATTAAACAGGCAAGACAGGAATTACAAAACAGACACATCGACAAACTAACGAACACACTAGACAGACAGCAACTCACATAAAACAAAACACACACCAACACACTTACACACCTGCTCACAAGCAGTGCAATAATTACGTCAGCATAGATTTAAGTACACACATATATATATACATATTATCCTTTAACCATTACAATCATGTATCACATATCAATACTAGCAATTAAGCCTAGCCACGTAAGCACACTGACTACACATACACTACTATATTTTACACATACTCACCATATACCTTACACCTCACATTTTTTTTTTTTTTTATATATATACATATCGATATAACCATGTAAATATATATATAACAGATATCATAGACACATATATATATAAAAACATAACAGATACTTGTTTTTACTCAAACAAACCCCCAAGAACCCCCACAGAAAACGATCACATTAAAACAGGAAACCAAAAGATAAACGCATGGATACATATACAAAACCAAAGGATAAGAAGGACGAACACACTAACTGGGAAAAACAAAGGAGAACTAATCAAATTAACAACAAAATAACAAATCCCAACACAAAATTGGTAAAAAAGGGACACGGAACGGTAACAACTTTCTTTTACATACTCATACACACCCTACCCTCTTCCTCCATAAACAACCAAACCTTACTAACAAAGCCAACAATAACAACGTTATACTCGCAAGATCTAATTCCAGGATATAAAAAATGAGAAGGAATCAAAACGCACCACCCCACAGAAACCAAAGGAATCACACCGCATCAGGAATGAAGAAACAACATACATCACGACATCAAGGAACCACATCACACACCACCACGTCAGAAACACCTGGGAACCGCATCACACCACGACACCAAGACACCACCCAACCGGACCAACTCATCACATACACCCCCCCCCCCCCCCCGTAATATGCATGGCACGGAGTGCCCATTTTGAAAGCGGGGGAGTGTAACGCGGCACCGCGCTATCAGCGCGCGGGCCTCCGCACCCCCGAACGTCCCTCCACGTGACCGGCCCGCAGTCCCGAAGCACTCGGCCCTACACCGACAGTCAGTCCCAAACTCGCAATCGACTCGAAAGGTCCTAGTAAAAGATTAAGTCTCGAGACCCGTGTCTTCACTTGACCCGCTCCGCTGTCCTTACAATCTATTAGCACCGGTCATCTGCGACCAGCTAGCGAACATCTGAATGTAACTTCGACTATTCTAACTCGCAGCCACGCGCTTCACTCGAGGTTGCTAATGAACACCTCGAGCGAAGGACTCTTCCTCTGCTTCATTGTCGAAATAAAATCATCCATATTAGCCCATTCCAGGCTTGTTCACTCGTGTCAAACCCACGTGCTCTCAGAGTTGCTCCACTTGTTGTCTGATCTAGCCGAAGCACCTGTTTGGCCGTCTCGGGAGATTCCATGTTGCCGTTCTCTTTGCGATTTTTGAGATTTTGTGTGGCATCTTCGATGCCTGGCGCCCATTTTTGCGGTACTAGAGAATAGTTGGCTTCGAATTTCCCGGGCCGAAGTATCGGGAAAAGTATCGTCTGCGAGAAATATGAGAGTTGGGAAATTCAGTTCTCCCCAGTTACACTAACGTCTTTCAAATCAAGTCTTTGAGGAATCTATAAAGTCTGTTCTTTATCATTATTCTAGAGCCTTGCTGCGAGCGAGACTCGAGAATAATTCTTTATTTTCCTGATAGTTTCTATGTATTACTATAGAAAAAAACTGACGAAGTAGAGATAGGCGGAGCGAGATCAGGATATTTTTGAATCCATAAGAGCAAAGGTACTTACGATGCTGTTTCCTTGAGGGACGTCTTGGAAATACGACTTCGAATCGAGCTGCAACGGACGACGGGCAGTCAATTTTCAATTGTTACATTATGAGGACGTTCACCGAGCGCCGCGCGCTTCGCGAACCGCCGAAGCCGCAGTTTCGGCTGGTCAGTTCATTATTTTGTGCGTTGCGATAAAGACGTACAACGCAACTGAACCTCTGCTTACAAACACCGAGGAGCATACTATACTTATCACAAAGAATAGTGTATGTTGTTTTGTGTTTGTGACGATATCAATAATCTTAGTGCTATGAAAGTGTTGCTAACATGGAGCACAGTGACGATCCTGCAAGTGATGATCTTGCAAGTGAAGCGAACCATCGACATTCGAAGAGATTATCCTTACGCAAAGGTGCCCGACAGAGGTAAGTTTCATCATATATTATTGAAAGCTTGCATGATGCCAATAATATTGATTTTTATTATATCCATCACCGGAAAATTGTATTGCATTGCCATGCTACAAAATCCTCAAATTACATTCCTAAAGAATAAGATTGTTTCCAAAACAAAAATTATCTGGTTATCGTAGCATACATACGTACCACCATGTACAAGCTGACAAGTAACAATCATGGCAATGGACGAACGCTTGTCACGCCACAGTAATTTTGTTGGTGGAAACTGTGCCATTACTGTCCCGTCGCTCATTTCGCATTTGCTCACATCCCTCTCTCTGCCGTCTGGCTCAGCTTTCTTTCTCGCTTTCAAGTGGTCCGTCGCGCAAGTATAGACATATCAAGAGTAACGTCATGCTCTCGACACAACATTTCTCATCGGAAGTATTTGTACCTTGATGAAGATACGTCCAAAAATTCTACATCTATTTCCACCAGACCGGTTAGCCTTTTGCTTTGATAGAATCGCGGCGGGTAAAATGAATCAACAGTTGGGGTACATGAGAACTGCGAATGGTTCATCTTGAATCGCATAGTATTGTTACGGCCCGTGTTACGCGTCGCGGTCGCGGAATGCGTACGAGGCATTAACGAAACGAAACTGATTATAAAGTTGGGAAGAAGCGAGTATTTCGGAGCTTTATAAAGGATGTCTATTCGAGGCGGGATCCGGCGTTAGACTGACTGAAGTAGCTCGTTGTTATACAGACGAAGAGCATCAGTCGTTAAGGATACTTTTCACAGCTTGAAGTCAGGGATGTCGATCGTGTGGTACAAATGGGGTAGCAGGGGAGCCAGGCCCGTAACAGTATACTTGAATTGCATAGTACCGTAGACACAGTGCGTGCAGCATTCGAACATGTTAGGACGACTCTGCAACGGAAAATCCGAATTTGGAAAAGTGTAGAAAATTTCATAATTGTCATTACACAGCTTCTTTACGAGCATGAAGTTTACGTGCTTCTTCTCTCTTTTCCTCTCTCCTCTCTCCTCGGGAAGGGAAGGGAAGGGAAGGGAAGGGAAGGGATAGACTTCCATACGAGCAAGTGCCACAACAGAGGGCATACAATGTTGTAGTGATCGTGCTGAGTGAGGCATATCTTCTATTTTTACTGGAGAGTACAAATTGTCTTGCGATGGTCATACTTGAATAACTACCAGTTGTAAGAATTGCGCGGTCGGCGGGGGGTTGAGCTGGGGGGCTGGGTCCCTCCATTGCACTCCGGCCGCGTGAGGGGGTGATGGGCGTGTGGCCCGCCCGTCACCCAAACTACAGGTGGAGCTCAACGGGGGGAGGGAACTCCTCCCCCCGGGTATGTGGCACTACCCGTGCCAAGACAGTGGCGGGTCCTGGTAGCATCCTCTGGTCTTCCCAGGGCCCGCCCCGTCATGTCTTCGAGGTCACCGCAGTGTTTTTAGTGGGTGCAAGCCCCACATAATCCCGCCTCTCCCCCCAGAGAGACGGGGTATCCGTTCAGGGATTTTCACTGCGTCAAAAAAAAAAAAAAAAGTTGTAAGAATTGATAATATCACGAGTCTTACGCGAATTCCCTCGATTGATAGTTATATATCGATATTTTTTGAAGAATCGTGGAATCAGGGTGCGAATCACGCAAGGCCGTCTCAGCTTGAAGGCAGTCAAATTGCCGCGGGAACGCTCCCGGGTGTCATTGTGACTCGGCCATGTCTATGATTATGAAATTGTCGAAATATAAATACATACACCTATAGAGAAATGTTCAAAGAATAAAATATTTGCTTCTTGATTTTAAAAATATGATCAGAATTCCGTTTTTGCAAAATCAAAATATTGGAAAATTCTTTAATTGAAAATGGGTTTCTAATGAAAATATGGACATACAATTTCATCAAAATCGGATGTGTGCTGCCAAATATGCGTAGTACACATTCGAATCCCAGTGCCACTGCGATTGCCTGTATAGAACACAAATTTTCCCTACTGTTCCCTATTGTTGCATGGCTTTTAGGAATATGTCCCTCAGGATTGTTCGTAATTGTTGCACAGAATACTGTGTAATTATCGATATTCTTGTCTTGCATACTATCGCATTATTCTGTACACCGTTTATGCTATAAATATTCATATTAATTTATTTTTTGTCATTCTTCTTACAGGAGGCAGTTGAAGAATGCAGCCCGTCTTCAGGTAAGTGCTAACAATACTTGTAGTCCTGCAGGAGACATGCTGCCTTATAATGGCGCGTCTAGCATGGAAATGGAAGTAGTTGGTGTCTCAGGCGCCGCTGGAGTGTGTCCACCTGCTTCCACATGCACGTCTGCAGCACGACGTTATAGTTTCCCCGCACAGGAATTTCAGGGAAATACAAGATTTAGCGGAAACATAACATCGCAAGATGACACGCAGAAATTGACAATTATTGAAGAAATGGTGAACGAAATAAATGAAGACATTGCCGATGAAATAGAGGAAGAAGTAATTGAAGAAATTATTATAGAAGTCGACGAGACTTCATATAGCCAGGAAGGAAATGTCAGCCTGGAACTCGAACCAGAAGAACAAAATATGCAGCAAAATGAGGAATCTCAAGCAGACCCTATAGAACTACTTGCTTCGCGAGATCCAGATGCACCCACATTCGAACAAATAGAGCAACTTGACACCGATGAAGAGGATTGTTGGGTGGTCGAAAGAGAGCAGACACCGCAACCAGAAGAGCCTGTTGTAGCAAGTTTAGATATCGTCGACTTTGGCTACATCTTTCAAAAAATTAAGGATCTTGCCAACCACTCCCCTGCTACAAACTGCGGCCTCGAACATTTTAAGATAATTGGATACAACAAAATTGGACTGGAGAAGGCTTATAGGGTCCAATGTTAAATTTGCCAATATTTGGCGAGAATACCTTGCTTGCAGAAGGATGAAAACAGAATGGACCTAAATCACGGCGCCGTCGCTGGAACAATGGTGACAGGAGATGGATTTCGTCAATTAGAAGAAACGTTGTCTGCCATAAACGTACAATGCATGTCAAGGGCTATGTACGAGAAGTGCCAGGAAGACATCATCGATGGATTTGAAGCGGCTGCACAGCGAGAAATGGCGGAAGCCGCGAAAGAGGAGAGAGAGCTCGCCATCGCGAAAGGAGATGTTCATCCAGAGACTTACATTCCCCTCATTGCAGTCGTCGCAGATGGCAGTTGGCTGAAACGGGTATACCGAGGCGGAGAGTACAACTCTACATCCGGCATGGGAGGTGTTGTTGGATATGCCACGAAGAAGACCCTATACTTCAATGTCAAGAATAAGTTTTGTATGATATGCCTCACAGCAGCGAAGAAGAAGGGAGAACCACGCGAACATCGCTGCTACAAGAACTGGGGCCGTGACGCGACTTCCACTAGCATGGAAGCTGATGCAGTTCTGGAAGGCTTCATGTGCAGTGTAGAAATGCATGGCCTAATATATAATATATTAGTTGCCGATGGCGATGCTGCCGTCTACAAGAGAATAGTAGACAGTGATCCCTATAAAGAGTATATGGTCCCTGTGAAGAAAATTGAATGCCACAACCACATTTTGCGAAGTTTCTGTAGTACCTTGCGTCAAATGGTGTCGAAAGGTCGCTTCAAAGATATAAGGAAAGTCATCAAGAACAATCTTCTCCGCCTTCGAATCGGTATACAGAAAGCTGCGGAGTACTGATACACTCAACAGTTGCCAATGGCCGAACGAGTACGAAACTTCAAGAAGGATCTGCAGAACGTACCGAGCCATGTCTTTGGTGAGCACAAAGATTGCGAGAAATTGGGATATTTCTGCAAATACTCCAACCCAAAGACAAGCAACTATGTACCCGAACTAAGAAAAACAGGATTGTATCAGGATATAGAAAATGCGATGCGGCGGATTTTCGCAAACGCCGAGAGCATGCTACATGGCCTGAATAATAATACGGTAGAAAGTCTAAACGGTGTCATTGCCAAATACATTGGCGGAAAAAGGATTAACTTTGGAAGAAAAGCCTCTTACCAAGGAAGAGTGTCTGCTGCTGTTGTCGGATTCAACTCGAAAGCAACGCTGAGCCGGCTAGCTACAGCAATGAGTAAAGAACCGACAACAATTATGAAAAAGATGGTAGACCGTCATAAACACGCGTTGGACATGGCCAAGAAATACAAGGAAGCAGTAAAAGCATCTTCAACGAAATATCAGAAGAAGCAATCGTATGATAAGGATTACGGCCCCGTTGCAGACAGGCCGGACATTGAGGAAGCCGTGTACTCTTCTGAGTGGGAGAGACATATGGCGATGCTCTATGATTGGCAGGTAGCACGATCTACAATTGAAAAGGAAACACGCGATCAAGCCAACGATGCGCGATGGATGTCGTATCGAAGACAATTATTGACTGCGTCCAACTTCGGTACGGTGTGCCGAATGCGAAATAGTACGCCACGCGCTAATACAGTGAAGAGCATACTGTATCGTCAAGAACTGCATTTAGTGGCACTGCAATACGGAAGGGAAAACGAACCAAAGGCTTTGAAGAAGGTAGAGGAACACTTTGAAATTAATGTACAACCGTGCGGCCTGTTTATTGATAGCGTCGAGCCATACTTAGGTGCGACACCCGATGGCCTCATTGAAAACGATACGCTTGTAGAAGTGAAATGCTCGTAATTGCTCGTAATTGCTGGAGCCTCGACATCCACCCGCTGCAGCTCGCAATTGCTCATAATTATAATTATATTAGTTTTACTATTCTATTTTACTTTTGGCTGTTTCATTATCTCATTCTATACACTTCATTTTTTTAAAACCAAGTAAATATGGCATTTTCATTTCTAAACTATATATTTGAAATAACTATCAGTAACCAGTTTATTGGCTTTTCCAGATCAAACTAAGGGACAGGCATTTTACAAGATGACATAACGATGATAACTTCACCGTGGGACAGCATTAGTGAAAGGTGATTATTTTTAAAAAAAATGTATTTACTGAGAAGTGCATACAAAATTGGCAAAGTCTACGCTATCATTTACAGCATAAGCATGTTTGTTGAAAGCTATTCCTTCATTTTTGTTACAGATGGAAATCCATCAGTACGTCAATACAACCAACTTTGCACCAAGAAGGCTGTACGAAGAAGGGTACTGCAGCAATAGAACAAAGTTGAAGACTGAAGTTGGACAAAATAAATATAACGATATACGTACGTATTGTATCAAAATATTTGTATATTATCTATAAAGTATTATGTGTAGTGTTTCAAAATGTATGTATTGTGGAGAATTTTGTTACTGTAATAAATAAAATATATAATATGTTTGAATTCTGTTGCCCTCATTTCATAGTCTTCCTCCATTTTTCCTGTCATTCCAAGAGTAACCTCATTCTCTCCTATAAACGCTTCCCTGGTTTCAATTCCTCTAAATAGACAATGCCAGCGACTCCACCTCGCGTTCTTTTCGATAGCTCATGTCTGTAGGTAATGTCTGTAGGTAACCTCTAGTTAGCGTCGGTAATTACCGGCCAGCCGAATCTC
Source organism: Ectemnius cavifrons (assembly GCA_964023945.1). NCBI lineage: Eukaryota > Metazoa > Arthropoda > Insecta > Hymenoptera > Crabronidae > Ectemnius > Ectemnius cavifrons. The sequence continues at coordinate 3,287,876 of OZ030383.1, read as the reverse complement.
CAAAAGTCACGTGCCTAGCCTAGCCCCTTAAGAGTCATGGGATTCATGCAGAATTCCTAAAAATGTAACTTTCACTTTTTTCATACGAGATGGCAGCAATCAGAAATGCTACGGGCTACGGAGATAATATGGCTGTGTTGTATTTACGTTACCGACACGTTGGTTAAGCCGGTTATGCCATGGCTGGTTATGTGACACAGTCCAATTTTATTTTATTATTATTTTTCAGATGAATTCTTTATTTAATTAATAAAGAGCATACTATCCTTGCCCCTGTCGCTGTGATCTCTTGTGACTATTGAGAATTATGAAATGTCAAAAGTGTTACGTGCGTAATTCACAAATCACTGTTCACTGTATTTGGTAAACGAGTGCTCATTATCAATAGCTAAAATTCTCAAGTGTCTAGCATATGAATCTTTTAACTAATAATTAGTTAGCAATTATTTACAATTTAAGGGAATGCTAGCTATTGGTAATCAGTAGTTGCTTACGTAGACTAATTACAGCAGTTTAGGTTTGCACTGTCAGCTAGGCACTTGATAGTCAGGATACATAAAAAAATTACACTGAGAACGAGAGAGCTTGCATATATAGCTTATCAAATATAACTTCTAAAGTATTAAGTCAAATCATTTACAATTTCAATAGATTCTGGCTATTCATAATCTCTCCTTTACTAATCTGAATCATTATTTGATCTAACGTTTTATTTAACGTTTTAGTGTTATAATATTAACCAAGCGATATGCTCATACACAGCCTAATTTAGTGTAGTTGTATCGAGACTGTCAAGTTTTTTGCTCAAGGCACGCTTCAGCTAAAGAAATGATTAAGTGATTGTTGTCCTACGCACTGAACAATTTTCAGACCTTTAAATCAAACTAATTTCAGCACTTTAGGTTTGCGCTCCATCAGCTAGGTACTTGACAGTCAGGAAAAACTTGTAAAGTATTAAATCAAATTATTTCCAATTTCATTACATTCTAGCTTTTGGGAATCTCCTTTTTGCTAATCTGAATCATTGTTTGATTTAACGCGTTACAATTAAAATATATAAACCAAGCAAAATGCTCATACGCAGTCTAATTTGTATCTTGACTGTCAAGTTCATTGTTCAAGGAACGCTTCAGCTAAAGAACTAAAATGATGTAAGCAAGTACTAATTACCAATCACATGTCGTTTAGGGATATAATAGCTATTGGTAATCAGTACTTGTTTAGCAAATTTCATTACTTTAGATTGTGTGCTCTGTGACCTATGCATTTGGTACTGAAGATATACCAAAGTTAAAGTGTGTATGAGGGTGTGGCTTACCTAATCTGCAATTTAAATGCATCCTAGCTATTGGGAATTAGTAAACAGGTGCTAATTATTACCAATTACTAGCATGCTTCTAACTTCCACCAGACCAAAGTTAAAATTTTAAATTATATTAGGCAAGTTGTAAATCTCATAGTGTTTAACTTTGGAATATTGAATTTGTTAAATGCAGGCTATATATTATGTAGGGAATCTATATTCTCACATTCAGCTCAATTTCTTAGATTTCTTCCTATGTGCATGATTAAATTATAAATACATTGTAACATTAAAGTTACGTTATAACATAAACATGCACATAGTGATGGTGCATATATGAACAGAAATGGCACTTCACATTTTAATAAAATTCTACTTTTAAATTTGGTAATTAAACCATTGATATGTTACGAGCCAGGCTTCGCGAGTCCTAAAATATGCTCTAAGATCGTGCTAAGGGCTATTTCACCTTAACCAGACTCGAGTCTTCTAGTTCTCAATCGGCCCTACGTCAATCCTGGAATGTTGCTGAGTGCTATTTCAACTCAACCGTACTCAGGTCCCTAAACTCCTTTTAACCCCTTTATACTAGTTACTTTCAATAACTCAGAACAGAACTTGGGATCGTGCTAAGGGCTATTTCACCTTAACCAGCCTCAAGACTGCTCATTGATCATGGAAGAATGCCCTAAGCTAGAGTTAAACCTTACTATGGCTCGCCCGATACACCTCGAGCGCTAAAGATGTATCCTCGTGGGATCTTTTATTATTCTTTTCCTTATTATGCTTAATTGAAACAGGGTTGACCAAACAGGAATTTAGTAATGATGACACAAATGATTTCTTAATGAAAACTAGAATAATGTTCAATATATTCTGAATGAACAAATAATACAAACACAAGAATATACAATGAGAGTTTCTGTGGTTTTGAGATGTTGTTACAAAATTATAGGAGTTCGTTTTACGATACGATTTGAACGCGGGAGAAACTAACGAAAGAACTGTGACTTGCCTAACGATCGCGATGAGACACGATGTACGTACGGTAATTGTATCTGCTTCGAAGGAGACTAGTGCTCGATCTACTACGGTGCTGTTCGCTGGTCCGATTGACAGAGCTTCGCTGTCGATGAGAGTTCGGAACTGATTCCCACTTTGCTCCAGAAATTAAGGGTTTATATACCCGAAAAATCCAGTGAAAAGGGGCATAGGTAGGGATAGAGACGCCGGGAGTCTGAGACTACGCTGGAGTTCTATGAATTTATGAGATGCACTAAGTGCACGGGTGCAGAGTTCGCTAAGGGCACGCTGTGATGATCCCTTACTAGGAATGTGTTTTTAAAGGCTTGAGATAAGACGGAACGAAAGAGTCGAAGTCACAGTTTTAAGTCTCGAAAAATACGCATGGGAAAGCTATGTAGGAGACTAGCGAGTTTAAAATTATTGGATCCACGTGTAAAAAGGCCAAGAAAAGTAGTCCGATGAGGATGAATATGTAACAGATAAATAATTAGAAATTTTATTGTCTTTATTGTAAAGCATTAATTAACAAAAAGACATGAAATCCGTCCAAAAACATTAAAATGTAAGAAAATGCGGCAAGTAGCAGTTGGATTTCCCCCAAAATTGAAGTATAACAAAAAAGATAATATATCATACAAGAAAGCCAAGTTTTCATTCAAAGATACCTCGATTTAATTCGCATTAGCAATTAATAATAAATTAACAATAAATTAGCGATTAACAATAAAAAAAACTTGGCGAGTGCGCCCTTCATTCGAGGCACTTGCTGTGGTGATATTGCTAAAAAAACTGTTAAAGAAATTAAATTGTAGCAAAGTCAGTTTTGGGTTTGAATCAGTTTCCCATTGTCTTTTTACCTCGCAATGAAGCTCGCACACGCCAAGTTTTTTTTATTGTTAATCGCTAATTTATTGTTAATTTATTATTAATTGCTAATGCGAATTAAATCGAGGTACCTTTGGCTGAAAACTTGGCTTTCGTGTATGATATCTATTATCTTTTTCGTTATATTTCAATTTTGGGGGAAATCCAACTGCTACTTGTCGCATTTTCTTACATTTTAATATTTTTGGACGGATCTCCCTCTCTCAAGCGCAGTCACTGCTACTTCCGTTGACACTTGGGTGCGTCGCGGTCCTAGCACTATGCATCTACGGCCTCGGTATTGGTTGCCTGACCAAATAGGATCAGCCTAACTTAGGTAAAGACAAGCTGCGCCTGTCTCCGTTTGACACATTGATTGGCCCGCAAGCCAGGGTTGGCTGCCATTTTTCTTAAGACGGATCAGTTCTTTTGCATCAAATCGTCGATTTTGACTAAAATGAAATACTATATTTATCACACGAGATTACTGTGATTATACATTATGATTTCTCAGTGATCAGGATTAATTGATACATTATAAAGGTTGTTGTTTCTCCACATTTTTCAATATTCGTAAGCAAAAATGAGTTTTTACTACAGTTTGCAGATCATATGTAAATTGCAGTCCCTTTTTTATGTTTCCCGTGACCCACAAAAATTAATGTCTCATGTATGTATACCCAAGATGTCTAAATCATTAAAATCAGTGTGGTAGCCGTCTTTGGCAGTACTTGCCTATCTCTTGTTAAACATAGGAAAATCCTTAGTATGAAAAAACCGAATTGCTCCTTTTCCCTGTTCTCGGGAAGTAAATTTTGGAGGCACATGTATGCCCTTTTTGTTATTAGTGAGAGAAACAAGTCCTGCGCTACTGATGTTGTTTACAGGTGCAATTATGAATACTATTCCACGGAACTATAGAAAGGGGATAAAATTAGAATAAAAATCTGCCCAATATATCGCGTGTGTCTTATTAAACATATATATAATGAGAATTGGACTCACTCTCTATGTTAAGAAAGTGAACGGAGGAGGATCCCCGTCTCACTTCAAATCTCAAATACAGACGCATAGCGTGGTTACAAGGCGCGCAGTATGTGTAGGTAGAAAGCGCGTAAGGGGAAGTCAGGCTACAGAACTCCCAAAGCGTAACTGGAGAGAGTAAAATTTCGGCCGGGACCGCCTGGCTACCCTCCCTCACCGGCTGCTTTCACTCAGCGGCCCGACTATAATTAAGTGACAATTTTTTACACTTTCAGCCACTAGTACTTGCTTTAAGTAAAGGTGACTGCTATCGACAATAGACCTAGTAAAAGATTTTGACACTTTCTAAACGCTTTTACTAAACATATTCGCAGCAAGATGTTTAAAGAGTATTAGTTTTAATTGTCTTCGCTGAGAAGATATCACTGTCTTGCTACGAATAGGATGCATGCGATGCCATGCAAGCAAGAAGCGAAGAATTTGCTTCTCGCTTTGCTACCAGACTAATCGAAGGTGTTCGCTATTAGATTTCAACTATTAGACTAATGGAAGGTGTTCGCTGCAGAGACAGTCACTGGCTTGAAGTGACCAACTATCATGGGAATGTATTCTACTACTCTTGTATTATTTGACTGTTCTGCCATCCCAACACTCTGTGCTATTAGTTCTGATTGTTCCTTTCAGAAAGACAGGGAGACTAAGATACAGAAGAGCCATAAGCACAGTGTAACAGAGTGTTCGCACAGCAGAATTGTGGGGAATGTGAGTGCATATCTCTACTGTCCTACTATGAAATGTGACGGGGCAGCGTAGCCCGTCCCAAAACTCCCGCTCTCACGCGAAGCCGCCTCGCACTCGCCGCTTAACCTCAACAACCGTTGCTCCGAGGCGCCAAAACTAGCGAATCATTACTAATGCGCCTCTATCTTGTTTCGAGCCCGATATAGCGACGATGTCAGCGAGTCGATCGAGGAGCGGGAGTTAAGCTCGAGGACAATGGTCCCGACGAGTCCTACCTGCGAGCCATACAGAGGGTGCAGGTACGCCGATTGACGTGCCGATCAGGCCGCTCCGACCCTGGACCGACAACGGACGACGCAACGGCGACACACCGACGGACGTACCAGGGGCTCCTAGCTTTCGCTGGCTGAAGGCAGCGGCGAAAAGCGTAGCGTAGCAGAACGATCGATCCCAGCGCGCGGGATCGATACGCGAGCCCTCGATACCGATCGAGACCGATCGGCGCGGCGGCACCGAGAGATCGATAGCGTAAAGCGGCAACGAAACGCTGAACGAATTTTAAGTGGGACCGGAAGCTCCTCACTTTGTGAGCGACTTTCCGCGTGAACGTTTGTGCGAGTGCGAACAGCGAGCAAAAGCGAAGCGAGGATTAGAGGAGTTAAAGAGCGAACAATTACGGTAAGCCCAGCGACATTACCTGCCTGCCTAAAATCATTGTAGATCTCGGTGCCGGCCGTTCACGCTCCAGCAACAGGCTATCCTGGCGCGAGTGACCACCGGTCACTAGGCGGCAACCCCCTTGGCGCGATTCTTCAAGTCGCCGCAAAGTCCCCGGTTCGAGAAGAACACCGCGAGCCCTTAGATTGGGAGGCGTACGAATGCCAGGAACGGCCCGGCCGCCAACATCAAGCTGTGTAACTTGCATGCTAACGGTTTTGGGTTTTTCCGGCTTCAAGGCTAGTAGATCGGCCGCCTATCATTTGCTAGTGCAGTCCGACTGCAAGAGACTGAGAGTTTCCATCCGATTCTCTGGCGTGTCCGAGCCTTCCAGCAGGCGAGCGTCCGGCAAGCGCGACCGGCCGGGATATTAAATTGTATAGCGGCTACGGGAAAGCCGGGGGTCGTTGCCACCCATCCGCGTGGGTTTATTAATACCCAAACAACTCCGCCACTCCACCGAGAACGAGCTAGCACGGTCGACACCGGCGAGTGCCGCCGAGGCCATCCAAGGGTCAAGCGGAAGGCACCAGCGAGGACGAGGGGAAACCTACGAAGAAATTCGGCCTTTATCGGGGCCTGGCGCCCAGTATTTTCTCCTCCCCCTACCAGGTAACCCCAGAAGGACCTCGGCGAGGTTGGAGCGCGTCCACCCGGAGCGACGCGGGCCGGAGTCCGGGGAAACACGCTTACGGAAAGTAAACCAAAGTGTTTACTACTTCTACTGGTGGTAATACTATGCTATAGGAGGCGTTCAAAGCAGCGGTGGAGTGTGCTGGGCATCAGGACAGATGCAGACTGGTGCAGACAGATGTTCGCTGCAGAAACTGGAGGGGTACGATTCCGATAGACCGACGGGGAGGGCTTTGCTGTTCTGAAAATTATTTAAAAGAAAACATTAATGAAAGAACAATACCATTGCAATAAAATGAGTGAGAAGAAATGAAATGGAAGAAGAAGTTGTTTGGCAGCTTACCATAATACAACAGTCTCCCAACTACAGGTTCCTATCGCGCCAGTGTTTGGTGCGTCACAATGCCTCCATTCTGGTCCAGTACGAATTCCTGTCGACGTTCTGAACTGGTATTCGCTGCAGAAATGGGATGGTCTGTGAGGCGGATCCACCAACAGGGCTTTGCTGTTCTGAAAATGATTTAAAAGAAAACATTAATGAAAGAATAATGCCATTAGAATCAAATGAGTGAGAAGAAATTAAATGAAAGAAGAAGTTGTTTGGTAGCTTACCATAATGCAGAACAGCTTCTCCTCTACAGGCTGCTGTCTTGCCGGTGTTCGGTGCGTCACAATGCCGCCATTCCGGTCCAGTACGAATTCTAGTCAACTTTGTAAACCGGTACTCGCTGCAGAAAGAAGACGAGGTGTACTGAACTTTATTACAGGTGCTCGCTGCAGAAACGGGATTGTGATTCGGATGCACCGCTGGGGCTTTGCTGTTCTGGAAGTTATTTTAAAGAAAACATTAATGAACGAACAATGCTATTCCAATACAATCAGTGAGAAGAAGTAAAATGGAGGAACAAGTTGTTTGCCAGCTTACCATAATGCAGCAGCCTCTCGTCCGCAGGATGCTATCGTGCAAGTGTCGACTGCATCACAAGGTTGTAAATGCGCTTCTCTGGACTGTGGGAGAAAGGAGGCTTAAAGAACCCACACGGATGGGTGGCAACAATGTTTTATTTCGGCGGCAAACTGGCCGGAAACCCTACAGCCCAATCGCTCGCGTCCGAACGTCGGCGTTCTGACCCTCGGTTTTCCCATAGCCGTTTCACAATTTAATCTCCCGGCCGTGCACGTTTACCGTACGCTCGCCCGATGGAAGGCTCGGACACGCCAGAGAATCGTTAAAAGATCACGGAGGTTGGCAGTCGAACTGCACGCGTATTCTTTCCGTGGTCGGTATACTAGCCTCGAAGCCGGAAAACCCAAGATCCGCTAACATGCAAATTACAGAGTTTGATAATGGCGGCCGGGCCGCTCCTGGCATTCATATGCCTTCCAGTCTAGGCTCGCAATTCTGTTCTCAAGGAACCGGAGACTTTGCGGCGACTTGAAGAGTCGCGCCAAGGGGTAGCCGCCTAGTGACCGGTGGTCACTCGCGCCAGGGTAGCCTCTTCCAGGAGCGTGAACGACCGGTACCGAGACTTTTTTTTTTTACCTGGTGGGAGCGGCAGGGTAGTGCCGGACTCTTACTGGCTAAAACCCCACGGTGGCCATCCTCGGAGCTTAGTGGGGCGGCACCGGTCGCGTTTGACAAGAGTTCCCGGTGCCGCCCCGCGCCCGCCCCTCTCGGGGGGCACATCTCATGGTGGGGGAGAAAGCCATCCCCACTCTCGCGTAAGCGAGAGACGGAGGCGTCCCCCACCCCTGCGGGGAGGCACGGCTCGACCCACTCCATCGCTATCAGCGAAGGAGGAGCGAAGCCGTGTCTCCCGCTGTTCCATGGAACCTTCTTGACGGGACGTGCGACCACGACACGTCCCGCCCCACCTCGGGATCGTTTCTGCGGGCGACAGAGCCACCACTCTGCCGCCTCACGACCCCTTGGTGCGTACCCGGCCCGTCAGTGGGGCCGGGTACTCTGGCTACTGCGGGGGGGCTGCATCCCCCCGCGCGCGGCGGCGGCGAGGACGGGCCCTCGCCAAACGGAAGGGGTCCGTCCTCTCTTGCCGCCGCTCCGCCTCTTCCTTTTGGAGGAAGACCTCCTCACAAAATGTGAGGAAGGCCCTCCACGACCTCCCGCTGCCGAGGATCTCCTTAATGACCGTCGGCAGCGAGAGGTCCCGCCCAATATATCGGACGAGGACACGGCGCTGCTCCCTCCATGCAATATTGGAGGTTATGTTGCGCCGTGTCCCGGTCCCCATCACAATGGTAGCACTGTGCCGTCGCCTCCTTCCCGATGCGACACAGGTACTCACCGAAGCAACCGTGCCCGGTGAGCACCTACGTCGCGCGGTACGAGAGTAGCCCTCTGCCGCGACTCAACCAAGCTTCCAGTCTTGGAAGAATCGCCCCGACGGGTCTGTGGCGGGAGTGTTCTGGATCTTCCAGTCTCTCCCGCCACATCTCAACAACGAGCCGCCGGGTCTGGCGCTTGAGCGTCTCGACCGACCGTTCCGTGGGGACACCACCCGCGGCCCGACGGAGGGTGCGAAGACCGGAGTAGGTCATCGCATCGCCCACCGCCAGGATATCGAAGGGCGGAAACCTCGCCAATAGGGTGGCCGACGCCAGGGAGATCATGCGGTACCCTCGCACGACCCTCACGGCCATCCGGCGCTGTACCCCGAACAGCAGGGTACGATTGCGCCGACTGGCCGCCAGGTCGTCCGCCCAGACTGGTGCTCCATACAGCACCATGGAACGGACGACTCCCGCATACAGGCGTCAGACCCCTTCCCACGGTCCCCCGATGTTGGGCAGCAGGCGACCAAGAGCGCGTGCCGCCTTTTCAACACGGGGGATGAGCCGGTCGAAGTGCGCGTTAAAGGATGCATGCGATGCCATGCAAGCAAGAAGCGAAGAATTTGCTTCTCGCTTTGCTACCAGACTAATCGAAGGTGTTCGCTATTAGACTTCAACTATTAGACTAACGGAAGGTGGTCGCTGCAGAGACTGCAGAGAGTATTAGTTGTCATGGTTCGTTTCAGAAAGACAGGGAGACTAAGATACAGAAGAGCCATAAGCACAGTGTAACAGAGTGTTCGCACAGCAAAATTGTGGGGAAAGTGTGTGCATGTGCCTACTGTTCAACTATTAGACTAATGGAAGGTGTTCGCTACAGAGACGGTCACTGGATTGAAGTGACCAACTATCATGGGAACGTATTCTACAACTCTTGTATTATTTGGCTGTTCTGCCATTCCAACACTCTGTGCTATTAGTTCTGATGGTTCGTTTCAGAAAGGCAGGGAGACTAAGATACTGAAGAGCCACAAGCACAGTGTAATAGAGTTTTCGCACAGCAGAATTGTGGGGAATGTGAGTGCATATCTCTACTGTCCTACTATGAAAGTAAAACACTACTTCTACTGGTGCTAATACTATACTATAGGAAGCGCTCAAAGCAGCGACGGCGTGTGCTGAACTTCAGGACAGGTGCAGACTGGTGTAGACAAATGTTCGCTGCAGAAACTGGAGGGGTGCGATTCCTATAGACCGACGGGGAGGGCTTTGCTGTTCTGAAAATGATTTAAAAGAAAACATTAATAAAGGAAGAATGCCATTACAATAAAATGAGTGAGAAGAAATGAAATGGAAGAAGAAGTTGTTTGGCAGCTTACCATAATACAACAGTCTTCCGACTACAGGTTCCTATCGCGCCAGTGTTTGGTGCGTCACAATGCCGCCATTCTGGTCCAGTAAAAATTCCTGTCGACGTTCTGAACTGGTATGCGCTGCAGAAATGGGATGGTGTAGTGGTCACTGCATATAATAGTAATATTAAATATTGTAAATAATTTTTCAGCCCCACGGTGATACTCCCGAAGGAACATGGCTCCCCGGTGCCATCCCGGCGGTCCGCGTCGCCACTTTAGGCAAGGCTAGGAGACAGCCTACTGTAAGTAAAAGAATATTGTGCCATCACTACGAATTGCCTTACTTGAGTAATCAATGTAGAATACAATTAAATTTCATGCATTTCACATTTTCAGACCATCAGGCTGCTTACACACCATCCGCTCCTAGCACATTGGAAACGAGAAACTGCGGCTTTATGGTAAAATACAAACTATCTAGCTTGTTCTTTTAAATATTAATGAAATGTGTAGACAGCATTTCGTTAATTATATTGGAATGGCATTGTTCATTAATTTATGTTTTCTGTTGAATATTTTCCAGAGCAGCAAGACTTCCCACTTCGGTGCACTCGTCTCGCAGGCCGTCCCGTTTCTGCAGTGAGCACCAGTTTACAAATGTGGACAGAAATTCAAATTGGACTCCAAGGATGACCTTGTGACGGGGTAGAATAGCCCGTCCCAAGACTCCCGCTCTGCCGCGAGCCCGCCTCGCACTCGCCGCTCAACCGAACAACCGTTGCACCAAGGGGATCCGCCCAAAAGAACGAATACTTTTCTAATGCGCCTATCACTTCCATCGAGCCCCATCTAGCGACACTACCAGCGAGTCGATCGAGGAGCGGGAGATAAGCTCGAGGAGAAAGGACACGACGAGTCCTGCCTACGAGCCATACCGAGGGTGCAGATACGCTGCATGACGTGTCGATCAGGCCGCTCTAACCCTGGACAGACGACGCACGACGCAACAGTGACAGACCGACGGACGTACTAGGAGCTCCTAGCTTTCGCTGGCTGAAGCGGCTTTTCTCCCGCTCCCTGCGCTTCCAGCGACAGCCCCGTCGGCCTCTCTCTCGAGAAGAGAGCGATGGCGCAGATCGGGGCTCTCGTGGAGGTCAAACTGACCCGCTTCCGGGAGGAGCTCTTCCCGGTGCGGGCGGTGAGGCCACCATTGGGTGCGAAGGCGGCGACTCGGACGGGTGGGTGTCAGCCCGTTCGGGCCGCCGCTTCTTCCGCGGAGGCTCCGGCGGTGGACGGTACAGTCCGCCGCCGGAAGAAGAAGGGAAAGAAGGGTGGGGCAGCATCCAAAGCTGCCCAACCACCCAAGGGTTCACCGAGCGCTGGCGGGCCCCCCGCGCCACCTCCGCTCACACCTTCCACACAGGGAGAAACATGGGCGACGGTGGTGGGGAGGCGGGGGAAAGGTAAGGCCGCGCCTAAGGCACCGTCAGCTGGGGCTCGGCGAGTGGCCACAAAGTTGGCCAAGGTCATCCCTGGACGCCCTCCGAAAACCGCGGCGGTAACGCTGACGGTTCCGGAGGGGTCCAGGATGACGTATGCCGAGGCGATGTCCCGGGCCCGCGAGCATATCAAGCTCGCCGACCTGGGCATCGCCGAGGTAAGGTCGAACAGGGGGTCTCATTCTTGAGATCCCCGGTGTCGACGGTGCCGCTAAGGCGGATAAGTTGGCGGCGGCGATGGCCGGGATCTTTGATGGGGCGGAGGCACGTGTTGCCCGCCCCTCAAAGAAGGCTGAGCTGAGGGTGACCGGGCTCATCGAGTCCGTCACCGTCGGCGAGGTCGTCTCGGCCATCGCCAAGGGCGGGGGCTGCAAGGGGGAGGAAGTGACGGCCGGGGAAATCCGGTCGTCCTCCTCCTCCAAGTTGGGCTCGCTTTGGCTGCGATGCCCGGCCACCGCCGCCAGGAAAATGGCGCAGGCGGGCCGCCTAGTGGTGGGGTGGACCTCCGTCAAGGTGGAGGCACTGGCTGCACGGCCGCTGCAGTGTTACCGCTCTCTTGAGGCGGGGCACGTGCGGCGGCAGTGCAAGTCCGGTGCCGACCGTAGCCGCCGCTGCTACGCATGCGGCGAGGAGGGTCACAAGGCGGGCGGCTGTAAGGCCGGAAAGCCCCGGTGCCCGCTCTGCGGGGACCTCGGGCGCCCGGCCGACCACCGCCTTGGTGGCAAGGCCTGCCGCGCTGCCAGCCGAAAGGCGGCCGTCAAGCAGGCTGCAGCCTCCGCCAAGCTTCCCCCCAAAAAGGGGAAAGGACCGGCAGGAGGAAAGGGGGGCAAGGGCGGATCATCGGGCGTTCGGAAAGTTTCCGACGTCCTGGTGGTTCCGCCCTTGAAGGTGCCGGGAAAAGCTTCGGCCCCGAAGTCCACGCCTGGGCCGAAAAGCGCTGTACCCTCCAAGCCAACTCGGCTGGAGGGGGAGGGCGTGGTAGCGGGGCCGAAGCCGGTCAAGATGGAGGGGGGCTTAGGGGGGGGGGGGGGGGCATGGACATTGAGTAACAATGTCCCAACGCCTCCTCCAAGCCAACCTCAACCACTCGCGCAGGGCCCAGAACCTCCTGGTTCAAACCCTGCGCGAGTGAAGAGTGGGTTTGGCGATCGCGGCGGAGCCGTACGTAGTCCCGCCCAATAACTATAATTGGGTCGGGGACGCGTCCGGCCCTGTCGCGATCATTTTCAGCATGTGGCCCGACTCCCCCTCTGCTCAGCCCTGGAGCAGGGGCGGGGATGCGTGGCCGTACAGTGGGGGAACCTCGCGGTGGTGGGGTGTTACATCTCGCCCAACTGCGGCCTCGATGATTTCGAGGCGTACCTGGGTGCGGTCGGTGGGTGCATTCCCCGCGCACGGCCGCGCCCGGTACTCGTCCTGGGGGACTTTAACGCTCACGCTCGAGCGTGGGGCAGCCCCCGAGACAACGCAAGGGACGGGGTGTTGCTCGACTGGGTGGCGCAGCACGATCTCCGGTTGGTGAACCGGGGGTCCGTTAGCAAGTGCGTGCGGTGGCAGGGGGAGTCGATCGTCGATCTGACTTTCGGCTCTCCGGCCGCCGTGTGTCGGGTAGGCGGGTCGCGGAAGAGCGCCAAACACTCTCTGACTACCTGTATCTTACGATGGAGATGGCCGCCGCTCCGACGCGCCGCCCAGCAGCGAGCAACCCTCGGGGAGGAGGGCACACCCCATCACCGCGATGGGCGCTGAAGCGCCTTGACCGGGACGCCCTGATGGCGGCAGCTATCGCCGTGGCCTGGCCGGACGGGTCGGGAGACGAGGAGGAGTTTCCCGACCCGGACGCGGGGGCGGAGTGGTTCCGGGGTAGAATGACGTCGATCTGCGACGTCGCGATGCCCCAGGCCAGGCCGCCCCGCGTCGGCGGGGTGTACTGGTGGTCTCAAGATCTGGCGGCGCTACGTACGGTGTGCGTGCGCCGCCGACGCCAGTACACCCACGCCCGGAGATGGCGGAATCAGGCTCCGGCTGGGGTGCCCCCGCTGTATGCGGCGTATCGCGAGTCCGTGGTCGCCCTGCAGCGGGCCATCCGAGCTGCCAAGGCCCGTGCCTGGGACGAGCTCGTCGCCACCCTGGAAGGAGATCCGTGGGGGCGCCCATACAAAATCGTTATGGGACGACTGCGTCCCTGGGTGCCCCCCACGACGGAGCTCCTTGACCCCCAGTTCCTCGACCGGGTGGTGGGTACTCTGTTCCCTACCGGCGCAGAGGACCCCGCCCCCGGCCGGCTTCTCCCACACTTTGTGTGGGACGGGGCCAGTATGGGGGTCAGTGGCGACGAGCTACGTGCGGCGGTGACCCGTCTCAGGGCCCGCGCGAACAAAGCGCCGGGCCCGGACGGCATCCCAGGCAGGGCCTTGGCCATGGCCATGGGCATCCTCGTCCCGCGCCTCGGGCAGCTTTTTAACAGCTGTCTGAGGCACGGAAGGTTCCCCCGCTGCTGGAAGCGGGCGCGGATGGTCCTCATTCGGAAGGAAGGGCGGCCCGCAGACTCTCCCTCCGCGTACCGGCCCATTTGCTTGCTGGACGAGGCGGGCAAACTCTTCGAAAGAGTTATTGCCAACCGCCTCGTCCGCCGGCACCTGTCGGCGACAGGTCCGGACCTCGACGACGGGCAGTTCGGCTTCCGTCGGGGACGATCGACGATAGAGGCGATTAAGCGTCTAAGGTCCCTGACGGAGTCGGCTGCAAGCCGGGGCAGGGTATGCATCGCTATATCATCAGATATAGTTAATGCATTCAACACCCTGCCCTGGTGGGTCATCAGGGAGGCGCTCGAGCACCATCGAGTGCCCCCTCAACTACGGGCCGTCGTCGGGGACTACCTCGCCGACAGGAGCATAACGTTTATGGGCCGGACGCAGGAGTACGTGAGGGGGACGTACACCGGGGTTCCGCAGGGGTCCGTTTTGGGCCCCCTGTTATGGGACCTCGGCTACGATTACGTCTTGCGGGCTGCACTCCCCGCTGATTCCACGTTGATCTGCTATGCAGACGACACCCTCGTGGTAGTCAGCGGGGAGGACGGGATGAGGACCATCCGTGTGGCGGAGATGGCGGTGGCCTGTGTCGTCGCCCGAATTCACCGACTGGGCCTTCGTGTGGTCCCGCAGAAGACCGAGGCGATCTGGTTTTACAGTGGCCAACGCTCTGCGGGACCGCTACGCCAGCGGTGGGTAGCGGTGAGAGGCGCCCGTGTCCAGGTGGGAGATACCATGAAATATTTGGGTCTCACCCTGGACGGCCTCTGGCGCTTTAACGCGCACTTCGACCGGCTCATCCCCCGTGTTGAAAAGGCGGCACGCGCTGTTGGTCGCCTGCTGCCCAACATCGGGGGACCGTGGGAAGGGGTCTGACGCCTGTATGCGGGAGTCGTCCGTTCCATGGTGCTGTATGGAGCACCAGTCTGGGCGGACGACCTGGCGGCCAGTCGGCGCAATCGTACCCTGCTGTTCGGGGTACAGCGCCGGATGGCCGTCAGGGTCGTGCGAGGGTACCGCATGATCTCCCTGGCGTCGGCCACCCTATTGGCGAGGTTTCCGCCCTTCGATATCCTGGCGGTGGGCGATGCGAAGACCGGAGTAGGTCATAGATCCGCTCCGTACGGCTGCTGTCATACAGGCGCCGTGGCACTATATTGCGAGTGCCTCCACGAATCTGGCTGGTATTTATTTGACGGGGTTCGGGCCCCTGTACTAGGGAGCGGCCTGGGAGTGCCAATCCCGGTTTATCTCCTGTACCCTCCCGTGGTACCACCGCGGCAGAACGACAGACCATCCCCCCGAACGGGAAGAACGGCCCCGCAACGCGACTGCCTCTCGTGTGAGTGTGATGTAATGTGTGTGTGTTTCTGTGTGCGTGTGTTCCCCCGCAGTGGACCACCTCCAAGAGGCAGCACACCACGGGGGAATGTGTGTAAGGTGAGTGTAAGAGTAAGTGTAAGTGCTCGTTTTGGTCCGCGGCGACCGCTTACGCAAGTCGCAACCCTCTAGTTAGAACCGGAGGGGCCCCCTATCCGCCACCCGGGGACGCGCCGTGTCGGAGACCAGCAACTCCCTCCGCCGTACTGGTGGGTCGTGGGAACGACTTAGAGTCGGCCCAACAGCACCAGTACCGCGGCACGGACCGGTACCGAGACCTACAGAGATTTTAGGCAGGCAGGTAACTTCGCTGGGCTTACCGTGATCTACTACTTCCGCTCCTCGAATTCTCCTCAAGCTCGTCTTTCCTCGCACTATGGATCTCGCACTCGCACGCTGCTCGCACGTCGACAGTCGCTCACAAAGTGAGGAGCTTCCGGTCCTACTCAAATTTTTCCCAGAGTTACGTTGCCGCCTTATGTTATCGATCTCTCGGTGCCGCCGCGCCGATCGGTATCGATCGGTGTCGAGAGCTCGCGTATCGATCCCGCGCGCTGGGATCGACCGCCTCGCTAAGCTTCGCTTTCCGCCGCTGCCTTCAGCCAGCGAAAGCTAGGAGCTCCTAGTACGTCCGTCGGTCTGTCACTGTTGCGTCGTTCGTCGTCTGTCCAGGGTTAGAGCGGCCTGATCGACACGTCATGCAGCGTATCTGCACCCTCGGTATGGCTCGCAGGCAGGACTCGTCGTGTCCTTTCTCCTCGCTGGTAGTGTCGCTAGATGGGGCTCGATGGAAGTGATAGGCGCATTAGAAAAGTATTCGTTCTTTTGCGCGGATCCCCTTGGTGCAACGGTTGTTCGGTTGAGCGGCGAGTGCGAGGCGGGCTCGCGGCAGAGCGGGAGTCTTGGGACGGGCTATTCTACCCCGTCACAAGGTCATCCTTGGAGTCCAATTTGAATTTCTGTCCACATTTGTAAACTGGTGCTCACTGCAGAAACGGCACGGCCTGCGAGACGAGTGCACCGAAGTGGGAAGTCTTGCTGCTCTGGAAAATATTCAACAGAAAACATAAATTAATGAACAATGCCATTCCAATATAATTAACGAAATGCTGTCTACACATTTCATTAATATTTAAAAGAACAAGCTAGATAGTTTGTATTTTACCATAAAGCCGCAGTTTCTCGTTTCCAATGTGCTAGGAGCGGATGGTGTGTAAGCAGCCTGGATGGTCTGAAAATGTGAAATGCATGAAATTTAATTGTATTCTACATTGATTACTCAAGTAAGGCAATTCGTAGTGATGGCACAATATTCTTTTACTTACAGTAGGCTGCCTCCTAGCCTTGCCTAAAGTGGCGACGCGGACCGCCGGGATGGCACCGGGGAGCCATGTTCCTTCGGGAGTATCACCGTGGGGCTGAAAAATTATTTACAATATTTAATATTACTATTATATGCAGTGACCACTACACCATCCCATTTCTGCAGCGAATACCAGTTCAGAACGTCGACAGGAATTTTTACTGGACCGGAATGGCGGCATTGTGACGCACCAAACACTGGCGCGATAGGAACCTGTAGTCGGAAGACTGTTGTATTATGGTAAGCTGCCAAACAACTTCTTCTTCCATTTCATTTCTTCTCACTCATTTTATTGTAATGGCATTCTTCCTTTATTAATGTTTTCTTTTAAATCATTTTCAGAACAGCAAAGCCCTCCCCGTCGGTCTATAGGAATCGCACCCCTCCAGTTTCTGCAGCGAACATTTGTCTACACCAGTCTGCACCTGTCCTGAAGTTCAGCACACGCCGTCGCTGCTTTGAGCGCTTCCTATAGTATAGTATTAGCACCAGTAGAAGTAGTGTTTTACTTTCATAGTAGGACAGTAGAGATATTCACTCACATTCCCCACAATTCTGCTGTGCGAAAACTCTATTACACTGTGCTTATGGCTCTTCAGCATCTTAGTCTCCCTGCCTTTCTGAAACGAACCATCAGAACTAATAGCACAGAGTGTTGGAATGGCAGAACAGCCAAATAATACAAGAGTTGTAGAATACGTTCCCATGATAGTTGGTCACTTCAATCCAGTGACCGTCTCTGTAGCGAACACCTTCCATTAGTCTAATAGTTGAACAGTAGGCACATGCACACACTTTCCCCACAATTCTGCTGTGCGAACACTCTGTTACACTGTGCTTATGGCTCTTCTGTATCTTAGTCTCCCTGTCTTTCTGAAACGAACCATGACAACTAATACTCTCTGCAGTCTCTGCAGCGAACACCTTCCGTTAGTCTAATAGTTGAAGTCTAATAGCGAACACCTTCGATTAGTCTGGTAGCAAAGCGAGAAGCAAATTCTTCGCTTCTTGCTTGCATGGCATCGCATACATCCTATTCGTAGCAAGACAGTGATATCTTCTCAGCGAAGACAATTAAAACTAATACCCTTCAAACATCTTGCTGCGAATATGTTTAGTAAACGCGTTTAGAAAGTGTCAAAATCTTTTACTAGGTCTATTTTCGATAGCAGTCGCCTTTACTTAAGGTACCACATACAAGTAAAATGTTCAAAAATGGTTAAAAATATCGTATTTTTTTCTTACATATGATTTTTTTTCTCAAAAAATGATTATATACATATTTAAGTATACATAGCAAGCTATGCATCCTGTAAATTTCATTACGATATTTGCAGTGGTTAGCGCGCCACAGCGACTTTCGTGCCGCTGAGTGAAAGCAGCCGGTGAGGGAGGGTAGCCAGGCGGTCGCGGCCGAAATTTTACCCTCTCCATTTACGCTTTGGGAGTTCTGTAGCCTGACTTCCCCTCACGCGCTTTCTACCTACACATGCTGCGCGCCTTGTAGCCACGCTATGCGTCTCTATTTGAGATTTGAAGTGAGACGGGGACCCTCCTCCGTTCACTTTCTTAACATAGAGAGTGAGTCTAATTCTCGTTATATATATGTTTAAAGAAACACACGCGATATATTGGACAGATTTTTATTCTAATTTTATCCCCTTTCTATAGTTCCGTGGAATAGTATTCATAGTTGCACCTGTAAACAACATCAGTAGAGCAGTACTTGTTTCTCTCACTAATAACAAAAAAAATATTTAAAAAAAATGTGACCGACTTCGAAAACTGACAAAGTTCCAGAGAGCTGAAAACTAAAAGAGCTGAAAAGTGAAAAATAAGTAACACAAAAAATGCTCTGAAAAGTAAAAGATGACTTCTTGTTGTCATGGATACAGAAATTTGCATCAAGCCTAAATATTCTGCAACTTTTCGGAGGCGGCGCAAATATAAGTAAAATATTACAAAAGTCACGAAATCCTCACACTCAAATCTGGAAATACTCGTAGCCTCTATGTACTGTGACGTTACGCATGACGCCTGTTACAAAGCGTCTCCTCACTCAAATTTAGCGCCGCTGTAGCAGCGGCAAATAGCGTCTCCAATACTGTTCGAGCGAGATCAAGGAAGTAAATATTAACGTCTATATTATCGTCCGAGCCTATAAGGAAGCAGCAAGCAGGGACGACCATCCACCCTGCGCACCCGAAGTCACCAAATCTGCCAGCCCAGAGGAATCGGCTCGACCAGGACGGGCATTAAGGGGTCAGCAGCCTCCGAAGGGGTCTCCAACGAAGAGGTCATCGAGGGAGATCACCGGGTGGTGAGGCAGGCGACCCCGAGGCACCCAGCTTCAGAAGAGGACGACCTTCCTTGCCGTCTCTTCCAAGCGGGGTTGGCGCCCTGTTGGGCATACGGCCCTGGCGTCGCTTGTCCGAGGGCACTGCGAGTCCCTGAGTGCGCGGTAGGACCCGGCGACCAATAAGCGATCGATTTCGGGGACAAAGACGGCTAGGCGAACGTTAGGGCAAAGAGCGTAGAATTCGGCACTCTTGTGCTGACGATTAACGCGAGCGGACGTGCGATCCCACAATCCCCGAGCGAAATACTGGCGGACAAAGGGGGAGACTAGCGAACTAAAGCGTACTCTAAGACGGAAGGAAGGAAGGAAGACACCCTTTCCAAATTAATTAGTCGCCAACACTTTATTCACTAGCGGTAAGCGAACATCCTTCCCAACTAGCTTTTGTAAGGGACTACCTCCTTCGGTGGATCCCAGCTAGCCGCTTCGTTGTCTCTCAGCCCTTCTGGCTTTCGACCTATCGACTGTAAGTTTCCGTTCTCGCTTTCGCGACTTGATCTCTCTTTTGGTGTTTGATCCTTTGCTTTTCCGAATGAGATATTGTGTAGACTGAGATCTTCCTGCAGGCTGATAGCGTCAGCCAAGAGTCACTTCATAAAGTTCAGATTTTGCGGATTCTGTTAAATCATTAGCGCTGGTCAACTGCGTCGAGCTATCGATCATCTCCATGTAACTTTCGACTTGTCCAACTTGCAACCACGTGCTTCGCCCGAGGTTGCTGATGAACACCTCGAGCGGAGACCATTCTTTCTGCTTCATTGTCGAAATAAAATATCAACTAGCTCAATCCTGGCTTGTTCACTCGTGTCGAACCCACGTGCTCTCCTTATTGTCTGATCTAGCCTAAGCAATCTTGTCAGCCGCCTCGGGAGATTCTCTGTTGCCGTTCCTTAGCGCCTTAGTTGTCGAGTGGCTGTTCGAGGCCGATTGTGTTAGAGTTTTGAGTGGCTGTCCGAAGCCTATTTTGTTGAAGTTTTGTGTGGCTGTTTGAAGCCTAAAGAATCTATTTGAGTGGCATCTCTGATGCCTGGCGCCCATTCCGGATTTGCTAAGGAATCGTAGGCTTCGAATCTCCCGACCCGAAGTATCGGGAAAATTATCGTGAGAGGAAAATTATAAGAGTTGGGAAATTCAGTTCTCCCCTTTAGATTCAGAGTCTTCATACACTAACGAAAAAGTTTGATACATTATTCTCGAGCCTGGCTTTCGAGCGAGACTCGAGAATATTTCTTTATTTTCCTGATAGTACATATATATGTACAAATTGAAGGGGCGAAGTATACCCTATCGAATATGCTAATATTGTTAACATTAACTGGTCTGGTATTCGACAATTCCGAATAATTCCGACATCTCATAGGTGTAGGTTAATCTAGCAAATACGCATATATGTATAACAGACTGCGCCAATAGAACTATCATTACTCTCCTGTGTACCATTTTGTTTTCGTCAATCATTAAAGTCGTCCTGTGGTTGGACTGGTAGATATATAGGGATAGAGATAGATTGAAAGAGAGAGAGAGAGAGATTGAGAGGCAGGAGGAAGAGTACGAAAGCAAGACTGAGAAAGCACGGGTAAGAAAGAAAATACGGATAAGCGCGGGTAAGACACACCAGTATTTGCCAGTAATATTTTACTTATATTTGCGCCGCCTCCGAAAAGTTGCAGAATATTTAAGCTTGATGCAAATTTCTGTATCCATGACAACAAGAAGTTATTTTTTACTTTTCAGAGCATTTTTTGTGTTGCTTATTTTTTACTTTTCAGCTCTTTTAGTTTTCAACTCTCTGGAACTTTGTCAGTTTTCGAAGTCGGTCACATTTTTTTTTAAATATTTTTTTTTATTTGATGCTTTTTAGTATAGGAAATCAATAAATTGATGGTTCGTGGTCGAATTCATTTTGAATTTCACCGTTGCACTGGTGTAACAGTTATAGACGAAGAAATGTAGCCGAATTTGTTGAAGAAAGAAAAGCTTGTACATTCCGAAATTTATGCAAGAAGGTGTACCGCGAGAACTACCCTTATAAGTTACCAATCGACAATGGAAAGATCGGTGTTTATGTAATAACAGTTGTTAATGTTAAAGAATTTCGGACACATTTATATTGGGGCCAAAGTGCGAGCATCCTCTATAAGATATAAGAGGTTTCATCCCGATCAGTCCATTCATCGCAGAGATATCGCCGGACAAACGAAATTTTAGTAGATACTTATAAGCCACTAAAAATTCGAGTTTTAAGCAATAACAATGGTTAATGTTAAACAATATCGACAAAATTTATATTGGGACCAAGCTGTGAGCATCCTCTATAATGTAGACAAGGTTTCATCAAGATCGGTCCATCCATCTCGGAAATATCGCCGGAAAAACGAAATTTCTAGTAGAAACGTGAAATCAGCGCGAAATTCGGGTTTTAAGCAATAACAATGGTTAATGTTAAACAATTTCGACAAAATTTATATTGGGACCAAGCTGTGAGCATCCTCTATAATGTAGACAAGGTTTCATCAAGATCGGTCCATCCATCTCGGAAATATCGCCGGACAAACGAAATTTATACTAGAAACGCGAAATCAGCGAAAAGTTCGGTTTTTATGCAATAACAATGATTAGCGTTAAACAATTTCGAAAAAATTTATAATGGGACCAAACTGTGAGCATCCTCTATAAGATAGGCAAGGTTTCATCCCGATCGGTCCACCCATCTCAGAGTTCTCGCCGGACAAACATTAAAAAAAAAAAAAAAAAAAATATATATATATAGCGATCGAATTGAGTACCTCCTCCTTTCGAAGTCGGTGAAAAGGGCATATATGTGCCTCCAAAATTTACTTCCCGAGAACAGGGAAAAAGGGCAATTGGGTCTTTTCATACTAAGGATTTTTCTATGTTTAACAAGAGATAGGCAAGTACTGCCAAAGACGGCTCCCACTTTTATTTTAATGTTTTAGACATTTTGTGTATACATACATGAGACTTTAATTTTTGTCACGAGTTTTGGTCACGAGAAACATAAAAAAGGAACTGAAATTTACATATGATCTGCAAACTGTAGTAAAAACTCATTTTTGCTTACGAATATTGAAAAATGTGGAGAAACAACAACCCTTATAATGTATGAATTAATCCTGATCACTGAGAAATCGTAATGTATAATCACAGTAATCTCGTGTGATAAATATAGTATCTCATTTTAGTCAAAATCGACGATTTGATGCAAAAGAACTGATCTGTCTTAAGAAAAGTGGCAGCCAACCCTGGCTTGCGGGCCGCTCAATGTGTCAAATGGAGACAGGCGCAGCTTGTCTTTATCTAAGCTAGGCTGATCCTATTGGGTCAGGCAACCAATACCGAGGCTTAGATGCATAGTGCTAGGACCGCGACGCACCCAAGTGTCAACGGAAGTGGCAGTGACTGCACTTGGGAGAGGCAAATCTCGCATGCTTTCTCTCAGCGGCCCGACTATAGTCTACTAATAGTTAACGGAGGAAATTGTAATAATTCTATATTATATTGTAGCTTGCCACCGCTTTCCCGAGTTCGCCGTTCTCGTTGGCCAGCCAGGAAAGCGAGGAAACTTCGACCGAGCCTCCTCTCTGAATCCCGAGTCCTCTGGGCGCGTAAAGGGTGCCAGGCCCCGTGACCGAGACCAAAATTTATAAGAATATGCTACCCAGAGGAGATGGAAAACTCGAGCGAGAGAGAAAGCTCGGTGGGAAACGCGAATGTTGGCCCGGCTGGCCAGATGTAATGGGAGAGGGGCGGGGAACAAGGGAGACCGGTGACGACACACTGGGCGAACGAATAGCTAAAGAATGTTACCAAGAAACTGTGTTAAATAACAGCGCCCTGTTTATTTATGTCGGGCGGACCGACGGTGTTATAATTAATTAACCTACGGCAAATCGAGCTAACGCGCTCTCGATCCTAGGCCACAGGGGCGAATCGATCGGCCATCGATCGCGAATCCCGGCAAGAAGTGGCAAGATGGCGGCCACTTTGTTCGGCGAACGCAGTCTAAAATGCTACCACGCGACTCAGATGCGAAGTGCGAATTCGCACCAAGGAAGGCAGGGCACAAACAGGCTTATTAAACTCTAATAGCAAATACAACAAGTACGAGGAACCCGACTACTGGGCTCGGAACTTTACGCAAAGATCCCAAAGGATAGGGGAAGAGGGTATGAGGCTTACCGCGATCTTTTAACGGCCGGTGCTAAATGCCGATTTCCTCCTTAATCCAGGCTCTCTGGTCCCTATGGAAACTTCAGTCGTCTGGCTATGATTGTAATTTTCGGAATTCTGGCTCTCTCGCTCTCTCGTCACACTCACTATAGGCACAAAGAAAATCGCTCGGAAAAGACGCTACGGCTAGCTAACGCTCCGGTGGTCGCAATCTGAGTGACGAGAGAGAGCCCCTAATTCGCTAAGCGGCCTCACACCCTCAGCGCCGCTACCCCCAAATCCTCCCGTGGCTCCATCCGTTAGACGGTGTCGAAATCGATCCCGCGCGTTAGGATCGACTTCGACCTCATGTATCGACCGCCTTGGGCGATCCGCCGAGCTGAGCAGGTCGAACATCAAGAGCGACGGGCATCCAACGTCGTCACCTCGCTGTCCCTCGGTTGGTTGTCCGTCCTCAGGGGCGTCTCCAGCGTCGGCTGGACGGGCCCCAGCTTATCCGGCCTGGCAGGTTGCGCATCCCTGTGAGCCGGACTCTCCTCCTCGCCGAAACGGATAGCCGTCCCACTAGGTGGCTCAGTCCGTCGCGCCTGCCTAGGTGCCTCTCGGCGTTCCAATTCGCATTAAATGCCTGTTATTCTTGCCTGTGCCTGCCTTGGAGCGACGATGCCAGGCTAGCCCGCGCGTACGAGTGTGAGAGAGAGAGAGAGAGAGAGAGAGAGAGAGAGAGAGAGAGAGAGAGAGAGAGAGAGAGAGAGAGAGAGAGAGAGAGAGAGACACGGCGGGCGTTCGCCCGGCCTCCCTTGCTGGAGCGAGGAGTACTTGTGGCGAGGCAAACTAGCCCCGTCACAATTGTTATTAAATAATATCATTTTAAATATCTATAACGTTTATAGGCATTTTCTGCAAGAGGGAGATTGCCAGGAGTGATTGGTGCCATAGATGGATGCCACATCCAAATCAAGCAGCCACAGCATAATGCTGTGGACTATTACAATAGGAAAGGTGTCCATTCTATGATTTTACAAGGTAGGAGACCAGTTTTTTATGCTTAAATAATCCTTATGTAATAAATCGTGTATGACACAAACACTAATTTGAAATCTGTATTATAGGCATTTGTGATGCCAGTGGAAAATTTATCGATGTCGTGATCGGCATGCCTGGGCGTATGCATGATGCCCGTATTTTTAGAAACAGTGAGGTTTACATGCGGCTCACAGACGGAGAAAACCCCCTGATCCCAAGCAGTTACCATTTGCTAGGGAATTCTGCGTATCCTCTCATGGAAAATTTAATGACGGCATACAGGGATAATGGACATCTATCGCCTGTGCAGTCGGCGTTTAATACGCAGTTATCGTCATTGCGTTCAGCTATCGAGCGATGTTTCGGCCGGTTGAAAGGCAAATTTCGGAGGCTGTTCAACCTAGACATTGCAGATTTGCAACTAGGTAAAGAGATTATTGCTGCTTCATGTGTGCTGCATAATTTTATTTTAATGCATGAAGGTGAACAAATGTATGCCGAATTAAATGAAGATGTGAATGAGGTGGATTTGAATGAAGAAGGGAGAGATGCATATCCCAATGCAATATTTAAACGCGATGGACTTGCCAATAATTTATAATATTTATATATGAATAATGTACTGAATAAAAGTCCTTAAAAACGAGTTATCTTTAGTCATTATATTACCACAATCATTTCTTTGTCGAGTATATATAGTAAAAGGAAATACTTGCAATGAATTTATGTTTATAACAAGATAATTTTCATAGTTCGGATTTAAATGTGTATAAGAAAAAGTTGTTATTGGGATCGAAAAATATATTTATACACCTTTTTTTCATTTATATACCCGCTAAATAATTAGGGAGATGCAGGACAGAATCTTCTAATTTTTGAACATTTTTAGAACAATTGAAGTAACCAAACCAATCACTTGATAAGAAAAGCCATTTGCAATTTTGTTAAGTTACAGTTTAGAGAAACAAGAAGAGAGTTACAAGTACCTTTCAAATGAAATTATTGAATCTCCCGAGACGGCCAAACAGGTGCTTCGGCTAGATCAGACAACAAGGAGAGCACGTGGGTTCGACACGAGTGAACAAGCCAGGATTGAGCTAGTATTGATGATTTTATTTCGACAATGAGGCAGAGAAAGAGTCCCTCGCTCGAGGTGTTCATTGGCAACCTCGGGCGAAGCACGTGGCTGCGAGTTAGAATAGTCGAAGTCACATTCAGATGTTCGCTAGCTCTACGCAGATGATCGGCGTTAATAGATTTCCCGAATTCTCGATGTTCAGAATTCTACAGATTTTCTACAAGTGACTCTTGGCTGACTTCGTCAGCCCGCAGGAAGATCTCAGTTTACATAATCAGGAATATCAGAAAGAATTGTAGCTCAGAATGATCTGGACAATAGATCGGAAATGGAAAACTTACAGTCGAAAAGCGAGAGGGCCTTAAGGGCCGAGAAACAGCGAATCTCTAGCTGGGATCTCACAAAGAAGTCAGTCCCTCACAAAAGCTAGAGCGGAAAGGAGTTCGCTTACCGATAGTTATTGTTTGCTCGCAAAGCGCCGCTAGTCCGGAAGATCGGGGGATCGTTAGTCTCTTCCCTCCTTCCTTCCTTCCTTCTTACAAGCGCTAATTCGAAAGTCGCAAGAGGTTTGTTAGTCGGCAGTCGCTCTTTGTTCGGGATTCGGTAGTCGCTGGTTTTCCGCTCGCTCGCCTCGACAGTCAGCACAAGAATGCCGAATTCTGCGCGCTATTCCCTAACGCTCGTCTAGCCGCCTTTGTCCCCGAAATCGATTTCTATTGGTCGCTGGATCCTACCGCGCGCGCAGGGCTCGCTGTGCCCTCGGGTGAACGACGCCAGGGCCGTAGGCCCTCTGAGCGCCAACCCTGCTTCGTCGAGACGACAATTGGTCAAGCCTCCCACGATGCAAGGGCAACTCGGGGTCGCTTGCCTCACCACCCGGCTCCTCCAACGGTGACCGGTCGTCTTCGGATGCCGTCGAAGACTGTTCATCCCCTTAATGTTCACCCTGGTCGGGCCGAGTTCCTCTGGGCTGGCAGATTTAGCGATTTGGGGTGCTGTGGGTTGATGGTCGTCCCTGGTTTGCTTCTCCCTTATTGGCTCAGACGAATTCGCAGTCGTTAATATTGTCGTCAGATCGCTAGGATTTCCCTGCTTGGAGACGCTCTTCTCTAATATCGCGCGGCGCTAGTTTTAAACGGGTGGAGATAGCCTTTTTGTGACTTACGTCGAAAACGTAACGTCACAACTCTCCCCACACACCAAAAAGGACCGAAGGTCCGCCCGCGAATTTACTCTAAGTCTACTGGTTTGTCCGCGACTCTAATAGGGGCGAGAGTTGGCCCGTGCCTGCAGACACGAGTAACGTCACAACTCTCCCCACACACCAAAAAGGACCGAAGGTCCGCTCGCGAACAAAACCATTCCTTAATTCGCTGCGTCTCCAATAAGGTGTCTCAATAGCCACAAAACAAACACAAATAACTCAAAAAACTGATAACCTACCGGTGTTTAGTGCAAGACATTGCATTTATCGATAATTCTGACGACTGTAAGTCCATTTTTATTAGTTAAGCCAATTCTAGATCTTCCTGCTGGCTTTCCTATATCGATAGTTCCTTTCTAATTATCGCTATATTTGGTTTCTTTCGATATTATTCCTTTGAATCCTGAAAGTTTCTATGGGCTGTCTCCTTCGTACTGTCTTTGATTATTTGTGCTACTGCACCCCTGAAAACTTATAAATTCGGGATTAGATGTTTCAGGGTTAAATTAGTTAGCTGTGTTCCATAACAAAATAAACTTTTTATTGCCGATTGCTTGCCGTTCTTTAGTCGGGTCGACCGTGTTCGATGTGGGTCGCTCGTCTTTGGTTTGTTTAAATAAAACTAAATACTCTGCTGATTTGCTTCCTTACAACTAAATGCTGCGCGATGTAGACGCTAGTATCCTAGATTGGAGCTTTCTTATTTTAACTTAAGTGGTACGGGATATATGCGTTAGTACTGTGGGTGGGAGACGGTGGCTGTGCGTGAGCGTTGTCGGCTTAGGCGCTTTTCGTAATTATTGCGCTTAATGCGCCACTCCTCTCGGCAATTCGAGCATGTTTTCATTGTCCAGCCCGCGTCACCACAATGGCGGCAGAAAACTCGGAGGGCTTTTGGACAGGAGGAGTAATTGTGATCGCTTGCGCCGCAGTTCCAACACTTCTCCGCCAGGTACCAGGGTTGTATGGTGGGGCGTCTTTCCGTGATGTGGTAAGTGGGGTTTTCGTTATTTGTGAGAACCTGGACGTCAGTATTTGTTGTTCTTTGGGTGCTTTCCTCCGTGCGAGGCGTCTTGCTTTGGTGGGTGGCGGCCAGCTTGCGGACTATCTCCCACCGGGTGGTAATAGCTTCTGTAGGCTTGGGGGTTATTTTCTCTGCTGTTGGCCGCTTGATCTCTTCTTGCAGGAAGGCGCACGCGTTGGCAGTGCATCTTTTAGCATAGGGTCCTCTGGTCCATTTCCCCGGGCGGGGTTTGGTGTTGTACCTGGGCGTTATTTCTATCTCCGATAAGCAGCGGTAGCAGTAATCTGCTTCTGGGGAGGGTTGTCTCGCTACATTTTTGGTCTTCGGCCTTGTTACGGTAGTGTTGCGGAAGCGGCGGTCGTCGAAAATTGGCACCTCGACTGGCGTTGGGACTTTTGGCGAGCGCTCCTCGGGTTTTGTAATTGTTACGATAGTTGATATCGTGACATCCTTCCGTAGTTGTGGTGTTGTCTTCCAAGGGAGGATTATGGCACCGCTTCTACTAAAGGTTCGGTCTTGTAATTGGCGGACGCTAACCGCTAGTGTACGCCAGAATGTCTGTCCCATGCGTTTTGCCCATAGCGCCTCAGGTTGGTAGGGGACGATCCTCGTATCCATTTTGTGGTCCCGTTCTCAGTTAGGTTCGGTACTGCGATAGTGGTGCGTTAGTGTAGTCTAGTGGGTTAAGAGGAACAGGGGTTAGTTACTGGCGTATACTTTTTCAGGTATTGCACATGTGATTTGCCAACTAATTTGCCCTGAAGAGTAGACAGTTCAAAGACAGTAGGAGAAAGCATTTTAGATAGATGGAAAGGCCCATGAAACTTCGGATCTAATTTGGCTGCTCTATGCTGTGCAGCAGACGAAAGTACACGCTGGCGTTTTACTACCAGATCACCTACTTGGAAAGTTGATACCTGGCGGTTCTTATTATAATATTTGCTCTGTTGTTCGTACGCTAATTCAAGGTTTTCCGTAACCCATTCTCTAATGAGGTTCATATCGGAGACTGGCCTTTTCCATTCGGTAGTATTTTTAATTGAAGTTGGACCAACGCTAGTATGTAGCTCCCTCTTACAATTCAATGGCAATGGGTCTCGACCAAAATTCAAAAAAGCTGGCGAAGTTTGGAGAGCAGTATGATACGAGGTGTTATACGCGAAACGAAAATGCGGTAGTCTTAAATCCCAATTTCTATGATCGGTACCTATGAATGCCACGATAATATGCCACCGCTTTCCCGATTTCGCCGTTCTCGTTGGCTTGTCAGGAAAGCGGGGAATACTTCGACCGAGCCTCCTCTCTGAATCCCGAGTCCTCTGGGCGCTTAAAGGGCGCCAGGCCCCGTGACCGAGACCAAAATTTATAAGAATGTGCTACCCAGAGGAGATGGAAAACTCGAGCGAGAGAGAAAGCTCGGTGGGGAACGCGAATGTTGGCCCGGCTGGCCAGATGTAATGGGAGAGGGGCGGGGAACAAGGGAGACCGGTGACGACACACTGGGCGAACGAATAGCTGAATAATGTTACCCACAAGTTGTGTTAAATAACAGCGCCCTGTTTATTTATGTCGGGCGGACCGACGGTACTACAACTAAATAACCTACGGCAAATCGAGCTAACGCGCTCTCGATCCTAGGCCACAAGGACCCCTGTACAATTTAACCACGCGGTAGGGAAACGCGTCGCGAGCGATCGACAGATGGTCGGTCGATTACCGGACTGCAACAATTAATGAAGCCGAACTTCAGCGGACGATGTACGCCGCAAATCTCGAGGGGAA
The DNA here is from genome assembly GCA_964023945.1 of Ectemnius cavifrons. Classification (NCBI taxonomy): domain Eukaryota; kingdom Metazoa; phylum Arthropoda; class Insecta; order Hymenoptera; family Crabronidae; genus Ectemnius; species Ectemnius cavifrons. Next base: position 3,258,518 of record OZ030383.1, on the reverse strand, counting down.
CGCACGCCTGTTCGAGCGGGCTATCGATCGCGAATCCCGGCAACAAGTGGCAAGATGGCGGCCACTTTGTTCGGCGAACGCAGTCTACAATGCTACCACGCGACTCAGATGCGAAGTGCGAATTCGCACCAAGGAAGGCAGGGCACAAACAGGCTTTTTCAACTCTACTAGCAAATACAACAATCGCGAGGAACCCGACTACTGGGCTCGGAACTTTACGGAAAGATCCCAAAGGATAGGGGAAGAGGGTGTGAGGCTTACCCTGATTTTTTAACGGCCGCTGTTTTAGCCGCTACTTCTAATCCCAGTCGGGCTGGTCTTAGTCTCCAGACGTCTACTGGTTGGCAATCGTTTTATCTGGCTTCGATCTCTCTCTCTCTCGTCACACTCACTAAGCACAAAGAAGTCGCTCGGGAAATACGCTACAACTAGCTTTCGCTACGGTGGTCGCAATCTGAGTGACGAGAGAGAGCCCCTAATTCGCTAAGCGGCCTCACACCCTCAGCGCCGCTACCCCCGAATCCTCCCGTGGCTCCATCCGTTAGACGGTGTCGAAATCGATCCCGCGCGTTAGGACCGACTTCGACCTCATGTATCGACCGCCTTGGGCGATCCGCCGAGCTGAGCAGATCGAACATCAAGAGTGACGGGCATCCAACGTCGTCGCCTCGTCGTCCCTCGGTTGGTTGTCCGTCCTCAGGGGCGTCTCCAGCGTCGGCTGGACGGGCCCCAGCTTATCCGGCCTGGCAGGTTGCGCATCCCTGTGAGCCGGACTCTCCTCCTCGCCTAAACGGATAGCCATTCCACTAGGTGGCTCAGTCCGTCGCGCCTACCTAGGTGCCTCTCGGCGTTCCAACTCGCATTAGTGCCTGTTATTTTCGCCTGTGCCTGCCTTGGAGCGACGATGTCGGGTTAGCCCGCGCGTACGAGTGTGTGAGAGAGAGAGACACGGCGGGCGTTCGCCCGGCCTCCCTTGCCGGAGCGAGGAGAACTTGTGGCGAGGCAAACTAGCCCCGTCACACTCCCCCCCCCTTTAAGGGGGCCGGGTTTATCCGCTGCCCCACACTCCTCGTACCCAAATCCTTTTGCCCTTCGGGCTCCTCGCATCGTTGCTCCAATTCAGGCGAACTCGATTTCCTTCACCCTGTTGAATTGGACGGACATAAGTACATGTATCACAGGCACGCTTGACTAGATGTTAATAAATGATATTACCTCCTCGTACGTAGGACATACACGACTAGTGTTGACTAGGTCTTAAGCTATTTTTACTACTCTACGGGTGACTAGAGGGGTAGATCACGAAGGTGGTGAGAAGACGTGACGCTGGTAATCTCGTTCCAGGCGATCCGGTGAAGGCAGCTAGCGGCAGGCGATCCTGCAGTAGACAGCTGCGCGCGTCGATTCCTCTTCGCAGTCGTACGGCCACGTGCTCGCCGGCCGCCATCAGCTGTGCGTCGCCGGCGCTTGGTGGCTCGCCCGTACTCCGCTGTCGGCGATGTTCGGGAATCTTCGCGGCGGCTCGGCCGCCGCGCTGGTCTTGCGAGCTGCTGTCCCGTTCGGCTGGTGCTCGCTGACTTCGGCAACCGTCGGTGATCTTCGGCCGAGCGCTCGGTGCTCGGTGTTCCACTGCTTCGCTGGTGGTGAGGCACAGGTGTTATCTGCCTCGGCGTGGTTCCGCCCTTCCCTCCTGCTCGTAATACCACGCTCAGGTGTATAAAGAGTGTAAGCGGTTTCTCCGGACCTCGGTCCGCGTCGGTCCGGGTGGACGCGCCTCAACTTCGCCTACGTCCGTCCGGGGTTCCTGGAAGGTGGCAAGGGGGGAAATGCTGGGCGCCAGGCCCTGATAAGGGCCGAATTTCTGCTGAGTCTCCCCTCGTCCTGGTTGATACCCTCCGCTCGTCCCCGGGCTGGACTCGGCGGCTCTCGCCGGTGTCGGCCGGGCTAGCTCTTGACCGGTAGAGTGGCGAAGGTGGTTGGGTCGGGAAAGGAGGCTGAATAATCCCACGCGGATGGGTGGCAACGATGTTTATTATGGGCCGGGAACTGGCCGGAAAATCCTTAGTCCGCGCGCTCGCGTCCGAACGTCGGCGTTCGGACCCTCGGCTTTCCCGTAGCCGCTGCACAATCTATTCTCCCGGCCGGTCGCGCTTGCCGGACGCTCGCCTGCTGGAAGGCTCGGACACGCCAAAGAATCGACTAGACTCTCAATAACCTGCAGTCGCACTGCAATCGCACAAGGTCGGCGGCCGATCTACTAGCCTCGAAGCCGGAAAACCCAAAACCGTTCGCATGCAAGTTACAAAGCTAGATGGTGGCGGCCGGGCCGCTCCTGGCTTTCGTACGACTTCCAATCTACGGGCTCGATGTTCTTCCCGAACCGGGGACTTTGTGGCGACTTGAAGAGTCGCCCCAAGGGGTAGCCGTCTAGTGACCGGTGGTCACTCGCGCCAGGATAGCCTCTCGTCGGAGCGTGAACGGCCGGCACCGAGATCTTTACATGCAATAGGCAGGCGGCAATTCGCTGGGCTTACCGGTATTACTCGCTCGACAGAATTTCTCTCGTCCTCTATCGCTCGCTCGTCCTCTGGTCGTCTTTGCTCGCTAAGTCCTCGCACTCGCACTACGCTCACTACGAGGGTCGCTCACAAAGTGAGGAGCTTCCGGTCCTACGCAAAGTTCGTTTCGCGTTACGTTGCCGCCTTACGCTATCGATCTCTCGGTGCCGCCGCGCCGATCGGTCTCGATCGGTATCGAGGGCTCGCGTATCGATCCCGCGCGCTGGGATCGATCGTTTCGCTACGCTGCGCTCTCCGCCGCTGCCTTCAGCCAGCGAGAGCTAGGAGCCCCTGGTACGTCTGTCGGTCTGTCGCCGTTGCGTCGTCCGTCGTCTGTCCAGGGTCAGAGCGGTCTGATCGGCACGTCACTCGGCGTATCTGCACCCTCTGTATGGCTCGCAGGTAGGACTCGTCTGGTCCATTCTCCTCGAGCTTAACTCCCGCTCCTCGATCGACTCGCTGATATCGTCGCTGTATCGGGCTCGAAACAAGATAAGGCGCATTAGTAATTGTTCGCTAGGTTTGGCGGTCCCCCTTGGAGCAACGGTGGTTGAGGTTAAGCGGCGAGTGCGAGGCGGCTTCGCGTGAGAGCGGGAGTTTTGGGACGGGCTACGCTGCCCCGTCACAAGAGCGTGGCAGCGAATACTTAGCACGAGCTTGCCTGGTCTTCAGGCGTCTCTCCCGTCTTCTCTGGCCAGTGTTAGCCATGCAATCTTTGGTTCTCGTTCAGTGTTTTGGTGTGGGGGGGGGGGGGGGCTTGGCTCGAAGGCCGGTGGAGTTTGCCCCCTTCGTCCCCGGGTCGCGGGTGGTCGGCGACCCTTCTTCTCGCGGCCGCGGTTGGTCGGCGGCCGCTTGCTCCTCGGCCGCTGGTGGTCGGCGGCCGTTATCTCCCTACTTCGGCCGCAGGTGGTCGGCGGCCTCATCTCCGTCGGCCGCTAGGTGGTATGCGGCCGAACTCCCTCAGCCGCAGGTGGTCGGCGGCTTATCGGCGGGCCCCTTCAGCGGGCGCGCCGCTCCTCCTCTTGCCGCATTTTTGCGGCAAACTTCGGATCCTGGCGGTGCCAGGGGCGGGAGGCATAACGGCAGTGGGCCGTGTTGGCCCCCACCGCCCCGCATCTCTTGCAGTAAGCCCGCTTGGGGAGCGGGCAGCGAGACTGCATGTGCCGGGGACTGTGGCAGTTCCAAAAGCAGTTGGCCGGCTCCTCCATTAAGGCATGGAGGCGGTCCGGGTCCCGAAGGTCTTCGGGCCGCGCTCCATACCGCTGCAGGACCTCGGTAACGAGGGCAGGGTTGCCCTGTGGTCCTGGGGCTGGGGGTGTTTGGGCCTCGTGGGCCGCCCAGGCCTCCCTTTGGGCCTGCCGGATCCCTTCTATCCGGTCGGCCAGCAGTCCTAACGGATTGATTTCCGCGGTGACTGCCCTTCTCTGGCCCCGACCGATCGGGGGCCTGGCCCTATTTACGGGCGTCGGAGCTCGCCTCGGGGCGAGGAGACGCCTGCCTCTCGCCCGGGCCCGGAGAGCCAGGCTCTCTTCTTTCTCTAGGTCTGCTGGCCACATCCAGGGCACCTCCTGGACGTCCAACGCCGACACGAACGAGTCGTCCGACTCGCTCGTGTCTGCTGCCCGGGCGTTCTCTTGCTCGGACATCTGAAAGGGGAGACCCACACACCGATAACACCTTACTCTACCCTCTACGTCAACTCAACACATTAGATATTTACAATAAATACATAGATGGCCCTTGTACTTAAGGGGTGCCCACGTACGGTTTTAAATCCTGTACATGTACTTTGCCAGCCTGTCTGCCTTCCATGGTTTCGCACTCGTAAACAGCCGGCGATAGTTTTTTCGCGATCCTAAAGGGTCCGTGGAACTTCGCAGCTAATTTTGCTGCAAAATTATGTGCTGCCGACGACAGCACGTGTTGCCTTTTCAACACTAGGTCACCCACCCGAAACTCGCGATTCCTCCGCCGTAAGTTATAATGGTGGCTGGTCTTTACATAAGCCGCTTCCAGGCTTTCGAGCACCCATTTCCGCAAGTCGCCTATTTTTCCCATGCGCTCCGACCATTGCGCACGGTCGGTTGGAGACGTGTCCCCTGCCTCAGCTCCGCTCGCCCCCTCCCCCTCACGGAAGCAGCGAGCCGGAACGGGCTCGCGACCGAAATTAAGGAAAGCCGGCGATGCCTCGATAGCGGAGTGATTCGCGGTGTTATATGCGAACCGGAGCTGAGGAAGAAAGACATCTCAATCGCGACGGTCTTGGTCGATATAGGCGACGATCATGGTTTTTAAGACGCGGTTAATCCGTTCGACAGGATTCGCCTGTGGGTGGTAAGGAGGAGTGGTGGCCAAACGTAAGCCGTATTCCGCCGCGAGCTTCTTGAGCGTCGTGTTCACGAACTCCGTGCCGTTATCTGTTAGAAGAACTTTGGGTACGCCCCATCGCGAAAAAATTAAATCCTCGAGGGCGTCGCCGATCTTTTTCCCGGTCGCTTTTCTAAGCGGGCAGACTTCAATCCATTTCGTAAAAAGATCTTGGATTACCAGGATATACATGAAGCCTGCCCGACTACGCGGGAGCGGTCCCATCACATCCGCGGCTATCACGGTCCATGGGCTGTGAATTATACGGCGGCCCATTTCGCCGACGGCAGGCGCTTGCTCGACTTTTGTCAGTTGACATGTTTCGCACTTATTTACATATTTCGCGACATCCCGATACATTCGCGGCCAATAATATCTAATCGCGAGCCGTTGGTATGTTTTCTCGCGCCCGAGGTGTCCTGCTTGTGGCTCGTCGTGCGCTTCGGATAAGATTTTTAATTTTTCCGAATTTTTGGGAACCCATTTCCACTCATTCAGGTCGCCTTTTAATAATTCCGATGTTATTGTATTGGTTCGCTTAAAAAACAGCCGTTCTCCTTCTACTTTCCAATCCCGGTTGTCCGGGGATTTTGATACGGCCGCGTATTTCGCGTCGTACCAAGGATCGGGAAGAGCGGCGATTTGTGCTAATTTTTCAGCGACCTGAATTTCGTGTACGTGGGTCAGCGCACCGACGACCGGATGGACATTATCTAACGGCGGGCTAGTGTTATCTGCGAGCTCGCTCGCGAGGGCCTCTGACTCGAACATTCGCGAAAGTGCGTCGGGAACGTGATGCAATGCTCCCTTCCGGTGGATAATTTCGAAATCGTAATTTTGCATGTCAAGTGCCCATCGAGCTAAGCGACCTGTCGGATCTTTCAAATTTTTCAGCCAGCGTAGGCTGCTATGGTCCGTGATAACCGTGAAATGGTAACCCTCTAAATACGGACGAAATTTTCGGATGGCCCATAAAACGGCTAGACACTCCTGCTCGGTTGTCGTATACTTTCGTTCGGCGTCATTTAACGTACGACTTGCGTAAGCCACCACGCGTTCTACTCCTGAAATATCTTGCGTTAAGACTGCACCCAATCCCACAGTGCTCGCGTCCGTTTGTAATACGAAGGGCAGCTCGAAATGCGGGTAGATTAACACGGGCGCGGTAGCTATCATCTGTCGGAGATGTTCGAACGAAGATCTTTGCGCGTCGGTCCATGTCCATTTTCTATCTTTGCGCAGCAGCTGGGTTAAGCTTTCGGCGATTGTGGCGAATCCCGGGATAAACTTCCGGTACCAAGAAACCATGCCGAGAAATCGCTGTAACTGCTTCACCGTACGCGTTTCCGGATATTCGAGAATCGGCCGAATTTTCTCTTGATCTATTTTGAGGCCGTCCTCATGAACAATAAACCCGAGATACCGGACTTCAGACCGGCAGAATTCGCATTTCTCCGGATTTATTGCCAGGCCGGCGTCCTGTATTTTATCCAAAATCCGTCCCAGCCACTGCACATGCTCGTCGAAAGTTGTAGTTACGATAATAATATCGTCCAAGTATGCAAACGCGAACGGCTCCATTTCCGCCCCGATTAAACTATCTAGCAATTTTTGGAATGTCGCGGGCGCGTTGGTCAGGCCGTACGGCATGCGAATAAATTGATACAGTCCTCTTCCAGGCACTGTGAAAGCCGTAATTTCCTTGCTTTCTTCCTCTAATGGAATCTGAAAGTAGGCCTGACTCAGATCTAACGTTGAGATATATCGGGCTGCCCGAATGTTCATTATCGGCAATGGATACGCGTCTTTTCTCGTCGCGTCGTTGAGTTTGCGGAAGTCCAAGCAAAATCTATAGGTGCCGTTCGGTTTACGCACCATGACGATCGGACTGGACCACGCGCTGTTCGAAGGTTCAATAATACCATCCGCGAGCAATTGGTCGACTTGTTCATAAATAGCTTCGCGAACTTTCGGCGAAACTTGATAATACCGTTGTTTAATGGGCGGATGGTCGCCCACGTCGATTTTGTGTTTAATGAGTGCCGTGCAGCCGGTCTTAGAAATTAAATTGCCCAATCTTTGCTCCAAGAAAATTTTCAAACGCTCGTTTTCACCTTCGGTAAGGCGACTGATACCTCGCAAGCTCGGCCGTATATAATCGCCAGTCTGAAACGGATAAAAATGATCCGGCCTTGCCAGAAAAATCCATTTGCGCCATGGAAAAATGGGAATAATTCCAAATTTGTCAATTGCGTCAACACCCAGTATCATACGCTCTCCCAAAGCCTCAATCACCTGTAAATAAATACGTCTTGTTTCCCGCTCTATTTTAATAGTAACGTGACCGGCATATTTCGCGCAACGAACGGTTTCGACCGCGAGCGCGTAATATCGGGGAACTACGGGCGCGAGAGGTGCGGCCGTGCCGAGACTTTGAGCGAACTTTTCGCTCACGAAACTCTCGCTGGCCCCCGTGTCCACGAGCGCGTTCACCATTAAATTTTCCACGGTCACGCTAAGATAAAGGAGTGGGACTTGTTTCGGTGAGGATTTGGAAGGCGTAGGTGGTTCAAATTCCTCCTCTCCCTCTGAGTCCTCGAATGTCGTGGAGGCCTCGTCATCTCCTGCCGTCGCCAATGCCTCGCTTAGCGCCGGTCGGCCTCGTTTCCCGAACATTTTGGGCATTTGGCGGTCGGTGTTCCCGCCGTATCGCACCGGACACAGTGCGGAATTTCAGCCGCTCTGCACTGGCTTTTCCGGTGACCGGTTCGTCCACATCTCCAACATCGAGGTGGTAATCCGGAAGCGGTGGCAGCTGATGGTGGTGGAATGCTGCTTGTGGTCTTCCTTCCGACCGCTGGAGACGTTACCTTATTCAGCCGACCTCGGTTGTTGCGCTTCGGCGATGGAGAAGGAGGAGGAGCTGTAGTGGGAGGAGGGGGTATTTGGGCGCAACAAAAATGGTGCGCCTGATACTGGTGCTCGCAATGACTGGCCACAGGCGCATATGTTTCTGGCGGATGATAAGGCGCGAAGGGAGGCAGTGTCCCTGAAACGTAATACGGCGGATAGTTTGCCATACCGCTCGTGCCTACTGGCGGCGGAGCTTGCGGAGGCGCGGACCAACGCCCTGCGGGAGCGGTGACATAATATGTGGGCGCGTCGGTTCCCGATAACCTATTAGTATTTTTTAATTCGACTCCACCACTCGGGGCCCACGAGTGAGAAGCGGACGGTCTATGGGCAGGTACGGGAGATGGAGGAGCACTGGCGTGAGGGTGGGAGAGCCCTGTCGCCCTCGGCGACACGTGGGATAGCACTTCTTCTGGTGCATCTTCCTCCCAACCGGTCACCAACTCCGCCAGCTCGTCGTAAGTTCGGAAAGAATTTTTGGGGATTAGAGTGCGGTAATAAGGGCGCATGTTTTTATAGATAATTTCCCGAAGCGCAGCTTCGGAATAACCGGGATCGATTCTCTCAGCACGGCGGAGTACGTCCGCCAAATAGAGGAAGAAGGGTTCGCCTGGCTGTTGTCTTCTGTCCAGAATTTCCCTCATCCTATCCAAGCTCGGTTTGCGTTCGAAGGCCTTTAAGAAACCGGTGACGAAGGCAGTCCATGTCCGGTGGAATCGGCTGGTGGCCAGGTACCAGTCTTCGGCCAGTCCTCCCAGGAGAACGAGCACGTTGGGTATCAGCTGTCTTTCTGGTATCCCATGGAAGCGTGCTCGCGCCTCGACCGCTGATAAAAATCGATCGGCGTCTTCTCCGGGATTTCCATGGAAGCGGTGCGGCCACTGGGACATGATTTTGCCGATAATTGGGTCCACCGTGCCTTCACGTCTTGGTTGGTGTAGTGGGTTACGTACTGGATAGGTGTCCTCTCCCTCTTGTACCAGACGATACGTAGCTGGCGCTCTCACGTACTCCTCGCTCTGAGAGATGGGTGGGGTTGGTGGGTTGGTACGTGGGGGGGCAATCGGGGGAATCGCGCTGTCCGCGCGGCGTCGCGGCAAAGGGCTAGCTTGCCATCCGCTAGCGTAAGGAGCAAAGAAATCAGCTGCTCGGTGCTCATAGAAAGTGCTCGACGGTGGGAGGGGGTCGGCGCGCACGCGATACTCTACGCGAGCTGCCTCGGCTTCGTAGTTTGTAGGCGCGGGGTGAGTGGAGATGCTCGCGCGTGCTGGAAGCGGTGCCGGCGTGACGTCACGCGGCTGGCGGCTAGGCGCGGAGGACAGCAGTGGAGGGGGTCGCGCGTCCCCTTGCCCCGCAGCTCTACCGAGCCCACTAGGGCCGGGCTGCGGGCTGGAGGGACGGGGGATGTCTTCCCGAGCACCGTACAACTCGGTGGCTTGCGCGACGTTAGGGGGGGGTGAGGGTAATGCTGGGCGCAGCCAACCTTACCCGCGTACCGCCGGACTCTACCCGACCTCCGGAGGTTTCTTCACGGAGGGGCGCGATCTCTATCGGGATTCCGCCCGCCTCAGCCGTGGATTTTTCAACTTCCTCCATGCTCGGCATAGACGACCGCGACGCGAGATGGTCTTTCGCCCGGTCTAATGTGCCATAAATATCGGCGAGGCTGACTGAGGTCCCCCCTCGTGGGTCTGCCTCAGCCCCCTCGCCTATTTCGTCTCCCTCACCTACCTCGTCCCTTGATCGCGGTTCGATAGCAAGGCGATCGATTAATCTCCCCAGCATGTCCTCCACGGTTCCGCCAGTGTCCATTCCTTGGACCTGTAAAAGACCGCGCAAAATATCTGCGCCTACGCCACTGTACATTCGCTCGAGCTCTCTGCGAGAAACTCCCTTTCTTTTAGGCGGCATGCTGTCTGCTCAGAATCGCCGCTTCGTCAGGCAACCTATGTTATGGGCGCGAAGTGTTTACAACGGTCGACCCTCAGTCGACCGGCAGGCAAAAATACTTTGTTCCACGGATCCTCGCTTTCCCTACACGTGTGCGCGTAACTGCGTACACTCGATTTGCCTGGCAGGGACGCTAGCTATCCGAAACTTTGTTTTCAGCTATGTCGTCCCCTTTTTCCCTCGTGGCCCCACGTTGGGCGCCAATTTTGCCACCGCTTTCCCGATTTCGCCGTTCTCGTTGGCTTGTCAGGAAAGCGGGGAATACTTCGACCGAGCCTCCTCTCTGAATCCCGAGTCCTCTGGGCGCTTAAAGGGCGCCAGGCCCCGTGACCGAGACCAAAATTTATAAGAATGTGCTACCCAGAGGAGATGGAAAACTCGAGCGAGAGAGAAAGCTCGGTGGGGAACGCGAATGTTGGCCCGGCTGGCCAGATGTAATGGGAGAGGGGCGGGGAACAAGGGAGACCGGTGACGACACACTGGGCGAACGAATAGCTGAATAATGTTACCCACAAGTTGTGTTAAATAACAGCGCCCTGTTTATTTATGTCGGGCGGACCGACGGTACTACAACTAAATAACCTACGGCAAATCGAGCTAACGCGCTCTCGATCCTAGGCCACAAGGGCCCCTGTACAATTTAACCACGCGGTAGGGAAACGCGTCGCGAGCGATCGACAGATGGTCGGTCGATTACCGGACTGCAACAATTAATGAAGCCGAACTTCAGCAGACGATGTACGCCGCAAATCTCGAGGGGAACGCACGCCTGTTCGAGCGGGCTATCGATCGCGAATCCCGGCAACAAGTGGCAAGATGGCGGCCACTTTGTTCGGCGAACGCAGTCTACAATGCTACCACGCGACTCAGATGCGAAGTGCGAATTCGCACCAAGGAAGGCAGGGCACAAACAGGCTTTTTCAACTCTACTAGCAAATACAACAATCGCGAGGAACCCGACTACTGGGCTCGGAACTTTACGGAAAGATCCCAAAGGATAGGGGAAGAGGGTGTGAGGCTTACCCTGATTTTTTAACGGCCGCTGTTTTAGCCGCTACTTCTAATCCCAGTCGGGCTAGTCTTAGTCTCCAGACGTCTACTGGTTGGCAATCGTTTTATCTGGCTTCGATCTCTCTCTCTCTCGTCACACTCACTAAGCACAAAGAAGTCGCTCGGGAAATACGCTACAACTAGCTTTCGCTACGGTGGTCGCAATCTGAGTGACGAGAGAGAGCCCCTAATTCGCTAAGCGGCCTCACACCCTCAGCGCCGCTACCCCCGAATCCTCCCGTGGCTCCATCCGTTAGACGGTGTCGAAATCGATCGCGCCTACCTAGGTGCCTCTCGGCGTTCCAACTCGCATTAGTGCCTGTTATTTTCGCCTGTGCCTGCCTTGGAGCGACGATGTCGGGTTAGCCCGCGCGTACGAGTGTGAGAGAGAGAGAGACACGGCGGGCGTTCGCCCGGCCTCCCTTGCCGGAGCGAGGAGAACTTGTGGCGAGGCAAACTAGCCCCGTCACAAATAGTTTTTAATATTCTATTCACGCGTTCAACCGGGTTAGCCTGCGGGTGGTACGGCGGAGTAGTAGTGTGCGTAAAACCATATTGTTTCGCTAGATCCTCGAATACTTTGTTCATGAATTCTGTTCCGTTGTCCGTGAGTATACCCTCGGTGCTCCCCAACGTGAGAAGACTATATCTTCCAGAGATTCCGAGATCGATTTTCCTGTTGCGGCTGGTAATGGGCAGCATTCCATCCATTTGGTGAACAGATCTTGGACGACTAGTAGGAATTGGTTGCCTGTTAAGCTCTTCGGAAATGGTCCCATCATATCTGCGGCAATCATAATCCATGGCTAATCGACTTGTCGATGTCCCATGAGGCCTGTTGGTGTTACCTGTTCAACCTTGGTAAATTGACAGGTCTGGCATCTCTTAATGAAGTTAGTTACTGTCGAAAACATTCCGGGCCAATAGTAACGCAACCGTAGTCGGTGATATGTCTTTTGTATGCCCGAGTGTCCAGCTTGGGGTTCTTCGTGAGCTTCTTTTAAAACCGTTGGTCTGTCCTTCTTTGGTAGCGCTAATTTCCATTCCTAGAGATCTTTTCCTAGGACCTCTTGGAACAGTGTATTCGGTCGGCGATAATATAGTTGCGCATTTTCAATCTTCCAGGCAGGGAATTTTTCTGGGCTTTTGGTAACGTCCAATACTTTCCGATTATACCAACCATCTTTTGCTTTAGCTGAAGCAATCATATTGATTGGATCGTACATCCTCGATAATGCATCAGGTACTTGGTGTAGTGCGCCTTTTCGGTGGACGATATCAAAATCATACTCTAAAAGTTCTAATGCCCATCTTGCTAATCTCCCCGTAGGATTTCTAAGTTCTCTAAGCCAGCGAAGGCTACTATGATCCGTTATCACCGTGAATTTATATCCTTCAACGTATGGTCGGAATTTTCTAATTGCCCAGACGATCGCTAAACATTCTTGTTCTGTTGTGGTGTAATTTTTCTCGGCGGGAATCAATGCGCGACTTGCAAATGCTATTACTCGTTCTTTTCCTTCGTTCATTTGTGTTAATACTGCTCCTAGGCCCGTTCCGCTCGCGTCGGTTTGTACTGTAAAAGGAACATTAAAATCCGGACACGCTAATGTTGGTGCTGTGGCGATAGCATCGCGCAACTTCTCAAAAGCTAATTGTTGGTTTAATTCCCATTGCCATGGTTGCTCCTTCTTGAGTAGTAAGTTAAGAGGGGCGGCTGTGGGCGCGAATTGTGGAATAAAACGTCTATACCATGACGCCATTCCTAAAAATCGTCGTAGCTGTTTGAGATTCTTTGGTGCCGGGTATTCTATGATAGGTGTAATCTTCTCAGGATCTACTCTCAGTCCATCTTTGGATACTCGAAAGCCTAAGTATCTTACTTCTGATTTGCAGAATTCGCATTTTTCCGGGTTAATCGATAATCCGGCTGCGTGGATTTTCGTTAATACTTTTTCGACCCATTCTAAATGTTCCTTAAAGTTTGAATTGACGATAATAATGTCGTCCAGATACGCGAATGCATAAGGTTCCATTTCTGGTCCGATCAGCTGATCTAGCAGTCGTTGAAACGTTGCCGGTGCGCCCGTGAGTCCATAAGGCATTCTCTTGAAATGAAACAGTCCTCGTCCTGGTACCGTGAATGCGGTTATTTCTTTGCTTTTTTCTTCCATCGGTATTTGGTGGTAGGCTTGACTCAGGTCGAGAGTTGTTATAAATCGTGCTCCTCGTAGTTTGTCTAGAATACTCGTCATTATTGGCAGTGGATATGCGTCCTTTTTCGAAACTTTATTGACCTTTCGGAAATCTAAGCAAAATCTGTATTTTCCATTGGACTTTTTAACCATGACTATAGGTGTAGACCATTCGCTCGAAGATGGTTCGATGATATCCTCCGCTAGTAGACGGTCTACTTCTTCATAGATCGCTTTCTGTACTGGCGGCGAGACAGGATAGTATCTTTGCTTGATTGGTGGATGGTCTCCTACGTTAATTTTGTGTTTGGTTAACTTGGTCACCCCTTTAGCATTCGCTAGTAGAGGTAGAGTTCTCTTCATAAGGTCCGATAATTGAGTTTTTTGGTCAGGTGTTAATGCTTCTAATCCACTGATGGTGAATATCTCATTGGATCTATCCGCGATTTCAAATGGATAGGATTCTTGTGGCTTGTCGAGAAAATGCCAACTTCTATCTCTATAATTCACCATAAGTCCAAATGTCGCTATTAAGTCTACACCAATAATAATAGATGCTGCTAGAGTGTCCAGTACAAATAATCGAGCTGTCTGTGACTTGTTTCCAATCGTTACTTTGACTTTCGCTATTGCCTTTGCTGGACAAATTTGTCCTGACGCGAGTATGAATATTGGTGGAACTTGTAAATTTTCGATGATTGCTTTCGAGCTAGCTTTTCTTACTACCGCTTCGCTAATGAAACTGCATGATGCACCCGAGTCAATGAGGGCTAGTACCGTCTGTCGTTTCGCGAGTCTTACGTTGAGTCGTAATAGTGCCGTGGTGGGAGAGCTATCCGACATTGCTATTATTTGTCCCTCGGTATGGACCGTTGGCGTTAGTCTGGGAGTCGATTTGGTCCCGCTTATCGGCTCCTGTTCCCATTTCCCGTAGTATCTTTACAGTTTTTACATTTCCGTATGGTGACATTCGGTTCTCCGCAACGATAGCAATACGTTGTTTTTGGTGCTTTACACGCTCCGGCGTGATGCCCTTCTTTACGGCAGTTCCAACATACTTGTTTTTTCTTTTCTTCGATCTTCTCCGAGACGGTCGAGGAGTTAGAAGAGGAGTTATTAGATGGGCTTAAATTCTGTGTTCTTTTGTTGGGTTTTGGTGCCGCGATAGTTGCACACATGTTCTCGTTACGTCGTGAGTTTCTTCTGCTTTGTGGTGTGACTGCGCCATACGCAGTATACGGTAACTGAAATTCTGATGGGGTCTTGGGTATCGGAATACAATTGAGCTCTGCTCGTACTGCAGCTTGTACAAGCTCAAGAATCGTTGTGATGTTTGCTAGTGGGATTCCTTGACGAATCGGTGCGCGCATATTGTGGTAAATGTGCTGGATTTGGGCGCGTTCCGACAGTGGTGGTTGAAAACGGATGAATATGTTTTGCATCGCGGTAATGAATTCTCGTACACTTCCATTAGTTTCTTGATGACGGTAATAAGCGGCTTTCCTCAAGCTGAATTGATCTTCTGGATTCTCAAAATACGTTAATATTGTTCGTTCAAATTGTTCCATCGTATTCCATGAGTCCTGGTTCGTTTCGAACCAGTCGGCCGCGTGCCCTTGAAGGAAATTTGGCATGCAAACTAGTACCGATTGATCTGGTAAGCTGTGCTGGATTCGCAAGCGTCGACGTTTGGTAACAAATCGATTGATATCTTCTTTTTCTGTGCCCGCGAATTTAAGTCCGGCTCTTTTTATGATTTTAAATACGTGATCGATTGAATTATCTGGTCGGTGATGCGTTATTGGCGGTAGTGGAAAGTAGGTTGGGGACGAGTGTGTTTCGTCCTCTAATATCCTTGGTAAGCTCACCAATGGTGGTGACCTTCTTGGTGGAGTTGCGGGTGGTGCGTTAGTTATTCGCGATGGTCCCGGTAACGCGTTATCTAATTGTTCTTGAGTCGGCAGCGGTGGTCGCGGCGGTGCTTGTATTTGTGTGGTAGGTGTTTGTGTTTCTACCGAACCTTGCCGTCTCGTCGCGTCCGCGAGTGTATTTTCTTGGTCGCTACCTCTAAGCGTTCTCGGTGACTCATTCGGGTGTATTAATCGATTGAAAACATTTCCGCTGTCCAACGAAAGTCTTCTTGCTATTTCCCCACGCAATGTCTCGATTGGAATATCATTTAGCCACTCTTCCATATTTGCTCGTTGTATTTCACGTTCCGACGTTAATGTGGTTTTGTATTCTTTGTGTTAATTCGGTCGATGACTGAGTTTTGGTTCCGTTAATTAAGCTTACTTCTCTGTCCGCTAGTTTACGTTCGTGATAATATTGCCTTTCTAGTTTATTCCCGATTTCTTCTGATGTTATTTCCGGGTCACCCTATATTGAGCGCGTTTCTTGTTGTGAGGATTGGCTAGTGTGAGGCGTCGCGTGCCGTATGTTTACGTTACGCGCTTTGTGTTCCGTCCGACCTGTGCTACGTTCTGACTCAGGCTAACCGTTCTCGATAATCTCTTATTCCGTACGTTACCGAAATATTATTTCAACTCAACTTCCTCGTATATTCTCAAAATTTTGCCAATTTCGTAATAACTGTTACTTTCCAACTTGTAAACTGTTCGATAGTATTTCGTATGTTTTACACAATATAAACTCACAATATAAATTCACAATATTATTTTGACGAGAGTGCTAAGCAAATTGAATCTGGATTTTTCTCTACTTCGTTCTCTTATTTAGGACGATGACAATTAATAATTTAGTGACGAAGACAATTTATAAATTAATTTTTGAATTTTTAAACATTTAATGTTAATTAATATTCTATTTACAACTATTTGATCTCTTACGTGGTTCATTGGGCCCGCAAGTTATCCTTTTTCCTATATACAATTTCTAATAATTTAAACAATTGACAAATATGATTTTGTTTGCTAGAGAACTTCGTAATTGTTAATATTTTGTTTGCTTTTATGTTTTGTCCAGATTCGCTCAGCGAACTCGCACACCGTAAATTATGTAATGAAATACCATCAATAACCACAGTTATATCGTAAATATTGTAATTTCTTAAATATCAAAGATTCGTACATATCCATAACCATAATGTGGTCTGTGACCCATGCCAGTATTATTCCGAATAATTCTAGTCAATGTGAATTCTGTTTATACTTTTCGTGTCTCTATATGTTACCACGAAATATACTTTCGAGAGAAAAAAAAAACGACAGAATGGTAAGAGCGAGAATAGCCGTGCACAATATTTCCTTGCGAGACCCTCGGTCTCGACTTTCAATTACCCTCTCTGGGGCTCGGCTTTCTCCGACCCTTTGTCTGAATGTGTCGTCAACTTTCTACCTGGCTTGCTCAGCTCGTATTTGGCAGTTGGGCGCCAATTTATCAGGAAAATAAAGAAGTATTCTCGAGTCTGGCTTTTGGGCTAGACTCGAGAATATGAGAAAGAGAATTACTTTCTGGTTAATAGTTAGATCGAGAAGTTAGTTTATGGGGAGAGCTGAATTTCCCATCTCTTATATTTCTCTCTGGGCGATACTTTTCCCGATACTTCGGCCCGGGAGATTCGAAGCCAACTATTCCCTAGTACCACAAAAATGGGCGCCAGGCATCGAAGATGCCACTCAAAAACTCACAAGAATCGCAAAGAGAACGGCCACATTGAATCTCCCGAGACGGCCAAACAGGTGCTTCGGCTAGATCAGACAACAAGGAGAGCACGTGGGTTCGACACGAGTGAACAAGCCAGGATTGAGCTAGTATTGATGATTTTATTTCGACAATGAGGCAGAGAAAGAGTCCCTCGCTCAAGGTGTTCATTGGCAACCTCGGGCGAAGCACGTGGCTGCGAGTTAGAATAGTCGAAGTCACATTCAGATGTTCGCTAGCTCTACGCAGATGATCGGCGTTAATAGATTTCCCGAATTCTCGATGTTCAGAATTCTACAGATTTTCTACAAGTGACTCTTGGCTGACTTCGTCAGCCCGCAGGAAGATCTCAGTTTACATAATCAGGAATATCAGAAAGAATTGTAGCTCAGAATGATCTGGACAATAGATCGGAAATGGAAAACTTACAGTCGAAAAGCGAGAGGGCCTTAAGGGCCGAGAAACAGCGAATCTCTAGCTGGGATCTCACAAAGAAGTCAGTCCCTCACAAAAGCTAGAGCGGAAAGGAGTTCGCTTACCGATAGTTATTGTTTGCTCGCAAAGCGCCGCTAGTCCGGAAGATCGGGGGATCGTTAGTCTCTTCCCTCCTTCCTTCCTTCCTTCTTACAAGCGCTAATTCGGAAGTCGCAAGAGGTTTGTTAGTCGGCAGTCGCTCTTTGTTCGGGATTCGGTAGTCGCTGGTTTTCCGCTCGCTCGCCTCGACAGTCAGCACAAGAGTGCCGAATTCTGCGCGCTATTCCCTAACGCTCGTCTAGCCGCCTTTGTCCCCGAAATCGATTTCTATTGGTCGCTGGATCCTACCGCGCGCGCAGGGCTCACTGTGCCCTCGGGTGAACGACGCCAGGGCCGTAGGCCCTCTGAGCGCCAACCCTGTTTCGTCGAGACGACAATTGGTCAAGCCTCCCACGATGCAAGGGCAACTCGGGGTCGCTTGCCTCACCACCCGGCTCCTCCAACGGTGACCGGTCGTCTTCGGATGCCGTCGGAGACTGCTGATCCCCTTAATGTTCACCCTGGTCGGGCCGAGTTCCTCTGGGCTGGCAGATTTAGCGATTTGGGGTGCTGTGGGTTGATGGTCGTCCCTGGTTTGCTTCTCCCTTATTGGCTCAGACGAATTCGCAGTCGTTAATATTGTCGTCAGATCGCTAGGATTTCCCTGCTTTTTGTGACTTACGTCGAAAACGTAACGTCACAATACATAGCGGAGGAACTTTCTGATACAATTGGTCCAATCAAGATCTACTTTTGCACAATGACTTTCAAAGGTACTACGCACTAGTAGGTAACAAAATAGTTAGCACACCCATTCATTTAATATGAATATCATAAGGAAACATATTTAAAAAAGTACAAATACAAATTTATTGTAGAATCTTTTATTTCAAATGATTAGTTTCAAGCCACTTCCATAGCACTTATCTGCTTGGTTCTGCTACCTACTATAGTTAATACCTTCAAGAATAATTGTGGAAAAGTGGATCTTAGAAAATTCCTCCACAGAGTATCCATACGTATACTGAATATTTTCATTTTAAAGGTACTTGTAACTCTCTTCTTGTTTCTTTAAATCGCAAGGAGACACCAATAAAAGTTCAAATGGCAGTTTTTAGCAAGTGACTGGTCTGGTTACTCAAGTTTTTCTAAAAAGCATGTAAAAATTAAGCTCTCCTACATCCCTCTAGTCCAGTGGTTAGGAGCCTCGAAGTTTGTCAACAGCTGACAATGGGATAAGCCGAGAGTTCAAATAGTACTCGATTGACTTTTTCGGCTTGGTAGAAATAAACACAGGAATACGGATCGACAGGGAGAAATCAAATGCGACTAAATTACTATTCATATTTAACATTTATTATAGGATTTAAAAATAATAAAGATTCATAAAGTAAAATATAAATAAAATGTAATAATGAAAATAATATAAAAAATGAAATAACATATATAAAAAAAATTTGAAAGCTTTCTTTGGTATGGCATTGGGTTGGCAGAACTATTGTTATTGCTTTTCTAATAATTTTTCTAAAATATGCGTTCGCTCCTTGAACCCCTCGAGCTGTTGAGTTAATAATTTATTTTGTTCCTCTAACGCTAAACATCGACTTGTTTCGCGCTTTTCTAATAAATCGCATTTTCTGTTTAATGCAACTGTTTGTAATTCAATGGCTTTCGAAAGCCGCTCTGTGACAAGGCATTTTTGCTTATTAGCAAGTGCTATTTCCTTAAGAGCTTCAACCCTTGTCCTCTCAATGTCAGTATACTGCTTCCGAAAGCCGTAAAGCTCTCGGGCTTGTTTGCGCCTGGAGGTTGAAGCTCTTTTGGTTACTTGGTCACTTGCGTGGGAAGTTGAAGGTGTTGCACTAGTGGTTGGACTTGTTTGACTGATCACAAGGTTATTACAAACAACCCTATGTGATGGACCAGGACCTAGTATACCAATGTTTAAAAATGATTGATGAAATTGGATTGAATGAGATAGTTGAACGACTCGTTCTGTGAAACGCATCTGTGACTTACTACACGCTTGCAATAATGGATCCTGAATACATGAAGATAGATTTGACTTTACATAATTAAACATTGTGTTTTTTAATGGAATATGGTCCATTTTCATATTAAGAAAGCTTTCTGAATTATTAGATATAAAATTTAAATATTGGAAATCAATAGTTTCAATGTTACCTGCACTTAAATCTAATATTTCAGTGCGAACTTGCTCAATTTCTCGAGTGTTCATTGACGAGATCCCTTCCTCAAAATTAATAGATTTATCTTCTACGAAGATGTCGTCCATGTCATTTAAAAATTCCCACGAGGATCTGCCACGTCCAGACTGGCGGTTGTTGTCTTTCGTCCTGTTGTACGTGATCTTGAGATTTCGCATTTTTCGATCTAATGCCTCCGAATCAATAGAATACCCATACTGATTAAATATAGTAGAGATTTCCCGTCAACGGTCTTTATTTTTAATTTTCGGGTTGCGAAATTGGTCTATCCTCTCTTTATAAAGGCCCAAGAGTAACTTCGTTGTGGGTGCATCCCACTCTATTTGGTCAGCTGCAAGTGCAGATATTCTATCACTATCATTGTGTACATAACAATTTGTGAAAAGAAAGTGATTCGTAGTATGCAAAGTAAGAATATACGAGTCAACAGTTTTCTTACATGGCTTGTCCACATCCTTCTGCTGACTCTGGATGTTCTCCATATTCTCTGTCACGTATTTTTGGAAAAAGGTTTCATCTGTAATAATATTTTAGTTAAATCCCAATCACTACCGAAGGGAGCAACAACGAAAGAAGAACATGAGACGCTACATTAGGTTAAGCTTGTAATTATTATAATACGTACCATTTTGCAGCCTCGCGTGTATATTCGCAGTCTCCGTAATGGAAATTGTTTCCGAATTCCATTCGTACAAAATTGTCTCCATCATGGATCTTTTTACACTCTTCACTTGACTTCTTTTCTTTCTCGCAACTTATCTCTTCACTCCAATGGATGCTACTGACGCTATGTGGACGCTATGCGGGTATGGCGCGTACGTAGGAATTCAAAATTCGAACGTTTTTGTAGTATGTGGGGGGGGGGCTGCAGCGATCGGGCAAAAAAAGGCGGTCAGCAGAAACTCGTGATGCCTTGCGATCGCTACGCAGCGGTCCGCTGCATCGCTCCGTAGCGGAGTGTTCCGCTGCGTTCTGCTGAACGCACCCCATGACTGTGCAAAAGAAAAGTCAACCCTTTCTTCCCTTCCCCAAGAGCTCGATCTCGCAATCAGGTGCTAGAACACCGGCCGTAATGCGCGCGCGAACCCAAGGCCTCCTTAACTCATCCCCTAAACCTGCCTACCATGTGTGATTATAGCCGGCGGAGGGAGCTGCGAATAGAGGATTCGCCAAGTTGACACTCCATACTCTCGCCGCTGTCCTCCGATCGGGAGCTATTCTCCCTCGCGACTAATTCCCCCTCCCGACGTTTCTCACAACACTAGACTGACCTGCCTATGCCTGTGCATATATACCGGAGAAGAATTTAATTCGGAATTCCATACGAGTGAGTCTCCCACGGACCCCACGCACGTACGCACGCACCTCAGCTAGAAACGCGACCCCCCTGCTACAGCTAATGCATCGCGACGATTCGCGAAGGACTCCAATTCCCTCTCCTTCGGTCGGACAGAGCAATCAGAGCCGGGCAGATTTATACGACCAAAACACTACAGCAAGGAACACCCCCGTGGCTCTACTCTGTGCGTATCCCGGCACGCAGTTCTTTATCTCGGAACGAGAACCGATGTGAGTCGACGGAAGCCCTCCCGAGTCGGAGTCTCCCCTTTCCCTCGGCGCTTAACCTGTCCCTCGTGTAGCGCACGAGGGCATTTTCTGCGGGGCGGTGCCCGGTTGACACCGCATCGGGTAGGCGCCCGCGGAGCTTCCTCCCTCATTACCGCCGACTCGTATGTGAGGTTCCGTCGTCACACGCGTGAAACTCACATTGCTACCTACTGCATGCTACCGCCGCGATGCTTTCGGGTGGTCTCCTCACTTGCAAGAGGCCGGCCCGGCCCGCTGGTCTAGCTAAGGTTGCCCGTGGAATCCAGGAAGAGTGACAGAAACGCGAGGCACCCCTTCACGGATCCTGTATCAACGACGTCCCGCGAGTCTTTCCCCAATTGTCCAGAAAATGTTTTCGAGAGCGGGGAAGTCTATTCCCAACACGACTTATACTACTTCTACCGTACGTGGCGTAATGTCTTGTCGTCCGTCTGACCTCGGCGGAGTCGTTCCACAGCCGCCCGGAGCGATTAGCATCGCAGGACGGCATTAAGAGGAGGAAACGAAAAGAGAGAGATAGCCCAAATTAAAGTTTTTCATCAATTGGTGTCACCTATTTTGACTTTCTTCATGATTATCTTCTGCCCGTTTACAGCTACCACCTTTTCCAAGTATGGGGAAAAGAGCAGCAACATTGGGATCAGCGGGCTACGCATCGCCGCGTAGCCAGAGCCGCACCACACAGACGCTGCATTTTATTTTAGACATTTTCGTTATAGGAACTTCTTGGCCGCTGCTGCGGTTAGCCGTCGGAATCCGCCGATTTTTCGGTCGGTAGGGTCAGAGGGACACCCGCTTGCCTGCTCCGGACAGGGCTTGGGGGTGCGGAAGAGCCGGCTCCACTTTCCTTTTGCCCTCGCCGTTGATCCACCGTTGTGGCAACGTGCGGGATTCCCGACGTTTTGTGTATCACCCATTCGCGCAGTACACCTTAGTACGCGCTGTAAGAATGGGCATTAGTGTTATGGGCTGGCAGAGGAATTGCCAGCCCGAAGGATTCCTCCCTTCATCTTAGGGCAGGGTAACCTGTGGGTTACCTGCGGCCCTGCCAGAGTTTTCGCGCGAGCGAGGACTCTATTTCGTTCGGTTCTGGGAAACGGCGGTTTTGGCCGAGCCGCCGAATTCCCGTGAACTTACGCCGCGCGGATTAGCGAGTACCAAGAAGTTTCACATAAGGTTTGTAAAGTGTCCCAGAGCCAATCAGGGGTAGTCTGTCGTACCAAGGAGCCAATCCTCGCGCCCTCGGAGCACCAAATTCGAGTATAAAGTAAGCACTTTTCGATTGGAAAATTCATTCTTACGGCGACATCACCTGTGACCAGTGCGTGCTCCAGAGCGATCAGCGGGACTTCTTCATTCTCCGCTACGACTCCGAGGGTGCCGAGGGCTACGCTGCCTCCTCTCCTAGCTGCGGGACTTGGTAAGCTGTAATCTCCCAGGCTCATTGTAATCGCGATCATTATTGTTCTTTGTGTCACGGGTTTTATGGTTAACCCCCTTTGTTAGTGATTACCGTTAAGCTTGGTGATTATCGTACAGAATATTATGAGATTATCGTTGTGAATATTGCCTCCATTGTCGTTGTGACTATCGCTATCTTACGCGTTCACCATCCACGTGCAATAGGGTTACGTTCGAATACCGCGGCGGCCCGCGGCCGCCATTTCGTGAACGCTTGGTGGCGAGCAAGCAGCGGCGACTTCAGCCTGCACATTTCGTTTGTGAGATTATCGTTCAAATATTAGTGAATATCGTTTTCTGCACTGAGTCGTGAACCTCCCCCTCTCTGCTGAGTTTAGCCAGCCATCGCGTTTGGATCCTTTGGGGATCGACTGTGATTCTTATGGTTGAGTTATGTTATCGTTGAGATTATCGTTCGAGTGAATATCGCATCGCGTATCGTTGGAGTGAATATCGCATCACGCATCGTCCTTGTGAGTATCGCTCGCGTTTACCGCTCGTGAGATTATCGCTCGGTCTTCGTCTACCGCTCGTGTGATTATCGTCCGGCCTTCGTCTACCGCTCGTGTGGTTATCGTTCGGTCTTCGTCTACCGCTCGTGTGATTATCGTTCGGTTTTCATCTATCGCTCGCGTTTACGGATTGAGTGTCTAGCGTTCTTTTCGCGTTTATTAAATAATTGCGTTTAGTTAATCACATCCGATCTCCCAGGGCTATCGAGAAATTCGTCCCGTTTCTTATGTGACCCCCGAATTCTCTCCACTCACGGGGACCCACCGCCTCACCCCGACCCCTTCACGCGAGATTGCCTAGAGGTGATTTGCGTGGCGAAGAATTTGGCTCCCTAGGGGAGTCTAGGAAGGGAGCGCCCGGGAATTTGTGTCTCACAGTAGCTAGAATTTGTGACGAAGTGTCCTCTCCTAGCGAGCATAAGACCGGAAGGTTGATCATCAGCGCCGTTAGGGAATAGAAAAAATGTAGCCTCCAGGCAAGGTCGACAGTTAAGCCAATTTAAAACCTTTGTTTCGCTCCTAATGCTATTTGATTTTCGCGTGAGCCGTTTAGGCTCCATAGACCAGGGACGTCGCTTCGCCACCTGCATCCTGGCACCTATCTTAAGTTTCGTCACCAGCAGCCACGAGACTTCGGCTCGACGTGGAGACTCCACTGCGGATGGTAGCAGACTACGAAGGATTTCCCATGCAGTTTTGGCCACACCGCGGGAAATCTGGGCGGTTGGGAAGGCACATCCAGGCGGAAGGATTCATCGACAGCGGTCGCTAGGATCTTCCGATAGCGCAGGGGCACTGCCCTGTTGCGGAGGCTCCCCGAGCCTTGGAGCCCGGACTGCGTTGACAATATCGGCCACGGCAGGGGTGCAGGGGGAAATTAGAATTAGGCTATTAAAGTCCCGCGCGCGGAAGGAGCGAACACTCGCTGTGTAGATTTGCCGTGAAGTTATTAGTGATGAGTTGTGTTCCGTCAAACACCACTCCTCAGACAATTGGGTAAGCGAACCACCTTTGGGTCAATCTCATATCCGTCTCGACGTTTGGCCGGTCAGGGAATTGTCCTGACCGCGTCGTGTACACGTCTCGTCCTCGTGCTTCCCTTCTTAGCTAAAACACACTGCAGAGATTCCGCGAGTATCAGGTCGACCTTCCTGGAGGACTCCCGTCGTCACGACGAGTCACTTCCGTCCACTAGTTTAAGTTTCGCGTCGCGAGGTTCCCTTCTGGAAATTAAGTCCATTTCATATCTGTGAGTCTCGTCGTTCCGAGACCTTCTCAATTGTTAGTTCCGGCCACCATAGGCCATAGAGTTCTATTCCGATCTGCTCCTCACGGGCGCCGTGTAACTCCCGTGAGCGAAGCCCGTTTTCTTGCCGCTATCTATTATCATCTGGTTCTGTAACATCTTAGACCTAGCCAATAAACCTCGGGTGCATTACAATTTTCCTGTTTTGGTTGCGTCTCCTGCCGAATCCACCGCTCTCCTCTATTCCGGCCTCTGAGCTGCCGCGTTAGTTAATCCGACTGCGAATCCCCGGAAGTTGTCCGGCTCATAGCCAGTTCAGTTAGCTTTACGTAGTACCGCGGGGTACCTGGCGCCCATTTTTAGACTTCCGAATTCGTAGTCGAGGATTAGGGCTTAGTGTACGTTCCGCCGTTCGGGCGAATAAATTCAGGCGTCTCGCCAGAGCGCAATAAATCCATCAATTACTCAGTTTTGTAGTCTCGACAATATCCGATCTGTTTTATTCACATTTTCCTGGGTAACTGGCTGCGGGTAGTTCTATCCCCGAGCAGCCCCAGGAAAATTCCTCACAAATTATACAGGCTACTTTCCTTGATAACGGATGCAATCGAATGTGGTGTAAAAACGAATAAAACCCAAGGAATGAACATACGCTGCTCAGAGAATCGAACATAAGCCTTGTTCCTACCAATGCCAGAATCAGAACCCGAGCCTGCTACCCAATAGGTCAGTGGGAATTTGTCGGACCCGATTCAAAAATCCTGTATATAAACTGCTTATTAGTTTCAAACTCTACAAAAAGCAAGTCCTCAACAAGGGGCACGAACTCAAGACTTATCCCTTCCAATGCTAGCATCAGAATCAGAACCCGGGCCTGCTACCCACTAGGCCAATGAGAATTTGTTGTGCCCGATTTAAAAATTTGGTATATAAAGTACAGTTCGCCTCTGGAAAGAAGGCGTCTGGCTCTGATGTGGCGAAAAATTTGTCTCCTCCTTCAAAATCCGGTACCTAGGAACGGAAACAAAAGGTTTTATTATTTGCGGTCTGAAGTCTAGTTTCTATTGGCTAGTAGAAAACTGTGGGAGTGGGCTGCCGATTGGCCCATTGAACTAAACACATCTTCAAGTATAGCTTCACTTGAAATAGGCTTGCGAAAACTCATGATACTCATGACGAAGTTACTTGTTAGCAGATAACAAGTAGATTAAAGCTTTTAAAATTTTCCTGAAAGGGCATAGCCGGATAAGAACGGTAAAAGTGCCCCCGGCCCAAAAATAATTCTCTCTTGCTCCACAGTTTCCTCTTCAAAACAAACAATTTTTCTCAAAATACCAGCCTTGTAACCCTTCCCGTTTAAAAGTTCTAAGCAAAAATGTGTTTTTCTGTTTTTATTTGATTTCCTTAATAATATCGCATGTAGAATTTTCTCGATTTTGTTTTACAATCTTACTAATAAAATGTATCATATGTAATTTTTCTAGTTTTTTTCATTAATCCGTAAAAAGTTTCAATTATTTAAAAACAAAATTCGGGTGGAAATTCGGGTTTTTGGTGTGATTCTTTCGGGTGTCAATCAAGAAAAAATAACACAATGTGTCTTTTTTGCATACAATTACACTCTATTTTTCCGATTTTTCGATTTGGTGCTTCAATGTTAAAAAAGATAAAAACTAGTTTTAGTTGTAATTTTAGTATATGGGCGATTCCACGCAAAGTGATCACACTTTTTGACACTTTGTCTTCGATTTTGATGAAATTTGATGAACATGTAGTCCTTAATATACAACCACATTATCTGCACTTCGTTGGTAAAAATGTCAATTATTATGCAAGTTATTTGCATTGCAAAATTGGTGCAACTTTTTAAAAAAAAATCATAACTCAGGGACAGTATGAGATATCGAGAAGCGCGAAACGCAGTTTTACGCGGAAAAGATTGAATATTGTTTAAAAAAATATTTGAGTAACGTAGCGACCTTTTTAATTTATTTAAAAATTGTTCAAAAATTTTAATTGTTTATAATTCCGAAAACGCACTTTTGTCCGTTTTGAAAAAAATCATGGAGGTGCATTGAAGTCTCCTCTAAAAACCCTATAAATTTCAAGATGGTCAATTTAAAACTCTTTGAGGTAAAATTCTTCATGCGTTACCGGAACACGAGCTCGGCGCTCGGAGACCAGCGCGCGCCCGTGCACCACGGATGCTTGCACACGGACCGCCGCTACCGATCACGGGTACGCGAGTAAATAATTTTTTTTCTATCTGTTTACCTTTTTTCTCCTTCTTGATGTAAACAATGTACTGTGACGTTACGTTTTCGACGTAAGTCACAAAAAGGCTATCTCCACCCGTTTAAAACTAGCGCTGCGCGATATTAGAGAAGAGCGTCTCCAATCAGGGAAATCCTAGCGATCTGACGACAATATTAACGACTGCGAATTCGTCTGAGCCAATAAGGGAGAAGCAAACCAGGGACGACCATCAACCCACACTACCCGAAATCGCTAAATCTGCCAGCCCAGAGGAACTCGGCCCGACCAGGGTGAACATTAAGGGACTCAGCAGTCTCCGATGGCATCCGAAGACGACTGGTCACCGTTGGAGGAGCCGGGTGGTGAGGCAAGCGACCCCGAGTTGCCCTTGCATCGTGGGAGGCTTGACCAATTGTCGTCTCGACGAGGTAGGGTTGGCGCCCAGAGGGCCTACGGCCCTGGCGTCGTTCACCCGAGGGCACAGCGAGCCCTGCGCGCGCGGTAGAATCCAGCGACCAATAGAAATCGATTTCGGGGACAAAGGCGGCTAGACGAGCGTTAGGGAATAGCGCGCAGAATTCGGCACTCTTGTGCTAACGATCGAACCGAGCGGGCGAATAGCGACTAACGAGGCTACCGAATTGCGTAAGATAGAAGGAAGGAAGGAAGGAAGGACTGGAGAGTTCACCGATCCCCCCTTTCTTGTGACTTGCGAGCACCGCTCTAATAACTATCGGTAAGCGAACACCTTTCCGCTCTAGCTTTTGTGAGGGACTGACTGTTTGGTGAGATCCCAGCTAGAGATTCGCTGTTTCTCGGCCCTTAAGGCCTTCTCGCTTTTCGACTGTAAGTTTTCCATTTCCGATCTATTGTCTAGATCATTCTGAGCTACAATTCTTTCTGATATTCCCGATTATGTAAACTGAGATCTTCCTGCGGGCTGACGAAGTCAGCCAAGAGTCAATTGTAGAAAAGCTGTAGAATTCTGCCCATCGGGAATTCGGGAAATCTGTTAACGCCGGTTATCTGCGTAGAGCTAGCGAACATCTGAATGTAACTTCGACTATTCTAACTCGCAGCCACGTGCTTCGCCCGAGGTTGCTCATGAACACCTCGAGCGAAGGACTCTTTCTCTGCTTCATTGTCGAAATAAAATCATCCATACTAGCTCAATCCTGGCTTGTTCACTCGCGTCGAACCCACGTGCTCTCCTTGTTGTCTGATCTAGCCGAAGCACCTGTTTGGCCGTCTCGGGAGATTCAATGTTGCCGGTCTCTTTGCGATTTTGTGTGAGATTTTGTGTGGCATCTTCGATGCCTGGCGCCCATTCTTGTAGAACTAGGGAATAGTTGGCTTCGAATCTCCCGGGCCGAAGTATCGGGAAAAGTATCGTCCAGAGAAATATAAGAGTTGGGAAACTCAGTTCTCCCCATAAACTAACTTCTTGATCTAACTGTTAACCAGAAAGTAATTCACGTTTCTCATTATTCTCGAGTCTAGCGCAACACGGACTATTTGGGGCAGGTGTTCGCCAACCGCACCATCGGTTTCAATGGCGCCGTCCCGTCGCCTCCCCGATCGCCGGACCTGACCCCACTCGACTTTTTCCTGTGGGGTCACATTAAAGTAAGTGAGACTTTGGTACTTAACGAGACATTAATAATTTAGTAGTGCAAGCCGTCAATGATAATCCTCTGCTTTCCAGAATTCCCTGTTTGGCGTGGACAGGGCAGACGAGCTAGAAACAATTCGGGGAATTCATGCCGTAGTGGCGTCAATCGACGAGGGGATGCTGGCCCGTGTTCGAGACAATATTCTTCAACGCGCACGGTTGTGCGTGGCGAATAATGGGCGCCACTTCGAAAATGTATTATAAGAATATTAAGGCCCATCGTATTATTTTTAGTTGTGTATATTTTGTATATTTTGTATGTTCTGTATGTTGTGTATGTTGTGTATGTTGTGTATGTTCTGTATATTCTGTATGTCTGTATGTTTTTTATGTTCTGTATGTTCTGTATGTTCTGTATGTTCTGTATGTTTTGTATGTTCTGTGTGTTCGTTTATAGCATTTCCACATCTCAATATATATTTGTTTCCTTTATATTTTTGTTATTTATATTATTTGATTCCCCAAGGTCTCCCCGAGTACTATTGTGGTTCCAACGGACCATCGCGGTCACATAATATGATTATTTAAATGTTGCATTATTGTTTAAAAACTTTGAGTGCTTAGGGATTAATTGATAATTGAGTAGTACTAACCGTTAATGATGATCCTCTGCTTCCCAAAGTTTACCGTTGGCCATGGATAGGCGGAATGAATTGACTGTTGGCAGACGCTTTCCGTTGTAATATTTTCATATTATTTCAATCTAAATTCAATCGGATTTTCTGATAGTCTTTTCTTCAAACTAATTCCGAGAGAGCGCCTATTTTCAAGTAAAGTAAAATCTACAGAACCGGCATACTTGCGTAAATTATAAGAACAGGATAGAGTCAGCTTCAGCGGATGCTGTTCGTGCACAATTGGATAGGTTTATTTGATGGGCGACAAAGGCGAGGAAGAGTAAAAATAAAGCATTACCACTGCTGGGTATTGAACATGGATCAAGACAGAGCAAGGAAACCAAAAAAATAATCGCGACGGCAGGGAATCGAATTCGGATCATCACGATTACCGCTCCAACGTTTTGTCACGGCGCCACCTCGATACCTTTAAAAAGAAAGTATCACAGGCTCCTGATAAATTTGATTCACTGGATTTGGTCGGATTTAATCGGATCTAATCGGGTGTCGCGAAACAACTAATCAAGGATATCACTTATCGCAGGCGTAGCATTATGAAAGAGGGAAAGCAACAGGAAAGGCAAGGTGTGTCCGTCGGGCGATGCCGTACCGTGCCATGCTCGGGTCTTCAAGACGGTACATGCAAGGGGCTGCAGACCACTCGGTTCCTTCGAAACCGAGCAGTTGAGCACCCCATGGTCCTCCATTGCGATTTTCACAGACCGGCCGGCAAGATGTTTTCCGTCACCTCCCTTTTTCTAGGAGCAAGGGATAACCGGCCAGGACTCGCCAAGAGCTCGGTGGGCGTTACCTAACTTTGTTGTTGAATAACTCGGAAATGGAGGCCTAACGCAAATTTTTAAAAACGGCATCGTCATCCCCGCCCCCTTCCCAACAAGATGGCTATAATATTATCCAACATTTTTGGGACACCCTGTATATTTGAAATAACTCTCAGTAACCAGTTTGTTGGCTTTTCCAGATCAAACTAAGGGACAGGCATTTTACAAGATGACATAACGATGATAACTTCACCGTGGGACAGCATTAGTGAAAGGTGATTATTTAAAAAAAAATTTATTTACTGAGAAGTGCATCATCTGACTTTTCCAGAAATAAAAATGGCCAAGTCTACGCTATCATTTACAGTATAAGCATGTTTGTTGAAAGCTATTCCTTCATTTTTGTTACAGATGCAAATCCATCAGTACGTCAATACAACCAACTTTGCACCAAAAAGGCTGTACGAAGAAGGGTATTGCAGCAATAGAACAAAGTTGAAGACTGAAGTTGGAGAAAATAAATATAACGATATACGTACGTATTGTATCAAAATATTTGTATATTATATATAAAGTATTATGTGTAGTGTTTCAAAATGTATGTATTGTGGAGAATTTTGTTACTGTAATAAATAAAATATATAAAATGTTTGAATTCTGTTGCCCTCATTTCATAGTCTTCCTCCATTTTTCCTGTCATTCCAAGAGTAACCTCATTCTCTCCTATAAACGCTTCCCTGGTTTCAA
The DNA here is from genome assembly GCA_964023945.1 of Ectemnius cavifrons. Lineage (NCBI taxonomy): Eukaryota > Metazoa > Arthropoda > Insecta > Hymenoptera > Crabronidae > Ectemnius > Ectemnius cavifrons. The sequence goes on along the minus strand of OZ030383.1, from coordinate 3,228,180 downwards.
TTCCTCTAAATAGACAATGCCAGCGACTCCATCTCGCGTTCTTTTCGGTAGCTCATGTCTGTAGGTAACACGATCGCGCGTCCGAAAAACCTCCAGTTAACGTCGGTAATTACCGGCCAGCCGAATCTCCAAAAGTCACGTGCCTAGCCTAGCCCCTTAAATGTTTCTTGTAAGTCGCTTAGTTTTTTGCTAACTCTATCTAATTCTTCCGGGTGCTTTATAATTCGTTTGAGTTTGAAGTTTGTGCCATTGTATGAATTTAGCAAGTTTGCTTCTACGGGATCGGAAGGTAAGTGTTCTATCGTTAAGTTATATGCTGGTAAGTAGTTCCAAGTTGCTTCTATTCCGTAGTACTTTCCGGTTTGGAAAGTGAATTCTGTAGCGGTGATTATACATTTTCCTCTTATAGATAGTATACCAGAGTCTTCGATAGTGACGAAGTTCGTTTCCGTTTGTTTATCGCATGTTACACCTAATTCTACGGAGTTTGGTGCGACATAGATCCAGGCGCCGGGTTGTAGTAGCTCGATTAGGATAGTGTGGTTTAGTGTCATGATGCGTGTGGTACAACTTGGTGATTGTTTTCGAGTAAGTTTGCTATATAATTGCACTTCGCATGGACTATCTGATGTTACAGTGAATATCGGGTGGTGAGAAGCACATAGGTATGTACTATGTATTATCTTACATTTGTCGAGGTCGTCCTTGTTGAGAGTCACGTATTGCGACGTCGACTGGTCTACGGTTACGTACTGTTCGACGGATTCGAGGTGAGCGTAGACTGAGCCGTTTTTACGGGTTGGTACCGGGTGCGCTTTGTTTAATTTGAAAACTCGTCCGTTCGTTAAGGGGGCGTCGATGCTTACAATTACAGATTTCACGTCGGAGTATGCCGTGATGCGCATTATTTTATATAGTAAATGTATGTTCTTAAGATTAATAGTTAGGGGGAAAATTAATCCGGTTGTTAGTTCCGTTGTCACAGCGTTCAAGTGTTTTATTATTTCCGCGGGCGGTAGTACTCGTGGATTGAGGATGCCTTTTCTAATATCGACGACAAAGTCTAGTACGTCTTGTGCGTCTCGTAGTAGGGTCTCTGTTGTAACTTCTAGGAGTATAGAGTTTTCGTCAATTATTTCTCGAAGTTTGAAGTTTAAGTTGTTCTGCTGAAGTGCATGTTGTAGGTGGCGAGTAGCGTTAAGTAGCGTCAGTTCGTTTTGTTCGACGTTGTGTGTGGTTTCGTTTAGTAATTTTGCGTTGGTACTGATTACGTGCAGTTGTCCTTTTATAATGCTTTTGAGTGTTCCTGTTTGCTCTTGCAGGAGTGCAATTTGTTCGTTAATTTCGTTTCTGTCTTCTGTATCCATTATTCTGAATAGTGATTTTCCTATAGATCCTAGTCCATCGATTAGGCCGCGGTTTGATTGTCTGTCTGAGCCGATGGTCTGTTGTATATGGGCGAGTAAATCTGTTACGCGGTATAATTTTTTCTGGATTCCTGTAGTGAAGGTTTGGCAGAAGTGTGCCGATGTGTCTGTGGGGGGATTTTTGCATGTCGCGATTGTTTCGTAGAGAATGTTTCGGATGGTTGATTCGCGTTGAAAGATTGATGATAGATTAAGGCGCAATACCAGTTTCCAGGTGTCTTGATAGGTTTGCAGGGTTCCTATTCTTTCGAAATAGATTCCTGGTTGGTGCGTGAATTTTCGGACGCTGAAGTATTTATCAGGTATTGTTTCCTATGTCGCGATGGCTCTAATAGCGAGGAGGGTGGTTCTGTAATGAGAACGAAAACGACTGTTTTTGTTTTCTTGTGTTTTTGGTTATTTGTTTGAGGGGCAGGGGTGCCTATGTGCATGTGTGTGATTGTTCTTCTCGGAAGAAGAAGGTTTTCGCGGTGGTGTTAGAGACTGGGTGTTGTTGAGCGGTAGGGGGTTAGGGCTTACGTTGCTAAAATGTTGCGGCCTCTTGTGTGGGAACGCCGGAGGTCCTCTTCGCGGTCGCTCAGCTTCTCATTGTCATTCGAGTTTTATTCTGCGGCGTGGTTTGGAGTTTTTGAGAGCGATACTACACGAGTCTTGTAGGTGTTGTCTAGGAGTTATTTTGTGTGTGGATGGTTCTTTTCTATTTGTTCGTTTTGTAAGGGCGTTTTTATTTGTTTCAGAGGGCTGAATATTGGGAGCATGTACGCACAGTCCGGGATGCCCGGGCCGATTTGCGGTTGGGCTATAGGGACCTGCATGATCCGTGGGGTGGTCCCGAGTGGGATTATTGGGGAATTGCTGCCCTTTTTGGTGGGTGGCCCTTTGGTATGATTAGTGAAAGATGTGTTATTTCCTTGTGTCCTAATTGAGTGTCTTTTATGTTATAGAGCGCCATACACGTCGTGGGGCGCACGGTGGGTGGCCGTCGCGGAAGTTCTGGGCGGCCCACCAGATGCTCGAGGAGGCCGTTACCTACTGGCGGGTACTCGAGGCTTTAGGGGGCGGACCGTTCCGCGAGTGGTGTCTCCGGGCCGGGGACTTGGTGACCCTAGGCCTGTTCGTGGAGGAGTTGGTGGCGGACCCGAGTTTCTATTTATTGCGTGTGTACTAGGGGTCCGAAGAGGAGGTGCTCGGGGTGGGGACCACTTATGCGTACATAAGACAGATGCGAAATTATGTGGGTCGACGACTCGGGGAGTTTGGCCGCTAGATAGTGGCCACATGGCTGCACATTATTGTATTTGTAATATTATATTATTGTATTATTATGTGTATGTAGTTTGGACTGTAGTGTTGGGAGCGTAGAGGATAGAATATATTAAGCTTTTACGTATAGGTGTGTGGAGAATTGCGTAGTTTTGGCCGCTGGTAACGGCTGTATTTTCTTCCTTTTTCCAGTTTCCTATCCTTTAGTTTTAGTGGTAATATAAGTTTATATGTAAGAGAAAGAGGTAAGTATGTTTTATATTGTATTATTTTGTTTCTTTTATATATATATATAGTTTGTTTTTTTGTTATTATTTTTGTTATTCCTTCGCGTTTCGTTAATCAATGAAATGTGTGAGACGGTTGGCGTGTACACGTTGGGTTCGGTGACCCTTTTTAATAATGTAGGTTTCATTATCGTGTTTGGCCATTATTCTGTATGGTCCGATCCATTTAGGAGTTAGCTTTTTTGATCGTCCTCGTCGGACAGTATCGTCTTTGAGTAGGACTTTATCGTCGGGTTTATAGGTCGGTGTTTTAGTTTGTTTGCGGTAGGTGGTTTTAGATTTGTCTTTCTTTCGTCGTAGGGTTTCTCGCGCTACTTCGTGGGTCGATCGAATTCGTTCGCGTAATTCTTCGGCGTATTTGTCGTACGTGTAGGTCAAACGCGGAGGTTGTTGTAGGGATGTCGGTAAAGTCGCGGTTTGTCCGAAGGTAAGCTCGTATGGAGTGTGTCCGGTAGTACTGTGTGGTGTGGTGTTGTACGTGAGCATCGCATAAGGGAGCCATTCGTCCCAGTCAGTTTGATCTTCGTTAATGTAATGTTTGAGATAGTCGGCTAGTGTTCGATAACTTCTTTCTAGGGCGCCGTTAGATTCCGGATGGTATGCGCTGGTTTGGATTTTGTTTATTTTAAGCTGTTTACGTCTTTAAATACCTTGCTTAGAAAGTTTGCTCCTTGGTCGGTAAGGATTTTTTCCGGTATTCTGAAAACACATACTATTTTTGACGCGAAAGCTTTTGCGATGGTTCCGGCTTCTTGGTCGGGTATGGGTATAGCTATGCTAAATTTAGTTCACGCGTTTTGGAACGTTAGGATGTATTTGTTGCCCTGGTTAGTTATAGTTAAGGGTCCTACGATGTCTAAAGCGCATTTTTCGAATGATTTGGTGGGAGTGTCCGTTATTACCATCGGTGCTTTACTTGGAGCCCATGTTTTGTTTTTCTGTCATTTTTCACATTTGGAAATGTATTCCTCAACATCTTTTCTCATGGTCGGCCAATTATGGTATAGTTTAATTCGATCGAGAGTTCTTTTAATGCCTAGGTGTCCGCCTAGGGGTGTGTCGTGGTGTTCGTATAGAATCCTTTTTATTTCGTCGGCCGTGTATTCGCGGTTTGTGGGGCTGTCCGTAGCATTAAGTTGAGGTAGCTGACCGTCGTCCGTCGAGCTGACGTTAGCTCTCGCGCGGGCGTTCTGGGCTCTGGTTACCGTGTTTATTCTGCTGACCGCGTCGGCGTTATTATTTTGGATGCCTTTCTTATACTGAATCTCATAGTTGTATTCTGGTAGTTTTATTCGCCATCTCGTTAGTCGTGATCCCGGGTCTTTTACATTAAAGAGCCACGTGAGAGGCTTATGGTCGGTGACGACGATGAATTTGGTCCCGTAAAGATAGGGTCGGAAATGTTGGGTTCCCCATACGATAGCTAAGAGTTCTCTTTCTGTCGTGCTATAGTTTTGTTCCGCTTTGTTAAGGACTCGGCTCGCATATGCTATCGGTGGGTCCTGGCGTATTTTGCCTTGGGATAGTATCGCGCCGATTGCTTTTCCGGAGGCATCGGTTGTGAGTACGAAGGGTTTGGTGAAGTCTGGGTACTGTAAGAGAGGTGGCGACGTTAATTTATTTTTTAGCCGTTCGAACGCTTCTTGCTCAAGTGATGTCCAAGTAAATGGTCGGTTCTTCTTTAGGAGTTGTGTGAGGGGTTTGCTATTCCCGAAAAGTTGTCGATAAATCTCCTGTAATATCCGGCTAATCCTAGGAAGGACTGTATATCTTTAAATTTTTGAGGTGTAGGAAAGTTCTTTACGGCTTCTAATTTCGAGGGGTCTGGTTTTATTCCGTCTTTGCTAATAATGTGTCCTAGGTATTTGGTCTCTTTACGTAGGAAGTGACATTTAGAGGGCTGTAGTTTTAATCCGTTTTCGCGAAGTCGTTTGAAAATAGATTCGAGACGTTCTTGGTGTTCTTGCAGTGAACATCCATAGACTACTATGTCGTCTAGGTAAACGAAGCATTTGATTCCTTGTAGTCCTGCTAGCACTGAATTCATAAGTCTTTGAAAGGTTGCAGGGGCATTTTTCAGTCCAAAGGGCATTCTATGAAACTCGTAGTGTCCATATGGAGTTGGGAATGCGGGTTTTTCACGGTCCTCAGTCTTCATGGGAATTTGGTGGAAACCTGACGCTAAATCTAGTGTGGAAAAATATTTGGCTTCTCCTAATTGGTCCAAGATGTCCGTAATATCTGGTAGGGGATATGAAGAATCTCCAGCGGTGACGCTGTTTAGTTTTCGAAAATCGACGACGACTCTAAATCTGGGTCGGCCTGTGGCGTCGGATTTTTTGGGGACGACGAGTAAGGTCGAGTTCCACGGGCTGGAACTGGGGCTGACTATTCCTTCCTTAGCCGTTTCTTTAACTTGCCTATCTACTTCGGTTTTTTGAGTTTGTGGAAGTCTGTACGGTCTTGTGTTAATAGGGATTGTATTTTTTATCAGAGGTACGGCGTATTCAGTCCTGTTAGTGTATCCTAATTGATCGCCTTCTAGGTAGAATATGTCGTTATATCGTTCGCATAGGTCGGTTAGACGTCTTTTTTCCTCGGCGTGCAGGTTGTCGAACGCTATTTCTTTACGCAGCATTTGCATTCTGTCCGTGCCACTGACGGCTTGTACGGAGTAAGCGATTCTGCTGACTACGGTGTCGCGACGGATGTCAGTGTTCTCGCACGAGTCGACAGGGTTTAGTTCTACAACTGGTGTTCTAATTTTAGAGTCTTCGAGATTTGTGTTCATTACACTGATAACGCATTTGTTATCGGTTCCTGTAGTGAGAACATTGCCTATGGATATACCGGGTTTGATCATGTCTCGTTCTACGATTCCTTCGCCCTGGGTAACGGTGTGTACTAGGATTACTGTTTCTGTTCGCGCTTTTAAAGTTACGTGGACCGCGCTAATGATCGGGAGATGTGTCCCGAGGATGTTGAGAAATTGACCGGGTCGGATCTCGGTGCCGTATTGTGAGATGAAATCGAGGCCTAGGAGTCCGTGTAGTTCTCCGAGTAGGTCGTCATGTACTAGTCGGCGGAGGTGTCTGATTTGTTTGTTTCCCATCCGGATGGTGAGGTATGCGCTGCACAAGGTCTTGGTGACGCTTGGTCCGACGCAGCACAGTGGCCGATTTAGGTCTAAAACGCGTGCATCGGACTTTATCACCGAAAAAATAAAAGAAACGGAAATGAAAATTTAACATTATATCCTTATTTTGGACAGTATAAAGCACATAAAATGTTAGTAAGTTTACTTATTATCGTCAATAGTTTTGAAGATAGCGACAATTTTGTATAGTATGTTCCTATGTATTCAAATGAAGAACTTTAACTTTATCTACTGCTCATGGAACCTAATAGAACCTCTTGATATATTTTTCCCTGCAAATAGATTTTTTTCCGCGTTTTTTGACGTATGTTTCATCTGCGGCAAATTGCGGAAAGTTTGTGTTATAAATTAATACAATTATAAAAATTCTATTTCAGTGAAGAAAATGTTAGACAGAAACGAAGCTATCTAGAAAATTATTTTATATTTTTTTTATAATTAATTTTGGGGAGTGTAATTTCCAATAATTTACTTTTCAAAAATAGTCAATTGATTTTCTTTGATTTTTGTCTATTGTGGGGAAGAGAATTTTGCAACATACCATATCTGTATTACGAATTTCGGTTTCTCGAGGTAAAATACATAAAAAGCTCGTTGCAGGAGTCTGCACACGTATACTATGTAGTATATCTATATCGTGTCTCCTCACTTGTACTTTCCGGCTTCCCCATTCGCTGTTTTGTTTAAACCGTTCGTAAGGGACCAATAGGGACCACGGTAATAAGATATGATTCTTCCGAGGAGTAGTTGGGCTGCAGCGGAGTTCCTGTTGCGATTAGTATCGTCTCTATTACGAGTATTGTGTGTCGTGCGATATATTTTTCGTATTAGTTTGCATACTTCCACAATATCCAAACATGTCAGGCAGCTGTATTAATTTGTCCAGGAGGTTCCTTGCGACATTAATACAAACCAAACCTCAGAAAGAGGCAATCGATGCCATTATTTCTTATGTTGGGAGCTTTGGCAAAAATATTGACAGAGGAACGGTACATACATTTGTCGTTATATATTTGAGGCGATGGAAAATCTGTCACCGTTCTTTACAAGGCATGGAGAAAAGGCACAAACATTGGCTTGATAATGAATTGCCACTATCACTTCTTCGATTGGTGAATACGCGAAGTAGTCATATGGCAAACGCTCCGAATATCTGTGTGAAAGATTTCGACAAGATTTCAGCCTCCCAAAAAAGAAGACGAACGACAGGTAAGCTTTATTATGATTTTTTCAATGATTCACAGTGAATGAAATATAGTACATATAAAATATAGTAAAACATAGTCAATCTATATACAGCAAATTATTCATAGCCTTAAATGTTCTTGATTGTAGATTTACGAACAAATGAGAGCCAAGTATTAGCATTTGCTACTGCATCTGTTATGAGGGAAGAAAAAAAAATATCTTCAGCGTAATTAGTGCAAGCCGCTACAAACACCGACAATGCCAACAGAATGCTTGCACTAGTTGATGATAATCAGCAAAACACCACCACACAGTTGACACCAGCAGAGGCATTAGCGCTCTTAGTAAAAGCCAACCTAACAAAAGAGTCCTATAAAACAATAGGGAAGACATTATTACGTCACGGTAAGATATATTTTCTAGTACTGCCCAGCTGTTAAGTTCTGCATTTCTTTGTAAATATGGTTTATTAACAATGAGACTGTAATCTAGTCTATGTGCTAACTTTTTCACATTACGCATGTACTTTTTATATTTTCGATAGGATTCGATGCTTTGCCGTGCTACGATAAAATTACCGAGGCAAAAAATACCATATATCCCACGGGTATGGAAGTTTCGGAATTAGAAGCACGTCTTCCATTGCAGGTAATTTCACAGGATATATTTCGTATAGATTATGCAGTAAAGAACCTTATCGTTTCTGTACAGAATCTGTTAGACGTGACAACAGAGCGCCTGATTGCTGCCGTTGATGACGATACGCGTGCAAGAATGTTACAAACATCATATATACAATTGGTGTCAAAATGGGGAATGGATGGTAATTCTGAATGGCTCCGGGCATTCAGAATTTAATCAGGTATTGTTTCTGACCGTGTTCTATTAATATCCATATTTAGTACCAACAAGTACTTTCTTTTTTATTACTTATATCATAATTTATATGTAATCATAGATCTATGCAAGCAGTTCATCGGATCCATCAGATGCATCAATTTTTATTTCGACGATCGTTCCGCTACAAATGATGAGCAAAAATGCTGCAGAAAACGTAATCTGGCAAAATGAAGCTCCTAACTCTACATGGTAAAGTCCAAAAATCAAATCAACATTCATACATTTCGTAGTGTCTACGGTGATTTTCAAAAACACTCTCATTATAGGCTTTGCCGTCCGCTCGAATGTGTTTTGAAAAGGAGTCGGTACCAGCCATTCTAAAGGAGTATAAGCGCGTGAAAGAAGAGATAGCACAATTATATCCAACCGAGGTGAAATTGTTTATTCTTGATGCTGTTCAGTTGTATAAATGTATATCAACTTTTGCTTTACCCCTTTTATTTCTATTTATACGTAGTGTGACGTTACGTTTTTGGACGTAAGTCACAAAAGGCTATCTCCACCAGTATAAAAACTAACGCCGCGCGACATTAGAGAAGAGCGTCTCCAATAAGGAAATACTAGCGAGCTAGACGCAATATTAACGACTGCGAATTCGTCTGAGCCAATAAGGGAGAAACAAATCAGGGACGACCATTAACCCACAGCACCCGAAATCGCTAAATCTGCCAGCCCAGAGGAACTCGGCCCGACCAGGGTGAACACTAAGGGGATCAGCAGTCTCCGATGGCATCCGAAGACGACTGGTCACTGTTGGAGGAGCCGGGTGGTGAGGCAAGCGACCCCGAGTTGCCCCTGCATCGTGGGAGGCTTGACCAATTGTCGTCTCGACGGGGCAGGGTTGGCGCCCAGAGGGTCTACGACCCTGGCGTCGTTCACCCGAGGGCACAGCGAGCCCTGCACGCGCGGTAGAATGCAGCGACCAATAGAAATCGATTTCGGGGACAAAGGCGGCTAGACGAGCGTTAGGGAATAGCGCGCAGAATTCGGCACTCTTGTGCTAACGATCGAACCGAGCGGGCGAATAGCGACTAACGAGGCTACCGAATTGCGTAAGATAGAAGGAAGGAAGGAAGGAAGGACTGGAGAGTTCACCGATCCCCCCTTTCTTGTGACTTGCGGGCACCGCTCTAATAACTATCGGTAAGCGAACACCTTTCCGCTCTAGCTTTTGTGAGGGACTGACTGTTTGGTGAGATCCCAGCTAGAGATTCGCTGTTTCTCGGCCCTTAAGGCCTTCTCGCGCTCGACTGTAAGTTTCCATTTTCGATCTGTTGTCTAGATCTTATTCTTAGCTTCAATTCTTTCCTGTACTATCGATTTTGTAGACTGAGATCTTCCTGCGGGCTGACGAAGTCAGCCAAGAGTCAATTATCGTGAATCTGTAGAATTCTGAACACCGAGAATTCGGGAAATATATTAACGCCGCTCATCTGCGTAGAGCTAGCGAACATCTGAATGTAACTTCGACTATTCTAACTCGCAGCCACGTGCTTCGCCCGAGGTTACCAATGAACACCTCGAGCGAGGGACTCTTTCTCTGCTCATTGTCGAAATAAAATCATCCTACTAGCTCAATCCTGGCTTGTTCACTCGTGTCGAACCCACGTGCTCTCCTTGTTGTCTGATCTAGCCGAAGCACCTGTTTGGCCATCTCGGGAGATTCAATGTTGCCGTTCTCTTTGCGATTTTGTGAGATTTTGTGTGGCATCTTCGATGCCTGGCGCCCATTTTTGTGGTACTAGGGAATAGTTGGCTTCGAATCTCCCGGGCCGAAGTATCGGGAAAAGTATCGTCCAGAGAAAACTATAAGAGTTGGGAAATTCTGTTCTCCCCATACACTAACGTTCCAGTCACTCATTATTCTCGAGTCTAGCTCAAAGGCCAGACTCGAGAATATTCTTTTATTTTCCTGATAGTAGTTAGTTTATAGCGGGCATAAAGTAGCTATAACACACATTCTCTACCTCACGATGATAGACGGAAAAGTCCTTAACGCAATTGTCGGGAATACATCAACTTTGGTGAGTAAATGAGTTGTATTCCTGCAGATTTATCAACTACTACCTAACAGATATTTATACTTACTTAATGCATTCGTTGAAATATATTTTTTCCTCAGAAATGTGCTGTTTGCCTTATGCGTCCAACCAGTGCAAACTTATTCCCGAGTGTTAAAAACGACGAAGCGCTCGAATTTGGAATTTCGCCTCTCCACACACGAATTAAAATGATGGAGTTTTTGCTAAAGTTATCATATCGAATATTAGTGGATCAGTGCAATCTTTTCGCTGTTATTATAAGTTTTATTCATTAAACTTATACCCTCTTTTCTTGTAACAGCGGACTTAATGCACCGAAAGGCACCCGTTTGACGTTAGCCCCAAAAAATGAAGAAATACAAAGAAAAAAGCAGGTGCAAGAACAATTTAAAACTGAACTCGGAATCAAAGTGGATTTTCCAAAGCAAAGTAAGTAACGCAAATTTAAATGAATTGCAATAAGATCTACATACTATATTACTGGGAAAGCAATGCATAATCAATTGAACTATTTCCTGTTCGTAAAATTTTGATGTAACAGTTTATTTTTATCCTCTTTCAGATTATGGTTCCTCCAATACAGGAAATGTGGCAAGAAAATTTTTCGATGCGAACAATCACGAGAAAGGTATCTCTTGTTTTTTTAAATTATCTACTGGACGAAATCTTAATAATTACTATCGAATTAATTATCAGTAATAAAATTTCTAATTTTATATTTATATTTTTTTAGTTTCCCAAATAACAAATATTGATGAGCGGGTGATAAGGAGATTTGCCAACATTCTGGCAGTGATTAGTTCGCGTAGGTGTGCAGTGGAGCCCGAAGAATTCCAGAGATACACGGCCAACACTTTCACGATTTTTGAAGAAATGTATCCGTGGTATCAATTATCGCCCACTGTTCACAAAATACTTGTGCATGGAGCAGACTTCATGCGATATTCCATTCTTCCTTTAGGTAGATATTCAGATTTTCTGGATATCATACCAAAAAAAATTTGGATGCCATAGTATGATTTAGATATTTCATAATCCTGTTACAGGTATACTCTCCGAAGAGCCACAGGAAGCAAGGAACAAAGATTTCAAAAATTATCGCATTTCGTTCGCCAGGATGAATTCGCGAATACTAAATTTACAAGACGTATACCAAGTATTACAATTTCGAATGTTTTAATTTTCATTAGAAAAATATTTGCATTTAACTCGCGGCTAGATCTTGCCTCTTTATTATTATTATTACTGTGGTTGTTGTTTTTGTTGTTGTTATTATTACTAACTGTACATATTAAATTTCCAGAGATTTCTAATAAGTTCGGATCCTATTATATCCTTTACACATCCTCCAAAAAGGAAAAACTTGGAAGATAAAGGAATCATGGAGTCCCTTCCGGATTCATACGAAGCTTTCGTTGCTAGACAAAATGAAATGTTGGATGTGAGTGTAATATTTTGGTACGTACTACTTAACTTAATGGAATTATTTTAACAGCTGTGTGTCTAACAACTTTTTTTTTTTTTTTTGATGACCCAGGAGAAATCCTCATGGATTCCCCATACCACGCGGGATATGGGGGTATGTCGGACTCCTACCGACTAAAACTCCTGGGGTGGCCACATAAAAATGCTCGATACTTGGGGGGCGGGTAATTGACCTTGCGGTCATGTCTTCCGGACCGTGTGTCTAACAACTGGCTTCTTTTGCACAGAGTTCAACTACAAGTGAAAGTGATGAGGAAAATGCTCAACAATTTTATTTGTCTTCGGACAGTGAATAAAAATGCATTTTTTTTTCTTGATTTAATAATGGTCTATTATTCATCCTCATCTCACAACGATTAAAACAAAGCAAGAAAATTGAGAATCGGTTCAGTAGAACCTGAGATATTGGCCATGCGCGCGTTCTAGACCCAAATCGGCCACTGTGCGCCGTGCAGGGTTACGACTTCTTTCACGGCGGGAACATCGCCGAGAACTCGTCCGACTTTCAGCAAAGTAATTTCGACTCCGGTGTCTATGAGCACGAGGGCCTTTCCGTCAAGCAATTCTGGTGCTTCGATTTCTACTAGGTTACGTAGTGACTTGGGCTCAGCTGCTATTGTCTTAACCGAATATGAACTGATTCTCGTGTCATCGTCCGGCCTTCCTTCCGAGCCGGGACGTCGAGGCGCGATACGCGACGCGTCTCGTGTTTCAGGCTGTCGGTAATATTCTCGTGAGTCATTGTGTGCGCGCGGGGGTTGCTCCGTCCGATTTGTTTCGTTTGCTCGCTGGCGTGCGCGGCATTCCTCGAGGGTGTGCCCGGGCTTTGTGCAGTATCTGCATGTTATGGTTACGTGTTGAACTGCCCGGTTAGTTGGGTAAGCTCGAGGGTTATGAGGGCGGTGTGAGGTTTGGTCAGGGAAGGGCCGGGGCGACCTTAAGCGGGTGTAGCAATTATTGGCGATGTGGCCTATCTTGTGGCATTTTCCGCACTTTGGAGCATCGCGTGTTTGTCTATCGCGGGTATATCCGCGGGTATTCTCGCGGTAACGCGAAGGGTTGTTAGGGCGAGGGGGCCCTAGTCCTAGAATCCGTTCTTCCTCGATGGCGACTGCTATTGCCGATTGTAGGTTATCGAAAGTACGCGTTCTGATTATTAGTCTGAGGTGATCTTTCAATCCTCGGGTAAAGTAGCGTAAGGCTTGTTTTTCTAGAAGATCCTCGATGGCTGCACTGTGTGACGCGTCGAAGGTGTCTTCGATGGACAGTTCTTTCATTTCGGCTAGTAGTCTTCCCATCCTAGATCCGAAATGCTGGACGCTATCTCCCTCTCTCTGTCTACAACTACTAAAGACGGTCTGTACGGTGTCGGAGGATCGTTTTACGGCGAATCGCGTTTTGAGTAGGCGGGTTAATTCCGTGAAGCTACCTATTGTTTTGTGTTGCAACTCTCGCAAGGCTCTGCCTTTTCTTTTATTTTTTAAGATGAGTCGCAGGTGTCGCGGTCGCTCATTTTCGGGTGCGCATTCCAAGGCGCAATCGACAACGCTAAGGAACGCGAGCAAGTCGGAGTCTCTCTCTCCATCTAAAGTTCCGATTAGCCCGAGCGCGGTTACGACTCTTAACAGGGTACCGGCGCTGCGACGGTACGACGATACTCTCGGGTATCGTCTGGGCGCTCGAACTGGCGGCGCGATACGTGTCGGTGCTAATGTCTAGCTTGGGTGCTCGCACGCGGCGTCGTTGATGGCCGGAGTTGTCTAGGGAAGGACGCGTCTTTACTTTTGTAGGATCTACTGGACTAAATATGAGCTTCTTATCAAAGAAAGACTCTAGTGATCTACAGAATGACCTTCGGTTGGGAAGAAGGTATCTGAGGGCAAGTGCGTCTTCCGTAGGCATGCAAGGGCCGTGTGAAGATTCTGGTTTACAATATATTTCTTTCGGGTATCGCTACGGCGATTCGAGTTTTCTGTTTACTCACAGGATGACTGGCAGGCGCATGCTGCTAGTTGATGTCCGCTGGTAGACGTGGGGTGTTGCTTGACGTAACTGGAGTCGGCGAAGTGGCGATATCTCCTTATCGCCTCTGTTGTGATGGTGTTGTCGGTGTGTGGGGTTCTGGAGCTCCTTATCGCTCGTACAGGGGACCAGGTGTCTTCGGTCCGTAGGTGGATGGTGCGTTCCTTCTTGGTGCCTCGGTGGTCGTCTCCGCTCAGCCAAAGGTCCTCGGATCAGCAATGGCACGTCGACGATGTCCGGTCAGGTTTGGTTATACTTTTCCCGTTAGCTAGGACGTGTAGCCGTCTCGGACAAGAGAGCGGCGGTCTGGTAGAGTGCGAGTGTCTCCTAAGAGCTCGTTCGCGTGTCCGGTTTGGGTGGTCCTGCCAGTCTCTACCCCAGCAGAGATTGACTTCTAGGTCGAATTGGGGTAACACTGGCAATCACGCCACGTTACACTTTTCGGCAAGCTCACGATTTGACTTCGACGGTGCAGATCCCAACGCTGCCACCATTTAATGTTGTGCCCTGCGTGGTGACGGCGCAGAGCAGGTAGCGGGATCGGAGGAAGTCAGGCTCGTAGCGTTTAAAAGATTGGAATCCACCGGGTTTAAGCCCAAAATTTAGCGTTTATTGAATAAAGTATAATCAATGAACTGACGAGAGGTACAAAGTAACTCGCTGGTTCGCACGGGTCTGGTCTGATTGAAGTCTGGGTAGCGAGTCCCCGATCGGGACATCGGTCGTTCGTTTTGTTCGAGACGGGCGTTGCCGTGGCACGAGGCGTTGATCAAGCGAAGTGACTCAGTGCCTCGTTGCTGAACGTGATTTAGTCCCTATGCGCTCGCTACTGATATAATGGTTGGGCACTACCTTTGGACACTGCATCATCCTTTCGAAGGAAGAGTTTGCAAGTTTGCGCATTCCGAGAGCCGACTTTGGGCTCGGGCGCAACACATGTCATCGTTAGATTTGCGGTTGGGGTACTGGCAAATCGAAGTTTAACAAGAAGACCGTGACAAAACAGCTTTCACGACGCCACTCGGAATCTTCTGATTTAAACGAATGCCATTCGGCCTCAAAAATGCGCCAGCCACCTTCCAACGCCTCATGGACCGGATGAGAGCTGGGCTTGGAGATGGCAACATCCTCGTCTATCTCGATGATCTCTTGGTGCTGTCCGCAGACTATGAAGAACATCTTGAGGATTTGAAGGCCGTTTTTGCTCGGTTACGTAAATTCGGCCTGCGAGTCAACCGGCAGAAATGTCCGTTTTGCTGCACGGAAATGAAATACCTCGGACATGTTATAACAACTGAAGGTATGAATCCCGATCCAGAAAAAGTACAGGCAATACGGGACATGGCGGTACCAACGAACCTGAAGCAGCTTATCTCGTTTTTACCGACTTCGAAAAGAAAGAGGTACTCAATTCGACCGCTATATATATATATATATATTTTTTTTTTTTTTTTTTTTTTAATGTTTGTCCGGCGAGAACTCTGAGATGGGTGGACCGATTGGGATGAAACCATACCTATCTTATAGAGGATGCTCACAGTTTGGTCCCATTATAAATTTTTCGAAATTGTTTAACGCTAACCATTGTTATTGCATAAAAACCGAATTTTTCGCTGATTTCGCGTTTCTACTACAAATTTCGTTTGGCCGGCGATATTTCCGAGATGGATGGACCGATCTTGATGAAACCTTGCCTATCTTATAGAGGATGCTCACGGCTTGGTCCCAATGTAAATTTTGTCGAAATTGTTTAACATTAACCATTGTTATTGCTTAAAATTCGAATTTCGCGCTAATTTCACATTTCTATTACAAATTTCGTTTGTCCGGCTATATTTCCGAGATGGATGGACCGATCTTGATGAAACCTTGCCTATCTTATAGAGGATGCTCACGGCTTGGTTCCAATGTAAATTCTCCCTAAATTGTTTAACGCTAACAATTGTTATTGCATAAAAACCGAACGAGCGATAAGGATGAAACTTTGAGTAACTCATAAGGGAAGTTCTCGCGGTACACCCTCTTGCATAAATTTCGGAATGTACAAGCTTTTCTGTCTTCAACAAATTCGGCTACATTTCTTCGTCTATAACTGTTACACCAGTGCAACGATGAAGTTCAAAATGAAATCGACCGCGAACCATCAATTTATTGATTTCCTATACTAAAAAGCATTAAATAAAAAAAAATATTTAAAAAAAAAATGTGACCGACTTCGAAAACTGACAAAGTTCCAGAGAGCTGAAAACTAAAAGAGCTGAAAAGTACAAAATAAGCAACACAAAAAATGCTCTGAAAAGTAAAAAATAACTTCTTGTTGTCATGGATACAGAAATTTGCATCAAGCCTAAATATTTTGCAACTTTTCGGAGGCGGCGCAAATATAAGTAAAATATTACAAAAGTCACGAAATCCTCACACTCAAATCTGGAAATACTCGTGGTCTCTATGTACATATATATGTACAAATTGAAGGGGCGAAGTATACCCTATCGAATATGCAAATATTGTTAACATTAACTAGTCTGGTATTCGACAATTCCGAATAATTCCGACATCTCATAGGTGTAGGTTAATCTAGCAAATACGCATATACGTATAACAGACTGCAGCCAATAGAACTATCGTTACTCTCCTGTGTACCATTTTGTTTTCGTCAATCATTAAAGTCGTCCTGTGGTTGGACTGGTAGATATATAGGGATAGAGATAGATCGAAAGAGAGAGAGAGATTGAGAGGCGGGAGGAAGAGTACGAAAGCAAGAGTGAGAAAGTACGGGTAAGAAAGAAAATACGGATAAGCGCGGGTAAGACACACCAGTATTTGCCAGTAATATTTTACTTATATTTGCGCCGCCTCCGAAAAGTTGCAAAATATTTAGGCTTGATGCAAATTTCTGTATCCATGACAACAAGAAGTTATTTTTTACTTTTCAGAGCATTTTTTGTGTTGCTTATTTTGTACTTTTCAGCTCTCTGGAACTTTGTCAGTTTTCGAAGTCGGTCACATTTTTTTTTAATTACAAACCTGCTCATGGTATAGGCGATTTGTGCCCAATTTTGCCGCCGTTGCTCAACCACTAACCCGGTTGACGAAGAAGAAGGCGACGTGGGAGTGGACTCCAAGTCAGCAGCAGGCTTTGAATCAGCTCAAGGAAGCACTCACTACCCCACCGATTTTAAGTTGCTCAGACGAAACTCGGCCCTACATCATACCGACTGACGCAAGCAGCTATGCCATGGGGGCAGTCTTACTACAGGGCCACCGAGAAACGGAAAATCCCATAGAATATGCCAGCCAATTGTTAACCTCGGCAGAAAAAAACTATTCCACTACAGAGCGGGAAGTACTGGCTGTGGTGTGGGCTGTGGAGAAGTTTAGAGGATATATCGAGGGAGCACAAGCGACGATTGCAACCGATCACCAACCATTGAAGTGGCTAATGTCACTTAAATCCCCCAGCGGACGACTAGCACGATGGGCGTTACTGCTTCAACCATACTGCCCGGACATCAGGAGACTCGGTAGAGTCTCGCGCCAAGTAGTTAGCTATAGCTATACAGCGCGAGAAGCCGAGGCTACTTATCGCGACGCGTAGCGGTTTTCGATCGATATAAGACTTTCACCTCGATTTCCGAAAAAGTTACAGCTTGCAGGCATAACTTATGAATCAAGCACAGCCTAATTTATTTTTCTGAATCCAATAAGCTAAAGAGCAAGGAAATTGGTCCATGCGTCCAAGAGATATGAATTTCCTCCTCTTATTTTCTCGTGCGAAAACGATTCAGAAGAAGATTCAGACCAAAAATGTAGGTCACATATTTTCCACGCTAGGTGGCAGAATGTTCATATATTTCTGGCTTTGTAGCTGCGAGATGATGTTATGGTAGAGAGAGAAGGCAGATGTGAGCTGATGTTAGAGAGAGATGCTAGACATGTAGAAAGAGACTAACTAACACGAGATGGATAGATGTCTTATTTCCTTGACGTTCGAGTGCTTGGTTATGTAGGCTATTTTATGACAGGAATATCTTACGCGAGGATATCTGACAAATTTAACAGTTTTATTTTCTTATTGGTACAGCTTTATGACCCTGCTCAATCTAACACTGTTAAGCAATATCCTCTTATTCAATACAATTATAGACTACCAAAGTTGCCAAGTGCATAACCAGGACCCACTTAAATGAAAAAGCAACAATTTGTTCACCAAGTGATACTTCATGTCTTTCATGTAAATGATTTCTGAACTACGAACCTTACTAGTAATAAGTATTTGCTCAGTAAACTTTAGATCTTTGACTTCTGTAGTTTTGAATTATGTATCTGTTCAGCAAGTTTGAAATCTATAACTGAACTCGTTCTTGGGTACGCCCTTGTCAAATTTGACATTACCAATGTGTTGAATAAGAGATAGAACTTATTAAGTATTGAGCCCAATTGTAGTATTAATTTAGGGGCATACTAGTCTTGGAAAATTAGTATCCTGCTCATCAAGTTTCAAGTCGTTCTTAGCTTCACATTTGACAAGTTCCACACTTCACAAATGTCTTGAACAAGGGAGAATATCACTTCAGCGAAAGAGACCTGATTGTTGTAGTATTAAACTTGTCAAATGTGTAGCTTGTGAATTACTTAAATCAAAGACCTGAAATGTTACTGAACAAATACTGATTGGTAATGGCGGCCTGTTTCTATGTTGTATCAGTCACTTAAACTTTCGTACTAAATCGTTGATAAGTAGCAACAAATTATATTTTTATTTTACGAATTAACTAAAAAAAAGAAGTGAGATCCCCCCAAAAACATTAAAATGAAAAGAAACGCCAAGTAGCCCCCCCCCCACCCGCCCCCACCACGCCGGCGCCGCCATACAACAACCCAAACCACCGACTCACCAACCCACCAATCTTGCGAAAGTCATTTAAAAATTATCAAAAATAGAAATGGATATCATTGGTAAACGAAAGCCAAGTTATAATTCAGATATATAATTAATAACATACAAGAAACCCAAGTTTTCATTCAAAGATTCTATAATTGAACTGGTTCTTGGGTACGCCCTTGTCAAATTTGACATTACAAATGTGTTGAATAAGAGAATTAATAGAACTTATTAAGTGTTGAGCCTAATCATAATATTAATTTAGGGGCATACTAGTCGTGGAAAATTAGTAGTGCTCATCAAGTTTGAAGCATGTCGCTTAAGTCGTTCTTAGCCTACACATTTGACAAGTTCCACACTTTTCACATGTGTCGAATGAGGAGAGGATGTATAATTTAAGCGAAGGACTCCAAATTTGTTAGACGAATATGAATTGCCAGTAGATTGCATGCCTTTGAACTCCATATAATGAAGTCCAACGCTTCATATATTATATTTGTTACGTCCTTCGCCCCTGAACGTAACACATCATACAGATAAGCTGCATCCTCCTCTTATTCGTCATATTGTTGAAATATTAAACATGTCAAATGTGTAGCTTGAGAATTACTTAAGCCAAAGATCTGAAATGTATTCAGCAAACACTGATTGCGCGCACACGCCAAGTTTTTTTTATTATTGTTAATCGCTAATTTATTGTGAATTTATTGTTAATTGCTAATGCGAGTTAACTCGAGATACTTTTGAATGAAAACTTGGCTTTCTTGTATGTTATTAGTTATATCTGAATTATAACTTGGCTTTCGTTTACCAATGATATCCATTTCTATTTTTGGTAATTTTTTAAATAATCTTGACAAGGTTGGTGGGTTGGGGAGCCGGGATGGCGGGGGGGGGGGGGGGGGCTACTTAGCGTTTTTTTTCATTTTAATGGTTTTGAGGGGATCCACTATATCCCTGGACGATGCAATGTAGTGGCGGACATGCTATCCAGATTGCCTACCGAGCCCTGGCACGAGGAAGAGAGAACCGATATCGCCGAAGTCACCATTGATGTGCCATGCCGAGGACCAGCGATCACCTGAGGCAAACAACTAAAGGATGTGAACTTAAGGACGATCATCGAAGCCTTGGAATCAACCACGGCGGATGAGGAACTAATGAAGTGGTCATCCCGAGGCAACCTACTGAACGAAGGTGTTCTCTTCCGACACGCACCGAACGTTGATATGGAAGAAGCCCAGATGGTAGTGCCTTCGCATGAGAGGAGCTAAATCTTACGTGCATACCACGATGACTCGACTGCTGGCCACTATGGAACACAACGCACTGTCCACCGGATCATCGGGCGTTACTTTTGGCCGGGGATGGGCCGAGAAATTGCATAGTATGTGCGTATGTATCGAGTGCCAACGATACAAGGCCAGCGATTTGAAACCTGCTGGCTTACTCCAGACGCCCGTCATGCAGCAGCGATTCTAGGTGATCTCAATCGATCTTTTTGGACCCCTTCCATCCACCAAGAATGGGAATCGGTGGATTCTTATCATCGAGGATGTGGCATCTCGATGGGTCGAACTATTCGCCCTACCGGAAGCCGCCGCTGAAGCTTGTGCCGAAATACTTATTAATGAAGTCCTGCTCCGTTTTGGCATGCCAAGACGGATTATAAGCGACAATGGCACGCAATTCACAAGTGGAGTGATGCAGCAGATCACCCACTGTTTCGGGATTCACCAGGCCTTTACTCCAGTTTACCATCCAGAGGCCAACCCCGTCGAGAGAAAGAATCGGGATCTGAAGGCACAACTGGGAATCTACGTTGGTAAACAACACACCACCTGGAACGAAAAGTTGCTGAGTATTCGATTTGCCATGAATTCGGCTAAGTGCGAAGCCACAGGCTATTCAGCCGCATACCTGACTTTTCGAAGGGAGCTCCGAACCCCGGACGATGCTCATCGGGACCTAAGAACCATCGTCCAAGCTGAAAATTTTCTGCCGGAGATAACTCCGAAACTACTGACGCTAGCTGATACCCTGCAAATTGCTCAGCAGAATCAGGAACGGCAGCAGGACCAACGAAAGAAATATGCGGACCAACACCGACGAGCGGGCCCCGAGTATCAGCAAGGAGACTTAGTGTGGGTCACCACCCACGCCTTGAGTCGGCGGGAGCAACATTTCACTTCTAAGCTGACCCCAAAGAGGGATGGCCCGTACATCGTCAAGCGACGAGTCGGGGTTACCAGTTACGGGCTCCAGACCCAGGATGCCGAGCCCGTCATCATAGGAGTGTACCACTCATCGGTACTAAGGCCGTACACAGGAACTTCCGCCATGACGCCGGATCCAGTCGTGCCGATTCGCCGTCGCGGACGACCCCGAAAGCGACAGCAACCAGCAAAAGACAGTGATACCAGAAGGAAGAAAAGGCGATGACGTCCTGGACTACTTGTCGGGACGACGTCGTGTCCAGAGGGGGAGGATGTAACAATGCGCCCCGAAAACCGCTCCAAAAATTCAACTTAAAGAGTCAAGGAGGATCGCGATACCTCCCCGCTCCGCGGTGACCCCGCGAGCCCCATGCGATTCCGAGCTCTGATCCGAGCAGCCACCTGCGTAGTAACCGCGTTGTTGATTGCGGCGGTGGCGGCTCGGTCCACTTAACAACGACTCCAAATAAGAATCGCGATCGCGGACGCGCTCGCCCCATTTCTGCTGCATTCTCGAAGGAGAGGACGAGGTAAGAAGCCACGGCTGCCTAAGAGAATTGGCATAGGGCAGGAGAGTACAGGGGCTAGTTTCCGGACGCCTCGTGGAACGGAGAGAACGGCTGCAAAAGCCGGTCGCCTTCCCGAGGAGAGTACGCAGCAGTTACCGCGGACGCCTGGGAAATGTTGGGAGAGTACGGGGACTATTGCCTGGACGCCCCTGGGATGGAGAGAACGGCTGAAAAAGCCGGACGCCCGAACGCTAATTAAAGGAGTCAAGTCATTGCTAAGGTCTGCCATGATTTGGGCGGGACCTTTCGCTGCCGACGGTCATTAGGGAGATCCTCGGCAGCGGGAGGTCGTGGAGGGCTTTCCTCACATTTTGTGAGGAAGTCCTCCTCCAAAAGGAGGAGGCGGAGCGGCGGCGAGAGAGGACGAACCCCCTCCGTTTGGCAAGGGCCCGTCCTCGCCGCCGCCCCGCGCGGGGGGATGCAGCCCCCCGCAGTAGCCAGAGTACCCGGCCCCACTCACGGGCCGGGTACGCACCAAGGGGTCGTGAGGCGGCACAGTGGTGGCTCTGTCGCCCGCATAAATGACCCCGAGGTGGGGCGGGACGTGTCGTGGTCGCACGGCCCGTCAAGGAGGTTCCTAGGAACAGCGGGAGACGCGGTTTCGCTCCTCCTTCGCTGATAGCGAAGGAGTGGCTCGAGCCGTACCTCCCCGCAGGGGTGGGGGACGCCTATCTCTCTCGCTTACGCGAGAGCGGGGATGGCTTTCTCCCCCACCATGAGATGTGCCCCCCGAGAGGGGCGGGCGCGGGGCGGCACCGGTCGCGTTCGATAAGAGTTCCCGGCGCCGCCCCACTAAGCGCGGAGGATGGCCACCGTGGGGTTTTAGCCGGTAAGAGTGCGGCACTACCCTGCCGCTCCCACCAGGGCGGCGGGGTGTCCATGAGGATTTCCCCACGTAAAAAAAAAAAGGTCTGCCATGATTGCTTTATATCGTGACATTACGGTGTGAAGTAAAAACCCAATATCCTGTATCCGAAAACCAATCACGCACTCCTTAAACATGTACTCCAATATGTGGTCCTGTGCCTATTAGTTTCCAATAAATCCTATTGTTTGTTTGTCTAGCCAAAGAAAGCCTAGTTTTTCCAAATCAATCCTAATCCCGAGATGTTGACCCGTAATTGTATGCAACAAACACACATTGTGTAAATTTTTCGTGATTGACACCCGAAAGAATCACACCAAAAACCCGAATTTCCACCCGAATTTTGTTTTTAAAAAATCGAAACTTTTTACGGATTAATGAAAAAATCTAGAAAAATTACATGTGATACATTTTATTAGTAAGATCGTAAAAAAAATCGAGAAAATTCTACATGCGATATTATTAAGGAAGTCAAATAAAAACAGAAAAACACATTTTTGCTTAGAACTTTTAAACGGGAAGGGTTACAAGGCTGGTATTTTGAGAAAAATTGTTTGTTTTAAAGAGGAAACTGTGGAGCAAGAGAGAATTATTTTTGGGCCGGGGGCACTTTTGCCGTTCTTATCCGGCTATGCCCTTTAAACCACTGCCAAATAGCAGCAGTATTCTGTTTTACAAGTACACCGCAAATTCGAGCAGGCTATGGACTGGTTTCCCTCAGTAGCTATTTTAAGCTGTCTTGTACAATAGAAAATAATAGTGAGTGATCCCTTTCATTGGCTACCTGCCCGCGGCCTTCCAACACTCGGCAAAGCTGGCACCTCTGCCTTTCATTAATAATGCACAGTAACGACAGAATTTCTCGTCCATATATTAGTTATATTAATAAGATAAGTGACAAAATTTAATAATTTTCCAGGCGGACAAAGCTCTCGGGTTTTCAAAACTCGTGCTGCATTCGTGTCTCAATTAGCTTAAATAATCTATTTTTAAGAAAGTCATCATCAACGGGATTGGCTTTTCTATGGGCTTGTTCGGAGTGGCAGTTTGCTCGGTTTCCAACCAGTTTCCAATCGTCAGACGCAGCAGCAACTTACGGGAAAGCAAATCGCAAACTGGTTGGAAACCGAGCAAACCGCCACTCTGAACAAACCCTATAGCAGGTCGGACCCTTGCGTGGTCAGTCAAACATAACTTAGGCGTCTTTGTAATTATACAGAATTTAAGTGAAGTGGGCGAAAAGTTGGAATAATACTATTGCGAATCACAATTTAATATCTCATAGACGTTATTATAGTTTTGAATGATACTCAATATACAGGGTGTAAACATGATAGCTCCCGGCGCTTTCAGGGGAGGTAGAGGGGAACATTCTAAGCATTTCGAGTTCATATTATCATGTCCAATATTTACTGGTTTGGTTGTTATAACATGTTAAAAGTACAGAGGCTATCTTCGATCTCGTTGCTAGGAACGTCCCATAAATTCGCATGTGTATGCCGCGGTGCCATTAGAGGTAACACCTCGAAAAACGACCCGATCCCCTGATTGGCTTACTTAATAACTACTATAGTATTTTCGCTCTGGTTGAACGATCTTTGCGGAATCGGTAGTCCGCGAACTGAGTGGGATGACCCCAGCATAGCAGTGGGGTGTAATATGATGCCTTTGAAAAAAATTAGGCCTGCCTGCCGCATCAGACACGGGCGTCGTTCCTATCTCTCTCTGGTCAGGGGTGGACCCCATTTCTTCGATTCCCGCCTCGTTGATCTTCGTGCTTTGGATCTTATGCACGACTGCCATCTCGAAACCCGATGATGATTTACGATACTATCATAAAAAGTAATAGCATTCCAAAAACTTCCTTTTCCTATGCAATTGCCCGTACTTCCAATTTCCGAGACCCTGTACAAAAGTAATTGAAAGATTTTCTAAGCCGGTAGAAAAGCCTTTACGATCCCCGTAAAATGTAATTGTTGGTAGCTATTATCAGGAAAATAAAGAAATATTCTCGAGCCTCGCTCGAAAGCAAGGCTCGAGAATAATGTACAACTTTTGCGTTATTGTATGAAGACTCTGAATTTAATGGGGAGAACTGAATTTCCCAACTCTTATAATTTTCCTCTCACGATAGTTTTCCCGATACTTCGGCTCGGGAGATTCGAAGCCTACGATTCCTTAGCAAATCCGGAATGGGCGCCAGGCATCAGAGATGCCACTCAAATAGAATCTTTAGGCATCAAACAGCCACACAAAACTCCAACAAAATAGGCTTCGGACAGCCACTCAAAACTCTGACACAATAGGCCTCGAACAGCCACTCGACAACTAAGGCGCTAAGGAACGGCAACAGAGAATCTCCCGAGGCGGCTGACAAGATTGCTTCGGCTAGATCAGACAATAAGGAGAGCACGTGGGTTCGACACGAGTGAACAAGCCAGGATTGAGCTAGTTGATGTTTTATTTCGACAATGAAGCAGAAAGAATGGTCTCCGCTCGAGGTGTTCATCATCAACCTCGGGCGAAGCACGTGGTTGCAAGTTGGACAAGTCGAAAGTTACATGGAGATGATCGATAGCTCGACGCAATTGACCAGCGCTAATGATTTAACAGAATCCGCAAAATCTGAACTCTATGAAGTGACTCTTGGCTGACGCTATCAGCCTGCAGGAAGATCTCAGTCTACACAATATCTCATTCGGAAAAGCAAAGGATCAAACACCAAAAGAGAGATCAAGTCGCGAAAGTGAGAACGGAAGCTTACAGTCGATAGATCGAAGCCAGAAGGGCTGAGAGGCAACGAAGCGGCTAGCGGGGATCCACCAAGGAAGGTGGTCCCTTACAAAAGCTAGCTTGGAAGGCTGTTCGCTTACCGCTAATTAATAAATCGTCGGCGGCGGAGTGATTAGGAAAAAGGGTCTTCCTTCCTTCCTTCCTTCCTTGACCACTTTGGATCTCCCTAGTCTGTCTCAATATCCGCCTGTCGCTCGCTAGTTCTAAGTTCCCCCTTGGGATCGCAGGTCCGCACGCTCGAATCGTCAGCACAAGAGTGCCGAATTCTACGCGCTTTGCCCTAACGTTCGCCTAGCCGTCTTTGTCCCCGAAATCGATCGTTCATTGGTCGCCGGGTCCTACCGCGCGCTCAGGGACTCGCAGTGCCCTCGGACGAACGACGCCAGGGCCGTATGCCCAACAGGGCGCCAACCCCGCTTGGAAGAGACGGCAAGGGAGGTCGTCCTCTTCTGAAGCTGGGTGCTTCGGGGTCGCCTGCCTCACCACCCGGTGATCTCCCTCGATGACCTCTTCGTTGGAGACCCCTTCGGAAGCTGCTGACCCCTTAATGTCCGTCCTGGTCGAGCCGATTCCTCTGGGCTGGCAGATTTGGTGACTTCGGGTTCGCAGGGCGGATGGTCGTCCCTGCTTGCTGCTTCCTTATAGGCTCGGACGATAGTATAGACGTTAATATTGACTTCCTTGATCTCGCTCGAACAGTATTGGAGACGCTATTTGCCGCTGCTACAGCGGCGCTAAATTTGAGTGAGGAGACGCTTTGTGACAGGCGCCATGCGTAACGTCACACTATACATTTTTTACGTATGCGAAAACATTCTGAAGTTCCTGAAAAATTGCTATCTCTAACACTGCCAGGGTAAGTACCGTGCTGCCGCTTATAAAAAGCTAGACTACTCTTCCGGTTTTGTGGGCAGGTAGGTTCAAGAGAAATTGAATTTCTGACTAATAAAAATAGACAATTCAAACAACTTCTGTATTCTTCGGGTATTTTTTTATGAAAGTTTGATCTTTTCAGAATATTACACTATTGACGGCTTGTTGATATCTCCTGCTTTCGGAGTTATGATTTTTTTTTTTAGAGAAAAGCACATTGTGAGAAAGTGTATGTATGGGCATGGAATGTGATGACTTAGCGAGTGATAGTCCTATACTGAAATAGAAACAGAGGAGTCAATAGATTTAGTTTCACTAAGCTGGTTAGCGTAACATGGCAGCGCGATACAAGAAATAAGGATACTCACAGTGAGGCTTGTACCATTTGCATGAGTTGTCGACGCAAGGTTTTAAAGTTTCACAAAGACCATACAAGCAACAACACCGACTGACAGTGATTTATCGAAACTGGGGCAGTCAAATACTTGTTAAGATTTTCATCGCGACACTCATTATTGCGATATGTATCGATACAAACCTCACTGTGCATAGCGCCATTTAATTCTACTCGCTTTGACCAATGTTTCGAATACATAAAAAAATCAACGGCCTAAGGATCACATTGTCCTTCCTTTTATCCCTCCGGGCCTGCCTGGTACATCCCAGTGCGTCAACGTCGCAGCGTAATAAGAAGGGATCAGCGACGGTGACTAAGCCAAAAAGAGCAAAAAAAGTGAGGAGAAATCCCCGGTCAGTCCCCTATTCTGCCTGTCTCTGATCTGATAAGCTACCCGTTCCAATAACTTACGGCTAACTTTAACATGGAATAACAATTAAACTAAAAGAAATGGGACCTTACAATATGGGCTGTAACACCTTAGAATTTCCCCCTCTACGTCCCCTAAAAGCGCCGGCAGCTATCATGTTTACACCCTGTATAAGTTATCCCAAACAGTTTCACACTAGTAAAATTGACCGATTACAACGACTCAAAATTTATCGTTCTGCTCTCAAATGTGAATGTATATTTTAAAATTTGAACCAATTCCGGTTTTGGAACTTCTGAACACGATCGATACGATCCATAGGTGAGTCAAAATTACAGCCGCTGCATGTGCAAGGTCAGATAGATGAGCAGGATTGAACTGGACAATGTGTGCCTGTTGATGTATTATAAGTTCCCAGAGGGAACTTGGCACACATAATGAGAAGGACTTGAGTAAGGTTCATGTATTGTAGGAAGGGTTAGCTCCTACGTGAATTGAGTATTGTGCCATTGATGCACTAAAGGCCACTTGCGTGGCCTGGCTACAATTCCTCATATGAATAGGACAAATGTAATGAACAGAGCATGCAAGTGTGGATCATGAGAGTGATCCACATGAGCCAGTAGGCTTGAGAAATTACATGAACCGGACCGGTGATCAGAACTGAGGTGCGTACTGCTCGTCGTCTCGGAGGTGCGAGCGTTATCAGTGCCTGAGAGATGACGAGCAGATAGAACAGTTTAGGAGAAGGTCGCCAGGGTGTGCATGTAGCGGTACACACCTATAGTCGGGCCGCTGAGTGAAAGCATGGGAGATTTCCCTGTCCCAAGCGCAGTCACTGCCACTTCCCTTGACACTTGGGTGCGCTGCGGTCCTAGCACTATGCATCTACGGCCTCGGTATTGGTTGCCTGACTCAATAGAGTTAGCCTAACTTAGATAAAGACAAGCTGCGCCTGTCTCCGTTTGACACATTGAGCGGCCCGCAAGCCAGGCTTGGCTGCCATTTTTCTTAACGGATCAGTTCTTTTGCATCAAATCGTCGATTTTGACTAAAATGAGATACTATATTCATCAGTCGAGATTACCGTGATTATACATTATGATTTCTCAGTGATCAGGATTAATTGATACATTATAAGAGCGGTTGTTTATCCACATTTTTCAATACTCGTAAGCAAAAATGAGTTTTTACAACAGTTTGCAGATCATGTCTAAATTTCAGTCCCTTTTGTATGTTTCCCGTGACCCACAAAAATGAAAGTCTCATGTATGTATTGTGACGTGGCAGTTTTCTGCCCGTCACAAATACCCAGCGTATTGCACGTCTTCAGCGCGCTCAGAACTCGGGATGGGGATAGGAGACTCGCGGGCTCGCTTGAGCGCGCATTGGTTGTCTGACGTCGTCAATTTTGCCTTTCTTCGCGACTATATTCTGTCAAGCTTACAGCTACCACCGTTTCCAAGTATGGAGAAAAGGGCCGCAACATTCGGATCAGCGGGCTACGCATCGCCGCGTAGCCAGGGCCGCACCACACATACGCTGCTTTAATTTAACGCTTTCATTATAGGGAACTTCTTGGCTGCTGCTGCGGTTAGCCGTCGGAATCCGCCGATATTTGGGTTGGTAGGGTCAGAGGGACACCCACTTGCCTGCTCCGGACAGGGCTTGGGGGTGCGGAAGAGCCGGCTCCACTTTCCTTCTGCCCTCGTCGTTGATCTGCCGTTGTGGCAACGTGCGGGATTCCCGACGTTTTCGTGTCATCCATTCGCGGAGTACACATTTGTACACGCTGTAAGAATGGGCATTAGTGTTGTGGGCTGGCAGAGGAATTGCCAGCTCGAAGGATTCCTCCCTTCACCTTAGGGCAGGGTAACCTGCGGGTTACCTGCGGCCGTGCCTACATCTTTTCGCTGGTGAGATTATCGTTCAAATATTAGTGACTATCGTTTTCTCCTCTGAGTCGTAAACCTCCCCCTCTCTGCTGAGATTAGCCAGCCATCGCGTTTTGATCCTTTGGGGATCGACTATGATTATTATTGCCGAGTTAGG
The DNA here is from genome assembly GCA_964023945.1 of Ectemnius cavifrons. Taxonomy (NCBI): domain Eukaryota; kingdom Metazoa; phylum Arthropoda; class Insecta; order Hymenoptera; family Crabronidae; genus Ectemnius; species Ectemnius cavifrons. The sequence continues at coordinate 3,199,389 of OZ030383.1, read as the reverse complement.
CTATAGCTGAGATTATCGTTCGTGTAAGTATCGCATCGCGTATCGTGCGTGTGAATATCGCATCGCGTATTGTCCGTGTGAATATTGCCTCGCGTATTGTTCGAGTGGGCATCGCATTGTGATTATCGAACCGAATATCGTAGAGATTATCGCTCACGTTTAGCGCTCGTGTGATTATCGTTCGGTCGTCGTCTATCGCTCGCGTTTACGGATCGAGTGTCTAGCGTTCTGTTCGCGTCCATTAAATAATTGCGTTTACTGAATCACAACCGATCTTCCCAAGGCAATCTTGGAATTTTGTTCCGTTTCTTCTGTGACACCCAAATTTTCTCCACCCACGGGGACCCACCGCCTCACCCCGACCCCTTCGTACAAAACTACCTTGAGTGAAATTTCGTGGCAAAGATTTTGGGCTCTCCCGGGGAGTTTAGGAAGGGAGCGCTTGGGAATTTGCGTCACAGTATACACAAGATGTCTAAATAATTAAAATCGGAGTGGGAGCCGTCTTTGGCAGTACTTGCCTATCTCTTGTTAAAGATAGGAAAATCCTTAGTATGAAAAGACTCAATTGTCCCTTTTCCCTGTTCCCGGGAAGGAAATTTTGGAGGCACATGTATGCCCTTTTTGTTATTAGTGAGAGAAACAAGTACTGCTCTACTGATTTTGTTTACAGGTGCAACTATGAATACTATTCCACGGAGCTATAGAAAGGGGATGAAAGTGGAATAAAAATCTGCCCAATATATCGCGTGCGTGTTATTAAACATATTTATAATAAGAATTAGACTCACTCTCTATGTCAGTGCTGTCCAAGGGCTGCTCCCAGGAGCACAGGGCTCCTCCTGCCTACTACTTTTTCAGGTCGACTGATAATAGCCGAACACAAAGATCATACCATGATGTCTACGGACAAAGATTTAAAGAAGGAAGTCGCTACCGACTCGGTAGACGCTCCATCTAAGCCAGCGAAGAAACCGGCTCCAACCGGAAAGGGTTCCCGCCAAAAGCGGACGGACGCTTTCAGGGCACGGAAGAATGATGACACAGACAAGGCCATCACCACCGGGATTTTCTCTAGGCTGAAGATCAGCGATCCTACTGCAGTCACAGCCCTTGAGATTCAGAAGGAAAGACACCCGACAACTGTCCCCGTGTCATTCAGGCACCAGCATGCTCTAATTGCTAGGACCTGGGACACTATGGAGGCAATTGGGACACGTCCTTTCCACGCTCTCAATACGTCCGCAAACCGACAAACGTTTGCAAAGGGCATGTTGATAGTATCTGAAGCTAAGGTTGCCTTTGCGCAACGTGCGCATATGGACAAACCTGATGAAGACCTACCTGCTAGGAAATATTACACCTCCGAAGAATCGCTTCCCTTGCCCTTGGCAATGTATTTAGAATGCATTGGAAACGTTAAGATAGGAGACAATTTGGTCACTCCACTCCTATCCGAACATGCTGACGAGTTGATGAGCGGCACGATTACGTACAGGGTGAGTCAGTTGCCTTTGAATCAGGTATTACCGACCGCGCCAGCGTCTATCCCTCTATCCCGTAGGCGCGGTCGGTAATACCTGATTCAAAGGCAACTGACTCACCCTGTACGCGCCAAGGCAGTTGTTACCACTGCTCAGAATACTCAGGGCTAGAGTACCCCAGGACGGAACGGTCTTCGAAATTGCTCAGCAATTGGTTGACCTGCCCGGCATCGCTTGGGAGGAGTATATTCCTCAACCGACGGTGCGCCCCGATGAACGAGAACCTGCTAAATATGTGCGGTTAACCCCTGCCTCAGCTGGTTTCTGGTTGGCTGGAGAACCTGGAAACGAGAAGATTAATTGGTCGGATGCCGAATACCGCATTTTTCCAGAAGATTGTCAGATCTCTTAATAGCAAGAGAGGCTTTAATGTTGAACTAGATCTACAACACGGTAACGGTACCCCTGCGCAATTTGTGCGCTTTTCCGATCCTTGGCAGGTAGATACCGTCATTGGATGGTATTGCATGACCGACATAGCCGATTACGACGTGAAGCTAGGAGTGGCTTTCGCGTTAGGCGGTTCTGATCATCATGGCGAGTCTAGATTTAAAGGCTCTTACACCACGTCTATAGTGCGTGGAGAGAATAATATAACGCTCCCCGGTGTATAAATATAGGTTGTAGCCTCTCCATCCTAGTCTAACAAACACCATTGAGACCTACTACCTACCTAGCTCCTACCCAGCTCGGTAGGGGTCCCTCCGCTGGACAGCACTGCGTTATGTTAAGAAAGTGGACGGAGCAGGGTCCCCGTCTCACTTCAAACCTCAAATACAGACGCATAGCGTGGCTACAAGGCGCGCAGGTAGAAAGCGTGTGAGGGAAAATCAGGATACAGAACTCCCAAACCGTAACTGGAGAGGCTAAAATTTCGGCCGGGACCACCTGGTTACCCTCCCACGCCGACTGCTTTCTCTCAGCGGCCCGACTATAGGCTGATCAGACATCGATCTCTATCGATTCGACCATCAGGTGAGGTTGGGACACTGTGAGCTGGGCACTAAGTGACAGGTGAAGTTATGTCGGAGCAGAGAATGAGCAGGTTCACAGTCAGGGCTCCATAGATGAAATGATCATTAAAAGATGATTATTCAACACCTTGTCTCCGACAGAAAGTGACAATTTACGAAAACCAAAACACAGCAATTATGTAAACAAATAGATGATACTAAGAAATACTTAAAAAAATATTACGAAAATAACAAAGACAATATTAGAAAACGCTTAAAAAATTATTACGTACAGGGTGCAACAGATAGAATGGAACCAGCTTTTTACCATCGGTTTTTGGGTATCGATCGGTTTACCGACGGGGAGGTAATGATCTCGCCCGCCGTGTCACGTCACCGGTGTCGTGTGCCGCTGAGATGGAATTATGACCGATCCCGGCAGCTTAACGATTAACTGTCAGGTGCATGATCGCAAATAATATATTTGTCCTGGCATACCGCAGAGGGCAGTGAGTGTCTGATAATCGGAAAAAATTTCCTTCTGCATTCGCGCACTGCGAGAAGGCTAAGGGTCTAGTCCACACCGAGTCATCGCAGACTCACCGCGGAGCGGCATGCTTTTGGAAGGCTCTCGCTCCACGCAGCTACACCCAGGGTGTCCCAAGAATGTGTAATGACATTATTATAGCCATCTTGTCGGGATGGGAGCGGCAATGATGGTGCCGTTTTTACAAATTTGTGTTAGGCCTCCAATTCCGCCGTTCGAGCTCTTGGCGAGTCGTAGCCGCTTATCTCTTGCTCCTAGAAAAACGGAGGTGACGAAAAACATCTTACCGGTCGACCTGCGACAATTGCTATAGAGGACCAGCGGGTGCTCAACCGCTCTTGCTTTGCCGCTTTCTTATAATACACACTGGCGATAACTGATATCTCTGATTAGTTGTTTCGCGACTCCCGACTAAATCCGTCCAAATCCAGTGAATCAACTTTATCAGGGGCTTATCGTACTTATCCAACAAAAGTGTCGAAGTGGCGCCGTGACAAAACGTTGGAGCAGTAACCGCGATGATCCGAGTTCGATTCTTCGGTGTCGCGGTTAATTTTTTTGCTTTCCTTGCTCTGTCTTCAATCCATGTTCAATAATACCCAGCAGTGAATGCCCAGCTGATAGACCGCTATCGTCCAACAGCGGCCAGCAGTCTCATAAACTCGAGAAATCAGCAGAGTTTCAGAACGAACCTTGCGTGGCGACTACAGAGTATCCCAGAGCATCGTCCAACAAAATATCGTTAAATAACGCTGCGACTCTCAGAGATATTCCCTTTCAATTCAGCGGATGTTCTATTTGAAATGATTGCTATTTATACGACCACTGCTGCATTGTTCGTAAGGCTTTCGATTATGGTATGCAGAGTTACGAGTTTTGAGAGGAGAGCTGATTTGGAATAAGGGCTGAGTATGAACTGCGTCGACCGGCCGAGGAATTGCCTCTGCGTCCCCGCAAGCCCGCACGGAGAATTCTCCATCTATCGCCGGGGGCTAGTTTCAATGCTATCTTCCATAATTCCCTCGCCCTCTTCAATAATTATGTCGCGGGCTGCACACGTTTTGCGTACGAGGACGCGCGCATTGCTCCTATCGGTGCGAGGGACTTTCTTGCCACCAGTTTCAAATACCGGGACGCAAAGTCCCGCGCTCGGTGTGTCCCGTAGTTGCGTTCTTATTTTCGCGTTAAGCCATCTGAACAATCGTCGGAATCTGTGCCGCGTGGTCGAATCCATGGTTACGAAATGTTTGACAATCCCCTTTCGCTCGAGGGAACTCCAACCGAGAAAACGTAAGTAAATGGTCCCCTTAACTCCTCATTTTAAACATGTGGCATATTAACTAAGACCATTCCATTTCTGCCAACAGCAAACACCACCATGGCAGACAGAAACTCCACCCCAAAGAAGGAGGAGCAGGTAGAGGAGGAAGCGAAGCCCGGTAAGTGAAACAACAGGTTAATAGGCTGCTGCCCCCCCCCCTCCCCCCCCCCCTCTCTCGTTTATACGCTCCTTTACACTCTCGCTCAGCTGACTCGGCTCCACGCGTCGTACGCAACACGCACATTACGCGCGAGTAAGTTTGATGCGGCTCAGGTTCGCAACCAGAGTCTTAGCGGCGGGGCCGCTATCCAAGGTGCCCCTTTCACAGCAAAGATCAGCGGACGTATTTCGGCGGCGCGCCTCACTGATTTTGGGGCCGACAACCGTACTGCTGACACTAGCAGACTATTACCGCCTCCCTCCCGTGACTTTTTCCAACTTTTACCCCGGAAAGCACCAATCAAAAAATTACTCACAGGTCACACCCCTCAAGATGGCCGGCTCCAAAACGCCGAGTTTTAGGACACCCTATATTATTCAAATACCTCATAAACTTTGCTATCGCAAAGAAAGTATGTGACGAAGTTTGTGAGGAGCGAGAGGAGAGAGAGGAGCACGTGTAGCGAGAGGAGAGAGAGAAGTGTGGAGCGTGGAGCGACAGAAGCGACAGGAGCGCGGAGCAAGAGAGAGACAGAGAGAGAAAGAGAGAGAAAAATCAGCGCAGCTAGAATACTAAAAGAGTTTCCACCACCGGAATCACTATGTATAACGCGACAAATGTGCATTTGCTATGAGATAACACGATGTCCTTGTTTTGATAACAATCAGACACTTTAGGAATATGTACGAAAGTAATTAGAGCATTTTAGGGCATAGCAACGTAATACAATCTCCTGGTGGTCGTTGATAATCATACTCGCATCTTACAAGCCATCAACAAGATAAAACTTACCGTTCTCGGGCACTTTTGCTCATGGACAAGCGCTTCCTAAATAGCCGCAAGGATTTGTTCTTCGGTTTTCCCTTCAAATAGTTCTTGCTCACATCACTTACACAATTATCCCTTTGCTCCATATTTATAACACTTTCGTACCAAAACGATAATTACTAGAAACACAGTGCATACACAGTATTCTTTAGAACGAGTATATGCTCTTCCGTACTTGAGAATAAAACCTCACTTACGTTGTACGTCTTTATCTGCATGGACTTAGAGTAATAATAGAAGATCGAAGGAGGAAGAAGCCCGTCTTCTGTTACGCCTTCTCGTCATTACAACGCCATTGACGCAACAGGTCAGACCGTAAGTACATTTTCTCTCACTGATAATTTAGTTGTTTTCACCAAATCGCTATTTTGCTCATTCGATCTCTCTATTTGATGTTACAGATGGAGAAAAAGGTATATACCGAGGAGGACGAATGCTCGCCCTCCCCAAACCGGAGCTGGCCGCCCTTAGCGCCTCCAAAACAGGCGCGCTCGCGCTCCCGGCGATCGCGCTCGTCGACCCGCCGATCGCCAGCCCGTCCGTCGACATTTGCACGATGGCGATCACCGGTCCGTTCGGCGTCGTCGACCATGTCCACTACTAGGCGAATGGGTGATTTGCAAATACGCCCGACATCACCCGCTCGAAGGCGCGCGCCCCCGAGGGCATCAGACACGCGGCACCGCAGCGAGGAGGAGGTATGTGTCGCTGATTCATTAGTATCGGGTTTTAGATATACTATAGTTTTATATGATAATAATATAATTTTCTATTTTTATGAATTTCAGAATAGAATTATTGCAGCGGCGGCGGCAATCCTCGCCGGTCGCGACACCGACAGCGCAGGCAGGATCGCTCCCGCCAAGTCATCGCGTCGGACCAGGCGAGAGCAGTATCGCCACCACCAAAAGGGTGGAAAAAACTTTTATTATACTATTATTAACAAATAAAAAATACCTATCTGTACGTTCAAATAGTTTTTAGTTCTTGAGTACGTGGCTGTACCACATTTGATCTGAACGATCCTATAGTTTGTGTGTATTGTGACGTTGCAGTTTTGCTACACGTCACAAGATTTAGCGTATTGCACGTCCTCGGACACGCTCGGGGCTCGGGGTGGGAATTGGTAGCGTATTAGATGAAATGAGTGAACAATTAAGGTTCCCAACGACACCTAGGGGGAACAGTTAACACCTTTGAGTTACAGCGTAACCAATACACCGCATAGGAGTCGGATCACCACCCATTGGCGTCAACCATCTACGCACCGCTGCGTAGAGCAGCGGATTCAGGGCCGCATCGCGCGGAGAAATTGCTTATTTTACTTAGGATTAGGAACTTCCAGACTGATGCCAGTTAGTGGTCGAAGCCCTCCGATTTCTCGGTCGGAAGGGACAGAGGGACACCCACTTGCCTGCTCCGGACTGGGCTTGGGGGTGCGGAAGAGCCGGCTCCAAATTCTCTCTGCCCTCACCGTTGAACCACCGTTGTGGCAACGTGTGGGCAGCTTCGACATTTTCGTGACTTCCATTCGCGAGGCACACCTTCGTGCCCGCTATGTGAGTGGATTTTTGTGTATAGGGTTGATAGAGGAATTATCAGCCCTGAAGGATTCCTCCCTTCATTATAGGGCAGGGTGTCGATTACCGACTACCTGCGGCCCTGCCAGAGTTCTAACGCGAGTCAGAGCTCTGTTTTTGCTTCCGCTAAGGAAGACGGCGGTTTTTGGCCAAGCCGCCGAACTTCCGCGGAAATACGCTGTGCAGATAATACAGTCCTTAGAAGATCCTAAGAAAGTAAGTGAGGAACCCTGGAGCCAATCACGAGGTGATTAAACGTAGTCAGGAGCCAATCGTCGCGCCCAGAGAACTCGATCGGCGTGTATAAATTCGGCTAGAATTCGGCAAGAATCAACTCAGTCATCTCAGTGATATTGGTGCTACGTGAACTATTCTCTGAAGAACGCTATCAAGGATCCTCACTCCAGCCACGAGCAATTACGAGGACGACAACGCAGCTTCCTCTCCAAGTTTGTGATCGGTGAGCGGACTATCTTGTGCCCTTTTTCATTTCGTTATTAGTGCCAATGGGCACTTGCGGGTACCCTTGGCAATGTTAACGGTTTAATTATTGTGTAAAACGCCTTCACCATCTATTGTATATTGTGACTATTTTCGCGGCGGCTAACGTCCGCCCTTTTGTAAAACGCTTGGCGGCAGCCAAGGCAGCGGCGACTTCATCTGGTGAATAGAGTTACTGGGGATACGCTGAAATTAACTTGGTGACTATCGGGATTCCCTTTGGAATCTAATTTTGCGACTATCGGGATTCCCTTTGGAATCTAACTTTGTGACTATCGAGATTCTTTGGAGTCTAATATTGTGGCTATCGAGATTCTTTGGAGTCTAATATTGTGGCTATCGAGATTCTTTGGAGTCTACTATTGGGGCTATCGAGATTCCTTTGGAGTCTAATATTGTGGCTATCGAGATTCCTTTGGAGTCTAATATTGTGGCTATCGAGATTCTTGGGAGTCTACTATTGGGGCTATCGAGATTCCTTTGGAGTCTAATATTGTGGCTATCGAGATTCCTTTGGAGTCTAACTTTGTGGCTATCGAGATTCCTTTTGGAGTCTACTTTGTGACTATCGAGATTCCTTTTGGAGTCTGACTTTGTGGCTATCGAGATTCCTTTTGGAGTCTACTCAGCGTCTAGCGAGATTCCTCCGGGAGTCTATAGTGTGGCTATCGGGATTCCTTCTGGAATCCATAATTGTGTCTATCGTGACTCCATCAGGAGTCTAATTGGGTATCCCGAGCTAATAGTTACACTTAAGAGAGCGTATCCACCCCAGTAACTCATATTGGAGGAGACCAGTGTAAAAATTTCCGTTCTCTGTTCTGAGTCGCGAACCTCCCCCTCTCCTTCTGAGTCTAGCTAGCCAGTTAATTGACGATAGTTAGAAGACTTTAGGTAATTCACCCTTCCGGAAAACCAAGTGGGTTCGGGCCCGGGGCCCGAACCAATGGAACCCGTGACGGTTCGCCTCCGAAGGGTCCTAGTAATACGTTGGCGACGAGTGCACGTCCGAATTCAAATCACCCGCCGCGGCATTATTGTCCGGCTGAACGGGGCTCGATTTGAGTTCGGTCGCCTGCGACTGGACCAAGTGGCCACCATCCACTATCGCCGTTTTCGTCTGAATGCAATCAGGACCCAATACGGGAGGCTCTTGGCCGTCTGCAATAACAACTTCCGGATTGGGTTAAGTTGCGTGGGCCAACGTCGACGGTTAATAATCAAAGGACCGCGTCTAGATATGAATATGGCCTGGACGGCGTAAGGCAGCGTGGACCATCGTCCGTCGTCAGGAATCATAGTTCGTTTTCTTTTGGTGAAACCGCTCGCCCGGTTAGATTCCCCCGTTTTCCTCTTTTTCGATTTATTTTTGTTTAAGTTTTCTCTGCCCACGAAATTTAATCACCAAAGGGGAACCTCCATCCTACCCCTAGCCCCTCGCCAGTCATTGGGGAATAAATAATTTCGTGGCAGTATATAGCACTATATATGCTATATGATATAGCACAAACTAGACTGCGCAACCTTCAGCGGCAGAACAACGCCAGGACCTGCTGCATTTCTGATGTCAGTCTGTTTACAGTTCCTGTATAAGCAGATTTTAGCAGAATTTACCACGCAGATTTGGCTATGAGGCCTTGTATGTAAATGTAAATTTACGTAACAGTTCTCTGCAAAGGATTTCTCTTGAATGGATAGGCCAATCCAAATCTACTTAAAAAATAATAGAGACTAGCATCAAATAGACATCTTTCTTAGACATCGCCTCAAATAGGCATATTTTCTTACTCAAATATTTGTTACTTTCTTGAGTATGTGGCTGTAGCACGTATGATCTGCACCATCCTAGTTTGTGGATATAATACTATATGATATAGCACAAACTAGGATGGTGCAGATCATATGTGCTACAGCCACATACTCAAGAAAGTAAAAACTATTTGAGTAAGAAAATATGCAGGAGTCTATTCAATTATAGTCTCCATTATTTTCAAAGTAGGTTTCGATTAGCCTATCCCTTCAGGAGAAATCCTTTGCAGAAAACTGTTATGTAAATTTACATTTACATGCATGGCCTCATAGCCAAATCTGCGTGGCAGATCCTGCTAAAATCTGCTTGTTCTGTCACAGGAGGCTGCGCATAGCAAGATCTGCTATCCGTCTGCCTAGCATCTACTATCAGGGCTTGCACGACAAGCCCTGATGACAGTTTGATATACATACAGTCAGTGGAGAAAGTATTCGTACAGCGTTCAAACCACTATAATGTTTGATATAACTACTATGATATCAAAGTTTCGTTTAAACAAAGTGTCCCCAAATATTCTTGGACGCTCTGGGAATAGATTCTGTATATACAAAATTTAATTACTCTTGAACCTATCGAAAATATCAATACCCAATCTAAAATGTTGAAAGATAGACTCGCAATAAATATTCGTACACTTCCTGTTTTTCCTGGTTTGTTTGTTTACAAACACGGCTGAGCGTGCGGATATGCAGGTATAAGCTGGCAATGGGCTTTCAGGGTGGTCAGTTCTAAAATAGCATTTGGAGAAGGAGCACAATAACGGTTTTACACTAAAAATGGGTCGGAAAGGTTCAGAAACGACAAAAGAGGAACGAGAAATAATCATTCGTTTACATAATCAGTGCAAATCGCTTGCACAAATTTCTAGCATCGTAAATAGACCAAGATCTACTATACAAAGTATTATTGACAGAGTCGGAGTGCGGAAAACAGTGGCAAATGAGCGAAGGCGTGGACGTCCGCGAAAACTTAATGAACACGATGGGCGCATAATTATTCGAAAAATTAAAAAAAATCCGCGATTAAGTGCCGAAAAAGTTGCTGCTGATCTTCGGAATGAACTGGGGATAAATGTTTGTGCTAGTACAGTGCGTAATTTTTTGCGAAGCAAAGGGTATCACGGCAGAGTAGCACGCAAGAAATACTTCGTAAGTGAAGCTAACCGGAAAAAACGATTGGAATTTGCGAAGAAGCACGTTAATACAGCAATAGAGTACTGGAATAGAGTTATTTTTACTGATGAGAGTAAATTTGATATATTTGGTACGAATGGACACTTCAAAGTATGGAGAACAAAAAATACACAGTACCAAAAAGAAAATTTGCGGCCTACGGTGAAACATGGTGGAGGTTCCGTATTAGTATGGGGTTGCATGAGTGCAGCTGGAGTAGGATCTTTACATTTCATCGATGGCATAATGGACCACAAGGTGTACATTAATGTTTTGAAGAATCACCTCCACTCTAGTGCCACTAAAATGGGAATTAGAGACAATTTTGTCTTTATGCAAGACAACGATCCCAAACACAAAGCGTATAATACTAAACAGTGGATTTTGTACAACACTCCGAAATATATGGAAACGCCCCCACAATCTCCAGACATCAATCCGATAGAACACTTATGGGATTACCTCGAACAGAAAATTCGAAATCATCATATTTCATCAAAAGAAAGTTTAAAAACTGCTCTCCTTGATGAATGGAGTAAAATACCACAGAGTGTGACTTCCAACTTGGTAAATTCAATGCCGAGAAGAGTTGCAGCAATTATACAATCGAAGGGATATCCGACAAAATATTGAAGAGCAAATAACTAATATTTTTCTTTACTTTTTTTATGTTTTTTCACACTAGATATGTAGTGTACGAATACTTTTTACGAACCATTTTTCGCACGTTCTGCGATATTTTTCTTGTTTCGTGCGAAGATTGGACGTACATTAATTTTGTTAATATACAATTTATTCACAAGACTTCAATGAACGTGATATGTGTATTAATTTAGTTAAAATCTGTAAATACAAACAGTTCATTAAATATATGTGACGAAATTATCACTGTACGAATACTTTTTCCACTGACTGTACGCTGTCACAGATGGATATGGGTCTGACTGCTAGAGTCTGCCTGCCTTGCTGCAAGTCTGATGCCAGTCTGCTCTCAGATGGCTGTGATTTCAAGTATAAGATATTTTTGGGGATCTGTTACACCATAACAGTTTCCGAGGTTCATGAGTCTGAAAGTACTGTGCTAATGTGTTCATACATAAAATAGCTATGTTCATCAATGGTTTATTACAGCCGACACCCTCTTACACAAATTATGAAAGAAAGATTGTTCTTCATATCTCTGTTCTGAAACAGTCCTGTATGCTAAAATACAATACAATGTTCCAAAACCACGACAAGTATACTACGTTTATTTTTCTCTTCATGATTACATTTCACAGCGAAATGGGGCGTTTCCCTAGAATCATATCATGGTGAAGTGTCATTCTGCATACATCTCTCATCTTCCGCCATCTCGCTCCCCGTGGGCGAACTAAAGTACTGACGAATATTGAGCTGTGTGACCGACACTATGGCAAAATCCCGCAAAACACAGGGTTAGACGGGGCCACTTCCTACGGCTTGATTTCTTATAGTTTCAAGATAAAATATAGCTTGGCGTGTTCTTTAGTTTATAAGGAAGACCGCCCTGGTAGTTATTTTGGAAGGACGTTTATGGTTTTCCGATCGTCGGCGTCCATTAAGCCGAAGAGGGATTTTCCCACGTATCCGATTCCGTCTATGAGTCCGCGCGCATGTTTCTCACGGTTGCCCGTGAGTTGTTTTACATAGGTAATTGTATTTGAGGTTCTATCTAGTTTTGTTTGGATACTGGTTGTGAATCGTTTACAGAATTCGTTTAAGTTTGGTGTGGGGGGTTGTCTGCACAGGTGTATTATTTCATGTAAGATATTTTTGATGGACTGTTCTTGTTTGAGTATTGGTTCCGTATCCACGTGGATTGCTAGTTTCCAGGTGTCGCGGTATATTTGGAGGTGCCCCAGGTCTTCGAAATATATTCCTGGTTGGTGTTTGAAGTGTCCTACACTGAATTCGGGGTCCGTGGTGTGTATACATGTTATCGTCCCCATTAGTAGGAGGAGACGTTGTCTAGAAGAGATGCATTCGTCAGTTCTGTTATATGGTGAGGGTTATTTGCATGATGGGTAGAGATGCCTATGTGCATGTGTGTGATTGTTCTTATTGAGAGAAGAAGGTTCCCGTGGAGGAACCGAGGGGCTTCCGAGGAACGAGTGTTATCTTACCGAGAGGTCTTACGTGGGAATGGCGTGGAGGTGCAGAGTTGACGAATTTCTCACGAGGTCGTGAGAGGGGATGGGATATAAGATGTGGATGCTGGGTGGTGTAGGCCATTGTTTGCATCATGTCGGGGGAGAAGGTTGTTCGTGGAGAGATCGTGAGCATCTTATCATTATTATTGTAAATCATTTTATGCTATTTTGCATGTTATTTAATCGCTGTGTTATTTTGTTTTATTTAGGGGCGAACATATCACGCAAATTTTCTAATATGTATTGTGACGGGGCTAGTTTGCCTCGCCACAAGTTCTCCTCGCTCCCGCAAGGGAGGCCGGGCGAATGCCCGCCGTGTCTCTCTCTCTCTCTCACACTCGTACGCGCGGGCTAACCCGACATCGTCGCTCCAAGGCAGGCACAGGCGAAAATAACAGGCACTAATGCGAATTGGAACGCCGAGAGGCACCTAGGTGGGCGCGACGGACTGAGCCACCTAGTGGAATGGCTATCCGTATAGGCGAGGAGGAGAGTCCGGCTCACAGGGGTGCGCAACCTGCCAGGCCGGATAAGCTGGGGCCCGTCCAGCCAACGCTGGAGACGCCCCTGAGGACGGACAACCAACCGAGGGACGGCGAGGTGACGACGTTGGATGCCTGTCATGCTCTTGATGTTCGACCTGCTCAGCTCGGCGGATCGCCTAAGGCGGTCGATACATGAGGTCGAAGTCGGTCCTAACGCACGGGATCGATTTCGACACCGTCTAACGGATGGAGCCACGGGAGGATTCGGGGGTAGCGGCGCTGAGGGTGTGAGGCCGCTTAGCGAATTAGGGGCTCTCTCTCGTCACTCAGATTGCGACTGTCGTAGCGACCGCTAGCGTTTGAGCATTTCCCATTATTTTGGAAGTTAAAGTGAGTGACGAGGAGAGAGAGAGCAGAGTGGATTACTAACCAGTCGACTGGGATTTCTTTGGAAGCCAGCTAGCCTGGATTAGAGAGGTTTAATCGGCAATAATACCGGCCGGATTCAGTTTGCGGTAAGCCTCGCACCCTCTTCCCCTATCCTTTAGGATCTTTCCGTAAAGTTCCGAGCCCAGTAGTCGGGTTCCTCGTATTTGTTGTATTTGCTATTAGAGTCTAATAAGCCTGTTTGTGCCCTGCCTTCCTTGGTGCGAATTCGCACTTCGCATCTGAGTCGCGTGGTAGCATTGTAGACTGCGTTCGCCGAACAAAGTGGCCGCCATCTTGCCACTTGTTGCCGGGATTCGCGATCGATAGCCTGTTCGAACGGGCGCGTTCCCCTCGAGATTTGCGGCGTACATCGTCCGCTGAAGTTCGGCTTCATTAACTATTGCAGTCCGGTAATCGACCGACCATCTGTCGATCGCTCGCGACGCGTTTCCCTACCGCGTGGTTAAATTGTACAGGGGCCCTTGTGGCCTAGGATCGAGAGCGCGTTAGCTCGATTTGCCGTAGGTTAATTAGTTGTAACACCGTCGGTCCGCCCGACATAAATAAACAGGGCGCTGTTATTTAACTCTATTTCTGGATAACATTATTTAGCTATCTGTTCGCCTAGTGTGTCGTCACCGGCCTCCCTTGTTCCCCACCCCTCACCCATTACATCTGGCCAGCCGGGCCAACATTCGCGTTTCCCACCGAGCTTTCTCTCTCGCTCGAGTTTTCCATCTCCTTTGGGTAGCATATTCTTACAAATTTTGGTCTCGTTCACGGGGCCTGGCGCCCTTTAAGCGCCCAGAGGACTCGGGATTCAGAGAGGAGGCTCGGTCGAAGATTCCCCGCTTTCCTGACCAGCCAACGAGAACGGCGAAATCGGGAAAGCGGTGGCAGTATATATATTTTTTTTTCTTTCTTTCTTTCAGAGAGGCACGAGCTGGGGCGTACTCGTTGGGCCCGTATTAAGGCCTTGTGCCCATAAGAAAAAATAAAAATTGAATATTTATTTTTCTTCTTTTTCTTCAGATGGGCGTGAGTTTTTTAGAGCGTCCGCGTCGTATAGTTTCGTCGTGTAAGAGTACGTCGTCTCCTACGGAGAACGATTTATGCTTCGTCTTTCTATCGTAGTGCACTTTAGCTTTGGCTTTCTGGGTTTGTAAGCAGTCGTGCGCTACTTGGTTAGTTGATCGCAGGCGTTCTCGCAGTTCTTGCGCGTATCTGTCGTAGGTGTAGGTTAGTGTAGGTGGTCGCAATAGTGAGCTTGGTAACGTGGCAGGTCGCCCGTACGTTAGTTCATACGGTGTGTAGCCCGTTGAGGTGTGGGGGTCGTATTATAGGTAAACATAGCATACGGTAGCCACTCGTCCCAATCAGTTTGGTCTTCTCTAACGAAATTGCGCAAGTATTCCGCGAGGGTCCTGTGGCTCCGTTCCAGGGCACCGTTTGATTCGGGATGGTAGGCGGAGGCCTGTATTTTGTCTATGCGCAGTACAGTTCTTGCATACGTTCTTGAAGACGTCGCTGAGGAAGTTAGATCCTTGGTCGGTTAGAATTCTCTCTGGGTACCGTGTTCGCAAATTATTTTGATTACGAAGGTTCTTGCGATGGTATCGGCTTCTTGGTTCTGTAAAGGGATGGCCTTGCTGAATTTGGTCAGCGCGTCTTGGAACGTTAGTATATATTTATTGCGCAGCGTTGTTTCTGTCAATGGGCCTACGATATCTAGCGCGCATTTTTCGAAGGGGCGGGTAGAAGTGTCGGTTATGACCATGGGCACCTTACGTTCTTTTCCAAGTTTGTTTTGTTGGCAAGTTCGGCATTTGGCAATGTAGGTCGCGTCTACGTCGCGTTTTATGTTGGGCAAAGAATGAGTTATCTGCAGTCTGGCTAGGATTCTCTTGACTCCTAAGTGACCGCCGAGTGGGGCGTCGTGATATTCGTATAAGATTCGCGCCTTATCGTCTTCCGTGAGGTCGGTGTCCTTATGGTCGGTTACTGCCTCGCTCGGGCTCGCGAGCGGCGAACCCGTATCGGTTACGTCTTTGGATAATTGAGCTTGGCGCCGTGTAGTCACGTAGATTCTACTGAGGGCGTCGGCGTTTTCATTTTGCGTTCCTTTTTTGTAGTGAATGTCGTAGTCGTATTCTGCAAGCCGTAGCCGCCATCTGGTTAATCTGGAACCAGGGTCGGTCACATTAAACAGCCAGGTTAGCGGTTTGTGGTCTGTGACGATTATAAATTTGGTGCCGTAGAAATAGGGTCGGAAATGTTGGGTGCCCCAGACTATTGCCAGGAGTTCCTTTTCGGTAGTGCTGTAGTTTTGCTCGGCTGTGTTGAGTATTCGGCTGGCGTAGGCTACCGGCAGGTCGTGTCCTATCTCTCCCTGGGACAGCACGGCTCCCAGCGCCTTTCCAGAGGCGTCGGTTGTCAGGATGAACGGCCTCGCGAAATCCGGGTACTGGAGCAGTGGTGCGGTAGTGAGCCTGGTTTTTAGGATGTCGAAAGCTTCTTGTTCGAGGGAGTTCCATTTAAAGGGGTGCCCTTTCTTAGTTAGTTGGGTTAGGGGGTTGGCTATAGTCGAAAAACTAGGGATGAATCGCCTATAGTATCTGGCTAGTCCTATGAAGGATTGAACGTCTTTCAGCTTTGTGGGCGTGGTGAAGTTTTGCACGGCGCTTATTTTGGATGGGTCTGGTTTTATGCCTTCTTTACTTATGACGTGGCCCAGAAAGATGGTTTCCTTGCGGAGGAAGTGGCACTTTGATGGCTGCAGTTTTAGACCACTCGTTTGCAGTCGTCGTAGGATGAGCTCGAGGCGGCGCTGGTGCTCCTGCAGCGAGCGCCCGTAGACCACGATATCGTCTAGATAGACGTAGCAGGTGATTCCTTGTAGACCGGACAGGGCGGAGTTCATTAGCCGTTGGAAGGTCGCGGGGGCCCCTTTTAGCCCAAACGGCATTCTGCTGTATCCGTAGTGGCCATACGGCGTGGAGAACGCAGTCTTCTCGCGGTCCTCCTTTTTCATGCGGATTTGGTGAAACTCGGATGCTAGATCAAGGGTGGAGAAGTACTTGGCACCTCCTAGTTGGTCCAATATATCGGTTATGTTTGGGAGCGGGTAGGAATCGCCCACCGTGATGTTATTCAGCTTGCGGAAGTGCACTACGACTCTGTACTGAGGCTTCCCGGTGGAGTCGGGTTTTTTGGGGACGACTAGCAAGGGGGAGTTCCAAGGGCTGACGCTCGGGCTCACGATACCTTCATCTACCATTTTTCGGACTTGCTTATCTACCTCGACCTTATGGGCCTGAGGGAGTCTGTAGGGCCGGGTATTAACAGGTGCCTCGTTTTCTATCAGTGGTATCGAGTGTTCGGCGCCCGTGGCGATGCCCATTCTGTCTCCGTCCAGGTAGAACACGTCGTCGTATCTATCGCAGAGATCAAGTAGCGTTGATCTTTCTTCAGTGTTTAAATGCGTGGTGATTACGTTCTCACGCAGTGCTTGCATTCTGCTGTGCCCGCGTATCGTCGTGACGCGCGCCTCGGGTCTGGTTTCGCCTGTGGGGTAGGCGGTTTGTTCGCCGTTGGCGAAATCTTCTAGGGTAACAAGCGATGTGACTAATCGGTGGTCGTCCTCGGTTGTGTTAACGATCGGGACGATGCATTTGCCGTCCCTTTCCTCGGTGAGGCTGTTACCTATGTATATTCCGGGGGCGATATCTTGTTTTTCCACTAATCCTTGTCCCTTACCGGTGGTCCTTACAGTGGCAATAGTTTGCGCGCGCGACTTAAGTAGGATGGGGTCGTCTTGCGGGGGCGCTTCCTCCAAAGTCATGAAGGGGATTTTTTCACCTTCGATTTCCAAATATCGCTCAGGGTGTATGCACGTGGTGTACTGGCGTAGTAGGTCATAGCCCAAGATGCCGTCAGCGGCGGTGGGGAAGTCGTCAGAAACAATGTGGCAGGGATGACTGAGGGTTTTGTTACCGACTTGTATGTTCAGTTGGATTAGGCACATTGTTTGTACGTTGCCCTTGCCGATTCCGGTCAACGAGTAAATGAGCTCCATAGCTTCTACTTGGGGCAGGACCTTACTGATTTTGAGGAGCGTGATGTCGGCCCCCGTATCTACCAACATGCGGGCGGTTGGTTCCCGCAGTTCGGGGGCCTTTATGTCAAGGAAGACTTTACACAAAGAGTTCAGTGCGGTTATATTTACGGAGCGGTTTAGGTACGAGCCGATGGTTCTGGGTTGCGTTTCGTCGGATGGCGCTTGGTGTGGTGCGTCGTAGTCGCGGGGGTTAGGGTCGGCGTTAGTGGGTGGGCTGTACCGTTCGGCGGGAGAGGGTCCCAATTCGCGGGCGTTTTCCCGCTGACGGGTTCTGCACTCATCCACCGAGTGGCCGGATCTCCGGCAATAATCGCAGGTGACCGATACCCGCTGTACTTCTCGCTTGATGTTTGAATATCTTGGGTTCGGTGGGCGCTGGGTCTGGCGCGCGTTGGGGGGCATGTAGGGAGGTGCGGGAGCGCTGAGCCTAGTGTAACAGTCCTTCGCATCGTGTCCCATACGGTTGCACCTGGCGCATCGGGTTGCGCTTGGCCGGGGTCGGTTTCGCGGCGCGTAGCGAATCGCGGCGTTATCAGTGGCACGTGTCGGTACGACACCAAGTATTCTTTCCTCCTCGGCGGCGGCGGAGATAGCGGCGTGTAAGTTATCAAAGGTACGGGACCGTATTATAATGCGGAGGCTTTCTTTTAGTCCTGCCGAAAAATTGTTAAGTGCCTGCTGGTTTAGGGATTCCTCAAGGGCTGAGTTTCCTTGGGCCCCGTATTTATCGGATAGTGTAAGGGATTTCACTTCGGCTAGCAAGGCCTCCACTCGTGCGCCGTAGGTGGGCGCGTCTTCCCCCTCCTGTTGTCGGCAGTAGATAAATTCTCTTTGGGCAGCGTTCAAGGAGCGGGCCTCGGCGAAACGCGATCTCAACTCGTGCGTTAGTTCGTCAAAATTAGTGATAGTCATATACTGTAATTCGCTTAGGGCTCGGCCCGTTAGTTTTGTGTCGAGTACGGCTCCCAGCAACTGGGCTTGGTCGCCTTCTGCTACGAGCGTCTAGGCAAACCGACAGGATCTTAAAAAGGCGAGTAGGTCAGTACCTGGATTTCCGTTATAGTTTCTAATGTAGCCTAAGGCGCTCCTAACAGCCTCTCTACCAGCGTAGGAGGGCCCCGGGTTTGGGTTCGTCATAACGGCGATAGGTTGGTCTAATAGACTGAAATCCAGACGTTTGATGGGGTATTCCCTTTGCGTTTCCACGCGAGTGGATGACGGCGAGGCCTCGGTGGAGTTCAGACCGTTATGAAATGAGTCGGAGTCGAGGTCTAACTCGGGCGCACGTGACCGTCTTTTACCGCTGTCAGTACCGAAGAGGTCTTGTCGGGTGTCGCGGGTATATGTAAGTTTGTTTTCAAATACGGAGTCGAGGGACCTTGAGAGTACTCTACGGCCTGGAAGCTGGTATCTAAGGGCGCGCTCGCTTTCTTCGGTCATGCAGTCGCGGGGCCTTCAGGTAGGCTATCGTTCTTAATCTTTGGTCGTGTTCCTACAGTGTCTGGTGCGTGTAGAACAGCTTTTACTCGCACTAGAGCGATGGGAGCCATAGCTCGTGGCTGGCGTGTTGTCGTATCAGGTGCGTGTTGCGCCCCAGCGCGGTTCCTCCTCCTGTGGCTGGACGGCTCGTCGTGCGGCCTGTCGGCAGGGTCGTCGGTTCCTCGGAAGCGACGGGTCGTCTGGCGAAACGGCTCGTGTCGGGTTGGGTGCGTCGGAGGACTGGCAGGTTCAGTATCGTCCTTCTCGCAGGTAGTCCGTTCGCTCGGCGTGCGCCGCGGTCCTTCGTCGACGACGGGCTCGTGAGGGTCAGTCCTCGGACTGGGCCCAATCTTCCGAATGGAAGGGAGCAGTCGCGGCTTGGCAGTGGTTGCACACCTTGATGATTCCTTGGCCCGGGCAAGTGGCGACTAAGTCACCACTAACTCCGCACTATCCCACCGCTGCCACCAAATTATGTTGTGCCCTGGCGCGGTTAAGCGTAGGGCGGTAGCGGGATAGGCGATCAGGAGTTCGTGAGCGGTTAAAGAATTGGGATTCACCGGATGGTCCAGCGATCAGGTTTATTGATGATTACTAAGTTGCGAAGATACAGGCACGTTGATAGCACATACGTGTTAACAGAGTTATCACTAATGCTTATCTGAGCGGCGCTCGGATGTCGGCGGTAGTTCTTATACTAGGTCGGCAGCTCAGGGTTTCCCTGAGCTTGCAGTTTTGGGACGGGCCGCGCCCTGTTGATCGGGCGAGGCTGCCTGATTCATTTAGACTTTGTCCTTATGCTACGTTAGCGTAAGTTCAACTGGGCGCTGTCCTTCGAGAGATGGTTACGTGTAAGGCGCTTGTGTGTTGGGTGTCTGTGAGGGCATAACAATAGGCCATCTTTTCCTTCTGCGATCGGTTGTAAATCGATCACCTCTGATTGCTAACGCCAGTAGTACTTACTTTACATTCTTATCTCAGCTTCCTTGGCGTATTTAATCGTCCGGCGTGTCCCTTGTCCTATCCCGGGATCTTAGTATCAATGCACCTCGTGCCTAATGGACGCCTTTGTAGAGAGTGAGCATCGGTCTTCATCAATCGTTCGTGCCTATTCCTCAGATGATTCCGACTATTTCCGAGAAACGAGTGAATTGTTTCTCGCTTGCCGCTAGGTTCGTCTCTAACGCCCACGACCGGGTGACTCGTAATCACGCATGGGTGATCACAATCTAGATGGCTATTTTATATCATTTCTTAACTTGCCCTTTAAGGGATCGTTGCAATTTGATAGTTGTAACACACAGACGCCGAAATCTCATAGCGCATCGCTTCTTCCAATTACTCATACGTTCCAACAAGTATGTCATTCAAAAATACTATATGTAATAAATGCAATGTATTATTGCGAAAAGTAGCAGGATTTAAAAAAGTTATACGTACTGATGATGAGGCACAATACGTAGCTTTAAAAATTGGAAAATCGGTAGCGATTAACGATGTACTGTGTAACAATTGTCGTGTTGCTGTAAACCGACCACCGAAATAAAACATCATACGTCAACCACCTGAAGACCCAATGGATGTTCTTCCTTTAACATGATCCCAGATATCTTTTTCATCTATTACGACTGCTTTGCAATCGTCGACAGAAGATCGAAGTTTTTTTACTGAAATTGCTGAAAAATCGAATATCGAAATCGAGCATGTTGAAATAGCGTTCCCAAGAGTCATTGCTACTCATAAATATTGTTGCATTTGTGGATGTGCAAGAGACCTCACTGTGGTGCCATTTGAAGGACGTGTGCAAGTATTCGTTAAAAGGAGATTCGTATTTTAACGAATCTTTTATCGCTCGGAAATACTCATGACTGATGTTCAGACCGTTCGATATGGCTAATATGGGAGCCACATAAATCGGCACAGGCGTGAGCATTTTCAGCGCGCTCACCATGAAACTGCTTTGCTCTTTATACTGTTCTGTCAATTCTTCACTTCCTTACTATTTATTCTTTACTCTTAAATTAGTTCCTTTTTTCAGTTGATCGAGCAAATATACTAAAATTACAACTAAAACTAGTTTTTATTTTTTTTAACATTGAAGCACCAAATCGAAAAATCGTGAAAAAATAGAGTGTAATTTTAATATTACTGGCCAATACTGGTGTGTCTTACCCGCGCTTATCCGTATTTTCTTTCTTACCCGTGCTTTCTCATTCTTGCTTTCGTACTCTTCCTCCCGCCTCTCAATCTCTCTCGCTCTCTTTCGATCTATCTCTATCCCTATATATCTACCTGTCCAACCACAGGACGACTTTAATGATTGACGAAAACAAAATGGTACACAGGAGAGTAACGACAGTTCTATTGGCTGCAGTCTGTTATACGCGTATATGCGTATTTGCTAGATTAACCTACACCTATGAGATGTCGGAATTATTTGGAATTGTCGAATACCAGACCAGTTAATGTTAACAATATTAGCATATTCGATAGGGTATACTTCGCCCCTTCAATTTGTACATATATACGTACATAGAGACCACGAGTATTTCCAGATTTAAGTGTGAGAATTTCGTGACTTTTCTAATATTTTACTTATATTTGCGCCGCCTCCGAAAAGTTGCAGAATATTTAGGCTTGATGCAAATTTCTGTATCCATGACAAGAAGAAGTTATTTTTTACTTTTCAGAGCATTTTTTGTGTTGCTTATTTTTTACTTTTCAGCTCTTTTAGTTTTCAGCTCTCTGGAACTTTGTCAGTTTTCGAAGTCGGTCACATTTTTAAATTTTTTTTTTTATTTAATGCTTTTTAGTATAGGAAATCAATAAATTGATGGTTCGTGGTCGATTTCATTTTGAATTTCATCATTGCACTGGTGTAACAGTTATAGACGAAGAAATGTAGCCGAATTTGTTGAAGAAAGAAAAGCTTGTACATTCCGAAATTTATGCTGTGAGGAATTTTCCTGGGGCTGCTCGGGGATAGACTACCCGTAGCCAGTTACCCAGGAAAATGGGAAATGCTACTATTGCGATGACGGAATTTACGAAACGATAATTAGATTGATAGCGCTCTTCCGAGACGCCTGAATTGAATCGCCCGAAGGGCGGAACGCGCACTAAACCCTAACCCTCGACTACGAATTCGGAAGTCTTAAAAAGATGGGCGCCAGGTACCCCGCGGTACCACGTAAAGCTAACTGAACTGGCTATTAGCCGGACAACTTCCGGGGATTCGCAGTCGGATTCACTACCGCGGCAGCTCAGAGGCCGGAATAGAGGAGAGCGGTGGATTCGGCAGGAGACGCAACCAAGACAGTAAAATTTATAATGCACCCGAGGTTTATTGCTAGGTCTACGATGTTACAAATACCAGATGAGAATGGATAACGGCGGGAAAACGGACTTCGCTCACGGGAGTTACACGGCGCCCGTGAGGAGCAGATCGGAAAAGAATTCTATGGCCTGCGGTGGCCGGAACTAACAAGTAAGAAGGTCTCGGAACGACGAGACTCACGGATAAGCGGTGGTTCTAACTTCCAAAGGGAACCTCGCGACGCGAAACTTAAGCTAGTGGACGGAATGACTCGTCGTGAAGACGGGAGTCCTCCAGGAAGGTCGACCTGATTCTCGCGGAATCTCGACAGTGTGTTTTCTACTATGGAAGCACGAGGACGAGACGTGAACAAGACTCGGTCAGGACAATCCCCTGACCGGCCAAACGTCGAAACGAAATAGATTGGTCCCAAAAGTGGATCGCTTACCAAATGATTTTGAGGAGTGGTGTCTGGCGGAACACTACTGATCACGGAACTACACTGTCAAAATCTACACAACGAGTGTTCGCTCCTTCCGCGCGCGGGACTTTAATAGACTAATTCTAATTTCCCCCTGCACCCCTGACGTGGCCGATATTGTCACCAAACGCAGTCCGGACTCCAAGGCTCGGGGAGCCTCCGCAACAGGGCCGTGCCCCTGCGCTTCGGAAGATCCTAGCGACCGCTGTCGATGAATCCTTCCGCCTGGATGTGCCTTCCCAACCACCCAGATTTCCCGCGGTGTGGCCAAAACTGCATGGGAAATCCTTCGTAGGCTGCTATCATCCGCAGTGGAGTCTCCACGTCGAGCCGAAGTCTCGTGGCTGCTGGTGACGAAACGTAAGATAGGTGCCAGGATGCAGGTGGCGAAGCGACGTCCTTGGTCTATGGGGCCTAAACGGCTCACACGAAAATCAAATAGCATTAGGAGCGAAACAAAGGTTTTAAATTGGCTTAACTGTCGACCTTGCCTGGAGGCTACGTTTTTATATTCCCTAACGGCGCTTATGATCAACCTTCCGGTCTTATGCTCGCTAGGAGAGGACACTTCGTCACAATGCAAGAAGGTGTACCGCGAACTCTACCCTTATAAGTTACCAATCGACAATGGAAAGATCGGTGTTTATGCAATAACAGTTGTTAATGTTAAAGAATTTCGGACACGTTTATATTGGGGCCAAAGTACGAGCATCCTCTATAAGATATAAAAGGTTTCATCCCGATCAGTCCATTCATCGCAGAGATATCGCCGGCCAAACGAAATTTCTAGTAGAAACGTGAAATCAGCGCGAAATTCGGTTTTTAAGCAATAACAATGGTTAATGTTAAACAATTTCGACAAAATTTATATTGGGACCAAGCTGTGAGCATCCTCTATAAAATAGGCAAGGTTTCATCAAGATTGGTCCACCCATCTCAGAGTTCTCACCGGACAAACATTTAAAAAAAAAAAAAAAAATATATAGCGATCGAATTGAGTACCTCCTCCTTTCGAAGTCGGTGAAAATAGAGTGTAATTGTATGCAAAAAAGACACATTGTGTAATTTTTTCGTGACTGACACCCGAAAGAATCACACCAAAAACCCGAATGTCCACCCGAATTTTGTTTTTAAAAAATCGTAACTTTTTACGGATTAATGATAAATTCTATAAAAATTACATGTGATACATTTTATTAGTAAGATCGTAAAAAAAATCGAGAAAATTCTACATGCGATATTATTAAGGAAATCAAATAAAAACAGAAAAACATTTTTGCTTAGAACTTTTAAACAGGAAGGGTCACAAGGCTGTTATTTTGAGAAAAATTGTTTGTTTTGAAGAGGAAACTGTGGAGCAAGAGAGAATTATTTTTGGGCCGGGGGCACTTTTGCCGTTCTTATCCGGCTATGCCCTTTTACCCCGTATAAAAACTCCCGGAATAATGTCAGCCAGAACGCCTCACCATCGCGCGGTCCTATTACCTGTTTTAAATGTGGAAAGGCGGGACACATCCAACGCAACTGTAGATCCGGTCAAACGCTCCGGACGGCGGGAAATCAAAATCCAAATTCTCAAACCCAGAGGCCGGGAAACACACACGGCTCGAATTAAGGGTGGCGGATTCGAAGCCACCGATCACAGCCCCCACTGTAGATAAAACCTGTGTTCGTACGGTTAGCCGTACACCATGTGCTTCGTTGAATAATTTAATATTCCAGAATATTTCTTCAGTTATTATTCATGACTTTGTTGTTGTGCAGTTAACCACCTTACTTAGTATTGAAATGTTTAATGTTTTGAGACCACACTTAGTCTCACTTTTTGATGTTGAGAAAACTCACAATGCTAATACACTGTGTAAGATCGGTTGCGAATCGGAAAAATCGGAAAAATCGGGAAGATTGAGAATTTCAGGATTGTATGTCAGTGGTTCTGTGGATCACAAGCCGACGAAAATGTTAATAGATACCGGTTCTGCTGTATCTCTATTGCGGTATGATCAGCCGCTTCATGGTCGTCCAGATCGCGTATCTTGGATCCCTTGATGCCAATTTGCACTCGGTAGATGGATCAGGTCTGGCGAATTCGATTGTGGGGAGAAAGACTTTTTGCGATAAATCATTTAAGCATAGAACATGACGTCTTTTTAACGAGGATGCCAGCCCGTGTATTGTCGGGTTAGATTTATTATCTAAATTCGTTGTGTCGTTGAACTTACCTCGTCGAGTATTAGAACTCATGAATCACTGAGAATCACACTGAGATCGTTATGACACCAGAACCAACGTCGGTTTCTGAAGAATTTTTTACTGACCCAAAAACGGCTTGTTCGGAACGAGTCGTGCGCATTCTGTCGGAATTTATATCAGACTTATTTAACCGAAGCACTTCTCATTTGAACGACAAAGAACGAGAACGATTTAAGGATTTAATGATTGAATATGAAGATGAATATGAAGAACGTGAAGACGTGCTTGTCAAACTGCTTTTGAAGAACTTAAAAAGAGACTTATAAGTCCTCCCATCCTCGCCCTACCTCTACCAAATTTCCCTTTTATTCTGGATACCGATGCTTCAGGTGTAGGCTTAGGTGCTGTTCTGTCGCAAGAGCAGAACGGAGTCGAGAGGGCTATAGCTTACTTCAGCAAAACTCTTTCAAATACCGAACGAAATTATTGCGTCACCAGACGGGAACTTTAGCTATTATTAAAGCGGCCCAACATTTTCATCATTATCTTTATGGTGCAAAATTCCTCATTCGAACAGATCATTCAGTATTAAAATGGCTTCTTTCATTTAAGGCCCCGGAAGGTCGGATTGCGCGTTGGATTGAGTTTCTCCAACAATATGATTTTGTTATTGTACATCGTAGTGGTCGATCCCACGCGAATGCTGATGGGTTATCTAGAATCCCTTGTATAGATTGTAAATTTTGCGACAAAATTTCGAATAATGTTAGAAGAATTGACTTTTTAAATGACTATCAACTTTGGCGCGATTTCCAACTCGCGGATCCGGAAATAAACCCTATTCTGAATACCAAAACTACTGATAGACATCTCTCAAAAGAGGAAATTTCTGCGCTAGGCCCTCGCTCCAGATTTTATTGCTCAATTTGGGACTGACTCCTAGTCGAAAACGGTGTATTGTTCAAGAAATGGGAATCTGTCGAAAAAAACAAAAATGTACACCAGTTAATTGTACCCAAAAAAAAGATCGAAGAAATTCTACGTTTATCTCACGATTCGCCTTCTTCTGGACACTTCGGAAAAAGAAAACAAGATGTCGAGGAATGGTGCCGCTCCTGCGATACGTGTAAAGCAAAGAAAGGCCCCACAGAGAAAAATAGAGGCGTTCTGCAGATCTTCAATTCTGGAGCACCATTCGATAGAATTGGAATCGATATTCTCGGTCCTCTTCCCAAGACTTACTCCGGAAACAGATTTTTGTTGGTTGTCGCGGACTATTTTACAAAATGGCCAGAGGTTATTCCCTTACCCGATTGCAAGTTTGACAGAATCGCCAAAGCCCTTATTTCTCATGTTTTTAGTAAACACTGTTTACTCATTGAAATTCATTCCGATCAAGGCCGCTCTTTTGAATCGGGATTGTTTAAGGAAGTTTTAAAGATTTTAGGCATTGAGAAAACCAGAACCACGGCTCTTCACCTCCAGTCGGATGGCTTGGTAGAGAGACTAAATCGAACTATTGCTCAGTATTTGTCTTTATTTGTTGCCTCAAATCAGAAAGATTGGGATGACCGAGTCCCGTTATTTTTGTTAGCTTATAGATCATCAGAACACGAAATTACTAAACAAACTCCCGCAAAATTACTTTTTGGAAGAGAACTGAGAGTACCTTTGGATTTATGTAGAGGCACCGCCCCCGGAATCGAAAACTTTTCATTTTCTGGTTATAGTAAAATTTTACAAGATAAACTTAAAGTCATCCACCGGATTAGTAGGGAAAGAATGACTAAGGCCTCGTGCTCGCGATCATCAAAGATAGCGCGTGCGCGGTGCCGTGCATGGCGCCGGCGCACTGAGGTCACGCCGCGTGCGAAACGATCGAACAGCAATCGATCGATCAACCATCGATAATCCGGAAATTACCTCACTCGTTGGAAACACTGACCTAATCAGCGTCCGGCGCTATTGTCCTAGGTTTCCGGCGGGTGGGGTTACTATAAATGTTGCGAGCAAGTGCGGCTCGCCCTCGTTACTCGTCAGTTCACGTAAGTGCCTAACACTGTCCAGCAATCAGGGACGAATCAAGTGTTTAACGAAAGCGAGCACACTCAAATCACCATACACATCCTGTTCAAACTATTACTATCGTTTATTGTAATAAATCAAGCATCAAAATTACAATTCTGCGTTAACAACTCAAGTTCATCTCAACAATAACCTTAACAACGAGCCTAACCATAGATAACAAACTTAACAACCAACAAACTTAACAAAAACTCAACAAATTTAACAACTATACGGTCCACTCAGTCGTGAACAATGTAATCTTCGAAAAGCGGCAAACACCTCGCAATCTCTGAAAATTAAATACGTCAGTTTAGGATCCTCGGTTAAATTTGCCGCTGGCGACGCGGTCTGGTTATTCCAACCCAGACGAGTGAAAGGAAAATGCCCAAAATTACAATGTAACTGGGAAGGTCCGTACACTGTAGCGAATAAAATTAATGATGTAATTTATAGGATTCGGCGCTCCCCGAAGAGCAAATTCCGCGTGGTACATATAAGCCGGTTAGCCAAGTACCGCGGTCGTACTCATGGGAATGAATGTTAAATCTGTATGAATGTCACTCCTGTACAATCTCCGTGGTGAGAGAAAGAGGTGGGTGTGGGAATGCGCAGGAGTTGTTCAACTGCTCCATCCGTAACACATAGTTGTTTAGTCCCCTTAAGAATATTCTTGGAGGTCTGGCCTATGGGGATGAGCGGTCAAAATGGAGAAAGAGGGGAACAGCCTAGGCGTGGCCGGGCTACGTCTCGTCGGTGTTGAACAGAATGTTTGAGATTCATGTGTGCGTGATTCTGATCTTTGGATTAGTCGGTCTCATCTCATAGATTTGTCGGTCAAGTCCAAATAATTTTTCACACTTTTCTCCATGAACTATTTATTGGCACAATTTATCCCATTTCGAGGTATCCATGTCATTTGGAATGAGACCCTTCGGAGAAGCTCCCACCTACCCTTCCCCCCTTTTTTGATGTCTCCATTGGCCAAAGTCGGGACCTTCAACTACAGCCACACCAGCCTCAAGCTCGAACACTGATGCAACTCCGTGATTCAAAAAGAAACAACTACCCATCTTCTTCCTGAACCATGACCGTGTCATCCAAGGTTTTTGAAGCGGTTTTCCCTGGACCACGAGCAAATGCTGAGACGGTGCCTGGTTGGATTAGACCACTACTCCCATCTAATTCCTGATCCACCAGAGATACACAAAGAAGGGGCCATGCGCGTTCGAGGATGAACGCCTCGAATAGACATCCTTTATAAAGCTCCGAAATATACGCTTCTTCCCAACTCCATAATCAGTTTCGTTTCGTTAATGCCTCGTACGCGTTCCGCGACCGCAACGCGTAACACGGGCCGTAACAGTATTTTGAATCCCTGATAAGTATTTTATTACCTTTATTTTCAATATAATATTTGTGAGCACACTCTTTAGATAGATTACATAATTTATCTTTCTCCTCCAAACTGTTGCTAGATGCAGACAAGGCTGTTTCGTTGTAAAGTTGTCGCTGGATGCAAACGAGGCCCGCTCTTTTGTACAATTATCGCTAGATGCAAACAAGGCTGCCTTTTTTTGTAAAATTGTCGCTAGACGCAAACAAGGCTCCCTTTTTTGTACATTTGTCGCTAGATGCAGACAATACTGGCACGTTTTCTAGAATCTCGCTTTGTGCGGACAACGTTTTTCTTTCCCCACTGTCGCTGGAAAGAGATATTGAGCTAATAGGCTTAGGAGAAGCAACTTCAACTTTTTTGGTACGATGTCGTACGAATCGTATCTCTTCTGCTTTGTTCTTTCTGTGCTGTATTACTGGTAATGGCAGAAGCTTGACTGGGCGGTATGCTGGATGCTGTGGAAAATGTTCAATACAGCTCGTCTTTAACATTTTGATTAAATGACCCCGCATTTTCTCGGCGTGATATACAACTTTATTTGGGCGAATGTTAAATATTAACGAAGTAGCAAACGCTATAGCGAATACTGCGTAACTGACTCCATCGTTATGTTGCTGAACAAGTGGAAAGTGCACTGTATCATCACTGACATTGTAAAAAGGAAATAGTTTTCGCAAGAATGTTTTGTGCTGATTACTCAATCTCTTCATGTTTAGAGAACCGTATACATATATCGGTTTTCTATCGTAGTAAGAGCAAACCCAATGTACAATTGTATTTGGAGCACCACTGAACAAGATTTCAATATGCTCTACGTTTGATGGTATTTCATCTATCGTGTCAGGAAGTTGTACTTTCCAAGTGCCTTGAGGACTATAACCATACTCGTGTATAATGGAATGTTAATTGAAGCTTCTTTGACCTCATTTTAGAGTTTTCGGCACGATAAATAAAACAATAAAATTAAATTCTAAAATAGAAGTAAACAAATAAAAATGTAAATACGTCTAACCTGGAGCTGTTGAATGTCCTGTTGCACGCTCAACAGATGCTCGACGATTGCGGCTCCGGACACACCGTACATACATTGTATGTAAGCATTTGACGTGACGCTCTGGACAGTGGCGACAGCCTTTCTCTCTCATATGCAACAAGCATGGCTCGATCCAAATGAGAGAGAATAAAAAGAGGAATGTTTATTTATGTACTATAAAATGTAATATAATATATTACGTTGTAATATGTTAGTAGTAAAACGCTGTTCCTAAGTGTGATGCATATGACTTGGAATCAGTTTTTTACCATCGAATTATCGATAATACCGATATTTGCATAATTGTTTTTTTACCGTGTAATGTCACTTGTGTCGTGTGTTGCTGAGTACTACACGGGGCGAATCGTGACAGATACCGGCAGCCAATCGATTAACTGATAATTGCAAAATCTCGGAGAAACGTTAACTATGCACTCCGATGATTTTAAAATAATATGTGCAGGGTGATGCATTACGCTTTTCGGTGTTACGGATAATTCGATGGTAAAAAGCTGATTCCCCGTTTAGTGCATCTCCCTGTACAAACAATTTCGGTAACTAATGTAGCATATCGGTATCTGTCATAATTCACTCTATGTAATGCTCGAACGACACATGACACAGGCGACATTACACGGCTAACAAAACAATTACGCAATGGTCGGTATTACCGATAATTAGACTGTGAAGAACTGATTTCAAGGCATACAGGATGTAACAGATAGAATGGAACAAGCTTTTTACCATCGGTTTTTGGGTATCGATCGGTTTACCGGCGGGGAGGTAGTGATCTGGCCCGCCGCGTAACGTCACCGATGTCGCCTGCCGTCGAGATGGAATCATGACCGATCCCGGAAGCTTAACGATTAACTGTCAAGTGCATGATCGCAAATAATATATTTATCCTAGCATACCGCAGAGGGCAGTGAGTGTCTGATAATCGGAAACAATTTCCTTCTGCATTCGTGCACTGCGAGAAGGCTAAGGGTCTAGTCCACACCGAGTCATCGCAGACTCACCGCGGAGCGGCATGCCTTTGGAAGGCTCTCGCTCCACGCAGCTACACCCAGGGTGTCCCAAGAATGTGGAAGGACATTATTATAGTCATCTTGTCGGGATGGAAGCGGCAATGATGATACCGTTTTTAAAAATTTGTGTTAGGCCTCCAATTCTTCCCTTCGGGCTCTTGGCGAGTCCTGGCCGCTTATCCCTAGCTCCTAGAAAAAAGGGAGGTGACGAAAAACATATTACCGGTCGACCTGCGACAATTGCTATGGAGGACCAGCGACTGCTCAACCGCTCTTGCTTTACCGCTTTTTATAATACACGCTGGCGATAACTGATATCTCTGATTAGTTGTTTCGTGACTCCCGACTAAATCCGTCCAAATCCAGTGAATCAACTTTATCAGAGGCCTATCGTACTTTCCCAACAAGAGTCCCGAAGTGGCACCGTGACAAAGCGTTGGACCAGTAACCGCGATGATCCGAGTTCGATTCCTCAGCGTCGCGGTTAATTTTTTTGCTTTCCTTGCTCTGTCTTCAATCCATGTTCAACAATACCCAGCAGTGAATGCCAGCTGATAGACCGCTATCGTCCAATAGCGGCCAGCAGTCTCATAAACTCGAGAAATCCGCAGAGTTTCAGAACGAACCTTGCGTGGTGACTACAGAGTAACCGAGAGGATCGTTCAACAAAATATCGGTTAAATAACGCTGCGACTCTCAGAGATATTCCTTTTCAATTCACCGGACGTTCTATTTGAAATGATTGCTATTTATACTACCACTGCTGCATTGTTCGTAAGGCTCTCAATTATGGTATGCAGAGTTACGACTTTTGAGAGAAGAGCTGATTTGGGGTAAGGGCTGAGTATGAACTGAGTCGACCGGCCGGGGAATTGCTTCTGCGTCCCCGTGAGCACGCACGGAGAATTCTCCACCGATCGCCGGGGGCTAGTTTCAATGCTATCTTCCATATTCGCTCGCCCTCTTCAACAATTATGTCGCGGGCTGCACACATTTTTTCTCGCCACCAGTTTCAAATACCGGGACGCAAAGTCCCGCGCTCGGTGGTTCCCGTAGTTGTACTTGTTTTCGCGTTAAGCCATCTGAACAATCGTCTGAATCTGTGCCGCCGGTCAATTTCGCTCAACCCAACTTCATACGTTACTCAACGATATGAAGTACCTCCATGGTTACGAAATGTTTGACAATCTTCTTTCGCTCGAGGAAACTCCAACCAACAAGACGTAAGTAACAAATGGTCCCCTTAACCCCTCATTTTAAAGACGCGGCATATTAATTAATCTCATTCCATTTCTTCCGAAATCGAATGGAGTAAGATCTGGACTCCGTGGCGTTTTGACAGACGTTCGTTCTTATTTCCAACATCGATATCCTATGTGGATTGTCCCATTAATGTAGTGGTCGACAAAATGTGCTGGCATTTCCAAAATCGCAAAAAAACGCACCATCTGGTTTCAGGGTGTTAAAGTAGAAGGTTTGACGAATATTTTGACCTATGTCTGATATGTGAAATCTGTTGAAGTTTTTGAGATAAAAAATCATCCATTTTATACATCAGATAATAATGCCATTATATGGTAGGTCATGGGCTAGAGACAACAGTTATAATATCAAAATGAAAGCATAACATCAAAATCATACAACATATATGATAAATTACCCAAAGAACACCGATAAAAACGTTCTTGTTACGGTAAAATACAATTTAGTGCCAATGTCCGCGTTTTCAGCGTTTGAGCCCACTGTGCGTTGCCTTGGCTGGCTTAAGGTGCGGGAAAGGCGGCTCCTATTCTTAGGAGTTAGTCTCCACCGTGCTGTCATGTCCAAGGCGCCCAGCGTTCTGCTGGGTCTTCTCCAGCGTAGGTCTGAGGATTCGGTCGGCTACCCCTCCCGTCAACGAGGGACTCTCCTTGTGGTGCCCGTCCACCGGACCACGTTTTTTGGAGCCTCGTACTCGGTACGCGGGCCCCAATTCTGGAATAGCCTCCCTGCTAACATTCGGGAGTGCGAGTCCGAAGGAGGCTTTAGGAAGGCCCTTACGGCCTTTCTCCTTGGATCATATGGCGCGGCCTAATATCCCTGTTTCTCTTTCTCTAGCTTGGCGATGCTTCGGGGCCTCCCTCTTTAGGCTTAGGTTTAATGCTTATATTGTCTCTCTGCGTTTTTGTTTTTCATTGTTTTCTTACTACCTTTTTATTATTATTATAATACTCTGTAATTATCTTTTCTGTACTGTCCTGGGTTTTGTTCTGAGAGGGTGACACTCACCCTAGAGCATAATAAATTATCTTATCTTATCTTATCTCTCTATCTCTCTACCTTTCTCTCTCTCCCTCCATCTCGCCCCCTTCTCTGTCTCCCTCTCTCTCCCTCTGCTTAAACCGACTCTAATCACGCATTTCTTCACGCATCTTGTCTTCCAGGGTCTGCTTTAGCCAACGCACAGGCCGAACTGGCCCTTTTGAAACAACAAATCGAGGCAATCCAGCTGCGGCAGCAGTTGGAAAAATTAAAAATCGATGAGAAAAAACAATAGCAGCAACAGCAGCGAGTCGTGGAGGGTGGACGCCCCATACGTAATAGTAAGTGTAATAAACTGTGTTAAACATGAGGCTCAAGGTGTAATATAATTCTCATATAATAATATTCTTTTATGAATCTTGTAGGACAAATTTGGAGCCATGGAGACAGCAGCCCAAATTTTCCTTGGCGAGGAAAGTGTGGGCGCGGGTGACGAGGCGGCTCATCGAATTCTAATTACTATTAAATAAACATTAAAACAGGAGATCTGATGTGTATAATTTACTGTGAGTTTGAGCGCGCGCGCGCGAGAGAGAGAGAGAGAGAGAGAGAGAGAGAGAGAGAGAGAGAGAGAGAGAGAGAGAGAGAGAGAGAGAGAGGCGGGGGGGGGGTGTATGAGGTGGAAAGAGATAGAAAGGGAGTATTTACAAGGGGAGGTCACGATCACAATCTGGACGATCGCTCTTTGAATGGGACTTGGCATAAATAGTAAGTTTTGGTGAGTATAAGCAAATTATAAAATATTGTTGCAAGCTGTGTTGCAAGTGTTGCGGTTGAGGAACGCGTAAGAGGCATTAAAACACAGAAAAAGGGAAGGGAACGTTCGTATATTCGGATCAATGTAGGATACGTGCAGACGATACAGGATCCGGAGTAAGACTGTTTAGAAGCCGGTGTTATTCAAAGGACTCGCGATGTGGTCAAGGGCACTCTTCAGAACTTCATGTCAGGGATGTCAGATGTTCGGGGGATGCCTCGCTACCTTGTTTCTTTTTCCTTGCGTCAAAAATTTATTTTATTCCACGTAATTAATTTTGAATGCTTTTATTTAATCCTTAATACAGTTTACATCATTTCCATTTTACACGTTAACATTTACATTCATTTATTGCTTACACCCATTCTTTATTTTTAACCGTCGCAAGTGCAAACGGTTTTCCTTGTACTTCAATTTGCAAGGCTGTTACAGTAAGTGTTCAAAGACACCGCCATCTTCTTCCACATACATGGCCACGCGTTATCGAAAACTTACTCCAGCACCATTTCCGGTGTTACTGTCTCGAATGCGTCGATAACTGAATCGTGCATTTCCGCCCGAGTCTGCGGCAACCGAGCGAATACGATGTTCTTTACATGGCCCCACAGGAAGAAGTCAAGTCGAGTAAGATCTGGATTCCGTGGCGGCCACTCGATGGGTCCATGTAGACCAATCCATCGTTGCTTAAATGTCTCTTCTAGTATCCTTCTGATCATCTGCAAAATATGCGCGGGGTGTCCATCCTGCTGAAAAATGATCTCGCGGCGTTCTGCGTGAGGCACATCTGCCAAAAGAGCTGGCAGAGTGTCTCTTAAAAATGCGGAATAGGTAAGACCATTTACCGTACCTCGAAATATGTAGGGACCTATAATTCGGTCCCCAAGTATGCCAGCCCACACATTGATTGTAAACCATCCTTGAACGTGGGTCTCCACATGGCAGTGAGGATTCACTTCCGCATAATGGTGCGTGTTCCGCCTGTTGAATGTCCCATTATTCTAAAAAAAAAAAATATTTAAAAAAAAATGTGACCGACTTTGAAAACTGACAGAGTTCCAGAAAGCTGAAAACTAAAAGAGCTGAAAAATAAAAAACAAGCAACACAAAAAGTGCCCTGAAAAGTAAAAAATAACTTCTTGTTGTCATGAATACAGAAATTTGCATTAAGCCTAAATATTCTGCAACTTTTCGGAGGCGGCGCAAATATAAGTAAAATATTACTGGCAAATACTGGTGTGTCTTACCCGCGCTTATCTGTATTTTCTTTCTTGCCCGTGCTTTCTCACTCTTGCTTTCGTACTCTTCCTTCCGCCTCTGAATCTCTCTCTCTCTCTCTCTCTCTCTCTTTCGATCTATCTCTATCCCTACATATCTACCTGTCCAACTACAGGATGACTTTAATGATTGACGAAAACAAAATGGTACACAGGAGAGTAACGATAGTTCTATTGGCTGCAGTCTGTTATACGTATATGCGTATTTGCTAGATTAACCTACACCTATGAGATGTCGGAATTGTTCGGAATTGTCGAATACCAGACCAGTTAATGGGTTTGTTCGGAGTGGCGGTTTGTTCGGTTTCCAACCAGTTTGGGATTTGCTTTCCCGTAAGGTGCTGCTGCGTCTGACGATTGGAAACTGGTTCGAAACTGAGCAAACTGGCACTTCGAACAAACCCAATGTTAACAATATTAGCATATTCGATAGGGTATACTTCGCCCCTTCAATTTGTACATATACAGGGTGTAAACGGTATGACCCGCATCCTCTTCAGGGGAGGTAGGGGGAGGAATTCTAAGGTGATACAGCTCATATTTTTAGATCCGATCTTTTTTTGTTTACTAGTTGTAAGATGTTTAAGGTACACACGCTATCTTCGACCCTATTGATAGCAACGTCCTATAAAATCGTAAGCGCATACACCAATGCGAGTTAAGTTAACACCCCAAAGAACAATTCGCTGCTCTGATTGGTTTAGCTAATAATGCTTGTTGTATTTTGCATCTCGTTAAATGATGTTTGCAGAATCAGTAGTCCGTGAACGTAGTCAGGTCCGTTCCTTCCTGGTGCATCCCAGGCCATGGGTCGTAGCATGATGTCACATGACACCTTTGAGGGGCCGCCGACCGTCTCTTATTTCTCTATGTATAGGACTGGCTATGTCCCGCCCCTTCCATCTTCAGTTTAAGGTCATTTCTCTCTACCTAATAAAAATTGCCAGCTCGACAACCGATGGTGATTTACGATACCACCCTAAAAAGTATAAGCGTCCCGAATACTTCCTTCCCCTGTGCAGTCGGCTATGCTTCCAATTTGCTAGTCCTTGTACACAAGTAATTGAATGATTTTTAAGCGGGTAAGAAGCCCTTTACGATACCCATAAAACATAATTGTTGGTAGCCATAAATTTTTAACATAAGCGAAAATATTCCTAAGCTCCCGAGAATTGTTGCCCCCAACATTGCTTTAGTTAGTACCGTGCTGCCGGTTACAGAAAGCAAGGCTAGTTTTCCGACATCGTGGGCAAGTTCAAGAGACACTGAATTTCTGACTACTAAAAATAGACAATGCAACGTTGAACGGCTGGTTGTCACCCTTCCGCACCTTGGATCTGTCAAGCATGAGCCTACCGATAGCTAATGAACACAAGGCCAAATTACCAGCGCTTCGACTACCTGCAGTACACTCTGCCGTCTCGTATACCTCGGCATCCTGTCATAAATCTCTCATTATCCCGGGTTATCTAATTCCGACTCAGATACTAATCGTTAAAATCACCGAATCTATGTCGTTTGCCCTTTGTCGATACCTTTTATAGTTGCAGGGTTGTGATTTTTAAAGAAAAGATCCTAGAAAGTGTCGTTTGAAGTAAAGTACGATAATATTATTACATAACTAAATAAGTCCAGGGTGCACCAAATGAAAATTTACACGGTCCCTAGAAAACACCCCGGTGTATTTACCAACTTAATTTTAGCAACATAGAGGGGCGGCTATTGGAGATAGTCGCAGCTAAACATAATAATCTAAAATTATTATAATACAGGCGCTTCAAATACTTGTTAAGATTTTCATCCCTATACTCATTCTTGCGATATGGATCGATACAAATCTCACCGTGCATAGCGACTTTTAATTTCTTCACCCTGATCAATGTTTTGTCAACATCACCGTATGGTCCCTCCTTCTATCCCTCCTCACTTGCCTAGTTACATCCCAATGAGTCAACGTCGAGACGTAATAAGATGGAATCATCGAAGGGGACTGAGAGAAAAAGCGCAAAAAAGTAAGGAGGGGCCCTCGGCCACTCCCCAATGCTGCCGCCCTGCCGCTAGATTACTACCCGGGCCAATAACTTACAGCTAACTTTAAAATGCAATAACAATTAAATGAAAAGAGATAGGACCTGAACATTTGCGCTCTGTCGCCTTAGAATTCCTCCCCCTACCTCCCCTGAAGAGGATGCGGGTCATACCGTTTACACCCTGTATATGTACTGTGACGTGGCAAATTTCTGCCCGTCCCAAAGACACAGCGTCTTGCACGTCTTCGGCGCGCTCGGAGCTCGGGGTGGGATGGAGTTGAACGCGCATTGGTTACTTGGTGTCACCTATTTTGACTTTCTTCACGATTATCTTCTGCCCGTTTACAGCTACCACCTTTTCCAAGGATGAGGAAAAGAACAGCAACATTGGGATCAGCGGGCTACGCATCGCCGCGTAGCCAGGGCCGCACCACACGGACGCTGCATTTACTTTAGACATTTTCGTTATAGGAACTTCTTGGCCGCTGCTGCGGTTAGCCGTCGGAATCCGCCGATTTTTCGGTCGGTAGGGTCAGAGGGACACCCACTTGCCTGCTCCGGACAGGGCTTGGGGGTGCGGAAGAGCCGGCTCCACTTTCCTTCTGCCCTCGCCGTTGATCCACCGTTGTGGCAACGTGCGGGATTCCCGACGTTTTGTGTATCACCCATTCGCGCAGTACACCTTAGTACGCGCTGTAAGAATGGGCATTAGTGTTATGGGCTGGCAGAGGAATTGCCAGCCCGAAGGATTCCTCCCTTCATCTTAGGGCAGGGTAATCGGCGGGTTACCTGCGGCCCTGCAAGAGTTTTCGCGCGAGCGAGGACTCTATTTCGTTCGATTCTCGGAAACGGCGGTTTTGGCCGAGCCGCCGAATTCCCGCGAACTTACGCCGCGCGGATTAGCGAGTACCAAGAAGTTTCACATAAGGTTTGTAAAGTGTCCCTGAGCCAATCAGGGGTAGTCTGTCGTACCAAGGAGCCAATCCTCGCGCCCTCGGAGCACCAAATTCGAGTATAAAGTAAGCACTTTTCGATGGGAAAATTCAGTCTTACGGCGACATCACCTGTGACCAGTGCGTGCTCCAGAGCGATCAACGAGACTTCTTCATTCTCCGCTACGACTCCGAGGGTGCCGAGGGCTACGCTGCCTCCTCTCCTAGCTGCGGGACTTGGTAAGCTGTAATCTCCCAGGCTCATTGTAATCGCGATCATTATTGTTCTTTGTGTCACGGGTTTTATGGTTAACCCCCTTTGTTAGTGATTATCGTTAAGCTTGGTGATTATCGTACAGAATATTATGAGATTATCGTGGTGAATATCGCATCCATTATCGCTGTGACTATCGCTATCTTACGCGTTCACCATCCACGTGCAATAGGGTTACGTTCGAATACCGCGGCGGCCCGCGGCCGCCATTTCGTGAACGCTTGGTGGCGAGCAAGCAGCGGCGACTTCAGCCTGCACTTTTCGTTTGTGAGATTATCGTTCAAATATTAGTGAATATCGTTTTCTGCACTGAGTCGTGAACCTCCCCCTCTCTGCTGAGTTTAGCCAGCCATCGCGTTTGGATCCTTTGGGGATCGACTGTGATTCTTATGGTTGTGTTATGTTATCGTTGAGATTATCGTTCGAGTGAATATCGCATCGCGTATCGTTGGAGTGAATATCGCATCGCGCATCGTCCGTGTGAGTATCGCTCGCGTTTACCGCTCGTGAGATTATCGCTCGGTCTTCGTCTACCGCTCGTGTCATTATCGTCCGGTCTTCGTCTACCGCTCGTGTGGTTATCGTTCGGTCTTCGTCTACCGCTCGTGTGATTATCGTTCGGTCTTCGTTTACCGCTCGGGTGATTATCGTTCGGTTTTCATCTATCGCTCGCGTTTACGGATTGAGTGTCTAGCGTTCTTTTCGTGTTTATTAAACAATTGCGTTTAGTTAATCACAGCCGATCTCCCAGGGCTATCGAGAAATTCGTCCCGTTTCTTATGTGACCCCCAAATTCTCTCCACTCACGGGGACCCACCGCCTCACCCCGACCCCTTCACGCGAGATTGCCTAGCGGTGATTTGCGTGGCGAAGAATTTGGCTCCCTAGGGGAGTCCAGGAAGGGAGCGCCCGGGAAGTTGTGTCACAGTACATAGAGACCACGAGTATTTCCAGATTTGAGTGTGAGGATTTCGTGACTTTTGTAATATTTTACTTATATTTGCGCCGCCTCCGAAAAGTTGCAGAATATTTAGGCTAAATGCAAATTTCTGTATCCATGACAACAACAAGTTATTTTTTACTTTTCAGGGCATTTTTTGTGTTGCTTGTTTTTTACTTTTCAGCTCTTTTAGTTTTCAGCTCTCTGGAACTCTGTTAGTTTTCGAAGTCGGTTACATTTTTTTTAAATACGTTTTTATTTAATGCTTTTTAGTATAGGAAATCAATAAATTGATGGTTCGTGGTCGATTTCATTTTGAATTTCATCGTTGCACTGGTGTAACAGTTATAGACGAAGAAATGTAGCCGAATTTGTTGAAGAAAGAAAAGCTTGTACATTCCGAAATTTATGCAAGAGGGTGTACCGCGAGAACTACCCTTATAAGTTACCAATCGACAATGGAAAGTTCGGTGTTTATGCAATAACAGTTATTAATGTTAAAGAATTTCGGACACATTTATATTGGGGCCAAAGTGCGAGCATCCTCTATAAGATATAAAAGGTTTCATCCCGATCAGTCCATTCATCGCAAAGATATCGCCAGACAAACGAAATTTTAGTAGATACTTATGAGCCACTAAAAATTCGAGGTTTAAGGAACAACAATGGTTAACGTTAAACATTTTGGGAAAAATTTATAATGGGACCAAACTGTGAGCATCCTCTATATGATAGGCAAGGTTTCATCCCGATCGGTCCACCCATCTCAGAGTTCTCGCCGGACAAACATTAAAAAAAAAAAAAATATAGCGATCGAATTGAGTACCTCCTCCTTTTCGAAGTCGGTAAAAACAGGCCTCATCCGTCCAGAGAATATTCCTAAGTAGTCGATTATTGGCAGCGTCCTGTAAATCCACCTAAAAATTAAAGCATACCTTATACCTAAATATTTGTAATTGTGATAGACATTATAAGTTACTAGAATTAATGCAATAATTCGCATTTACCTCCTCTGCCATCCATTGGCAGAAATCCATCCTGCGAGCCTGATCGCCGGGATGCAGCCATTGCACCGGCACCAGCTTGTACGGATGCATTCGTAGGTCTTCCTTTATGATCCTATGTGGCTACCTTCATGTGGCTCATGTTCAGCCGACGATGCAAGTTGCCTCGTACTAACATGAGAATTCTGCGTCCCCTCGCGTCTCACGGCTGCTATTTCTTCCGCGTTGCGTTGACGAACATTTGCTCTTGTCTGATCATTGTTCCGTGCGTCCCGCCGTTGATTCTGTATCAATTTACAAAAATATAACGGGGATGAGTGAGTTCTATCGGGGTATTTTCTGCTATACTCTACTGCAGCTACCCGCTCATTCTGGTGACATCGGCCGTAGATTAGCAGCATGTCTAATTTCTCCTCTTGACTATAGCGATGAACAGGTATGCTGCTGGTCCCTACGTCCTCTTACTGGAAAAACTTTTCCAAAGTGATGTAAGCCTATGCATCGCATAGTTTTTGTTTCAATCGATTGGACATTCTCAGCAGATGACTTGTTCGCAGTGTCAGCGGTTCGCGGACAAGGGTGCGAGTTCTTCGATGCAATCGTTAAGATAATACAATAGCAAAATCTGCCTTAAAATCGCGGGAATTTAGTACTAAGAGATGACATTGAAAAATGTTAACATTTAATTGGATAAATAAAAATATCGTACAGGAGACAGTATGACAGGGAAACTTGCCCGCTCGCCCTCCCTTCCACTCTCTCCCCCCTCACCCCCTCCCTCTCTCTCTCCCTGTCACCCGCGCTCAAACTCACAGTAAATCATACACATCAGTCCTACTACACACATACACACACATAC
Organism: Ectemnius cavifrons; assembly: GCA_964023945.1. NCBI lineage: Eukaryota > Metazoa > Arthropoda > Insecta > Hymenoptera > Crabronidae > Ectemnius > Ectemnius cavifrons. Next base: position 3,158,407 of record OZ030383.1, on the reverse strand, counting down.
AGTCACACAAATCGATCCTACGAAATGGGCGACACTGGAAGCAGCCTACATAATCCACGATTAGCAATAGGAAAATTAAATTCGATAAATTTTATCGCCGGCCACTGCCGGTCATTCGCTGGCTTGCCAGTGACCCGCAAGATCCGCGGTTTGGAACAGGTACCGTATACCTGCCAGAACACAATATGTGCTGTGACGTTGCAGTTCGCTGTACGTCACAAAAATTAGCGTATTGCACGTCCTCGGACACGCTCGCGGCTCGGGGTGGGGATGGGCAGCTCGCAAAATGAGTTGAGCGCACGATTAAAGGTTCCTAACGTCACCTATGGGGAACCATTGACACCTTTCAGTTTCAGGCACGACAAAAACAGCGCATAGGAGTCGGATCGCCGCCCATTGGCACCGACGATCTACGCACCGCTGCGTAGAGCAGCGGATTCAGGACCGCACCACGCGGCGACATTTACTTTATTTTTCGATTTATTAGGATAGGAACTTCTGGATCTATGCAACAGTTAGTTATCGAAGCCCTCCGATTTCTCGGTCGGAAAGGACAGAGGGACACCCACTTGCCTGCTCCGGACTGGGCTTGGGGGTGCGGAAGAGCCGGCTCCAATATCTCTCTGCCCTCGCCGTTGAACCACCGTCGTGGCAACGTGCGGGCAGTTTCGACTTTTTGGTGTCTTCCACTCGCGAGGTACACCTTCGTATCCGCTGTGAGAGTGGACTTTTGTGTGAAGGGTTGGTAGAGGAATTACCAGCCCTGAAGGATTCCTCCCTTCACTTTAGGGCAGGGTGTCATTATAGGCTACCTGCGGCCCTGCCAGAGTTCTAGCGCGAGCCAGGACTCTGTTTTGCTTCCGTTCAGGAAAGCGGCGGTTTTTGGCCAAGCCGCCGAATTTCCGCGGAAATACGCTGTGCGGATTATGGAGTACTTAGAACTTCCTAACAAAGTAAGTGATGAACCTTGGAACCAATCAGGGGGTGGTTGAACGTAGTCAGGAGCCAATCCTCGCGCCCGTACAACTCGGCTGGCGTGTATAAAATAAGCTAGTTTTCGGCAAGAATTCATTCAGTCATCTAAGTGCTATCAGTGATACCGTTCTGCTCAACAACTTTCCGAAGCTACCGAAATCTTCACGCCTACTACGAGCTACGCCGAAGGCAACGCAGCCTCCTCTCCTGTTGGTGATCGGTGAACTGATTATCCTGTGCCACTTTTCATTTCGTTCTTCGTGCCAATGGGCACTTTCGGGTATACTTCTGACGCTGCGGGTGGGTTAACCTACCCTTGGCTATGTTAATTATTTAATTATTATGTAATACGCCTTCACCAACAAGGAATATTGTGTTTGACTATCGCGGCGGCTAACGTCCGCCATTTCGCGAAACGCTTGGCGACAACAAGAGCAGCGGCGACTTCACTTTGTCATTAGAGTTACTGGGGATAATCAGGATTTATAGTATATCGAGGTTTCTCTGGAATCTGTATTGAGTCTATCGAGGTTCCTCTGGAATCTATAGTGAGTCTAGCGAGATTCCCTCTAGATTCTATATTGAGTCTATTAAGATTCCCCTGGAATCTATATTGAGTCTAGCGAGATTCCTTCTGGAATCTATATTGTGTCTATCGGGATTCCTTCTGGAGTCTACTGTGAGTCTATCGTGATTCCCTCGGGAATCTAAAATGAGTCTATCGTGATTTCCTCGGGTATCTAAAATGAGTCTATCGTGATTCCATTTGTAGTCTATCTGAAATCTTTTATGACGATATGCCGAGCTGATAGCAAGTACGCCTGGATTGTATCCACCCCAGTAACTCGTATTGCTGAAGACTAGTTTAAGATTTTCATTTCTCTGTTCTGAGTCGCGAACCTCCCCCTCCCCCTCTGAGCCTCGCTAGCTGTTCGACTGACAATATCTTGAAGTAAAAACGAAGTCACCCGCGTCGGCGAAAAATTAAGAGTTTATCGCTCGCGATCTGCGAAACTACCGAATTGAGGGGCTATCGGTCGGATCCCCAAACTGCATAGTTCGCCCTTCCGGAAAACCAATAGGATTCGGGCCCGGGGCAGCCTTCAACCAATTACTGTCACCCCCCAATTATCTATCGCGACCTCTTATTCTCGCCAATATTTACGGCGATCATGTGTGTTTCTAAAGCTACTGAAATCTGACGACCCAATCATAGAATTTAGTCAACTAGGGAATCACGTGCTACGGACGAGTCCGCGTATTACCGGTTGTACGCGCGGTCTCCGTTGTTCAAATCTGCAATAAACCATTCTATCCTAGCTTTCGAACCACTTGTTAGCCCTCTCACCGAATCTACTCGCTCTTTCCTATGTATTCCTGACTAGCCTAAAAACCCTCCAGGGACATTCCTCCTATCTTTCGTGAATGACTTCGTGTGACACCACTAACGAGTATTTGGCGCTCCAAAATTTCGTGTTTCTTTGAAAAAAGGGATTCCTAGTCAACGTGTGGGGACTTGTGGCATTTTGGGAGATTTCCTTATGAGACCCGCCGAAAGACGAAATATTCGGTCCAGAGAAAAATTCTCACAATATATTCCTAACAAAATCCGTAAAGTAAGGTTTTTATTTTTTCCAGATTTTTGCACCAATCTTTTACTCTTTCAGTCCATATTATCTCAAGTGCTCAATCGAATTTCTAATGGGGAAGCGCCGCGCAACTGCGTACACTTTGGCCCCATAAATTAAAATCCTAACTAGCGTATTCAGACTCCTGGCGCCCACGCTCCCACCTTTACCCCTTTTCACTGCATTTTTCGAGTATATAAACCCCTAGTTTCTAATGCTATAGGGAGTAAGTTCCGAAGTGTCTTCGACGGCGAAGCTCTATCTCTCGGACTATCGAAGGACATCGTAATAGATCGAGTACCAGTCTCCGTCAAAGCAATCATATACCGTGCGTACATCATGAATAATCGCGATCGTTAGGCAAGTCACAGTTCTTTCGTTAATTTTCTCCCCGTTCTATTCGTAACGTTAAAGGAACCCACAATAAGATTCATTGTAATAACGCTTAATATCCACTGAAACTTTAATTGTATTGTTTTGCTGTTACTTTTATGATTTAGAATATATTCAACTTAATTCTAGTTTTCAATAAGGAAACCAAGTGTCTAATCATACATCAACGCCTGTTTAGTCAACCACATTTCAAGTAATTCATAATTAAGGAATAGAGTAATAAAAGAGCCCACGAGGATAAATCTTTACCACTCGAGGTATATCCGGCGAGCCATGGTGAGGTTTGCTTCGAATTAAAGGCATTCTTCTGGAAGGTTACTAGCAAAAAGGGTTAATTGGAGAGTAGGAACCTGAGAACGACTGAGCTGAAAAACGCTCAGCCGTGGGCTATCCCAGGATTGACTTAGGGCCGATTAGGTAACAAGTAGACTCGAATCTCGTTAAGGCGTAACTATTGTGATTGTATATTATGGCAGTCGCTGATATTTTTAGTACTTACTGATAATGTGAACTCTTACGCCTCCAGTTGGACTCCTGTTTTCATAAAACATGTAAGTCCGTGCGGATTTTGCTGGGTCATTGTGAGACAATAACTGTCTGCAGAGCTTTACAATGTTTACTCTTTTGACTCTGTCATCCCTCTTATGCCTTTTACAATTTATGTAGAATGTTAAGTATAATAGTACATTGATTATACTGCCTGCCGCATCCCTATATGTATCATACATATCCTTATAAGCAATAGAGGTCGGGGGTTATTCTATTCTTACTTCTGCGGTCTAACCCGGAATGCACGCTTTTTTCAAGGAGCTGAGAAACCATCATCGATTTCGATTATGTGACCGCCCGATCTCCGGAAGAGTTCTGAAATACGAAGGATCACTAGCGCTAATGCCTGAAACTTTTGCCCAAGTCAATAAGCGGACAGCAAAAGTCAGAACCGAGGAACGACTATCGGGATCGGGAGACCCCAATTCTCCGATCGCATAGGATGCATAAGCATGCCCAACTTGGACAAAGTTAAAGGATCAGCAGCTTCTGAAGGTGATCTTCGCCACGACTGGTCATCGGAGGAGAAAACTGGATGCTGGGGGAGCCGATCCCAGGACACCCGGCGACGTAGGAGTTTGACAGATGGGCGACTCAACGAAGTGGGCTTGGCGCGGGGCACGTACGATCCTGGTACCTCTTATCTGAGAGACCAGGAAATCCTTCGTCTACGGCAGGATCTAGCGACCAATAGCGATTGACTTCCAGGAACAAAGCGGGCTAGGCGAACGTTGTGGCCAGCGCGGCAAATTCGGCACCATTGTGCTGGCGCGCAATCCTCTCGAACCTGTTCCCGACTCCCGATACCTGATTCGATTCCTCAGTGACAACTGAGGGAGGAAGGGCGCGTCCACAAGCGATTCCCGAGCGCAGCATTGGCGCAGTCTACGACTAACTTAGTTGTGGTAAGTGAACATTTCATTGTTTCTAGCTTTTGTAAGGACCCGATCTCTCAGTCGGGATCATGCTAGATAATTCGCTGCGACTCGGCCCTTTTGGCCGATCGTTTGCGTCGACTGCAAGTTTTCTTCTTCTACAACCAGAAAGTCGCCAGCCAGGAGTCATTCTAAGGCCTACTATTCTGTTAGAAAAGGTTCAATAGAACATTAGCACGCCGCTTAACCGCGAAACCCAAGCCGGCGTCCACCTGTATATGTATTAATGTATTGCGCGCAAACTATTAACTTCGAACCACGTGCTTCGCCCGAAGTTCCCTAAGAACGCGTCGCGCGAAGTAGTCTTCATTTCTTTGACGTAATACGGCATTCCATTATCTTCAACTCTGACTTGTTTTCTCGCTGAGTGCACGTACTCTCTATCGTCATTACTGTCTAGTCGAGGCCATCGGGATTGTCTCGGGAGATTCTTCGTTACCTTTCACTTCTACGATTTCTTTTAGTGCTTTGGTGGTATCGTCGATGCCTGGCGTGCATTTTTGTCACTTCCAAAAGTGTTACATTCGAAACTTTTGGGTCGAAGTGTTAGGAACTTTCGTGAATTCATCTCGCAGTCTGAGATTTCTAAATTTCCAGGAACGACTCGAGCATATTTATTTTGCCCTGATAATTGGCGCCTACGTCCGATATCCAAAGTTTTCGTGAATGAAACTGAGCTCGATATTTATTTTCCTGATAAATTAGCGCCCAACGGCAATTGTCTAAACTGTTCCGGGACAACACTCAGATTTCTATTTAGTTTCCTAATAATATGTATTAGTTTGTGGAATTTCAGAAAAATAAAAAACAGTCTTGCAAAATAAGGATGGAACTGAAGTTTCCACGTTACCAATGAACCATCGGCTTGAGCTTCGCCGTGTTCAAATTTGGGAAATGGAACCACTTCCAATTTGTAAAAAAAATGTCGATACATGTTAAGATTTTCCAATCTTGATATTTAAAAAGGAAAAGGAAAATATTGTCTTAAATAGTTAATTTGAAAGTCACATGTCCTTGTTCATTGACTCAACACGTTGATGTAACACTTTGCTTCAGAAAGTTGCCTTAACATTTAATCGTATTTTGCCATTTTCTGAACATAAATTTGCCTGCTGGTGCGCACCTTGGAGTGATCATCCACACTTCAAACGTATAAAACTACCATCATCCGTTACATTCCGTTTGTCAGTTCTTCAAAGTGTTCACACCAAGCGAATTAAGGAATGGGTTGTGAAGTGGGTCACTCGGTGACTCATATGATTGCAATTGGATTTCACCCTTCAGGTTCATCCAATTTCCAACTCTACCACGCATTGCAAAAATTAGGCCAGACATTGCTGATTATTGTAGGCACGGAAACTCAATAGAAAAGAAAATGTAGAGTTAACGGCGCGGAACAAAAGAATAGCAGGATCCTTTGGTTAGGCTATGAGGATTGTAGCGGTCGTCACACTTGTAAAAACTACTTGGTCTTCTACATTTAATGTTACTTGTTTACAAGTAATGTATGACTGATAAAGTTACATACTACTAAATGATATTTGTTTCTGACAGATTCTGAAGAGATAGTCGGCCGACTATGTTGGAAGCAATGGTGTTTGTAATTTTATTATCGTTGGTTAATAGCGGGTACAACGTCGGAAATCCATTGGAGATATTTTTCATTACCGTTTTGTATCTGCACAAGAAATTTCAAAATAAATAACGAGTGCACTTATTTCATGAGAAGTCAAATGTTACCGACACTTACTGGTATTGAGATAACTTCGCATACTTGATATGGATGGTTCTCCCTGAAATAAACCAAATAACGCAGGTGAAACGGAATAAACAGGGCAGCTAAACTGTATAAGTTAAGGGGCTAGGCTGGGCTTGTCCGCGGTAATGAAGAGTTGCTGTGTTACCGGCGAAATTGGCTGAAAATATGAGTTTAAGGGAATTCCCCCTATTTGCTCATATGAATGGATTTTTGGTTGGGAAACATTCCAATCGAAACAAGATAGTCTAATAGAGGGGGGGGGGGGGCTGGTAATAGTTACACGGGATTGTATTATTTTTTAGTACTATTAGCCGTCTAAAGCGAAGCCAAGATCTGCCCATTTGCGAAGATGGCCGCGAAATACACGGACTTTTTGCTCGACTATATTTGCATCATTCCCATATTTTCCTTGCAAAATAAACACCAGCCCCCCCCCCCCCCCCCCACATCTTATGGACTGAGGTACACGCCAAGCTGTATTTTATTTTGAAACTGTAAGAAATCGAGCTGGGGGAAGACTTTCCCTGTAGCTTTGCTTCTTGCCTGATTTTGGCATAGTGTTGATCACACAGTTTAATATTCGTGAGTACTTTAGGTCTGCCGGAAGGGACGAGGTGGCGCCTCAGGTCGAGGACTACTCTGCGCTGTTCGACAGCTTTGACAGCAAGTTCTGGGGTTAGGCATACACGCAATGCAGATATACAGAGTGGAAACGTTCATGTGTCAACCATTGCAGGGGGTGAATCTGCATGCCATGGAAAGAAAATAATTCTAATATAACATTGCATTTTGCGCTTTCGTTTGTTAGTTATAGCATGTTAAATAATCGGTAGAAAAGGCGCCTGAAAGCAGGCAACCCGTGTATGCAATCACCTTTTGACTGACCGGACAGGTATGGTAAAGTAGGACACGGTGACCTACACTGAAAATTGAAAGAACATCGGATGCGAACAGATCAACGTTGATAAGGCGGTATTCCTAGCGCGAGATGTCAGTAGTTAAGAGGCAATGAGCTCCGAATCTCGCGTAGAAGACAGCACGACGCGACGACACGTCTGGGCGAGGCGGCGATATGCGGGCGGCCATTGCAGTCGATCTCTTCGTAGCGCGACCGCCACGTAACGCAACCGCAGAGAAGTCTCGCTACGTAGTAATCAGTCAAAGTGATGCTTTCTTTAGAAATTTTAAATTAATTGTGAGTGAAAGTGTGCGACATACGTCGTACAACTTTCTTACACGTAACATTCCCTATGACTTCAAATTTGCCGCTCCACCTGCTCCCTGCTGCAGAGTTGTGTGGGACAGCGGACAGAATTTCGCCCTACGATCGGATTTTAGCGTCGCGTTTAGAAGTTAATAAGGGGAATGATACGTGAAATTGCAGCGTTAACATTTTATAATATTGTTACGGTCCTGCCCCCCCCCCCCTGACTCCGCAAGCCAACCAAACATCCGACATCCCTGACATGAAGCTCTGAATAACACCAGCTTCTAATCAGTCTTACTCCGGATCCTGTATCGTGGGCACGTATCCTACATTGGTCCGAATATACGAATGTTCCCTTCCCTTTTTCTGTGTTTTAATGCCTGTTACGCGTTCCTCAACCGCGACGCGCAATGCTTGCAACACAGCTTGCAACACTTGCAACAATATCACTGAAAGCTGGGATGATTTACACTATCTCCGCTGGCTGTAGAATAAAATAGTATTCATAATGTCAATTTAAAAGTGGTATGGGTTTAGAGAGGCTTAGCGTATCTAATCTTTCGCCGCGTCTGAAGTAAATCGGTGGCTTCGGAGTTCATTGAACCACCTGTTTCCGGGTCGAGTTTGGAAACGGCGCTCCATACAATGTATCGGCATTGACTCGGGCCACCTGCCATCGACCTCTTTTTACCGACTCCGAAAAGGAGGAGGTTCGACCGCTATATATATATATTTTTTTTTTAATGTTTGTCCGGCGAGAACTCTGAGATGGGTGGACCAATCTTGATGAAACCTTGCCTATCTTATAGAGGATGCTCACAGCTTCGTCCCAATATAAATTTTTTCGAAATTGTTTAACATTAACCATTGTTATTCCATAAAAACCGAATTTCGCGCTCATTTCATGTTTCTACTACAAATTTCCTTTGTCCGGCGATATTTCCGAGATGAATGGACTGATCGGGATGAAACCTTTTCTATCTTATAGAGGATACTCACACTTTGGCCCCAATATAAATGTGTTCGAAATTCTTTACCATTAACAACTGTTATTGCATAAACACCGAACTTTCGATTGTCGATTGGTAACTTATAAGGGAAGTTCTCGCGGTACACCCTCTTGCATAAAGTTTGGAATGCACAAGCTTTTCTTTCTTCAACAAATTCGGCTACACTTCTTCGTCTATAACTGTTACACCAGTGCAACGATGAAATTCAAAATGAAATCGACCACGAACCATCAATTTATTGATTTCCTATACTAAAAAGCATTAAATAAAAAAGGTATTTAAAAAAAATGTAACCGACTTCGAAAACTGACAGAGTTCCAGAGAGCTGAAAAGTAAAAAACAAGCAACACAAAAAATGCCCTGAAAAGTACAAAATAATTTCTTGTTGTCATGGATACAGAAATTTGCATTAAGCCTAAATATTCTGCAACTTTTCGGAGGCGGCGTAAATATAAGTAAATATTACAAAAGTCACGAAATCCTCACACTCAAATCTGGAAATACTCGTGGTCTCTATGTACATATATATGTACAAATTAAAGAGGCGAAGTATAGCCTATCGAATATGCTAATATTGTTAACATTAACTGGTCTGGTATTGGACAATTCCGAACAATTCCCACATCGCATAGGTGTATGTTAATCTAGCAAATACGCATATACATATGACAGACTGCAGGTAATAGAACTATCGTTACTCTACTGTGTACCATTTTGTTTTCGTCAATCATTAAAGTCATCCTGTGGTTGGACAGGTAGATATGTAGGGATAGAGATAGATCGAAAGAGAGAGAGATTGAGAGACGGGAGGAAGAGTACGAAAGCAAGAGTGAGAAAGCACGGGTAAGAAAGAAAATACAGATAAGCGCGGGTAAGACACACGAGTATTTGCCAGTAATAGTTTACTTATATTTGCGCCGCCTCCGAAAAGTTGCAAAATATTTAGGCTTAATGCAAATTTCTGTATCCATGACAACAAGAAATTATTTTTTACTTTTCAGGGCATTTTTTGTGTTGCTTGTTTTTTACTTTTCAGCTCTTTTAGTTTTCAACTCTCTGGAACTCTGTTAGTTTTCGAAGTCGGTCACATTTTTTTTTAAATATTTTTTTTTTTTAATGCCCAGATTGAGCGAATTCACACCATCTCCGACTTTGCGTAAATTAAAAGAACCAGTAATCTCCAATAGGTAATATTTCTCTATACGAATTGCATCGACAGCGCAACAGCCGCTCAAAGTATTACAATTTCGATTTCTTTCGTTCAATTGCCGATATCTCCAGCAGCCCCATCCTCATCTTATTGAAATTAATTTGCGGAATGCACTGAAGTGTCCTTTAGCGGCGTTGCAAAGTTCCCAATGGTATTATACGCATTGTTCCACTTGTAAAATGATGTTGATAAAAACGTGACACTTTTAAGCAGGACTACGGCAAACAAACTACATCGCTGCGACTACTAAACACGAAGCCAGCCAACAAAAATTGAACATTTGTAAGTCCCCAGAGTACAAGGGCTAGTTATCTGAATAAGTCGAACAAATCTTGCAGAATTCTCGCCCCTCTCGGTTATGCTCCCAGCCAACTCACTCAGCTTGTCGTTCTCTGCTTGCTCATTCTCTCGCACCTGTGGAAGAATTCATGTGCAGCCGCGAACCTGTCAATACTCTCAGAACTCACCGGTCGCTGATTAAAATGTCGACTCTCAATTTCAATGGAGAAAGTATTATGATGAACCACTTCTTTAAACAAATTATTAAAGCACATCCGAGAGCATTTTAGCTCTCTGATAATCCGATCCAATTCTTTCTGTACTTTACTGTTTCTTCCGGCAAAAATTCGGCCGGAGAGGTCTGGCTTGTGGATAGCTGGCCTTTCGTTGCTCGGTGACACGATGCAATTTGTTTTACCGATTGTTTTACGCGAGTCGGGAGATCCGAGGTTCCTTAGCGACACTTCGCCCACGTATCTCTCAACGTTCTGTTCCGTATTCAGTGCAGTTCAGAAAAATGTACGAGCCGTTTGAGATGGAAGAAATGTTATTGTGCTACGGTCGTGCCTTTCAGGATGCCGCACTCGCTCGGCGTTATTACGCTGAGCAATTTCCGAATCGTCGCGTTCCTGCCGGTCGGACCTTTGACCGCATATCCCAGCGGTTGAGAACTACCGGGAGTGTCGGAAAGTCCGCGAGCGGAGGGTGTCCGTGCCGAGCGCTCAACCTCGAAGAACGCATCATCGATCGCGTAAAGGAGAATCCTGCAGTGAGTTCTCGCCGAATTGCCGCGATGGAGGGAACATCACACACAACAATCCTTCGCGTGTTGCACGAGGAAGACTTTTATCCATATCACGTGCAGCGAGTGCAAGAATTGCAGCAAGTCGATCCCGGGCGGCGAGTTACATTTTGCCGGTGGTTAATTCGCGAGTTGCTGCAAAATCCAGACTTTTTGGCAAACATCTTATTTACCGACGAAGCTGGTTTTGGGCGAACTGGCCGCCTCAACCATCATAATACTCATGTGTGGGCGACAGAGAATCCACGGGCGGTGGTTCCAAACAATGTCCAAAGGCAGTTTTCAGTGAATGTCTGGGCTGGCGTATTGGGCGATGCAATAGTTGGCCCATTCATTTTGCCCCATTGCCTTAACGCCGAGGGATACTTGCAGTTCGTCTAAGGCGATCTGCCAAAATTGCTGCCGGATGGCGTTATTCTCGGCGCAGATAACGAGGAAACATGGTTTATGCAGGACAGAGCGCCAGCACACTCCGCGAGAACACCCCGCGACCACCTCAACGCGACTTTTGGCCCTCGGTGGATCGGGCTGCATGGTCCAGTCGAGTGGCCACCAAGATCGCCGGATTTAACTCCGCTGGATTTTTTTTGGTGCGTCCTCAAAGACCTTGTTTACAAGGTGCCCATCGACACTGAGGAGCGTCTCATTCAGCAAATTATAGAGTGTACCGATGAATTGGGGCGGACCGTGGTGATGGCAGATATCAGGGCGAGTATGATGCATAGAATGCATTTATGCATCCAGTATCAAGGCCAGCACATTGAGCAGTTGGCCAGAAGATCACGGCAACATTATTAGCCGTCCTGCACCCTCTGCCCTTTCAACGTTTCTCCCTTGAAGCTCCATCCTCCAGCCATCCTCCAGCCATCTTCCAACCATCCTCCAGCCATCCTCCAACTATCCTCCAGCCATCCTCCAGTTTCCAGCCTCCTGCCCCACGTCCACGTCCTTTTGAGGACGGTTCCGGGGTAGAATGTAGCAAACTGTAATTTTGAATTCAGTTTGTTACTTTTTACCCTGTTACCGTCTGAATACTACACCTATCCACGTCCGGAATTCCTACGCCATGAATGATGTCCTCATCCAACATCCGCTATCCAGTAATATCCCCCCAAAAATGTACCGCTTAAGGGAGTATTGGTGTCTCGGCACCGCAAAAGCCGACTTTTCAAATGTCATGTTTGTTCACAGGTCTGAGCTTGCAAAATTGGTCATTCCGCGAAAAGTGAACCACTCTTTCTCGGTGATATGGCGGGTTTTAATAATAATTAAATAGTATTATGTACATAAAGCTATGCTAGAGTGATCCCGAGTTGTAGTTCCTCACAATTGCTATTACTCACATAAGTATAATTGCCACCTTCCTCGGGGTTTACTGGCATAAATGAATTTTTATTTCAAATTTTAGAGCACCTTTCAATTTCACTCATCGCCGATTGGCTTGGAGAATTGAAATGTGCTTTAAAACCTCAAATGGAAATTCATTTATGCCAGTAAATCCCGAGAAAGGTGGCAATTATAATTTTGTGACTAATAACAGTTGTGAGAAACCACACCTTCGAATCACTTTTGCATAACTTTATGTACATAATGCCATAATATCCTGTGCATCACACTGGCCCTGACATACTCCACAGTGCGGTCAATCAAACGCTGCCCCGTCTCGATCGGTACTTTGTCTACGCGCTCCTTAGAAGGCCGCATAAGTGGGCCCGCAGTGGTTCGGTGGATAGAGCGTTCGACTCGTGATATGCGTGTCGCGGGTTCTATCCTCAGTCGTCACGTCTGAGAGAGATTATTTCTCTTGAGTGATTGTGTTTACTGCGCAGGCCGGTGGTTCGGAACCCACCTTAAACTGTAGGTCTATAGGATGCTTGATGTGCTAGATGCACAAATGCATCATATGCATCATGCTTGCTCTCAAGTTTTAGGGTAGGGCGCATGCGCGGATCTTACACGAACAACGTAGATTGCGCGCGGCAGTGAGAAGATTCTCAACGTACGTCTCTCTGCGGCGTCGAGCACGAGGTGTTGTTGTTATTCTCCTCCATCGCAGCGATTCGGCGAGAACTTCACTGAAGCAAAATTCTCCTCCAGACAATCGAGGATGCGCGCTTCGAGGTTGCGTGCACGACTGTAGCATAGAAGCATTTTTTCCATTTTTTGAATGGTTCATACATTTTGCAGAAGTTCAGTGAACTGTAACAGAGTAGAACGTTACACGATCACCGATTAACAATTTAAAAAACTTGGCGTGTGCGCCCTTCATTCAAAGCACTTGCTCTAGTAATATTGCTAAAAAACTTTTAAAGAAATTAAATTGTAGTGTTGAATAATCATAGTTTATTCATTAATTGTATCCTGTGAAGCCTTCACTGTGAACCTGCTCATCCTCTCCTCTGACATAACCCCACCTGTCAACCCAAGCCCAGTTCACAGTGTCCCAACCTCACCTGATGGTCGAATCGATAGAGATCGATGTCTACTCAGCCTAGGTGTGCGCTACATGCACACCCTGGCGACCATCACCCGAACTGTTCTATCTGCTCGTCATCTCTCTGGCGCTGATAACTCTCTCGCCTCGGAGACGTCGAACTGTAAGCAACTCTGATCTGATCACCTGTCCTGTTCATATAATATCTCAAGCCAACTGGCTCATGTGGATTGCTCTCACTATCCGCAATTACATGATCTGTTCATTTCATTCGTCCCATTCATCTGAGGAATTGTAGCCAGGCCACGCAAGTGGCCTTTAGTGCATCAACGGCGCAATACTCCACTCACGCAGGAGCTGACCCCTCCTGCAACGTTCCAGAACCTTACTCATGTCATTCTCATTCTGTGTGCCAAGTTCCCACTGGGAACTTACAGTACATCACCAGGCACATATTGTCCAGCTCTGTCTTGCTCATCTCTCTGACCATGCGCATCCGACCATTGTACATTTGACCAACCGTTATACATTTGACTCACCTATCGATCACATCGATCGATAGGTGCATGTAAATACTAATGTACGTAATTGTAAATAGCACACGGCAACGGGGATGTCACCGGACATCCCTCCATTAATAAATCAGAACACCTATTTATTTAATACAGTCCCCTATTATTTTACAGACCAATTCCACCTTACTCATCCTTTATTCCACATGTAGCAAAATCAGTTTTGGGTTTGAATCTGTTTCCCATTGCCTTTTTACCTCGCAATGAAGCGCGTACACGCCAAGTTTTTTTTATTGTTTGTAAGCGCGTTTCCCGGGATCTGCGTCCGCGTCGGCCTAGGTGGACGCGCTCCAACTTCGCCGATGACCGTCTGGAGTCTCCTGGAAGGGGGAGGGGAAAATAGTGGGCGCCAGACCCCGATAAGGGCCGAATTTCTCGTAGTGCTTCCCCTCGTCCTCGCTGGCTCCTCCCGCTTGACCCCTGACTGTGCTCGGTGGAGAGGCGGAGTTATTCGGGTTGGGAGAAAGGAGGCTTAATAAGCCCACGCGGATGGGTGGCAACGATGTTTTATTTTACGAACGTCGGCGTTCGGACCCTCGGCTTTCCCGTAGCCGCTTTACACTTTACTCTCCCGGCCGGTCGCGTTTACCGGACGCTCGCTTGATGGAAGGCTCGGACACGCCAGAGAATCGGTTGGAAAATCAGAATTAAGCAGCCGAACTGCACGCGTAAGCTTTTGGCGGCCGATGTACTAGCCTCGAAGCCGGAAAACCCAAATCCGCTAAACATGCAAAGTACAATGTTTGATGGTGGCGGCCAGGCCGCTCCTGGCATTCGTACGCCTTCCAATCTAGGCTCTAACGGTGTTCTACACGAACCGGGGACTTTGCGGCGACTTGAAGAGTCGCGCCAAGGGGTAGCCGCCTAATGACCGGTGGTCACTCGCGCCAGGGTAGCCTCTTGCTGGAGCGTAAACGGCCGGCACCGAGATCTACAATGATTTTAGGCAGACAGGCAATTCGCTGGGCGTACCGTGATCTAATCGCTCTCCAATCTCCTCTATCCGTCCTCTAATTCCCTTGTTCGCTGCTCTGTTCTCGCACTCGCGTAACGCTCGCACTAGTCCACAGTCGCTCACAAAGTGAGGAGCTTTCGGTCCTACTCAAATTTTGCTCAGCGTTACGTTGCCGCCTTACGCTATCGATCTCTCGGTGCGGCCGCGCTGATCGGTCTCGATCGGTATTGAGGGCTCGCGTATCGATCGGTATCGAGGGCTCGCGTATCGATCCCGCGCGCAGGGATCGATCCTTCCGCTACGCTACACTTTCCGCCGCTACCTTCAGCCGACGAAAGCTAGGAGCCCCTGGTACGTCCGTCGGTCTGTCGCCGTTGCGTCGTCCGTCGTCGGTTCAGGATCAAAGCGGCCTGATCGGCACGTCAATCGGCGTATCATCTGCACCCTCTGTGTGGCTCGCAGGCAGGACTGGTCGGGCCCTTCCACCTCAAGCTTAACTCCCGCTCGTCGATCGACTCGCTGGTATTGTCGCTAGATAAGGCTCGAAGCAAGATAGAGGTGCATTAGAATATATTCGGTTGTTTGGGCGGTCCCCTTAGAGCGACGGTTGTTAGGTTAAACGGCGAGTGCGAGGCAGCATCGCGTGAGAGCGGGAGCTTTGGGACGGGCTACTCTGCCCCGTCACATGTTAATCGCTAATTTATTGTTAATTTATTATTAATTGCTAATGCGAATTAAATCGAGGTATCTTTGAATGAAAACTTGGCTTTCTTGTATGATATCTATTATCTTTTTTGTTATATTTCAATTTTGGGGGAAATCCAACTGCTACTTGCCGCATTTTCTTACATTTTAATGTTTTTGGACGGTTGTCTTTATCCGATACCTGGACTATTTTTGCCATTCCAAAGAAAACAGTTTTCGACAGACAAAGTTCCAAGGTACATATTGAAATACATTTCAGATTCGACGTGCGTTGCCTTCGATATTTTATTTAAAAGTCAAAAGTTTATGCAAATTTCTTGCAATGAATAATTAATCTACGAACCATTCAAAAAATATAGTTACATAGAGCGGGCTTTGCCAAGTAAAACAAAATGTGAATCATATCGATACCACCATTAGTTTCTTCAGAAAAAAATTCCCGCAATGGTCTATTTTCGCCGATGCGCGAAAATGTTGACTTTGGCGGTCTGTATTTCCCAACCAAAGATCAATCTGGGGAAACGATGAGACGGACACCCCCCCCCCCCCCCCACCCCACCCTATGTCATCTCAGGAACAACATACTGAATTTTCAGCAAAATCCCTGACATCACCAAAATCCAGCTTCTCAGTTGGCGTGGAATGACTCTACATATATAAATCTGTAGGCGTTTTCTGTATGTTTGTTTGTTCTAACTTGGCGCGAAAATGACTGAAAATTAGGATTTCAATAGAATTTGCACTGTTGTTACATATTCATCCTCATCGGACTACTTTTCTTAGCTTCGTTCACACATAGATACAACAATTTTAACTCGCTAGTCTCCCACATAGTTTTCCCATGCGTATTTTTCGAGCCTTAAAGCTGTGACTTCGACTCTTTCGTTCCGTCTTATATCAAGCGGCGTCTATATCCCTACCTATACCCCTTTTCACTGGATTTTTCGGGTATATAAACCCCTAATTTCTGGAGCAAAGGGGGAATCAGTTCCGAACTCTCATCGACGGCGAACCTCTGTCAATCAGACCAGCGAAGAACACCGTAGTAGATCGAGCACTAGTCTCCTTCGAAGCAGTTACAATTACCGTACGTACACCGTGTCTCATCGCGATCGTTAGGCATGTCATAGTTCTTTCGTTAGTTTCTCCCCCGTTCAAATCGTAACGTAAAACGAACTCATAATATTTTGTAACAACATCTCAAAACCACAGAAACTCTCATTGTATATTTTGTGTTTGTATTATTTGTGCATTCAGAATATATTCAACATTATTCTAGTTTTCATTAAGAAATCAATTGTGTCATCATTACTAAATTCCTGTTTGGTCAACCTTGTTTCAATTAATCACAATAAGGAAAAGAATAATAAAAGATCCCTTGAGGATACATCTTTACTGCTCGAGGTGTATCCGGCAAGCCATAGTAAGGTTTAACTCTAGCTTAGAGCATTCTTCCATGATCAATGAGCAGTCTTGAGTCTGGTTAAGGTGAAATAGCCTTTAGCACGATCCCAAGTTCTATTCTGAGTTATTCAAAGTAACTAGTATAAAGGAGTTAAAAGGAGATTAGGGACCTGAGTGCGGTTGAGTTGCACTCAGCAACATCCCAGGATTGACGTAGGGCCGATTTGGGACCTAGAAGACTCGAGTCTGACTAAGGTGAAATAGCCCTCCGCACGATCTTGAAGCATATTTTAGGACTCGCGAAGCCTGGCTCGTAACACTGTTCGAAAACAAAAGGTCCTGAGAGTAAACTGATGTGTGTATTAGCCTAGCCCCTTAAGAGGCTAGAGTAGGCACGTGACTTTTAGCGTGTTGGCCGCTCGCTGTGTTACCTACAGAATTTGACGGGCGAGATGGAGCTGCTCGTGATGTCTATCGCATGATCCAGTCTACAAATGTGTGTGTATGTCAGCTCTCGCCACATGCATATGTTAATCTGTTTCGATCCCCTTTTTTTGCGAGACTCGCTTATCGCTTTTACGATCTTGAACTGGGGAGCTCCCAGCTCCCGAGGTTCCGAGACCGAGTCCGAGCCGAGTCCCAAGTACGCATACTATACGTATAGCATGTACAGGGTGAGTCACTTGCCTTTGAATCGCCAATGATGAATATAGGCCGTTGAAAATGGTATAATTATACGGTGTAGAGCAATTTTAATATAAAGGAGTGTTTACCAAGTCTTTTCCACGCACTGATATTTATTTATAATATCAAATTGTACCAATAATGGAAATAATTGGAACTCGAGTGTGAAGGGGATGATTAAAAGGCAAGTGACTCACCCTGTACATATGCGTACTATTCCACACTGTCTATAACGGTGATAGCCATCATGTGGGGCGTGACCTCGTGATGACGATAGCACCTTCCAAAATTTAAAATTATACCCAACTTTGGGAGTTATTAACCAAAACAATTGACCAATCAGCGGGTGAGGTTGGCCGGGGTCGCTGTGACGCGCCGGGGTGCGGTGGGATGGCTCAAGCCACCCAAGATTCTCACCGCTCACCCGACCGCCTCAGCTGCGATCGTCGGACGCGACCGGCACACTACGCGCGAGTACGTATTGGTGCGGCGCAGGCCGCAGTAAGTGGCTTGGCGATGAGGCGACTATCCGAGGTGTCCCTCGCAGCAAAGATCAGCGGGCGTACTTCGAGGTTGCGCCTTGCTAGTGATGGTGATTAATACTCATACGGTTAACACTTACAGAGTATTGTCGCCCTCGTCCAGCCTCTCTTTCCCGACTTTTATTCCAGAAAGCGCCATTCCAAAAATGTCTCAACATATTTTCCAAAATTTTTAAGACAAATTGTAATTAATCTCCAACTACTCGATCTTGTCGCGGGCACTCGCTCACAAGACATCTCGTGCTCTTAGCGAGTCACGGACGGCTATCGCTTGCTCCTAGACATGCGAGGTGACCAAAAACATCTTGACAATCGGCCTGTTAGAATTCCAATGGAGGACCAACTGGTGCTCATCCGTTCGGTTTTCCCAAAACAAAAGAATCGCTGTCTCGGTGCGCTCGCACCAACGGTCCACCCGGCGGCCCGCTGCATGTGTCGTTCTCGACACCCGAACAAGCCACAGCATCGTCCGACGGACGCTTCTTTGCCTTTCCTCTTGCTTTCTCACTTTCTTAATATGCGCTTACAAGAACCAATATCCCTGATTAGTTGTTTCGCGATTCCCGATTAAATTCATTCAAACCCAGGGAATCGACTTTATCAGGGACCTGTGATACTTTTTCGTACAAGTATACAGCTATCAATATGAAACTTGATGGTACCAAGTTTCATATTGATAGTTCTGATAGGTTTGCTGGACAAAAATCCGGAAGAACGTGTATTTTCTTACCACCTCAATGGGAAAAACGATTTTCAGAGTGAAGGTTGCTTATCGGAAATGAATGCTACAATAATGAAAAAGTAGGTGGATGGTAAACAGTCGTAAAAATAAAATATTACAGTTACTACTGGGTATTGAAGAGTTAACGAAGAAAATTCGGAGAAACGCAAAAAAGTAATCCCGCGCCGACGGGAAGCCGAACTCAGGTCATCACGATCGCTGTCCTAAAGCTCTAATACGGTGCCACTTCGGTACGTGTAAAGAAAGAGAAAAAAAGAAACGAAGTCATGTTCTCAAAATTAGAGACCTATCGCTTTAAACTACTGACTACATTTCGTACCATATCAAGAAATGTGTACCGGGAGTAATTGATGCTTAACATAATTTAACAAGCGAATCCAATTTCAATAAAGTTTGCTCAATCGTGGTTCAAAAGGTTAACATTTATTCCAATTTATTCGGTAGGCGCGAGATGACTAATCAAGGACCTTACTTATCGTAAGCATATACAAGGAAAATGAAAATGTCGGAGAAAAGACGTAAAACTGTAAAAGAATAAAAGAAAAAGTATTACCACTGCTGGGTATTGAACATGGATCAAGACAGAGCAAGGAAACCAAAAAAATAACCGTCACGGCGAGTAATCGAACTGGGATCATCACGAGTCCCGCTCCAACGTTTTGTCACGGCGCCACTTCGATACTTTCAAAAAAAAAGTATAGGCTCCTGATAAATTTGATTCACTGGATTTGGACGAATTTAATTGGATCTAGTCGGGAGTCGCGAAACAACTAATCAGAGATATCAGTTATCGCAAGCGTGTATTAAGAAAGAGGGAAAGCAAGAGGAAAGGCAAAGTATGTCCATCGGCCGATGCCGTACCGTGCCATGCTCGGGTCTTCAAAACGACACATGGAAGGGCTGCTGACCGCTCGGTTTCGAAGGAACCGAGCGGTTGAGCACCCGCCGGTCCTCCATAGCAATTGTCGCAGGCCGACCGGCAAGATGTTTTTTGTCACTTCCCTTTTTCTAGGAGCAAGGGATTACCGGCCAGGACTCGCCAAGAGCTCGGTGGGCGTTACCTAACTTTGTTGTTGAATAACTCGGAATTGGAGGCCTAACGCAAATTTTTAAAAACGGCACCATCATCCCCGCCCCCTTCCCAACAAGATGGCTATAATATAATCCAACATTTTTGGGACACCCTGTATATGCATTTGAGCTATGGGAAATATTTCTATTTGCATAAACAAATACAGGTTTGCATTCTTAAAAATCCAGAAAATAAAATATTATGCCACTTCAACTTGAATCAATACATATTTGCACAATAATTTGAGGCCTATAAACCTTAAAAACTATAAAGGCGTCTACCAGTGCTCACACGTATCTTTGTATTGAAATTTTAGTTCTATGTAGCAGTCCTCTGATTCTAGTATTAGATATAGCAAAACCAAGGATGATTGATATATTACCTCCATTCATATATTTTTGACAGTGAAGCATTCAATACAATGAAGAGTACTTTGGCAAAAAGTATGCAGAACTCCATTTCATTCAAGTTTATACTATAATGATAAAAGTAACTATGAAATAGCAGATCTCGATTAGACAATCCATTTCACAAAAATCATTTGCAAAGAACTGTTACACAGATCTAAATGGTTCAATTCAAAGATATGTTTGCGGACCTACAACTACCTTTTGGTTACTAAGATTCAAAAGCCTCAAATTATTGAATAAATGTCTATTGATCCAAACTCAAACAGCTGTATTTACCAAGCGTTTGATTGTTGAGTCCAACTTTTTGGAGACATACAAGAACTGGAAAATCAACTGTTCATGATCACTTTATATGTAGAATCAAAAACAACACAGTTATGTAGGCTCTCAGTCATAGTAGGGACTGCCCAAATTATTACAACAGCATAAGAATATTTAAACAACAAGACATTTCATTTGGTAAAGACATTGGAAAATTGTTGCACTATTTACTAGAATCCGATAGATCCCACAGCTAAAAAACATAAGTACAAGGGTAGGGCATTCCTGTAAAATCATATTTCTGGGAAGTATATCTGCATCGCGTGTATGTCTAACCCCAGAACTTGCTGTCAAAGTTGTCAAACAGCGCAGAGTAGCCCTCTCACTCAGGCGCCGCGTCGAGGGCGCTGGTTGAACTAAAGTACTCACTTATATTGACCTGCATATCGACGATATGGCGATGGAACATTACAAGCGATGCTCCAAAATCTCCGCGACTTTCTCGCTTGTATGAAATGATTTTGTATTGTGATAGGTGTCAATCGGCAGAAGTACCATCCATGTCTCCCTGGTGTTAGCTTTGAGACGAAACGGCTATACTACCATAAAAACTCGCGAGTAAAAGGGGTCGATCGTTATCGTTTCTACCACATTTGACACATTATTATTACTAAAAGACAGCATAGTCTCATAAAAACGGGACCAGGGAGACATTGATTGAACTTTCTTCTTTCTATTGACACCTCTCACAATCCAAAGCCATTTCATATGAGCGAGAAAGTTGCGGAGATTTCAACCCATATTTCGGCCTAATTTTGCCGGTAACGCAGCAACTCTACAGTACCGCGACGACCGGAGTCTAGCCCCTTAAGTGGTCAATGTTACTCTTAAATTCGTCATAGCACAGAGTGCAATTTGCAAATGAATGCAAATGAATGGTGTTTGAAGAAATAGCGTGGATTTTATTTTTGAGACCTAATCTTCGTACTATTTTTTTAATGTTTGCAACAGTAAATTATGACTACGAGAACAAACAACAAGTGCAACAGCAGGTTTGAAAAACACTGAAGTCTGAGAAAGAATTATAGAAAAATTTGACAATCAAAATACGTTACATTCACATATTTGTTTCTTGACATGACAATAACATTTGTTAATTTTAGTTTTAGTATTATAATATTTATTAATCTAATTGTTTATACTTTTCTACTTCAAGTAAAATTAATATTCCAAAATAGCAAGTTATTATGGGCAATCACAAGGAGAAACTCGAACTAAAATTTCATCAGAAACCACCATCATTTCGGCCATTAAATTAACAAAAGTTGCGAATGCGAATTGACCAACATAAAATATGGATTGAAGATTCACAAAAAATCGATTTTAATGAAATCCGAAACTAATGAATATGGTAATATTTAACGGATTTAATTCGTAACTTCGTCAAAAGCCTTTCGGAGCATTCATTTAATATTATATGGTGCATTCGTTTTTCCCCCTTTAAAAATGTATCACTCATTATAAACACAAATTTGAATCCTGTCATGCACGAGGTTATAAGCTACTAAAACATATCTAAGAACGTATTTACTTACTTCACATATTTCGTTAAAGCATCAACAGTATCTGTTCTTGTTTTGATCATCTATAAAATAATAAAATTCTTTGATTAAAGGACCACGTGTTCATATGTGGGTAATTCCATGTCAAATCGGCCACAGTTTGACTTTGTAAGTTTCTATTGTACTGGCGTTTTTTTCGTCTTTTAGTATGCACTGAAAGGCTCAATTGAAAAGGAGCTATATTTGCGCGTGCAGAGATACAGGTCTGTCTTCGGGGACTGTTTGCCCTCGATATGAATGAAACTTTACAGGGTTGTAGACCAGCCGAAAATAATAGATACGTATTTTTGTTTAGTTGCGGTAACTTAAATTTAAGGAGTAAAGCCACTCACCGAAGGTTAACCCCATCGCGCCGGAGCTATATTGGATCCAGCTGGAGATAAAAATGTCTTTGTTTCTTTGACGAATACCGCTACAGCCAAGAATTTAACGATCAGCATCAGGAGCCGCTGATAAAAGAAATGCCGCTCTGTTGTATAAATAATCACTGCAGTTTTTTAAATAAATCTCGCGAATTTATTTTAGTAAATATTTTTTGCGTTTCCTAATTTTGTTCCAATACATTGAAAACTTTGGTTATGATGAATCAACACATAAGGCCGCCCCTGAAAAAACATCTCGAAGCTTCTTGAGGTAGCCGAAAAATCGCGATCGCGTACGCGTTCGCTCTATTCCTGCAGCATTCTCAAACGGGAGGACGAGGTAAGAAGCCACGGCCATCTGAGAGTATTGGCATAGCACCAGAGAGTGAGCTCCTGGATACCTGTTCAGTAATCACGTGAACTCATTGGCGGATAGCGTGCTTGGCAGCATCAATCATGTAGGATCTTAGATCGATATCCGCCTGCAACAGCGACAAAGGGACTCAGGGCCCAAGTAACCAATAATGCCTATCGTTTCGACCAGGGCTCCACTCATCATGAACTCATTCCTGGAGGCGCCAGGGTTTTCCCGTGACGCTTCTGTCCTTCTTATGGATCGCCATTATCGATATTTCTCTCGTTTTATCCACACGCGTGTGTTCCCAAATTCTAAATCGAAAGTTCTGCGCTGATCACTCACCCTCGCTAGGAAAATTCCACTGCAGTGGGTCGGTAGTGACTCATCATTCCATAAGCGCTTTATTGTAAATAGCTCAGTAGCATTAAGTGAAGGCTCATTGTTATCCATCACTCATTCCATCCGCCGTTTCTACCTGTGGCATTCAAGGGGCATCGCTTATCTACATAGCTCACGCTCGCCTATAGGTATTTGTTGAATAAAGTTAGCTTTGGTAATTATTTAGAAAGACGGCTCATCACCGATTTTAATGATTTTGATATATGTTATACAGTACGCTCTCCCGATCATTTTCATATACATATATATATATAATATATATATATATATATATGTCCCGGGGCAGTTTTCACCTCCGATTTAAAGCTCGTTTCTATTTACCTACTATTACAGTCCGCGATGCGAGCAAAACAACGCCGTTTGAATTTTTGAAAAAGGTTTCGTATTTCAAAAGATATATGCATTCATATATTAACTGGCAGTTTCCACTACCGCACCGATATAAGGGCAGTTTTCACCTCCATCATTATATATACAGGGTGTTCCGTAAATGTCGTAAATGACTGTAGCCATCTTGTAGGGACGGGGGCGGGGATGAAGATGGCTATTTTCAAATTTCTCATTGGGGCTTCTTTTTGCAAGAAAATTGAAAAAACTGTAAGCCAATGAGATGCATTACGCGGTGGAGATAAGGCTATAGCGACACCCCACTGACCGAGGATCAGCCCACTTCCCCGACGGGCGGAATTAGAGGTTCTCAGTCTCACTCCTTGCTTTTAAAAGAAAGGCGATCGCTTCCTTGATGTGTCATGCCGATACCCCAGCGGGCAGCCTCGTGCATGCCTCGCACCGCACACCCCGCAATTCACACCTACGAGCTCAGCCGGCAAGCAACCCCTTGCATGCGTGGTTCTCAATGCCCGAGCGCGACAGTGCCGTGACGGCGCGGCATCGCCCCACGGACGCTCACTTTTTGCATTTCTTCTTGCTTTTCGACTTTCTCAATATGCGCTTCTTTCGCTTTCCCATTTTCGTTGTATACGCTTGCGATAAGTATGGTCCCCGATTAGATGTTTCGCGACTCCCGATTTAATCCAAGTAAATCCGTCCAAATCCAATGAATCAAATTTATCAGGTGCCTGTGATACTTTCTCTAACAAGTATGGAAGTGGCGGCGCGACAAAGCGCTCGATCTGTAACCGCGATGATCCGTGTTCGGTTCCTCGTTGTTGCGATTA